>CM055127.1:240554303-241154303 GCA_029206835.1 Rana muscosa | reverse complement strand
CATGGTTGGGGAGTCCTTGGAGTGTGGAGGTCCCATTCCTGCCTCAACCCCGGGGGAGACAGTTCATCCAGGACCACCATCCCATTCCATTATTTGGAACGCTTGGGCTACCTTTTTGGGCTTCGCTATGGGTAATGTATCAAACCATCTGACTTAGCTGTTCTGTAATCATGACCTAACCATTGAGACTCCGTTGACTCACCTATATATTTTTTATCCTCCCCCTTTTTTTTTTTTTTTAGCAACAACATACGCACCCCACTCCTGATGACTGGCTTTAAACGCCAAGAAACGCGTCGAGTCCATGCTCAGGGATGCTAAGCCAAATTTGCCCAATTATGTCATTTTATTTTTATTCTAATGTATTCTTTATTGTAATTTAATTGGATAATCATGTCTATTGTATCTGTATGCCCATCTATGGTGATTGCTTTTATTAATCATGTCCTAGATATTCAATCATCAAATATGTCAATGTGACTACTATTATATGTATTATGCCTTTGCCTGCATGATCTGTGTATTATATATTATGATACATCATTACATTATGAATTTTCCAATTGACTCTCTGAGTTTATTATTATTTATGGATAGATTATTTAGCAATTCTCTATGGCCACAGAGGTTTCCCTGACGGGACTGTGACAGATACACGCATCTTTTGATATCCTATACATACCTATACGCCAATTCATGCCTCATTTAAAGTCCCATAGCCCATTTCTTCTTTTTCTATTATATCAGGGATGGAGGCATGTTTTCTAGGCATATGTGGTTTCCAACAGGTCACTTTCTTTTTCAATAATAATAAAATACAGTTATACCTAGCCTCCTCATCAATTCACCCAAGTTTTCTTAGTATGCAAAGTAAAAACTTGGTTTGGGAACAGCCTAAAGTTTGCCATACATTATTAATTTTTTTTTTTCCACCTGCTGGTTGAAAAGAAAAAAAAGAACCAATTCACCCATCCACACATATGTGGATGGGGGAATCACTCCTGCTGATCTACTGTATTCTGACAGCAGGGAGCCCTCTATGCCATTAGAATACAATGATTAGTGTTGCCAGTTATAGCCGGTGACACAGATTCTTTGGGAAAAACTCAAAACCTTGTTGTACATAGGTCCCTGTTGAGAACCTGCCAAATTTTGATCCACGTGTAGCGTTACCCTCAACTAAGAGGGCCGCAGATTTGGTCTGGGCCCTGAGTACAGCTCCGCCAACCCCCGGCAATCTACTCGACCCTTTCTGGCACAGTCTAGGGGTATACACATTTAATACTTATACTTTATGAGAGACTCAGACATGGAGTAGTTATAAAGGAATAACAGATTTTACTTTCAGCTATGCAAAGGGAATGAACAGTGATAACAACTTGACCATTAGAATATTCACAGAGCCCTGCAATATTACAATATCAGTCACACTACACCATGGAGAAGGGGGGGGTGGATAAGGAGACGCCACGTGGGGCGACTGTTAACTAGGCGCCCTGTGGCGCAATAACTAAACTAGGTCCCTAATGAATCAGGCCTGATTCCTAATTCTAGAACTCAGTCCTGTATGAATGATGGATTCTTCACCGGCATCTGTAGAGGTGGTGCACTTAAGAATAAACAACAATTGTAATCCAGGAAAAGGGGAAGTTGATAACTGACAACACTTCACTGGAGATCCTCTGGATCAGTCCTGCTGTGGATCTCCAGTGAGAGTCTTTAACATGAGGTAGTAGGCCTCGGCAGTTTATAGGCACAGTACTAGCAAACAGGTTAGGGAATGAGCTTACGCTCGCTCACCCACCGGACACGATCTCCGTCCGGGACTTCCACCGGCTGTGACTTCACTCGCCCACAGCGGTTGCTGCGATCGGGTCCCTGATCCAATCTAGGCTGTAAGTAGAGATGTCAGATGCCACCCAGGCTCGCAGTGGGGTGGAAAGCTCTTTGGTCGGCTGCGGAAGGCCCCAGGCTTCAGGCCTTACCCAGCACAGGTCCGCACAGGTGTATCAGTCTCTGCCGTCCCGTGTCCAAAGAGGCCGAGCCAGGCCTCGCCCCTTCCTTATATATCCCCACCCATGAGTCTCTGGGGCAGAAGCAAAACATCCTGGGAACCAGTGGGGTTCTGGGAACAGTAGTTCGAGAGCATTTAAAGGAACCCCGCTACACACGTATGGTCCACTTAACAGCTAAACCAACAAATTTACAATTCTCTGCATCATCAGGACTTAAGAAGTTCCTTAGATCAAGTGTCACTCCCAAACAAATCATCAGCACACAGGGCAGGTTAAATGTACTAGTTTGTCTGCAATACATCATCATTAATTAGGGAGATAGTATCAGCATTGTTTGCCAGATCATGTCACCATCTTCTAAGAGCCATTAATCTCAGAGTAGGATAATAAGTGTTTAGGTCCTTATATCCTTGTAAAGGCTTGCCCAAATAGGGACTGCAGCAAATAGATGATGTAAATGATATATTACTTTTTATTACACATTTTTTTGTTACTTTTTTATTGTTTTACTTTTTTTTTAACTTAATGACATACTCTGTGATATTATTATCATGTGTCAATGGATTTAGGCTCCCTGCCATTGACAAGAATGGATTTCCAATTCCAGTCTTCATGATGTGCTTCCAGCTCACTTTTGTGTACCTTCTCCAGGGCTGAATTTACCATTAGGCATTACAGGCCTCTGCCTGTAAGCAGCAAAGGCAACAAGGCATCTTTTCCCTTAATAGTTATCAGCCACACATTTTTTCCTATCATGAGTACAAATAAGTTATCCTACATAAGCTTACGTACACGTTATCACAATATTCTAATCTAGATTGGAACCTGCAAAACAAAACAACAGATTTAATGTGTGTAGCGGGTACTCCAAATTTAGGGGGATGACCCGAGCATTAGTATGTCTCAGGCCTTCTAATTGTGCTGGACTCTGCTTTGATGCTGTGTGCCTATGTAGGGTTCCCTGTGGCCTGCAGGTGGCGCTGCCATGTTGGGTCAAGGTTGAACCATAGGTTGCATTGGCGTATTGGATGTCCTCTCTCGGCTGCCATGCAGTGGGCGGGTTCTGCCTGATGTGCATGCCGGGAGAGGATATAAAAGAGGCAGACGCCATTATTCGGTGAGAGACCCAGGGACAAGTACCCGGAGGAGTGCGCCCTCTAAGGAGGGGGCGCGTACACCGACTGAAGAGTCTCGGGCACCTTCGGCCCGAGACCGCAACGTTCCGGGTAGGCCCAGTACCTTGGGTCTACAGGGAGAATCTTGGGAGTCCTAGGATGCCCGGGTGAGGGTATCCACTCCGACCAAGAGGGAGCCAGGGGAGGATCGGTCCCATAACAGGAGATGAGTTATAGTCAGATTGCTGTCTCGGGAAAGTCCTGGTGACCTGTCGGAGGGAAGGATCCTATGCTCCGCAGAACTGACCCTGCGGAGTGCTGCTGCTCTTCGAGGACAGACTGAACTTGTCCTTGGAGGATTTAAATTGTTTGTTCAAGCTCCACATCAGTTGCTAGGACCATTGAGGGACTATCCATGTGAGCTGTACCCACTCGGGACCGAGTGGTGATAAATCTGGGAGTTCTGTGCCTAAATCTGCTTTAGTTCAACTACTATCTCTCTCATCTACTCTCTCTTACCTATCCAGCAAAGATACAAAATAAACTCGGGGGCATGTCCTGATGTGAGCAGCGGTGGACGGATGGTAACGGATGGCATTTAGGAATCCTAAATGCCATCCGTGCATCCTAACGCCAATCCACGGCAAAAAAACTTACCTGCTTAGTCAGCTCAGTCCCCTGCAGTGTCCTGTGCAGCTAGTTCGGGGAATTTCTTCCTGTGGACACCCGGGAATTGGCACTTCCAACTCCTGCAGCCGCCGCCATCTTGCCACCTTGTGGCCTCCCTGGGAGCTTGTTACCGGCCACCTCGGAGGTAAGGGACCACCATCTGTCCCCCCTGCCACCCATCCACCTGTGTGGAGCGGTCCGGAGGCCGAGCCGGGTCTCGGGGACGTCGCGGCGGCCGAGGCCTGGTCCGGCCTAGTTAGGCCTGTGAATCCCTGCTGTTTCCTGGGACATTTGCCCCGCGGGAGTGCACCGCGGCCGATCCGGCCCGACGTTGGTGACGTGGACCTCCTCTCTGCATCCGCCCGGTCACCTAACCTAGGCCCTGCCACAGCCAACCCTGCTGCCTAGCGCTGCCTGCCTGAACTGGGTTATCCTGAGGCCTAGTGCCTCCGATCTGCTGACTCTGCAAGTCTGCTCTGGGCCTTCTCCACACTTCCACACACTAGCACTACGCACTACTGTTTCCACATCCTTGCTACTGGGCCCTGCCTGTGTGTCTGCTGTGTGGGGGGAGGCTACTGACTGCCTATCCACCTTGGGGCCTGCGGGCAGCTTGGGTCGCATCTAGCTATTCTCTTGCCACCCACCGGGGCATGATTGCCGACCTCTATAGTGGTCTCCCTGGATAAACATACCTAATGTCCCCCTCCTCCAAAAAACAAGGGAAGGGGCACGCTAAAACCGCCAAGACTGACACTCCGGTCCGGCTGCCACCGCCTGCCTCCCCACAAACAGATCCCACCCTGATCTATCAGCTCCGGGCCCTGCTGGCAGGTCTGGAGGTGGAGCCTGGGGAGTCTCGGATGGCGGAGGAGTCGGCCTCACCGTCCCCGGACAGTACAGCCACGATCCCTGCTGCGATCGAACAGAGTAAAACCTTGCTGCTGGTGCGCATTGACCATCTTGCTGAGGAGTGCAATTTAATACGGAATGACCTCGACAAAATAAGAGGGAGAATGACTGAAACTGAAACCAGAGTGTCTGCCACCAAAGATCTTACAGCTACTCATGCCACCTCCATCGCTGAGCTGCAGCGCACGGTACAGTCCCTTGTTGCAAAATCTGATGATGCTGAAAACAGATTGAGGCGCAATAATGTTAGGGTCCTGGGTCTACCCGAGAGAGAGGAGGGGGATCGTCCTGCTGAATTCGCGGAGGAGTTCTTTAAAACTCTCTTGGGCCTTACGAACGTCCCACCAACTTACGTGGTTGAAAGGGCTCACCGGGTGCCCGCTGGCCGTGCCATCCCAGGGAATCTTCCCCGCCCGTTTTTGGTCCGCTTCCTCAACTATAGGGACAGAGACAGGATCCTTTCTGAAGCCCGGAAAAATCCCAATCTAAGATATGGCAACTCCTCGGTTCTTCTTTTCCCCGACTTCTCGGCCGACTTGCAGAGGAAGGGGAAATACTTCAATGATGTTCGCAGACGATTTAGAGATAAGAACATTAAATACAACATGCTCTACCCCAGCTGCTTGCGGGTCCAATACGAAGAGGCAACCCGGTTTTTTGACAACCCGGTTTTTTGACAGCAGATGACTGGCTGACCACACTACAATAAAGGCTCCTGCTTTTATTTCTACCTGATGCACGGATCTTACATATCCTTGTTTAATTCATCCTGCACACCTTCGGCTAATACCGGAGCAACCACAGTTGTACTTTTACACGTGACTCACACTCGACCCTCACGGCTTGGTGTTTTTTGAGAAGGGATAGACCTGGTGCTCTCCATTCCTGTGGAGATACTCTAATAGCTGGAAGAACTACAACCCCATTCCAGACTGCCCAGCCCTTCTCGCTGTGTTGAGATACACGTCCCCCCACCCTTGCCTACTGTTATTGGTTACACACGAGCTGGGGTGGCTTTGACCGGTTGCTTGCTACTGGTTTCTGAGATCATTATCCCCCGTCCCTCTGCTCCCTGTTCTTAAAAGACGGAAGAGACACTGCCCGTCGGCAGAGTGGGTGGACCGCCACCAGAAGTGTAGTGCCCCAGTTTAGGGGCTCACTAGCTCCCTTTAGTTTAAGTTTTTTTCTGGGTAAAAACTATTCCCAGACCTTCCCCCCCCCCCCGTTAGGAGGAAGGCTGAGATATAGTAGGATAGGCACCCTGTGCCTGGGAAGTTTGATTCTTATGTGTTTTATTTTTATTTTTCTGTTTCTGTGTTGTGTTATGCTTGAGTACTGTCAGTATCTTCTGCTCTGTGACTGGGATCTTGCTGCTCATGGGGTGCACCCGTACATGCCCTTCAGCGTATCTCCTCAATTATTTCTCCCCATCGCCCGATGGCTAGTCAATTAGCTGACTCCTTCACCATCCTTTCCTGGAATGTCAGAGGTCTTAACTCAAAATTCAAGCGAGCCCTTTTATTCCAATACTTAAAATCTCACTCCCCTCAGCTCAGTGTTGCCAACCGTCCGTAGATTTACCGACAGCCAGTAAAAACAGGGCACTTTTCTCCTGTCTGTGAAAGTCCGTGGCAGGAGAAAGGTGCCAGTAAAAATTTGCAGCGACTGGCTTGTGACAGAACTGCGCATGCGCAATTCCGGAATTCGGCAAGAACAGATGATCTTCCTAAGCCGAGCCTTCCTGCTGCCTCTACTAAGCCCAGCCCACCCGCCGCGCAACCAATGATGTGTCAGGCAGGGTCTGAGCGGGCGGATTTGAGGAGCCTCATCGTGGTGGAGTGGACAGAGCACTGAGCAGACGCTGGCGCGTGTGGGAGTCGGTCGCTGCGCGGACTGGACTGGTGCAACAGACCCCTGGCTGAGGCTGACTGAGCCTGGTGGTGAGTGCACTCACAGTCTCAGAGAAATACTGAGACAGGCAGCCCGCAGGGGGGGATGATGGTGACGGGGGGATGTCTGATGATGGCAGGCCGCAGGGGGTGACTGATGTATGTCTGGTTGCAGGGGGTGACTGATGTCTGATGGTGGCACTGGCAGGCCGCAGGGGGTGACTGATGTCTGATGGTGGCACTGGCAGGCTGCAGGGGGTGTCTGATGGTGGCACTGGCAGGCCGCAGGGGGTGTCTGATGGTGGCACTGGCAGGCCGCAGGGGGTGACTTATTTCTGATGGTGGCACTGGCAGGCCGCAGGGGGTGACTGATGTCTGATGGTGGCACTGGCAGGCCGCAGGGGGTGACTGATGTCTGATGGTGGCACTGGCAGGCCGCAGGGGGTGACTGATGTCTGATGGTGGCACTGGCAGGCCGTGATTGATGTCTGATGGTGGCACTGGCAGGCCGCAGGGGGTTACTGATGTCTGTTGGTGGCAGGCCGCAGGGGGTGACTGATGTATGTCTGATGGTTGCAGGGGGTGACTGATGTCTGATGGTGGCAGGGGGTGATGTCTGATGGTGGCAGGGGGTGATGACGGTTGGCAGGGGGTGGTAACTGATGGCAGGGGGTGATGATGGTTGTAGTGGGTGATGGTGGCAGGGGGTGATGATGTTGGCAGGGGGTGATGACTGGAGTAAAAACTTGGCTGTGTCCGTAAATTTTTGGTGTCCTGCCAGTAAATTTCAATCTGGTAGGCTGGCAACACTGCCTCAGCTTATTCTCCTCCAGGAGACTCACCTCATAGGCAGTAAGATTTTGACTCTTAAAAAACCTTGGATACAGCGAGCGATACATGCCACGTATGTGACCACGTATTCCACATACGCCAGGGGTGTATCGGTCCTTATCCACAAGAATTTGTCCTGTGTTTATTGAGGAGATCCGTACGGATCCCCAGGGGAAATTTGTGATAGTGGTGTTCACCTTATGGTCTATAAGATATATTGTTATAAATCTGTACATCCCTCCCCCGTTTTCAGCCGCAATATTGTATGAGGTTCTGGAAAAGATTTCGCCTTTCTGCCCGGGGAGGGTTCTGGTTATGGGAGACTTCAATGCCATTTTGTCGCCTAACCTAGATAGACCTACTCCGCCTAAGAAACAGTGTATAGACCTCTCTGCCTGGGCTCGGGCGGTGCGGTTGGTAGAGGTCTGGAGGTGGAAGCACCCTACCACAAGGGCTTATTCATGTTTTTCTGCATCCTATAAGACTGTGTCGCAGATAGATCTAGCCTTCTCCAACCCCGCACTGTTGGCGGACGTGTTGGAGACGTCCTATCTGCCTAGCGGGCTGTCTGATCATAGTCCCCTGGTGGTGGTGCTTCGCTCCCCGGCTTCCCGGAGCGCCGCGCTCTGGAGGTTGGGCACACAATGGGTCTCTCATCCTGAACTTACTGACAAACTGCCGCCCCTGCTGTCTGAGTTCTGGGAAAATAATAAGGAATCCTCTTCTCCCAACATTGTCTGGGATGCCTTTTAAAGCTTTCACGAGGGGATAGTATATCTCTTCTATTGCCAGCATTAAAAAACAGCAATCGGCTGCAACTCTGGCGCTGCAGAAGACTGTTGATGACCACACTGCTACGTATGGTAATGACCCCACCCCTGTTCACTTTGATCTGCTGATGGCGGCTCAGAGGGAACTACAGTTACACCTGGCTGAGGTCACGCGGCTCGACTCATATAGGGGCAGGCAGAGGGCCTTTGAACAGGGTGATCGAAATGGCCGCCTGCTGGCCATGATGGCCCAACATGACCAACCCCTTACCCTTGTGTCTACCTTACAGACCCCGGGGGCGGGACGGTATCCTCCCCCTCTGATATCCTACAGACGCTCAACTCCTTTTATGGCACGTTGTATTCGTCCGGTCTGTACTCAGATTTTCAGCCGGAGTCGCTGAACGGCCTGTTGGATCCGTTGGCGCTTGGCTGGCTCTCTGACCACGAAAGAGAGACTTTGGTCCAACCATTTACAGCCTTGGAGGTCATAAAGGCTATCCGGTCCTTCCCCCCCCCCCCCCCGGCAAAGCGCCTGGGCCAGATGGGCTCCCGATAGACTTTTATAGGGCTCATGTGGAACTTTTAGCACCCCTATTGGCACAATTATATACCGTATGTCTGGCAAACGGCGGTCTGCCTGGTTCTATGTACCATGCCTACTTGACACTGATATATAAGGCTCCCAAAGACCCCACTTCCTGTGCTTCATATCGCCCTATTGCACTATTTAATTCTGACTTTAAAATTCTGGCTAAGCTTCTGGCCCTTCGGTTGTATCCCATGCTACCCTCAGTGATAGACCCAGACCAGACGGGTTTCATGCCCCGTAGGTCTACAGATGTTAATCTCAGAAGGCTATTCACTAACATACACGCTCACCACATCAATATGGGATCTCGGGCAGTGGCCTCTCTAGACGTAGAGAAGGCCTTCGATACGGTCGAGTGGCCCTTTCTGTGGGAAACATTATGCAGGATGGGGTTTCCTCTGCTATTTATCAAGTGGCTCCAGGTGATTTACAAATGCCCCACTTCCTCGGTGCGCCTGGGGAGTAGACTGTCTGTCCCCTTCAGGCTTACCAGGGGAACGAGGCAGGGCTGCCCTCTCTCTCCGGCTTTGTTTGCCCTCGCTACTTCGCACCTCACCGCACATCAAGGGTCTCCGACTCGGGTTGCTAGAGGAGAGGGTAGCCCTGTACGCAGATGACATGTTGCTCTTCCTGAATGATGCCGGCCCGTCCTTGCAGGGAGCGCTAAGTATTCTGAACACCTTTGCTGAGGTCACCGGTCTTAGGGTAAATTGGTCTAAGTCCCTCCTATTCCCGATTGATCTGGCGGCAAGGTCCACATCCCCTCCTGATAGCCCCCTCCTGTGGGTGGACTCCTTTAAATACTTAGGGGTGCATGTCTCTGGTTCAGCCTCGGACTTTATATCTTTAAATCTCGCCCCAGTACTTTTAGAGTCCCAGGCGAAGCTTAAATCATGGAGTGACCTGCCCCTGTCATTATGGGGGCGAGGTAACCTCATAAAAATGAAGATTAATCCCAAACTAACGTATCTTTTCCACCACTCCCCACAATGGGTGCCCAAATCTTTTTTTAAGAAATTGAACTGCATTTTTTCTTCCTTCCTATGGGGCCCCTCTCCCCCCAGGTATCGACTGATGACTTTAATTAGGCCGCGAACGCAGGGTGGCATGGCATTCCGGGACTGTTATAAATATTACCTCTCCACGCAGTTGGTGACAGCGGCGTGGTGGTTACAGCCGGACAGAACAAACTCGTCGACTGTGCTGGAAGCGACAGTGGTCGGTTCGCTGGAAGCTCTTCAATTGCTACTTTTTAGGGGCCCTTGTGCCCCTTATCCTCTGACCCCCTCTATGCTTACCACCCTGCGGGCGTGGCGGGCAGGATTAGCCATTGAGAAATGTAAACAGTCTGAAATCTCCCCCAATGCCCCTATCTGGCTGAACCCTAACTTATCCCACATATACAAAATTCCTGACCCTTACGCATAGACAAAATACGGTATCAAACTAGTGTCACACATAGTGTCTCAAAACCCCTTACTCCCTTTCTCGCTCCTTTCCTCCCAGTACAACCTACCTAACCATTTCCTATTCAGATATCTTCAATTGTCCCTTGCAATTGCAGCGCAATTTCCGCAATCTTCGTGTATTGTGGCACAGTCGGAAATGGAGAGGACACTTAGATTTAGCTGTGAAGAAAAGTCCACCTCACATCTTTATTCGTACTTGATCCTTGTGTCTCTTCCACCTCTTGACAAACTCTGGACTAGATGGCAGACTGATATCCCCACGTTAGATAATGATGACTGGGATGATGTGTGGGACCTCCCCTTCAACACCCTAGTCTCCATGCGTGACATGTTAGTGCAATTCAAAATTGTTCATAGGGCTTATTTTACCCTACACGGACTCCACAAGATGGACCCTGCTCATTCCTCAGAGTGTTGGAGATGCGGCGCCACACCGGGCGACTTCTCCCATATCTTCTGGCGTTGTTCAGGGGTCCAGCGGTATTGGGAATTGGTGCTGGATTTGGTTAACAGAGTTGCCTTAGTCACTGTGCCTTTGACAATGGAGGTGTGCCTTTTGGGACTCATTGAGACCATTGTACCATCCTCTGCCAAACGCACGCTAATTACCCTGCTGCTCTTCTATGCTCGCAAGAACATTGCTATGCAGTGGAAGAAGCCTGCCCCCCCCCTCTTTGATGCAATGGAAATGCTTGGTGAACCACAGCCTTCCTTTATACAAGGATACTGTAACAGCACCCCAAATACAAAAGGGGGTAACGCCGTTTAGATCTCTTCCCTCTCCTGGACACAAATTCCCTGTCGATCCTCCACAGCCCGACGACCACTTCCCATAGGAATTAATCCTTCTGGAAGAACGAGACGCACTCTGTATCTTCCTAGCATCGAATGCCTTTATTGAGAAAAACATTGTAACTTTTATAACCATCCAATACTGCATTAACCTAAAATGAACAATGGTCCAGCTCCACCGACAACATAACAGACCCAATACACACAAGTATGCAGGTGATTCATCAACATCTCTTCAATTAACCCGTCTGCTGCTAGTTCCACAACCTATAATTATAGGCTTAATTCCCCCAAACCACAATGGACAATAGAATGTAAATCACCACAAACAATGAACAGGTCTTTTAGAAGCTGGGATTAGCATTACAATAGGCAGACAGGTGATTGAGGCTGAACACCTCAGTATCTCTCAATTAACCTGTTGAGTTCAGAAACAGTAAATAGTCCTTTACAGATATCCTTGGGGATATGGTGGATAAATATTACAGACCCATTTTAGGTAGCCCAAGATATATTTCTTAATGTCCATTATTTCCTGGCTCACCCTGTGTCCAAAGTGACCCTCCTGTCACACATCTCCCCTTTCGGCAGGAGACTAACAAAGGAGGTGACCCCAGACGGGTTGACTCTGAAGTTAGTCCATAGGTCCATTCCTCCAATGCCGGTATCCACACCGTACCCCAAATAAATTGCTCCAAACAGAGCATCACTTAACCAGCCAACCTCTGCCTCTCTCAGAGAACATACCCGCTGCTGGGGAGAAGACAGGGTGACTGGGCTCAGTCTTTCATGCCGCTGGGGATCCGGGCCGACTGCCCAGCATCCCCGAGGTACACAAGTGGAGACCGAAGTCCCATCCACTTGTGGTAGGTGAAAATCCCCCAGTGCTTGCAAAGCAAGGTTGACATCCTCCTGTCCCAGTGTCACACCATTTTCTGGGGTTGTGTCAGTAAGGACCGAAGTCCCATCCAGTACCACAGGAACTCCCTCTTCTGTTAGTTGAGAGCAGAGGTCCGCGGCACTCTGCTCTGTTGCCAGCTCTTCCGCTGGGTTGCTGTAAGTGGAGACCGTAGTCCCATCCACCGATATCCGCTCAAGTGGCAGTTGTGTGCAGCGGGCAGTAGCATTCTGCCCTGCTGCCAGTGATTCAGCTGGGGGTAAAAGCTTTACCACCTCCGCTTGTTGCTGGAGAGATGGGCCAACTGCCCCGGCTCCCTGAAATTCCACAGTTGTCTCCGATGCTGGGCAGAGGTTGCTAGCACTCTGCCCTGTTGCCAGCACTTCTGCTGGGGACTCCACCCCATCTGCTCTGGCTAACTGTTGGGGAGGGAAAAGGGCTGCTTCTCCCCCCTGCATCTCTGAAATCCCCTGGGAAAGAGGAGCCATCACCTTCTCATCTCGGGCCTCCAAAACTGCCACGGGTGTAGAGCAGGGGTCTGCAGTACTCTGTCCTGCTGCCAGTACTTGGGCAGGCGATGCATAATCCATAACATCCTCTGAACAGTCCCTTAAGTCCATACCTTCTGTAATCTGTAGCTGGGAAGATGAGCCATCTGTCCTAGCTCCCTGGAACTCCATATTATCCACTTCGGCTTTAGGGAGGGCAATCTTCAGCTTTTCCACTGCCGATTCTTCAGCCAGGCTAGTTCCCTGGAACTCCATATCATCCACTTCGGCTTTAGGGATGGCAATCTTCAGATTTTCCACTGCTGATTCTTCAGCCAGGATTTCATAGTTGTCAACTGGTATTTCCTGATAGTCCCAGGCAAAGGGAGCCCCACGCTGCTGCTAAGCAGAGTCTAGCAGCTGTTTGTAGGCAATCTCCAGCTCCCATTCCTGAACAGCCAGAAACTCCAAATCTTCCTGTGCCCAGTGCCCTTCCGAGACATTCAGTCTTTTCTCTCTGTGCTCCATTATTAACTCCAAACGCCACTCCCGATCACTCCCAAAGTCAGGGTCCTCGGACAGCCTCCAATACAACAATCCCAGGCCATTATAGTCAAAGCCTTCCGTGGGGCTGTCATCCGCTGACCACTGGCACTCTTGGGCTACATACCATCGGAGGGCTCTGTAGCTCTCGTCCAACCGCATCTCTGCCCGGATCAGCCTGCTTAACTCAGCTGTCCACTCCTGCTTCGGTTGTTCCCCCAATAACAGCATTCGTACTTCATACTGCGACCAGTATCTTACATGGATGGAGGGGAGAACTTTTCCCTGGTGTTGCTGCTCGAGAGCTAGCGCTTTCTTCCAGAGTTCGCAGCGGATTGAATCAGACCATCCCAGCAGGACCTCCTCTGATACTGGTCCTCTATGCTGTATCTGCATCTCTCGCAACCTCCTTCTGAATTCCTTTTCCATGTCAGCTGGTATCTGTATCTCTCCTCTCCTTTCAGTTGGTGCTGCTTCTTTAGGTGTTGTCTCCGATTGCCATATTTCCGCCATTCTCTGCTCATGTTGCCACTCATCCTGCCGCTCGATTTCTCTAATGGCTTCCTGTATGGCGGTCTCTGATGGGCTAGCACCGTACAATGCCAACCGCTGTCGAACTCGTTGCTGAAACAAGTCTTCAACTAACCGGGGTCCTGCCTCACCATCCCTCTGATCCATCTCGGCCAGCTCCCTGATCAAGGTGGCCCCGTTCTTTGTCCCGCTGGTCCCTTCACGGCTCTCAAGTAGGTCCTTCAGTGTGGCTTTCCTGCAGGCTGCATAGCTGGTCATTCACTGTGGTGGCTTGGAGTGTCCAAGGAACTGGAGGGAAAATCCCACTGCTGCCACCAATGTAACGGCACCCCAAATACAAAAGGGGGTAACGCCGTTTAGATCCCTTCCCTCTCCTGGACACAAATTCCCTGTCGATCCTCCACAGCCCGACGACCACTTACCATAGGAATTAATCCTTCTGGAAGAACGAGACGCACTCTGTATCTTCCTAGCATCGAATGCCTTTATTGAGAAAAACATTGTAACTTTTATAACCATCCAATACTGCATTAACCTAAAATGAACAATGGTCCAGCTCCACCCACAACATAACAGACCCAATACACACAAGTATGCAGGTGATTCATCAACATCTCTTCAATTAACCCGTCTGCTGCTAGTTCCACAACCTATAATTATAGGCTTAATTCCCCCAAACCACAATGGACAATAGAATGTAAATCACCACAAACAATGAACAGGTCTTTTAGAAGCTGGGATTAGCATTACAATAGGCAGACAGGTGATTGAGGCTGAACACCTCAGTATCTCTCAATTAACCTGTTGAGTTCAGAAACAGTAAATAGTCCTTTACAGATATCCTTGGGGATATGGTGGATAAATATTACAGACCCATTTTAGGTAGCCCAAGATATATTTCTTAATGTCCATTATTTCCTGGCTCACCCTGTGTCCAAAGTGACCCTCCTGTCACACATCTCCCCTTTCGGCAGGAGACTAACAAAGGAGGTGACCCCAGACGGGTTGACTCCGAAGTTAGTCCATAGTTCCATTCTTCTAACCCTCCTGTCACAGATACTTACGCTAATCGGGGCTGCCCACTGAAGTATGACAAGGTCTGGCGCACTTGGTTAGCTGAGCCTGAAACAGCTTAGTGAGTTGGGGGTGGGCCAGGTTATCGTGTTGAGGTCTTGCCTTGCTCCTGTACCTTCCCTTTCTTCCGATGACTTCTGATATGTTTCTGTTGACTAGTGAGTTTATCTTAATGTATGCCCTCCTAGATTTTACTTGGGCGGTATTGCTGTACCCTCCCATTGCTATGTATTGTTTCGCTGGGTTCACATTACAAATTGTATTATTTTTTTTCCTTTTTTTTTTTCTATACTGTAGGTGCTTAAGCTGTGTGTGTTGTATGTGTTAAAAGACTTCAATAAAAATAATTATAAAAAAAAAAAAAAAGATACAAAATAAACTCAACGTTGGAGTTTAAGTGGTTTGGACATTGACTTTATTAAAGAAGGGAAAAGTACAGACTCGTCTACATTCTGGAGATGGGAACCACTGGAAGGAGGTAACTCGCTGCGGGACCCAGGTACATATACACCGCCTGACCTCTAAACTAGAGGACACAGGCTTGTGGCATGGGTGCCTCTCTTTTTTTCCCCTAATGAGGAGAGGGTAGTGCTACATGTGTAAAAAATGTGTTCAGTTCGGAAAATCAACTACATGTACTGCCAGCCATCAGGCTAAAACACTGTCTGGCATAGGCATAGGCCAGCACATTTCTATGAGCATAGAAGATGGACTGCACAGATATCATTGCCCACATATATCAGCACGTGCACACGCAAACATGTGTACATGTCCACTGCTGCCAAGTGGTTTATTTAAACCTGTACTCTGCACTAGTTCCGTGCTGTACGGTCTTCAACCTTGTCTTTGTGATCCAGTTGCTAATACGTGTAGCGCCCCTTTACTTTTCAGGGGTGCTATGTACTTAAATTTAGGGGTTGGTCTGAGCTAGTAGCCAGGCTCAGACCACTTTGATTTGTTAGTACTCACTTCTGCCTATGTGATGTAACCTTATGTGCAGTTCCCTGTGGCCTGTAGGTGGCACTGCCATATCAGGTCAGGGTTGAACCGTGGGTGACATTATTATACCTTAGGGTGTCCTCTCTCGGCAGTGGTGCAATGGGTGTGGTTAGCCTGCTGTGCATGCTGGGAGAGGATACATAAGGGGCAGACGCCATTTTTTCGGGGGTCGAGTCGGGAGTCTGGAGTGTGATCGGTTCGTGCCACCCGGCCCTCCAGGCCAGGGGTGCGCACGTGTATCAGTCTCAGGCACCTTTAGCCTGGGGCTGCAATTCCACTAGTAGGCCCAGCACCTTTTAGCTGGGGCCTATCTCCAAAAGAAGAATCCCAGGGTGCCCGGGAAAGGGTGGACCCGCTCTAAGAGGAGGAGACCGGGGGAGGACCTTTCTGATGGACCGGTGAGAGTTCACGGTGAAAGAGAGGCCTTGTTACCTTCTGGAGGGATTCAAAGATCCATCACAGGCCTTGCAACGTGCTATCGCTGGCACCTGTCCTTGTGTTGCAATTGCTGAGAAGTTTGGGACTTAAAGATTCTGTGGCAGAGGATCTCCCGATCGTATCTCTAGGAAACCTAAAGTGAACGTTCGAGCATCACTCCGGCTGCTAGGATCTGCTCTTACAGGGGACTATCCGGGTGAGTTAAACCTACTCGGGATCGAGTAGTGACTATTGTACCAGTTTGTGCCTGGACCTATCTCCCAAATCTTACTGTCCTTTCTCTCATCCACCTTTCCTGTCTGCTGAACTTGAATTTTGCTTATAAAATAAACTCAGTGTTTAAGTTAAAGTGGTGTGGACATTGGCCTTCCTGGGGAGAAATAGAGACTTGTCCCTACAATCTAGGAGATGAGAACCAGTCTAATGGGATAACTTGCTGCAGGACCCAAAATTGTTAACACCGCTCAACCTCTTCAAACAGGAGGGTACGGGCATATAGTGTGGTGTGCCTTGACCTGCAAGGGAGCCAAAGGCAGGAAAAAGGTCTGTGTGCTACATGTGGGGGCTCAGGTCCGGGATTCTGCAGCTATACCCCCAGAAGTTGGACTTTATTTTCCCGTGTGGTTCCGTGGAGGTCGGCCATTTTGGAGAATTTGAACTACGCCACTTGTGAGAGAAATGGAGGTACAGGCCTAAATGTATTTCTAACTGCGTAGTTCGTGGGCGTGTCTCAAAAATAGAAAAGCCTGCGATTTACGTGCAGTGGGAAGAAGAAAGGGGAGGAGCCCCCACCAAGTGTGTGTTGCACGTGGTGTCTTTGGCGCTAAAGGACAGTACAGATTGGACTAGTGAGTAAGCAACATGTCTGCCGCCCCATGAATTCCTGTTTCATCGGGACCTTGTGTGTTCCCACCTGTTTTATCCATGGACGTTGCTCAGCTAACTGCCCCCCTGACGGATACAGAGATCCAGCTAAAGTCTCGAGGCCGCTTTGTGCTTTACACGTGCAGAGATGCAGAAGCCTTGGGCATGATCTGTCCTAAGTGCCAGGGACTGGTGGTACAGCTTTGGCCCTTTGGAAGATGTACCCAGTGTGGAGAGTTCCTTTTCGAGGTGGATCAACCCACGGAAAAGCCTCGGGTCTACCGGGTAAACTGCCTAACAGGCACTACCACTCTGGAAGAGGAAACCTGTGCTCCCACAGCCATGCCCACGTGCACCACCGTGACTACAAAGGAAATCAAGGAGGAGGTTCCGGTCACCACGGAGCCTGAGGCGGAGAACCCAGCGGATGCTGCCTCCGTAACAACCGAGACCTCTCTTCCACCTCCCAAGCGGAAGGTGGGCTATGTTAAAGCCTCCCGCGGCCGCGGTCGAGGCCCACCCCAGCGCCTACCCGAACCGGAGCTTCGAACCGGAGGGACCTCCAGGAGATCCACGTCAGGGGACGGTAAGGAGGCTGGGGACAATGCAGTACAAAGTTTGCCGGGGAAGGGAAAGAAGCCTGCGCCCCATTCCATTGGGGATGTGCGGACAGCCAGCCCACGGGAACT
Organism: Rana muscosa; assembly: GCA_029206835.1. Lineage (NCBI taxonomy): Eukaryota > Metazoa > Chordata > Amphibia > Anura > Ranidae > Rana > Rana muscosa. The sequence goes on along the minus strand of CM055127.1, from coordinate 241,136,725 downwards.
GTTGCCCTCAGGAGGCAGTGTGTCCGTGTCTGCCAGAAATTGCCTGCCCCCAGAGATGTATGACACCTCTGATATAGACTCATCATCTGATGTGGGAGATGACTTTGCCATCGATGAGGTGTTTATTAAGAAGGGCTGGGATTGGAAACCCCGTAGCTTTCGGGAGGAATCGCCCATGGACTCTGGGGAAACTACACCCCGGCTGGAAGCCTCTACTCCAGCAGAGGGCCTTGTCTCCCTGCCCGCTTTGCCTGCTCCGGAGCCCTCTAAGTCTTCTATTGCGGAGGCTCGTTCGCCTTTGCGGCCACCTATGCCTCAGCTAGAGCCCATGCCATTAAAGAGGTCTCTGGATGCCATTGTTCTTCCTGGAGCGGGGGATCGGACCACCATGCCGCCTTTAGCCTGGTTTCAGCGGCTCCTCAACAAAAAGATTGCCATTAAGTACGGGTGGGAATACCCATACGTTCCCAAAGAACTGCTCTTTGAGATTGAGGCCTACAGGGACCGGTGGTACTCTGATTTCGTTTGGGCCTTCTTGAAAGTACAGAGAGGCCACCGGTACTTCAGATGTTCTGCTGTCATGGCAGACAGGGCCGCCATCAGGGGGGTACAGGCAGTACACCTGTAAGGGGCCCGGAGGTCCCCAGGGGCCCGGATGGCCCCCCCTTCTTTTTTTTTTGTAAGGGGCCCAGAGGTCCCCAGGGGCCCGGAGTTCCCCAATGCCCCCAAATGTCAACCCCCATTTTTTTATATATTTTTTTTATTTAATTTGTTTTTTTTATTTATTTATTTTATTTATTTATATATTCATTTTTTTGTAAGGGGCCCATAGGTCCCCAGAGGCCTGGAGGTCCCCAGGGCCCTGGATGGAAACCTCCCTTTTTTTAAAAGAAAAAAATTATTCATTTTTTTTATTTAATTTTTTTTATTTATTCTTTTATTTCATTTTTTTAATTTTTTTTAATTTTTTTTGTAAGGGGCCCAGAGGTCCCCAGAGGCCCGGAGGTCCCCAGGGCCCACGGATGTAAACCTCCCTTTTTTTATATCATTTTTTTTGTAAGGGGCCCAGAGGTCCCCAGGGCCCTGGATGGTTCTCCTCGGCTCCAGGGGGCCCATGCCTGAAGCTGTGTAAGGGGCCCCAAAATTCCTGATGGCTGCCCTGATGGCAGATCGCTTCAAAGGATGCCGGGAGGACTGGACTCTGGGTCGGCACATTCATGCGGACAGGGTGGTGATCTGTAATCGATAGACTGTAGACGATGCTGTGTATTCCATAGAGCAGGGGTCTCAAACTGGTGGCCATCCAGCTGTTGCAGATCTACAAGTCCCATCATGCCTCTGCCTATGGGAGTCATGCTGTCAGCCTTGCAATGCCTCATGGGAATTGTAGTTCTGCAACAGCTGGAGGGCCACCAGTTTGAGACCCCTGCCATAGAGACACTTGATAAAGAATGGAAAACTCTTGTTCTCCCAGACCCACTTTATTACCTCTAGAGTGAGAACTTGTTTTTTTATTATTACTCACTCTAGAAACCAAACTGCCTGAACACGTAACTTTGTCCCTGCCAGGGAATCTACTCTGAGGATTGGAGAGCTGTTCTGTGTTTTTTTTTTTTCTCTCCTCCTCAGCCAACGGAAAGAATGTTTTTTTTTTTGTTGAAAGAACTGAACTTTGGGGTAGATTTAGCTAGGGTCAAGGTTGGAAGTCGCCGTGTTCAAGATGGGGAATGTTTTATAACAGTGATACATTTCCATGCGCGTTAGTGACAGATGTGATGACGGTTGCACTACCACCAGGTGGCGGTGATTTGCAGAACTTTCAGTAAAGAATAACACATGCTAGTGTAGCGCTACCCCCAGTTAAGAGAGCCGCTGGATTTGTTTGCAGGCCCTGAATACAGCACCACCAACCCCGGCAATCTACTCAACCCGCTCTGGCACAGTTAGTCTAGGGATTGTATTGTATCACAATCTATCTGTATTGTAAGGGTAACCTCTTTGCATAATGATAACACACTGATAGCAAGTGATGAAGTATAACGGGTTTTTTACTTTGGGTAAAAGGCACAAGGTTAATACATAACACATATATTTTCTGCTGTAGGGCTCTGCATACATATAGTACACCCTGACAATGCAGGCTATTTCCCTTTTAGTGCAGCTATCTCTATCTATGTGCCCTTATGGCGCAGCAACAAAAAGTTCTAACTCCTGGTCAGGCCTGACTCATATTTAACTCAGTCTCTAGCAGAACGATTTCTTCGCATGCAACTTGACTGGTGGTGCACAACAGGAACAGTATTTGTAATCCAAAGGGGTAAACAATAAAGAACACTTCACCAAAGACTAACTCAACTCAGTTCCGCCACTAGTCTCCAGTGGAACAGTAAATAAAGGCCGGTGGGCCAAGGCAGTCTCCAGGCCTAACAACAGTACAGCCTATAGGATTGAGCAGGTGCTCGCTCACCACTCGGGACGCGATCCCAGTCCGGGACTTCCACCTGCTGTGTCTACACACACAGCGTCTGCAACGGTCGGGTCTCCGATCCAACTGATGTAAGAAGTCAGCGAAGTCAGGTGTCACCCAGGTTCCGCAGTGGGGTGGAAGGCTCTCTGGAAGTTGTGCAAGGCCCTGGCTTCAGGCCCTGCACACTGCAGCAGATCCGCACAGGAAGACCTGTTGATTGCAGCGCGGTGTCCCAAAGAGACCGAGCTCCGCCTCGCCCTCCTCTTATATAGCCCCTCCCATCAGTCTCTGCGGTGGCTGAATGCACCCTGGCTGCCGAACGGGGTTCTGGGTAACGTAGTCCCGGGGCCTTAAAGAAGACCCCGCTACACACTCCCCCCACTTAAACTCTTTGGTCCCCAAAGATAACATTAAATTACAGTACACACAACATTAGCCAAAGTTGCGTATGATGTTGGCAGAGGAAATTCCCACCAAAAACAAGGAGGTGAACTCCCCTGCCCACAAGTCACACTGTCATTAGTGTCCTGCCTAACTGTGCCAGAGAGTGAGTTGGGGTTGCCACCCACCAAATGAACAGTGGAGGGATTAGGGTCTTCCGTACTCCTCCTGGCAGTAACCACAGTGTCTTCCGAGCTCCTCCCCATCTGTGGGTAAGTCAATCTTCTGGGAGGTTTTATGGCTCTTCTCATCCTTTGTCCTCTTGGGCTTTCTGGTCCGGCTAAAACAGGTTCCTCTTCCGGAACCGACTTGGGAGTGTCCACTGGTCCTGGGGCACTTGACTCCGGACCAGGGAGGTACATGAAATCTCTTGGATCCTCCTCTGGGAGTAAGACACAGGCATCTTCCCAAGAATCCGACAAAGGACTGGACGGGATGAACTCAGTAGCTTCTGCATTCAGTGTTCTGTCTATGGTGTCTTCATCAGGTGGAAGATCAATAGCAGAAGTTTCTGGGACCTGAGAAGGCCAAAGTCAATCAAGTTCTTCTCCCTCATCTTCACTTAGCTCAGAGGTCTCTATATCGCCAATCTGAGGGGTCTGGGACCGAGTGTTTGGCCTGGGAGTATCCAGGATGGAGGTTGGCTCAGGGGAACCCATCGCAGGGGGAATCCGAGCTGCTTCAGCTAGTGGGAGTAGGTGGTTCCGATGCCAAGTCTTTAAGGGCCCCATCTTTCCTTCTGGCTTTAGTCTGTAAACAGGTAGGCCCGGTAGTTTCTTGCAAATAACATAGAGTTCAGGTCTCCATCTGTCTGCAAGCTTGTGTTTTCCAGGGACCCCCAAGTTCCGTAGCAACACTCTATCTCCAGGTTGTAAATCTTGGATCCGAACTTTCAGATCAAAGTTTTTCTTGTTGCGAGCCCCCCTTTGGTCTGAGGCTGCTTGGGCCTGCTCATAGGCCAACTTTAAATTGTGTCTGAGCCTATCAACATATCCTTTGTGGGAAGTGGCAGAACAATGGTCTATGGAGGTGCCAAAGGCCAGATCTACCGGTAGTCTTGCTTCTCTTCCGAACATAAGTCGATAGGGTGAGTACCCTGTAGCGTCACTTGTGGTGCTGTTATATGCATGCACAACTGCTGCTATGTGGTTGCTCCAATGCTGCTTCTTTTCACTGCTTAAGGTCCCCAGCATGTTGAGAAGGGTTCGGTTGAACCTCTAAGCATCACCTTGTGGATGGTAGGGGGTAGTTCGTGTTTTCTTGATCCCCAAGGAATCCAGGAGTTTCCGGATCAACCGACTTTCAAAGTCCCTTCCTTGATCTGAGTGAAGCCGTTGTGGTAGCCCGTAGTGTACAAAGTATTTCTCCATAAGTACTTTGGCTACAGTGGAAGCCTTCTGGTCCTTGGTTGGGAAGGCCTGGGCATACCGGATGAAATGGTCGGTTACTACCAGAACATTTCCTAGTCCACTCAGGTCGGGTTTGAGGCAGAGAAAATCAATGCATACCAAATCCAGCGGGCTTTGACTTTGTAGGTGGCCCATTGGGGCAGCTTGATGGGGTAAAGTCTTCCGCTGGATACAGCGTGCGCATGAATGGCAGTACTCCTCCACTTCAGCCCTCTTGCAGGGCCAATAGAACCGGCTCCTGATGAGTTGAAAGGTTCTTTCAGCCCCAAGGTGGCCATGGTTGTCGTGCAGAGCAACCAAAACAGTCTCTCTGTGTTTCTCGGGCAGAAACAATTGCCATTTGTCTTCCAGGTCATCAGAGGGGCCCCTTCGGTAGACCACTCCCTGATGCACCTGCAACCTGTCCCACTCCTTCCTCAACAGGCGAGCTTCCTTTGAAGGGTGACGCAGGAGTTTATTTGGATCCTGATTCTCCAGGGCCTCTAGGACCAATCTCCCCATGGGGTCTTCTAATTGGTCACATCTCAACTCCCTCTTTGACAGTTTTGGCAAGTTATCTTCCTCCAACTGGGTTACCCCACAGTATTGTTTGGGGACTCCTACTATGGTAACCCCTATCTCTTCTGCTCTTGAGCCGCCACTGGCCTGGAGTTCAGCCCCCTGACAGAGGGCCGGCACCCCGTCGGGTGCCACTTGGGTCCAGTCTTCTGTACTGCTGGTGGGGACATGAGATCTTCTAGACAAGGCGTCCACATCTCGATTTCCAGCCCCAGGCCTGTATTTTAGGCTGAAATTGAAGGCAGACAGTGCCGCCAGCCATCTATGTCCTGTGGCATCCAGCTTTGCTGTGGTGAACAGATAGGTGAGGGGGTTGTTGTCGGTTTTCATGGTGAACTCTGCCCCATACAGATAATCTCGGAGTTTGTCAACTACCGCCCACTTGAGGGCCAGGAACTCCAACTTATGAGTAGGGTAGTTCTTTTCAGAGGGAGTCAGACTTCTGCTCACATATGCAATGGGTCTCAGTTGCCCTTCGTGCTCCTGATAGAGCACTCCTCCCAGACCATCATGACTGGCATCTACGTGGAGCTCATAAGGCTTCTTTGGGTCTGCATAGGCCAGGACGGGGGCAGTGGTTAGGTTTTTCTTCAACATCTGGAAGGCTCCTTCACACTTCTCGTTCCACTGGTCCTTGACTGACTCCCCTGGCTTCCTGGGCCCCAAGTCATCCTCTTCCCCTTCCGTCTTGAGTAGCTCATTCAGAGGTCTGGCAATTCGGGCAAACCCCTCCACGAACCTTCTATAATAGGAACAGAACCCCAGGAAAGATCTGAGTTCTGTTACCGTGGTAGGCCGTGGCCAGGAAGTAACTGCCTCCAACTTTTCGGGGTCTGTGGCTACTCCATCTTCGGACACTGTGTCCCAGATAGTTAACTGATGACTGATAGAACTGGCATTTTTCAGGTGAGAGCTTGAGTCCCTCCTCACTGAGTCTTCTCAAAACTTTCTCCAGCCTTTCTTCATGTTCTTCCAAAGACAATGATGTCATCTAGGTATACAAGGACTTCGATGAGGTTCATATCTCCTACAGTCTTTTCCATGAGACATTGGAAGGTGGCTGGGGCTCCAGACAGACCTTGGGGCATCCGGTCGAATTCAAAGAACCCCACTGGGGTTATGAAAGCTGTCTTCTCCTTGTCTTCTGGATGCATAGGGATCTGATAGTACCCGCTCTTGAGGTCCATAACGCTGAACCACTTGGCTCCAGACTGACTCTGTAGGGCATCCTCTATCCTCGGAGTGGTGTACTGGTCGGGTATGGTTCTCCTGTTGAGGGTCCTGTAGTCTATGCACAGCCTCAATGACCCATTCTTCTTCCTGACCACCACTATCGGGGAGGCATAGGGGCTTCTAGATTCTCGAATCACACCAGTTCGCTTGAGTTCGGCGAGCTGTTCCCTCAAGTCTTCGAGGTCTTGCTAACGGAACTCGCCTGACCCTCTCCCTGAAGGGCTTGTCCTCCTGGAGGCGAATTCGATGGGTGGCACTCCTTGCACACCCCACATCGAACTCATCTTGGGAGAAGATCTTTTCCCACCTGGTCAACTGGGCCTTTGCTCTCTCTTTCCAAGCCCTGGGCAGGTTTGGGTTCTCCATGGAAAGCTTCTCCCACACAATCCTTTCTCCCTCTGTCTTCTCCACATCCGACAAAGCAACTGGGTAGCAAGGCTTACCTGGCCCAGCAACATCCGGGCTGGGATCTCCATGGGGCCATCCGTAGTATTCCTGACACTCACAGGTACTTTACAATGTGCTTTCTTCAGGGCCCTCAACGGGACCACTTCTGGGACTACTTCCAAGCCCGAGTGTTCCCCCTTTGGGTCGGGTTCCAACATGACAAAGGGCCCTGGCTGCTCCCAAGTGAGTTTCACAGTGGCTTTTAGACAGGCTACTTCACCGGGGTTGCAGCACTATTCCTCTTCTTCCCAGCCTCCAGACCTTTCCTACCCCCTCTTCCGGGGCCTTCTGCTCCAAGATCATTTGCTGGTAGGCTGTCTTCAGCATTGGGCGGATCTTGGTGACTGTGGGGCCTTTTGTTCTTGTTAGAGGGGCCAAGAGTCTTCAGACCAGATCCGTGTTGGTCCCTATTATTAAGGAACTCTTGTTCGCTCCAGGCGGTCGGGGACATACTACAGCCAAGGTATCGAACACTTCGGCCTTCCTGGCTATGGGTGGGTCAAAGGTCAGTTTTATAGGCAGATAGCCATCATAAGGGAAACTCTCGGTCCCAATCCCCCATATTTCCAGCTCCTCAATCTTCTGGATGGTTAAGTGACTTAGATGCTTGTCATAAAAGTCCCTGTACAACAGGGTCACTTGTGCCCCAGTATCCAATATGGCTCTGGTGTAGACTCCCTCCACTTGGACAGGTACTATCGGGGAGGGGCCTACCAGCTTCTCTGGATACCGCTTCAAAGGGGTCTTTTTCTTTGGATCTTTGCATTTCCCTTTGGACTTAAGTCCCTCTTGGGCTTGGTATGCATTGATCTCCCTCCTTTTATTGGGTGTAACTACCCGCTGAGGGACATTATTCTCTTTCTTGGGTGTATGTTCCCACTGAGGAACCCTATGCTTCTTCTGAGGGGTTTTGTCCACTCTTTTCCTGTGCTTCTCATTCAGTTTGGAGCTCACTGGAGATGATGGGCACCCGGTTGACTCCTTCACTGGGGCCCTCTGGAGTTTTCCGCCGCCTTGCGGTTATTCAGTTTCTTTTTCTTGGGACTGGAACACACTTTGGCGACATGGCCAACCCCTCCACAGTTGAAACAAGTCATGTCCCCCCAATCTTGTAGGGACGCCGGCGCTGAGGTATTTGGGAACAGTTCTTTCCTTGGTCCTTCCCTCTCTGGTACCCTTGGATCCTTTTCCATCAGAGAGGTCAGCATCTCCAATACTTGGGACATCTGTGACTTCAAGGCATCCACCTCTGAGTCTCTATCCAGGGTCATGGCTGTCCTGACCATCACTGGAGGGGATTAGCTGGCTCAATTGGTTGATTCCTCTTCTTTTCCTCCAGCATAGCTTCTTCCTCTCTGACCACTCGGATTAAGTCAGGGTATTCCAGGCTCTTCCCGTCCTGTCGCGTGCGTAGCGCTAATGCGATTGGGTCCAGGGGCTGAGATCCTCTCATCACCTGCTGAACACGGGCCTCATTCACCTTCCGTGGGTCGATCCTCTTCTTCAGTATCATCTTATGCAGGATCTTATCCAGGCGCCTCATGTATTCTGACAGTTTCTCTCCTGTCTTTTGATAGCATTGTTTCAGCTGGTAAGTGAGCTCAGTGATTTTCTCTGTTCCACCGAACACATTCTGCAGAATATCCAGATAATCCTGTGCATCCCAGTCTGTTTTGCTCATCTTGAGGTTGCGTATGGCCTCTAGAGCAGGCCCTGTCAAGCTTTCAGCAATTCTCTGTTTCTTTCTGTGTTCTGGGACTTCCCATTCTTCTAAGGCCTGGGTGGCGCCGTCTAACCACTCCTCAAACCCCTCTTCACCCGAAGGTACAGGCTTCCTTCCAGAAAATATTCAACGTTTTCTGTATCCCGACATTTGGTAGTCTGTAGGATCCTTCTTACACTGGGCTACAATTTCCCTCAGGACTGCGCATAATTCTGTGCTGAGGGTGGCAGGTGGTGATCCGGGACTCTCTTTCTTCTCCCGTTTTTCTGCTTTTGGGGACAGTGGTGGAGATAGTTTCGGTGTCTGAAACCATCCTCCTGACTTGAGTGGCAGCGCATGTATTAGGCTATAAGTCTGATCATCTATTGCTTCTATACTTGGATTCTTGAAATGCTCTGGGATTCCATTCTTCCACTCTATTAGTACGTGGGTCAGTGAAGAATTCGACCTGACATCCACCACCCATACCTTCTGGTGCGGGGACAGTGACATCACTAGCTGCTTCACCGCTTCTTCTTGCCAGATCCCTGGGAGTTCTATGACCACTACCCTGGCTGAATCTGTGCCGACCGCCTTGCACCACTGTCCTACTTCTAGTGGGTCCATGCTGGTACTTTTGGCGCGTTACTTGCTGTATCAGGATCCCGGACTAGAGAGCCCCCACGTGTAGCGCTACCCCCAGTTAAGAGAGCCGCTGGATTTGTTTGCGGGCCCTGAATACAGCACCGCCAACCCCCCGCAATCTACTCGACCCACTCTGGCACAGTTAGTCTAGGGATTGTCTTGTATCACAATCTATCTGTATTGTAAGGGTAACCTCTTTGCATAATGATAACACACTGATAGCAAGTGATGAAGTATAACGGGTTTTTTACTTTGGGTAAAAGGCACAAGGTTAATACATAACACATATATGTATGCAGAGCCCTACAGCAGAAAATATAGTACACCCTGATAATGCAGGCTATTTCCCTTTTAGTGCAGCTATCTCTATCTATGCGCCCTTATGGCGCAGCAACAAAAAGTTCTAACTCCTGGTCAGGCCTGACTCAGATTTAACTCAGTCTCTAGCAGAACGATTTCTTCGCATGCAACTTGACTGGTGGTGCACAACAGGAACAGTATTTGTAATCCAAAGGGGTAGACAATAAAGAACACTTCACCGGAGACTAACTCAACTCAGTTCCGCCACTAGTCTCCAGTGGAACAGTAAATAAAGGCCGGTGGGCCAAGGCAGTCTCTAGGCCTAACAACAGTACAGCCTATAGGATTGAGCAGGTGCTCGCTCACCACTCGGGACGCGATCCCAGTCCGGGACTTCAACTTGCTGTGTCTACACACAGCGTCTGCAACGGTCGGGTCTCCGATCCAACTGATGTAAGAAGTCAGCGAAGTCAGGTGTCACCCAGGTTCCGCAGTGGGGTGGAAGGCTCTCTGGAAGTTGTGCAAGGCCCTGGCTTCAGGCCCTGCACTGCAGCAGATCCGCACAGGAAGACCTGTTGATTGCAGCGCGGTGTCCCAAAGAGACCGAGCTCCGCCTCGCCCTCCTCTTATATAGCCCCTCCCATTAGTCTCTGCGGTGGCTGAATGCACCCTGGGTGCCGAACGGGGTTCTGGGTAACGTAGTCCCGGGGCCTTAAAGAAGACCCCGCTACACTAGGATTAGCAAAAATTTGAGCACTTAGTGAAGGGAGTTGTCTTTCTTCAGGGAGACAGCTCACTTCTTTTGTATAGCGGTTAGATAGGATGTTTGTTTTGTGTGTATTTTTTTCTCTCCCTCTGCAGGTGACCTACTAGCAATTCTGCCGGAGGATGGGGGGAATGGTAGTTTAGAAGGGGGTGGAACATGTATATTATGCCATGTAAAATGTGACATTGAGAATGGGATGTCAATGTTTGTACTGTTATCTATCCTTTCCTCTCTTTTATTCCTGCCCTTTCCCATTATATTGGTTCCGGCACAAAAATTCAAAATTTTGTACATAGTTCGGAAATAAATCTGCGCTTGCTCAGGTTTGAGGGGCGTGAATTTATTTCAGACACTGGGCCCCTTTACTTTTCAGGGGTGCTATGTACTTAAATTTAGGGGTTGGTCTGAGCTAGTAGCCAGGCTCAGACCACTTTGATTTGTTAGTACTCGCTTCTGCCTATGTGATGTAACCTGATGTGCAGTTCCGTGTGGCCTGTAGGTGGCACTGCCATATCAGGTCAGGGTTGAACCGTGGGTGACATTTCTATGCCTTAGGGTGTCCTCTCTCGGCAGTGGTACAGTGGGTGTGGTTAGCCTGCTGTGCATGCTGGGAGAGGATACACAAGGGGCAGACGCCATCTTTTCGGGGGTCGAGTCGGGAGTCTGGAGTGTGATCGGTTCGCGCCACCCGGCCCTCCAGGCCAGGGGTGCGCACGTGTATCAGTCTCAGGCACCTTTAGCCTGGGGCTGCAATTCCACTAGTAGGCCCAGCACCTTTTAGCTGGGGCCTATCTCCAAAAGAAGAATCCCAGGGTGCCCGGGAAAGGGTGGACCCGCTCTAAGAGGAGGAGACCGGGGGAGGACCTTTCTGATGGACCGGTGAGAGTTCACAGTGAAAGAGAGGCCTGGTTAGCTTCTGGAGGGATTCAAAGATCCATCACAGGCCTTGCAAGGTGCTATCTCTGGCACCTGTCCTTGTGTTGCAATTGCTGAGAAGTTTGGGACTTAAAGATTCTGTGGCAGAGGATCTCCCGATCTTTTCTCTAGGAAACCTAAAGTGAACGTTCGAGCATCACTCCGGCTGCTAGGATCCGCTCTTACGGGGGACTATCCGGGTGAGCTAAACCTACTCGGGATCGAGTAGTGACTATTGTACCAGTTTGTGCCTGGACCTATCTCCCAAACCTTACTGTCCTTTCTCTCATTCACCTTTCCTGTCTGCTGAACTTGAACTTTGCTTATAAAATAAACTCAGTGTTTGAGTTAAAGTGGTGTGGACATTGGCCTTCCTGGGGAGAAATAGAGACTTGCCCCTACAATCTAGGAGACGAAAATCAGTCTAATGGGATAACTTGCTGCAGGACCCAAAATTGTTAACACCGCTCAACCTCTTCAAACAGGAGAGTACGGGCATATAGCGTGGTGTCTCTTGACCTGCAAGGGAGCCAAAGGCAGGAAAAAGGTCCGTGTGCTACATACGCAACCTTGATCCTCTGACCTTGCTCTCGGACTTGGACCTTGCCGTTTCTTTCTGAGCCTAACCTTTCTGCAATCATGCCTCGATCAGCATCTGACCCTGAGTACCATTAAGGGGAAAATCTCGGTCCATGCAATCTGTCAGGTCACCTGTGGCCAGGTGACAGATGCACACCGTAGGGGGACAGGAGTGCACCGCAAGGTAGTGAACCCTATGGCTGACTGCTGCGGATAGGAAACTGGGTGGTTGTGGAAAGCGGGACCAGAGGAGCACAACCGGGATCCTAACGGAAGCTAGAGCCAAGATTCCCCAGGGCGCGGAGTCTAAGACCCAGCAGGTCGTCTCCAGAGCCTCTAGTGGTGAGGATGTTATGCTGCAGGCTGGGACCAGGTCGCGGCCCCTGGAGTTTCCTAGCTCACGCCCCGTAGGATAAGGGGAAAAGAGGGGAAGCAGCAGCACAAGATATGAGAGAAACGAATAACAAGCTGAAGGTCAGGGGCCACAAGCAGACAAGGATAACGAAAGAACGAGCCGAAGGTCAAGGGTCACGAGCAGACAGGGATAGTCGGGGACAAGCCAAATATGTAACAGAGAGACAGACGTAGCACACGGCAGGCAGGAACCCAAACACACAATGCCTAACAAACACGTTGATCAGCAAAGCAGGCTTGCAGTGCACAGGTTAATATAGTGTTCTGTGATAGGGCCTGGGGTGGAGTCAGGCTGGGAGGAGATTATAAAGGAAGCCAGGTGAAAGGGTTCAGGCCTCTAAGATGAACACATGGGAAGGAAGGTAAGCTGACAGACAAACACTACTGCATATCCATGACACAATCCTATTCTAAAGACCACTAGCCTCCCATTCTTTAGTCAAAACTTTTGTGCAGGGTGTCTCTTATAGTAGTTCCTCCTGTAAAGACAGTTGTCTAAAGGATTTAAATATTTTTCTCTTGGCTTTAAAGACCACCTTTTGAAGATCATGCACACTGCAGCTCAAAGAACACTGCTCCTACAGGAGTTTGGCCTGTTTTGAGCTTTTACTTTTCTCTGCCTGTTAACTCCCCTCAATATTAGCCTATGTGTAAATGCACGCTATAGGCGTTTTCAGGATCCTTTTCTTCCTTTTTTTTTTTCTTTGAGTACTGAGGGCACTGTGAGTATTGTGAGTATTGAATCATTGAAGGAGGAGCACTGTGAAGTACTAAAGGGGAACTGTGAGTACTGAAGGAGAACTCTGAGTGCTGATGGGGCACTGTGAGTACTGAGGGGGCACTTTGAGTAATGAGAAACACTGTGAGTACTGAAGAGGCTCTGATCACTAAGGGGGGGTCAGTGGGTACTGATGGGGTTACTGTGAGTACTGAAGGGGAACTTTGAGTACTGCAGGGGAACATTGAGTACTGAAGAGGCACAGTGAGTATTGCAGGCACTGTGAGTACTAAGTGAGCACTGTAAGTGCTGGGGGGTGCCATGAGTGCTGAGGGGGGCACTGTGAGTAGGGTTGCCACTTCATCCCTTCAAAACCGAACACATAATAATTACACAGGTTCTGAGGCTAATTAAATGCAGTCAGGGCACGAAGTGAGTTTAATTACCACTTTATTCAGTCACAGAACCTGTGTAATATGTGTTCAGTTTTAAAGGGATGAGGTGACAACCCTAATTGTGAGTATTGTAGGCACTGTGAGAACAAAGGATGCACTGTGAGTCCTGAGGAGGCACCATGAGTTTATTGCCTGTGCCATGCGCAACACAGGAAAGACAGGGGTAGATTAGAGAACTGAAAGCATGGCTAAAGACCTGGTGTAAGAAGGAGGTATTTGGGTATTTAGAGCACAGGGTTGACTTTTCATTGGGGTACAACCTATGTGCTAAAGATGGTTTGCACCTCATTGGAAGGGGGTCTGCTGTGCTGGGGGAGAGGTTTTCTCTGGGCTGGGCTCAGCCCTTCCTTCTCAGAGCAAGCCACTCAGCTGTTCGCCTTGGTCAACATATCAAGAGACTCTCTGCTGTGTACCTGTTAAAGACTTGCTTGGCTGACATCCCTTCTGCCTGCTGTTCCACTACGCTGATTCTCCAGTTTCCTGATATCCTGGCCTGTTCTGAAATATGTTTTGACTATGTTTGCTCTGTTTACCTTTTACTATTATTATTATTATTATTAAACAAGTGTGATTTTTACTGCACTTCTGTCTCGGTCTGATTTATGGTTTCTGACAGTAGGTGAAGGCCATGAATTCAGAATATGCAGTCAATCCACTTATTGATAATATTTTTTCCAGATTGGATGAGCAGGATCACCGCATGGATCAGTTTGCCATAGCGTTACAGACGCTCCTGAATCGCACGGCTCACCTGGAATCTCCCACTGTGGCTTCTACGGTACAACCTGTGTTGCAGGCCGTCCCTGCTGCTGCTCCAGTCTATGTGCAGGCACCCGCCTCAAGTATTACCTCTATGCCAAGAGCCTCATGTCCATCAAACAGAGTATGAGAACTTTTGCCGATTATGCCATTGAATTCCGTACTCTGGCAGCAGAGGTTGCTTGGAAAAATAAGGCCCTCATGGCTGCTTTTTCTCATGGTCTCTTGGATACCATCAAGGATGAGATAGCAGCCCGAGATATACCCACTGAGCTGGAGAAGTTGATCACGTTTGCCATCCTTATTGACTCCAGATTCAGAGAAAGACTCTGCAGAAGCCTCCTGTACATTTGTCTCCGAGCTTTGCAGTCCCACCCTTGTCTCCCTCACCTCTTATTCCTCCTGGTACCAAGTCAGTCAGTGACGGTGAACCCATGCACTTGGGCTTCACATGTCTTTCTGTGGATGAGAGAACCCTTAGGAGGAGGGAGAGATTGTGCCTTTGAACAATATTGGTTGTATCAACACAGAGTGGTCCTGTGGATACTTCTAAAATAGACAGTGCCGCGTCCTATTAATTGGAACAAGAAAAAATGGAATAGGAGGCTTGAACTTTATATAAACGTTTATTATACACATAGAAAATACATTAAAAATATCCACATTTGAAAAGTCAGTACAAAGAAGTTATACAATTCATACTGTACAAAGTGTGGGGGGGTTAGCTCGGCAGCGGGTGTGTGTGATCCCCTGGATGGGCTCCCCACACAAAAACAGGCCTAGCAGACGGAGGTTGTGGTTTTCAAGATCAAAAAGGTGCGGTTTATTTCTCTATTTACAGTGACAAAAAACACAGCAAAGCAAAAAGAAACATAAACAAAATAAACCCTGGTCAGCTTGACCTCTGACTAAACATGCAGGTTTCCTAACTAACAACTGGGATCAGCCTGGTGCTGTCCTAGTCCCTAAGTCCCTGGTTTAGTAAATGTCCAAACAAATAGCCACACAGGCTTTGTCTCACCGCACAGGGGTTCACTCTCCCTAGACAGTCCACACAGGTCTGGGTCCAGGCATGAGCAAACACCTAATGAATCTGGGAGTTTTTATAGAGGCCTTAAACGAGCTGACAAGCTTCAGCTGGTCTCATCAACTCCCTGCCTGCACGACGCCCAGCCCTCTCCCTAGAGGTATGAATCATCCATGAGCCCACTAGCCTCAGCTGGGCTTCATCAACTCTCTCCCTAGTTGTATAAGTCGGCATAAAGCCTGAATCTGGGAGAAATATACCTACCCCCCTGGATGCAACCAGGTGACTTTACCTTCCTGCTGTCACATACCCCCCCCCCTCTTGTTTTAACCTTGGGGTTGGAACACCAGCAATCAGGCATTCATGTACTCGAGACAAAGCATCCACATTCCCCATTTGAACGCCAGGGCGATGCTTTACTGTGAAGTTGAATTCCTGTAGGGCCAGGAACCACCTATTCACTCTTCTATTTGTCTCCTTGTTTTGAGCCATCCACTTTAACGGAGCGTGATCCGTAACCATGTCAAAGTGCCTACCTAGCAGATAGTACCGAAGGGAATCTAGAGCCCACTTCACCGCTAAACACTCCTTTTCAACCGTGGCGTAATTTACCTCATGGGACTTCAACTTCCTGCTGAGGTAAATGACTGGGTGCTCTTCCCCGTTCCAGACCTGGGACAATACTGCTCCTAACCCCACATCTGACGCATCACTTTGTACGACAAAGTATTTAGAGAAGTCGGGTGAGTACAACACTGGCTGGCTACATAAGGCTTGTTTCAAGAATTGGAATGCTGCCTCAGCCTCGGGGGTCCATTTAATCATGACCGACCCTTTCCCTTTCGTCAGGTTGGTTAGGGGCACAGCCTTAGAAGCAAAGTGGGGAATGAAGCGCCGATAATACCCCGCTATTCCCAGAAAGGCTCGTACCTGCTTCTTGCTGTTGGGACGTGGCCAACTCTGGATGGCCTCGACTTTGTTGAGTTGGGGTTTTATTACTCCCCTCCCAATGGTGTACCCAAGATATTTGGCCTCCTCCTGCCCAATGGTACACTTCTTGGGGTTAGCCGTAAACCCCGCTTCCCGGATAGAGTCTAGGACTGCTTGCACTTTTGGCAGATGTGAGGCCCAATCTGTGCTATGGACAATTACGTCATCCAGGTAAGCCGCAGCATACTTCCGATGGGGCCTCAGTATCTGGTCCATTTTCCGCTGGAATGTGGCCGGCGCATTCTGTAACCCGAACGGCATTCTCTTATATTGGAACGCCCCGTCTGGGGTTACAAATGCGGTTTTCTCTTTGGCCGACTTGGCCAGGGGAATTTGCCAATACCCTTTTGTGAGGTCAAGAGTCGTCATGTATCGGGCTGTTCCCAGCCGGTCGATCAACTCATCTATACGTGGCATGGGGTAGGTGTCAAATTTTGTAACTTTGTTCAACTGACGAAAATCGTTACAAAATCGCCAGCTCCCATCCGGTTTAGGCACCAGCACAATGGGACTAGACCAATCACTTTGGGACTCCTCTATCACCCCTAAGTTCAGCATTTTCTGTACTTCCTCCCGTATTGCCTCCCGTCGGGCCTCTGGGATCCGATAGGGTTTTAACTTCACCCTTTCACTGGGCGGGGTAATAATATCATGCTCTACCCCAGATGTTTGTCCCGGCAGCTCAGAGAACACCTCCTTTTTGCGAAGCACAAACTCCTTAACCTCCTGTTGTTGGGGTTGTGACAAGGTGGCTGCTATTCCAACCTCTGGAATCACGCAACCAGTTTGAGCTGGTGACCAAGTTTCTGCGACTAGGGACTCTCTATCCCTCCAGGCTTTCAACAGATTAACGTGATAGATCTGTTCGGGCTTTCGCCTTCCTGGTTGTCTGACCTTGTAATTCACTTAGCTCACTTTTTCCATTATCTCGTAGGGGCCTTGCCATTTGGCAAGGAATTTACTTTCAACCGTAGGGACAAGTACCAATATCCTATCCCCCGGGGAAAAGGTACGGGTCTTGGCTCCACGGTTGTACACTCTCTGCTGTGCCAACTGCGCTTGGGCCAAATGTTCCTTCACGATGGGCATTACCTGTGCAATTCGATCTTGCATCAGGGCGACATGCTCAATCACACTCCTGTGGGGAGAACTCTCACTTTCCCAAGTTTCCTTGGCAATATCCAACAGCCCTCTTGGGTGTCTCCCATACAGTAACTCAAAGGGGGAGAATCCCGTAGAGGATTGGGGCACCTCCCTAATAGCAAACATCAAATAAGGAAGTAGACAGTCCCAATCCTTTCCATCTCTATCCACCACTTTCTTCAACATTTGTTTTAGGGTTTTGTTGAATCTTTCAACCAGCCCATCGGTTTGGGGGTGATACACATATGTACGCAATTGCGTCACTTTGAACAATTTACACAGCTCTTTCATAACCCGGGACATAAAGGGTGTACCTTGGTCCGTAAGCAGTTCTTTACAAATACCCACCCGGCTAAAAACAAGAGATAGCTCTTTGGCTATGGTTTTGGCCGAGGTATTTCTGAGAGGGATCGCTTCTGGATAACGGGTGGCATAGTCCATTATAACCAATATGTACTGGTGCCCCCTAGCAGACTTGATTATAGGACCTACCAAATCCATTGCGATTCTCTCAAACGGGACCTCAATGATGGGTAGAGGGACCAGCGGGCTACGGAAATGTGGCATCG
Organism: Rana muscosa; assembly: GCA_029206835.1. Classification (NCBI taxonomy): domain Eukaryota; kingdom Metazoa; phylum Chordata; class Amphibia; order Anura; family Ranidae; genus Rana; species Rana muscosa. The sequence continues at coordinate 241,119,188 of CM055127.1, read as the reverse complement.
GGGCCGACCTCTGACACACAGGGCAGGAGGAACAATAATTTTCTATGTCCTTCATCACCCCAGGCCAATAGAATCTCTGTAATACCCTCTCTCGGGTTTTTGTCTGTCCCCAGATGACCTCCAAGAATGTGCCCATGGGCCAACTCCAACACCAACTTCCTGTAAGGTTTGGGCACCACAAGCTGCTCAACGGTTTCTTCTGCCCTTTTTGCCACCCGATACAGTAGGTCCTTCTCTACGCTGAAGTATGGGTAAGTGCAGGTATTATCTGGGTTCACTAACTCGCCATCTATTTCCACTACGTTTTCCCGTGCCTTTATTAGGGCGGGGTCTTTTAACTGTTCTGTGGCAAAATTTTCCCTGTGAACCTCAAGATCAGAAAACTCCACAGACGGTAGGTTTTCGTCTGAGGAGGTGGGCTCCTCTCCAGTTTCTTGAGTCTCGCCTGCCAATACTGACAAGGGAAATTCTGGAGAGTCCTCACCACTCTCAGAGGAGTTCTGGCTATCACATTCCTGGTACATAGGGGCAGCAGTGGGGGGCTCAGGATCATCCCACAGTTCCCAGAACTTCGGAAAATCCCTTCCCACAATGGCATCATGCGGTAATTGAGATACTAACCCCACTGGATGAGAGAGGGTACCTTTGGGGGTCTCGAAACACACTGTAGTTACTGGATACTCTCGGGTGTCCCCATGCACACAAATAACAGCTACCTTGCTATTCCCAGAGACCTCTGTTTTAACTAATTCAGCCTTTATCAGGGTCACAAGGCTACCTGAATCCAGCAATACCACAACATTTCTACCATTAATACACATTTTGCATAAATGTTTCTCAGTTCCCCGAATGGCAGTGCATGCGACTGTCGTACACAGCGTCTGACGTCGGTCCGTCAGAAAGTCACATTGCATGGGTTCCTCCACAACCGGGCAATTTGCTGCAATATGTCCTGCTTGCCGGCAGCGGTAGCAAACAATCCTTTTGGCTGCCTCTTGAGCCCCTGACTTCCCAGGCTGTTCTCGCCAAACTTTGGGTAGAGCTCCCACCCTCTCACTCTCTCCACCCTCACCCCTTGGAATCCTCTTATCCGCCCCTGGGGATGGTCTGGTCTTAGGGTGGAAAGTCCGAGAGTCTCTGGAAGAGGCCGTCAGGTTCTCTGTAGCCAAGTATTTCTCTACACGATCCACAAGACCACCGGCCGTCTCTGGGTCTCCATGGCTTACCCACTTTTGGATGGCAGTAGGAAGAGCTCTCAAAAACCGATCCATTACAACACGTTCCACAATCTCTGGTGCGGACAAAGTCTCTGGCTGTAGCCACTTCCTGCTCAGGTGAATGAGATCATACATTTGAGACCTGGGGGGTTTTCCAAGCTGGAAAGTCCAGTTATGCACACGCTGAGCCCGGACAGCCAGGGTGACACCCAGCCTTGCCAATATTTCAGCTTTTAGCATCACATAGTCTTTTGCTTGCTCAGGCTCTAGGTCATAGTAAGCCTTCTGCGATTCACCAGTTAACAGAGGAGCCACCAGTCCAGCCCACTGCTCCTCAGGCCACTTTTCTCTTTCAGCAGTCCTTTCAAATGTGGTCAAAAATACCTCTGGATCATCCTCTCCAGTCATTTTTGTCAATAAACGACTCACCCCAAAGGACGCGGTATTAGTGGGACGGCTTTCCTCACTGGTCTGCGGACGTTGCTGCATTACTGCTTCCATTTGTTGTAGTCTCTGCTCTTGCTTCTGTAACAGATCTATGAAGCGGGCCTCAGATTGCTGCTGGGCTGCAAGGCTCTGTTGATGAGCTTGCTGCTGGGCTGTGAAGCTCTGTTGTTGAGCTGCAAGGCTCTTTTGCAAACCTGCATTTGTCTGCTGTTGATTGGCATTTGCTAGAGCCAGCTGTTTCAGTATCTCCTCCATGCTGGCTTAAAAAAAACTGCCACTGGTTCTCCACCAACTGTGGGGGGGTTAGCTCGGCAGCGGGTGTGTGTGATCCCCTGGATGGGCTCCCCACACAAAAACAGGCCCAGCAGACGGAGGTTGTGGTTTTCAAGATCAAAAAGGTGCGGTTTATTTCTCTATTTACAGTGACAAAATACACAGCAAAGCAAAAAGAAACATAAACAAAATAAACCCTGGTCAGCTTGACCTCTGACTAAACATGCAGGTTTCCTAACTAACAACTGGGATCAGCCTGGTGCTGTCCTAGTCCCTAAGTCCCTGGTTTAGTAAATGTCCAAACAAATAGCCACACAGGCTTTGTCTCACCGCACAGGGGTTCACTCTCCCTAGACAGTCCACACAGGTCTGGGTCCAGGCATGAGCAAACACCTAATGAATCTGGGAGTTTTTATAGAGGCCTTAAACGAGCTGACAAGCTTCAGCTGGTCTCATCAACTCCCTGCCTGCACGACGCCCAGCCCTCTCCCTAGAGGTATGAATCATCCATGAGCCCACTAGCCTCAGCTGGGCTTCATCAACTCTCTCCCTAGTTGTATAAGTCGGCATAAAGCCTGAATCTGGGAGAAATATACCTACCCCCCTGGATGCAACCAGGTGACTTTACCTTCCTGCTGTCACAAAAGCCACTGGAAAACTGTAAAAATTGGAGATGAAGAATAGTCATTCTATAATCATTTTTGAATTCAGGAATAGGGCTAAGTAGCAGATTAAGATGAATATCATGTCCTAGGCTCTATATGTTGCGCGCCTTGCGCTTCTTCAGGAGCATCAAAAAAAACTAACTAAATGGATAAACAGATAATATAATCAGATACAGTAAACATGCCACATATAAAATATCACATATTATCATATTATTTACACTCTGCTTACAGATGTTCTCCACAGCCAATGGGCCAACCGATGACAACACAAGGCGGGAGAAGGCCGAAAATTTCCAGTCAACTATGGCGGCGTACTGTATATAACAAAATGGCCATGGTAATTGCTAACTTGAAAGAGGGAGGGGGGGAGGGAAAGAAAAAAAGGGGGGCAAAGCGGGGGGAGGGGGAAAAAGGTGAAGAAGGGGGGTGGAAAAAGAGGGGGAGGGGAGAAGAAAGAGAGGGTAAAAAGAAGGAAAGAAGAGAAGGAATAGAAGAGGAAGGGAAGGTAAAAGGGAGACAAGAAAGATATGCACTTGCGCCTGATAATAATTATTATAAAAGCAGAATATTACAGTATAGCACCATATATTTTGTACACCAAAAAGTGAACCATAATGCAAAATAGGTAAACTTACTATATCGTATGGGATATTGTACATACCATTAAAACCAGGTCAAAGTGCAGCAGGCTTGGAGCAGGGGCGGTTAACAGGGAAGTATTAACCACTTCAGCCCCGGACCATTTGGCTGCCTAAAGACCAGACCACTTTTTGCAATTTGGCACTGCGCTGCTTTAACTGGTAATTGCGCAGTCATGCAATGTTGTATCCAAACAAAATTTAAGTCCCTTTTTTCCCCACAAATAAAGCCTTCTTTTGATGGTATTTGATTGTCTCAGCGATTTTTATTTTTTGCGATATAAACGGGTAAACGGGAAAAGACCGAAAATTTTGAAAAAAAAATATTTTCTACTTTTTGTTATAAGAAAAATCCAATAAACTAAATTTTAGTCATACATTTAGGCCAAAATGTGTTCAGCCACATGTCTTTGGTAAAAAAAAAATCAATAATGCCTTGTACACACAATAGGAATTTCCGATGAAAAAAGTCAGATGGAGTCCGACAGTGTTTTTTCATCGGAAATTCTGACCGTGTGTGGGTCCCATCGGAGAAATTCCGATGAGTTCCATCGGAATTTAAATCTAAAACCTGTTCTATTATTTTGTCCGATGGAATTCCGATGGGAGCTTGGTCGAAAAAAGGTCCGATCGTGTGTACGCGGCATAAGCGTATATTTATTGGTTTGCGCAAAAGTTATAGCGTCTACAAACTAAGGTACATTTTCTGGAATTTACGCAGCTTTTAGTTTATGACTGCCTATCTCATTTCTTGAGGTGCTAAAATGGCAGGGCAATACAAACCGCTACCAAATGACCCCATTTTGGAAAGTAGACATCCCAAGGAAATTGCTGAGAGGCATGTTAAGCCCATTGAAAACCAAGCACCGCCTTCAGGCATTCTAAGGGCGTCAATTTTTGATTTCACTCCTCACTACCTATCACAGTTTCGAAGGCCGTAAAATGCCAAGATAGCACAAAACCCCCCCCAAATGACCCCATTTTGGAAAGTAGACACCCCAAGCTATTTGCTGAGAGGCATGGTGAGTATTTTGCAGCTCTCATTTGTTTTTGAAAATTAAAGAAAAAAAAAATAGGATTTTTTACTCACTGTAAAATCCTTTTCTCTGAGTCCATGGGCCAAGACAGCTTCTCTATTGACAAACTGGGTATTATCCGTTAATTAGGAGTGACTAGGCAGAAAACTTGTAAAAAGTGCTGCATCACACCTCCTACAGGCGGACCCTCTGGGTATATCCCCTCAGTCTGCATCTCGCAGATCAGTTTGTCAAAAAGCAGTACAAACTTAAACGGAGGGGTGGGTGCTGTGTCGGTCCATGGACTCAGAGAAAAGGATTTTACGGTGAGTAAAAAATCCTAATTACTCTTTCATCCATGGACCGACACAGCTTCTCTAATGACAAAGTGGGACGTCCCAAAACAGTGTCAGAGAAAAAACGAGGGGTGGTAACAGCATAAAAATAAACTTCACCCCAAACACAAAACAGCACTCCTCCAACGGAGGAGTTGCAACTCTAAACAGCCGCCTGCAAAACTTTGCGACCAAAAGAGGCATCCGAAGATGCACCTACATCAACCTTGTAGAATTTTGTGAAAGTGTGAGCGGATGACCAAGTCGCCGCTTTACATAATTGGGAAACAGACGCTTGATGTCGGAAAGCCCAAGAGGCACCTATTGCCCTGGTCGAATGCGCCATGACCGGGAAGAGGGGCGCTTGACCCTTTAAGGCATAAGCCTGGATTACTATCTGTCGGATCCACCTAGAGATGGTGGCCAACGAGACTGCTTGGCCCTTCTTGGGACCAGCCACCGAAACAAACAGTGAGTCTGACTTCCGGAACGAAGTAGTAGCAAATAGGTATACTCTCAAAGCTCGGACAACGTCCAAGGAATGCAACGCCGACTCCTTAGGATTCGACAGATGAGGACACAAGGATGGAAGTACAATGTCTTCGTTGAGATGAAAAGCCGAAACGACCTTCGGAAGAAAGGAAGGCTGCGGCCGCAGCACCACCTTATCCTTGTGGAAAATCAAATAGGGAGCCTTGCAGGACAAGGCTGCCAGTTCAGAGACTCGTCTAACTGACGTAACAGCCACCAAAAAGACCACTTTCTGAGAAAGTGTCAACAGGGGAATATCTCTAATATTCTCAAACGGTGCCCTCTGAAGCACCGAGAGGACCAGGTTCAAGTCCCACGGAGGTAGCAGGGGACGGACCGGAGGGGCCACATGTTGAACCCCCTGCACAAATGTACTCACAAGAGAGTGAGTCGCCAGGGGTCGCTGAAAAAAAACAGCCAGGGCAGATATCTGTCCCCTAATCGTACTTAGGGCAAGCCTTTGGTCCACCCCACGCTGTAAAAACAGCAGGATTCTGGAACCCAAATAAGTACGCGGATGCCATTTCATTTCCTCACACAAGATGTAGGCCTTCCAAGTGAGGTGATAAACCTTCCTAGAGGATGGTTTCCGAGCACTTCTCATAGTAGAGATTACTGAATCTGATAGGCCCCGGTCTCTCAGTACCTGGTTCTCAACAGCCATGCCGTTAAAGCCAGTGACCGTAAAGCAGGATGGAGTATGGGACCTTGCGATAGCAGGTCCTTCTGTAGTGGTAGGCACCAGGGGACGTCTGGTACCAGACGTACTAGATCGGCGTACCAGGAACGCTGAGGCCAATCTGAAGCGATTAGGGGGCGTGACCGGATGGAGGTGTGGAGTGAGGAGTGAGAAGTGAGTGTGTGTGTGTCTCCTCCCGCCCGCCTCATGCTTGCCGCGGACCGCACTGAGATGATCCCCGGCTGGGGAAACTAGACGGCGGCACCGCAGGCTGTGCAGCCCGCTTGTACCCGCTTCTCTTTACCTGTCCATAACTGTGCGTGGCGGCGGGAAAGCCGCGGAGCCCCGTGATGCAAGTGAGAGCGGCTGTGCGGGGGTGACAGCAGGTGACAGCAGCAGACAGCACAGTATGAGAGAGCACTACGGAGCCGCAAGATACCCGGGACCACCCGTGAATGTGCTAACTGAGCTTCATGGCCGCGAATGCAGTAGCCTCTAAGTTGAACTCTGTGCTTTGAGTAAGCTATGAGCCCTGCTTTCTGGACCAGAGGAGACTCCCCCTTTGAATCTTGTACCTGAAAGGACACGGGAGTAAAGGTCTGAACCCGGAGCCTGGCCCCTGACCTGCTAGAAGGTTATGTGAGTAAAAGGGGAGAAGCAACATGTAATATGCTGACTAAGAGACTGTGCACACTAGGATGATACAGCTGCAACAGACTAAGATTAGATCCATATAAGCTTGGTTGGAATAGTCTGCAAATACTCTGCATGTGCATGTGTAACACTACTATTGTGTAACACTACTATGGCTGAGGCTTGCTGTAAGCGCCCGCTATTGATGCATTGAACTTTTTCTCTACATTGGCTTAATTGTATATATTTAGACCTGCCCTGGGGCTGGTCTAAGGACTCGGCACCAGGTGAGGCACGGCTGTTGGTACGCTCCTCTATTATATCGTGGTAGCGGCGTCTGGAGCTAGCCAGCGTGTAGCGGGCAGAAGTAGCGAGATCCTCTGATGCCCTGATCCCCTGATCCCCCTCTAGCAGCGTGCGGCTCCCTGAGCCCTCCCCGAGCGCTCTGAGCTGGCAAGCATTGGAAAACCATTGCTAATATCACTAACAGCAGACCGAAGCACTACAGATTGTGGGGGTGTGAGAGACCCCTGCAGCGTCCACCCACCACCATCTATCGGTCCTATTGGCCCATAAGTTACCGGAGAGGGCCTCGGTAAAACCTTGGATAGAGCGGCATAGTACTCTCCCCTCTCCCCCCCCTCTCTGCCCAAAGTCTAATGGATGGCAAGTGAGGATCCCAAAGGGTCACGCAGACTCTACCTAGAGGGCAAGTAAGGGATTGGGACTGTTTAAAGGTGGCAACTTCTTCCCCTCGTTTAGGACAACAAAGCCACTACTTACTATTAATACACTCCTATTTAACCTTGTTCATAAATTAAAATATGGCTAAGGGGAAAAGGGGAGGGGAACAGTTACCCCAGGAGGGGTCATAGATAACATGGTCTGCAAAGGAGAAGGAGATTCAAGCCGCAGCAGTAGTAGCAGCAGCAGCAATGGCAGCATCCAAGCTGGAGTGTTTTGCCCACACTGCCTCTACTTCACCCACCAAAGGTACTCACCAACAGACTACAGTACAGGCTAAAGCACAGACGGGAACATCATCAGACAGAAAAAACCAGCGCCATGGTGTAAGGTACCTGTGATAGGTGGTGTCCGAAGTGGAACTTGTGTGCTGAGGATTCAGGCGAAAAGGAAGTCAGGCAGATTAGGTTGGCAACAGATCAGGCAAAACAGTACACGAGCGAAATCCAGAGAGTGGTCAGGCAGGCAAAGGTCATACACAAGCTGGCAGTGAAGTACAAAATCAGCAGGCTAGAGAGTAGTCAGGAATTCAGGCAAAAGTTCAACACGAAAATCAAGATCAAAAAGCAGTCACAACACCCAGGGAGCTATTCCACACAAACGGGCGCTGAGAGATAGCATCACTTCCTTTTTATGGGCTGCTTTGATAGAAAATTGTCCACAGCTGGCAGCAGGTGGGGCTAGTGAGTCCAAGGTAATGCTTAATACTGAGAGGACATTTCCAAAAGTCTAGATCTGCTCCGTAGCACAACAGGTAAGGCTGCAGCTGTGGGATCAGGAAGATCCTGGTTCAAATACACCCAGGTACATGACAGGACCCCCTCCCCAGTGGACCCCTCCGGGGGCCTAGCGGGGCTTAGTGGGAAAGGAGGCATGGAAGTCTCGAATAAGAGAAGGGGCATGCAGATCTTTGGCTGGAACCCAGGAACGGTCTGTGACAGGATATCCCTTCCAATGAACCAGATACCGAAGGCCACGACCCTGTCTTCTAGAATCAAGAATCTTGGAGATTTTAAACTCATTTTGTCCATCAACAAGAACAGGAGGAGGTAGCTGTTGCGTTCTGGAGTAGCGATTGAAAATTGCTTTTTTGAGGAGGGAAACGTGGAACACAGGATGAATCCGGAGAGAGGAGGGTAATTTTTTATTTTTTTTTGATCAAATCCTCTTTTTATTATTATTTCTTACATACATACAAAAAACAAAAACAACCAAAAACATACAGTACAACATACAACCCATGCCCGCGTTATGAGGGTGAATGGAGTGAAAGAAGAAAAAAAAATAAAAAATTAATTAAAAAAAAAAAAAAAAATTAAATAAACTGCCTCCTCCTTACCCCCAGCATTAAGGTTGTTAACTTTATACGTGGTCGTTTGTTCCTCCAAATCAGTTCCCTGAAAAGAGATTCTAATTTCCTAAACCAAAAAGCTGTGATCCATACAGGTGAATTATTAAACACATAAAGCAATTGCGGGGCCCAAATCATTTTAATTAGATTTGCTCTTCCTATCACCGTCAGAGGTAGTTTGCACCAGCTTCGACATTTATCTTTAAATTTTGCTAATAGTGGCTTCAAATTTAAATTAATATAATCTTTTACATCCCGAGAGATCTCTATCCCCAGGTATTTCACTGTATCCTTAATTTGAATTTTAGACGCTTGGTTTAACAATGGAGTTTTTAACTCATCCAATGGTAAAAGTAAGGATTTATCCCAGTTAATCTGGAAGCCAGAGAATGATCCAAATATGGAGATAAGGCTCATAAGTTCCGATAATGAATTTGAGGTGTCCCCCAAGAAAATAAGAGCGTCATCTGCATAGAGGGCCACTTTGTCCTCCCTACCTGCCCGACGAAACCCAACTATTTTAGTTGATTGTCTTATAGCAAGGGCGAGGGGCTCTATTGCTATAGCAAATAGTAATGGGGATAACGGGCAGCCCTGTCTTGTCCCTCTAGATAAGGAGAATGGGCTTGATAATATATTATTAATTCTAACCCTAGCTTTAGGGTCCCTATATAATATTTTCACCCATTTCAAAAAACCCGTACCAATTCCAAAGGCCTCCAATACCTTCCATAAATATTCCCACTCCACCATGTCAAAAGCTTTTTGGGCGTCTAAACATAATATTGCTCTAGATCCCCTATTTTCCATAGGCAATTGCATGTTCAAAAATAATCTACGAATATTTGTTGCCGCTGCTCTCATTGGGATAAAGCCTGTTTGATCTTCATGTATCAGACTACCAATATATTTTGATAGCCTATTTGCAAGAACCCTGGCCAGAATCTTTACGTCTGAGGTAAGGAGGGATATAGGACGATATGACTCAGGCAGCATTGGGTCTTTATCCTGTTTTGGAATCACTATTACTATTGTTTCCTGCATTGATTTCGGGAGTTTTTGTTTTTCATACGCGTCTTTTATCACATCTAGAAGTTCTGGTAATAGAATTTTTTCACATTTTTTGTATATCTCAGTCGGTAATCCGTCCATCCCTGGTGCTTTATTATTGTGGGTTTGTTAAACGGCTAATCTCAGTTCTTCTAGGGATATGGGACTGTCAAGTGCTTCTCTGTCCTCTAATTTAAGTTTTGGGAGATCCAATTTATCCAAAAATTGTTTAATTTGGCTACTGGGATTAGATACCTTAGACTCATATAGTGAGGTGTAGAAGTCCACAAATATCTTCTGAATGCTGCCTGTGTCATACTTCACCTCCCCTTCTGAATTTTTAACTGCTAGAGGAGGGTAATTTCAACTGATAGGAGACTGGCCCGACTCGAGCAATAATTCTGTAAGGACCAATGAATCGAGGGCCCAATTTGGTAGAAGGTTGTTTCAGTCTCACATATTTGGTTGATAGCCAAACTCTGTCCCCCACCACATATGGAGGTATATGGCGTCTTCGTTTGTTGGAAAAAAGTGCATACTTGCCTGCTGACTTCCGTAGTAATAAGCAAATCTTTTTCCAATGTAGCAGAATATTTTTCACCCGCTGATCTGCTGCTGGTACACCAGAAGAAGGCGGAAGTAGAGGAAAAGTCTGAGGGTGATAGCCTAGGGCTGCGTAGAATGGTGTGGTATGAAGAGCACTGTGCCAACGGGAATTAAAGCGAACTCAGCTAAAGGCAAATACTCAGACCAGTTGGAGTGTAAGGCATTGACATAATGTCGAAGATAGGTTTCTAGGGTCTAATTCATGCGTTCGGTTTGACCATCTGTTTGAGGGTGATGTGAGGTAGAGAGTGAAAGCGTTACTCCCAGTTTCTTGCAGAACTCTCTCCAGAATCGGGAAACAAATTGGGATCCGCGGTCTGAAACGACATTGGTAGGTATGCCATGATATCTCACAATATGGGAAAGGAAGAGAGTAGACAGTGCTTCCGCTGTAGGTAATCCCGGGAGTGGCACAAAATGAGACATTTTGGAAAAGCGATCCACTATGACCCATATAGCAGTCATGCCGTCGGACTTGGGTAAGTCTGTAATGAAGTCCATAGTCAAATGGGTCCAAGGCTGACGAGGTGCCGAAAGTGGTTGTAACAGTCCAGTAGGCAATGTACGGGGTACTTTATTAGCAGCACAAGTTGGACAGGCAGCCACATAGTCAGTAACATCCCTTTTCATATGAGGTCACCAGACATGACACTGCAAGGTCTTAAGAGTGATGGTTACACCAGGATGACCAGATAACACACCATCATGTGCCCAGAGGAGTACAGGTTTTCTGAGGCTAGGGGCTACGAACAGGCGACCTAGTGGTATCTTCAAGCCTTGGGGAACACGATTCTGGGTTTCTTGTAACTGTTGGGAAATAACCGTAGAGATCTGTGTGACAATTTTGTGAGGTGGGATTATATACTGCTCGGTAGGTTGGTCTTCTTCAGAGGTAGTGAACTGTCTGGAAAGAGCATCGGCTTTCTTGTTTTTATGCCCAGGAACATAAGAAAGAACAAAATTAAAATGGGAGAAAAACAGAGCCCATCGAGCCTGACGTGAGTTCAAACGTCTTGCAGTCTAAAGATACAGTAGGTTTTTATGGTCAGTTAGGATAGAAAAAGGTTTGGGAGCCCCTTCCAGAAGATGTCGCCATTCAGACAATGCCAATTTGATGGCCAGTAGTTCTCGATTCCCAACATCGTAATTCATCTCCGCTGGTGAAAACTTTCTAGAAAAAAATGCTACTGGATGGATTCTACCGGACTTAGGCTGTCTCTGGGAGAGCACGGCACCTGCTCCTACCTCAGAGGCATCAACCTCAACTATGTACTGGAGATCGGGATTTGGATGCTGAAGAATTGGAGCTTTGCTGAACATGTCTTTTAAATGCTGGAAAGCCGATTCTGCTTCTGAGGACCATACCTTGCAATTTGTACCCTTCTTAGTCATAGCAGTAAGGGGGGCCGCAATGGAGGCAAAACCTTTGATGAAGCGTCTGTAGTAATTTGCGAACCCTAGAAAGCTTTGGAGCCCTCTTAAAGTGGTCGGTTGGGGCCATTGAAAGACAGCGGAAAGTTTTTGAGGGTCCATTTGGAAACCGACAGCACTTATAATGTATCCAAGGAAAGGAATACGGCTTTGATGGAAACTGCATTTCTCAATATTCGCGTAAAGATGGTTTTCTCTCAGTCATTGCAATACCTGCTTTACATGCGAGATGTGCTCTAGATGAGTCTTGGAAAAGATTTAAAATGTCGTCCAAGTAGATGATCACAAAACTGTTGCTGAAATCATGAAAAATTTCATTAATGAAATGTTGGAAGACAGCAGGGGCGTTACACAACCCAAATGGCATAACCAGATATTCAAAATGTCCATTACGAGTGTTGAATGCTGTCTTCCACTCGTCCCCGTCTTTAATTCGAATCAGATTATAAGCCCCTCGTAGGTCTAGCTTGGAGAAGATAACAGCCCCCTTAAGTACATCAACCAGTTCAAGAATGAGAGGCAAAGGGTAGGAGTCTTTTACGGTGATTTGATTTAACCCTCGATAGTCTATGCATGGTCGAAGACCCCCATCTTTTTTCTCAACAAAGAAAAAACCTGCCCCTACTAGAGAAGAAGAGGGTCGGATAAAACCTCTTTCCAAGTTGTCTTTTACGTATTCGACCGTGGATTTTTGTTCAGGCAAAGACAGGGGATAGGTCCTTCCTTTGGGAAGAGGTGCTCCAGGAATCAATTTAATTGCACAGTCAAAAGAACGATGTGGAGGTAAAACCTCTGCCTTTTGCTTGCAAAATATGTCTGCAAATGCATGGTATTCATTAGGCAAGGTAGGTGGGACGGCCACGGAAGCCAACATACAAGCAGAAAGTCTTTTGGGTTGAGACAAACAGTTTGAATGACAGAACGACCCCCAAGAGGTTAGTTCTCCATTTTCCCAATCAAAAGAAGGGTTATGTTGTTGTAACCAAGGATAACAGGCAGAAGTGGAGAATCAATAAGAGAAAAGACAACTTCCTCTTTGTGGAGTACGCCTACCTGAAGGGTGATTGTCATAGTCTCAAATTTTACAATGCCATCTCCCAAGGGTTGTCCATTCACGGTGGTAATGTTCAGGGGTCTAGATTTTGGAACAAATGGGATATTATTTTTTTTAGCAAAAGTGTAGTCCAAGAATATGCCAGCAGCCCCAGAATCCACAAAAGCCTCACAGGAGACAAGTTTAGAGGGTAAATGGATAATTGCAGGAATGGTAATCTTGGTCTTGGAGGATATACCTGTAAGGTCTAAGCCAGCTCCTCCAACACTGGTTAGACCCTGCCTTTTATTGTACGGGAAGGGCAGACAGATAATAAATGTCCTTTAAGTCCACAGTATAGGCATAGGCCCAATGCACGCCTCCTTTGTTTCTCAGACTCAGTTAGGTGGAGACGGCTTACATCCATGGGTTCCACAGGTGCCTGGGGTTCAACTGAAATTTCAGGTTCTGGCTGAGGTGGTGTTTGGAAGTTAGGGGCCAAACGGTAAACTGGCCTAGGAAACTTGCGAATTCTAAGTCTCTCTTGGCACCTTTCATGATACCGGACATCCAGACGAACACAGAGCTCTATGAATTTCTCTAGGTCTTCTGGGGAATCCTTATAGACTAATTCGTCTTTGATGCGATCCGCAAGACCTTTTCGGAAGGCTGCACGTAATGCCCTTGAGTCCCAAGTAGTCTCAGCGGCAAGGGTACGAAACTCAATAGCATATTGTGCCACAGACCTGGTGCCTTGTTGCATGTCCAAGAGTGAGTACGCAGCTGCAGAAGCTCTATCTGGCTTGTCAAATACAGTCTGGAGAGAAGCCAGAAATTTGTCAGCGTCTTGCAGCACAGGATCATTGCGTTCCAGATAAGGAGAGACCCAGGCCAGGGCCTTCCCCTTTAACAAGGAAATGACAAAAGTCACTTTGGCAGACGAAGTTATATAGTTATATATAGTTATATAGTTAGTCAGGTTGAAAAAAGACACAAGTCCATCCAGTTCAACCGTAAAAAATAAAAATAAAAAAATAAAAATAAACATATATCGTACACTCCCATATACCCAATTCTATACCCACAGTTGATCCAGAGGAAGGCAAAAAAAACCAGAAGAGCATTATCCAATTTGCTACAGCAGGGGAAAAAATTCCTTCCTGATCCCCCGAGAGGCAATCGGATATTCCCTGGATCAACTTTACCTATAAATGTCAGTACCCAGTTATATTATGTACATTTAAGAAAGAATCCAGGCCCTTCTTAAAGCAATCTACTGAGCTGGCCAGAACCACCTCTGCAGGGAGTCTATTCCACATTTTCACAGCTCTTACTGTGAAAAAACCTTTCCGTATTTGGAGGTGAAATCTCTTTTCCTCTAGACGCAAAGAGTGCCCCCTTGTCCTTTGTGTTGACCGTAAAGTGAATAACTGAACACCAAGTTCACTGTATGGACCCCTTATATATTTGTACATGTTGATCATATCCCCCCTTAATCTCCTCTTCTCAAGAGAGAATAAATTCAGTTCCTCTAATCTCTCCTCATAGCTGAGCTCCTCCATGCCTCTTATCAGTTTGGTTGCCCTTCTCTGCACTTTCTCCAGTTCCCCAATATCCTTTTTGAGAACTGGGGCCCAAAACTGAACTGCATATTCCAGATGAGGTCTTACTAATGATTTGAACAGGGGCAAAATGATATCTCTCTCTCTGGAGACCATACCTCTCTTAATACAAGAAAGGACTTTGCTCGCTTTGGAAACCGCAGCTTGGCATTGCATGCCATTATTGAGCTTATGATCTACCAAAACCCCCAGATCCTTCTCCACTACGGATCCCCCCAGTTGTACTCCCCCTAGTATGTATGATGCATTCATATTATTAGCCCCCAAGTGCATAACTTTACATTTATCAACATTAAACCTCATCTGCCACATAGTCGCCCAATTAGACAGAGCATTGAGGTCGGCTTGTAAATTGGCGACATCCTGAAAGGACGTTATTCCACTGCATAGCTTGGTGTCATCTGCAAAGACAGAAATGTTACTTTTGATCTCAGACCCAATATCATTTATAAACATATTAAAAAGTAAGGGTCCCAGCACTGAACCTTGGGGTACACCACTGATAACCTTGGACCATTCAGAGTAAGAATCATTAACCACTACTCTCTGAATTCTGTCTTTTAGCCAGTTTTCTATCCATTTACAAACTGATATTTCCAATCCTGTAGACTTTACCTTACACATGAGCCGTGTGTGGGGAACTGTATCGAACGCTTTTGCAAAATCCAAGTATACCACGTCCACTGCCACCCCTCTGTCCAAGGTCTTACTTACCTCTTCATAAAAAGAAATCAGGTTTGTTTGACAACTTCTGTCTTTCATGAATCCATGCTGTCTGTTGCTTAAATAGTTTTTTTCCAGCAAGAACTCATCTATGTGGTCTTTTATTAATCTCTCCAGTATTTTCCCAACTATAGAAGTTAAACTAACAGGTCTATAGTTACTTGGTAAACACTTAATTCCCTTTTTAAATATAGGCACCACATTGGCCCTGCGCCAATCCAGTGGTACTATTCCTGTCATTAATGAGTCCCTAAAAATTAAATACAATGGCTTTGAAATTACAGAGCTCAATTCTTTTAGGATCCGTGGGTGTATGCCATCTGGTCCAGGTGCTTTATCCACCTTTATTCCATCTAAATATTTCTAGTGCTAAAGGTCCCAGGGTTGTTGCGGAAATGCAAACGGCAAACATTTAAAAAGCCTCTGCAGTCCTCAGTATCACGACCAAATTTGTCAGGCAAGGGAAGTTTGGGTGGTACAGAAGAGGCGGGTTGGATCGTAGCAGGAGTAGGATCCGGAGTCTGGACCGTTGCAGAGGAAGCAGGCAAACAAGATTTAAGCATAGAACAAAGTTCATCTAACTTGGCGTCCAGGGAAGAAAGATGCTGTTCATAAGCTCCAATCAATTGTCCCTGACGTGAAATCGCCTTAACAATCTCAGCAGGGTCCACTGTCATTGTGGCCCGTTTGTAATGTAAGGTACCTGTGATAGGTGGTGTCCGAAGTGAAACTTGTGTGCTGAGGATTAAGGCGAAAACGTAGTCAGGCAGATTAGGTTGGCAACAGATCAGGGAAAACAGTACACGATCGAAATCCAGAGAGTGGTCAGGCAGGCAAAGGTCATACACAAGCTGGCAGTGAAGTACAAAATCAGCAGGCTAGAGAGTAGTCAGGAATTCAGGCAGAAGTTCAACACAAAAATCAAGATCAAAAAGCAGTCACAACACCCAGGGAGCTATTCCACACAAACGGGCGCTGAGAGATAGCATCACTTCCTTTTTATGGGCTGCTTTGATAGAAAATTGTCCACAGCTGGCAGCAGGTGGGGCTAGTAAGTCCAAAGTAATGCTTAATACTGAGAGGACATTTCCAAAAGTCTAGATCTGCTCCGTAGCACAACAGGTAAGGCTGCAGCTGTGGGACCAGGAAGATCCCGGTTCAAATACACCCAGGTACATGACACATGGCCAGGTAACCTCCAACTCCATTACCTCAAGTGGCGTCAAAACAGGGAATACCAAAGGGTCAGGGGGTGAAAAACATGGAACTATGTCTACAAAGCCTGCTGTAGCTATAGGGGCGGTTAACATAGCGGGGTTCACACTGGAGAAGGAGGAACCTACATTAAGGGAGGTACTACATGCTGTCAATGCCTGCCGGGAGTCAATTTCCATTTTGAACTTACAGCTAGAAAGCATTAAGGAGGAATTAGACAGGCCATGAACTGCGAAAAACAGTAGAAAGGACTAGTGCTCTGGAGGAGCGAGTAAGTACAGTGGAGGGTGATTTGTATCCATTAAAACATGAAATTGAGAGCTTAAAGGAACAAATGGACAGACAAGCAGCTAAACTCGACGAGATGGAGAACAGAAGTCGAAGGAACAATTTGAGATTGATAGGCCTGCCAGAGCGGAGCGAGGTCTCTAACCCCATATTATTTTTAGAAGGGTGGTTTAGGGATATCTTTGGTCCCAACACTTTTTCGCCACTCTTTCTGATTGAAAGGGCTCATCGCGTCCCTTTTAAATCCCGGCAAGAAGGCGCTCATCCTAGGCCACTCCTCCTTAAACTCCTAAATTATAACGACAAGATAATTCTCCTTCAGAAGGCCCGAGAGTTGGGGAATATTATGTACAATGAGATCAGGGTATCCATATATCCAGATTTCTCCCCAGACCTTCAAAGGCGCAGGAATGAGTTTATGCCAGCTAAACGAGCTTTACAGAAGCACAAAGTTGAATATGCCCTGTTGTACCCGGCCCGCCTGAGGGTGACAGAACTGGGGGACGCTTTTTTTTTTAGTTCACCGGGGGAGGTGGAACAGTGGTTGGAGAAGCACAAGAAGGATTTATAGGATTCACCAGTCTGCGGGATTGTAGTTTTTTTTCTTTTTATATAGATAGTATAATATGCCAGATTGTAAGGGGTATAGAGTTGGTATAGACATCTTGGGGATCTCTCTCTCTCTCTTTTTGTTTTTTGGGAAAGGGGAGAGGAGAAACCCCTTTCCCTTTTTTTTTTTTTCTCTCCCTAGCGGGGACTGCTCTTATTGTGATACACCATATGTGTACCTGCACTACTGCACTGAAATCGCACTGTAATGGAAGTGTAATTGCACTTTGGAAATTTTCTTCTCTTTGGTCGATTTAAAATAACTAAGGGGAGGGGTGGAGATTGATATACTATATTTGTAATTGCACAATTGCACTTAAACTGCACCATAATGGCACTGCAATTGCACTTTACAAAAAAAGAAAAAGGAAGGAAAAAGAAGGGAAATAGGGGAATATTTTTTTTTCAACTAAGGGGGGGGGGGGGGATGTCGCACGCATGAGTATGAATTAGGGAGCCTATGTGGCTCTTATACAATGTAAATTGCTCACTAAATTGCTTATTACTATGGATTTTGAATGGGAGGGATGTATGTCGCAGAGAGAGAGAGTAGAGGTTGAGGTCACAGGTGAAGCCCTAGAGGGACGCTCAGATAGGCAAGAGAGGGTGGGGGGGGTGGGAAGGGGGGGAATGGGGGGGGATAGTGAGTACACACCACAAGAATTAGCACTATGGATGATACAGAGGGCGAATGTAGAAGGGGATACAGGGGGATACAGGAGAGAGGGAGGTGTAGGAAGGAGGATTTATCTCGAGGGGGAGGGAGAAGACCCAGGCCGGTGGACTAGTAGCTTTCACAAATCTTGCTCTTTTTACAGATTTTTTGCCTTGTCTTCTATTGTTACCCTTATAATTTCTGATGCAGGATAAGACGTTCAGTATAGTATCATGGAACGTCCGTGGCCTAGGGGACCCAGTCAAAAGAGCCTTGGTTATGTCGGTTTTGGAGGGGAGGGGGCCCGGTCTGCTCTGTATGCAGGAGACGCACCTGACTAGAGACAGTGTGATACAAATGCGCAACCAGAAGTTCCCATCCCAATACCATTCTGTCCACTCCTCCTATTCGAGAGGAGTGAGCATAATGGTGGGGAGGGGTCTGGCATTCTCCTGTAGCGAGAGCTGTATTGACGAGCAGGCCCGGTACATTTTTTTGTTATGTTCCATCGAGAATAAACCATATGTTCTTGCCAACATCTACTTTCCCCCCATTCAACTTTGACGTTTTATATAGATTGGTAGAATTGACATTGGACTAAGTGGGCACCCCAGTACTAGCGGCAGGGGCGGATCCAGGGGGGGCAACAGGGCAATTGCCCCCCCCCCGAGACCATCTGTCACACTCACTTGCTTGCGCTGGTTTTTTTTTTTGCGCCTGATCTCCCGGACTTTGGGGACCCGGTACCGGGCCGGCCATAGGTCCCCTGGACCCCAAACTTGCCACACATTTAGTTTAGCCCCATGTCTCCTCTACAAGTGTTCAAAGTTTGGTGTCTGGGAGACCTACGGCCGGGGAGAACCGATTTTTCAAAGCCGGGCACTCCTTCCATAGACTCCAATGTTAAACGGTAATTTCTCCGGTGAATTTACGGACCCGGTACCAGCCGGTCGTAAGTTCCCTGGACTCCTAACTTGGCACACATTTAGCCCCATGTCTCCTCTACAAGTGTGCAAAGTTTGGTGTCTGGGAGACCTACAGCCGAGGAGAACCGATTTTTCAAAGCCCAGCACTCCTTCCATAGACTCCCATGTTAAACATTAGTCTAGTCATGGGCACAGTGAAGCATGGGCACAGTGAGGCATTGGCAAAGTGAGGCACAGTGAGGCATGCAGATGGACACCCTAGGCTTATACTCGAGTCAATAAGTTTTCCCAGTTTTTTGGGGTAAAATTGGGTGCCTCGGCTTATATTCGGGTCGGCTTATACTCAAGTATATACAGTACTTAAAGATGATAAGAGTTCTACAGATGGTATCCGATGAAAATCATAGGCAAAATGCTCCAACACTTAGCGTGTGCGTGTGCGCACTTGCGTGGGCGTGCCCCTGATGACGTCAGATTTGACGAAACGACGTAGGGCGACACGTGCACGCATTGCGCACGCGCGAACGGTCGTTTGATTGACAGAATACAGAGCTTTTTATTCCTTGCAAGGAGTTTTTTAACCAGCATTTTAATATCTCAGGACTTGTTACTTTGAGGTTCTGTATCGCATACTTTGTGAAAATAAACCCCTTTTTTATGGATGAACGCTACACTATGGAAAGTTTTTCTTTCTCTTTTGGATTTTATCCTACTTACTGAGGAACATCCACTCTGATCTGCCAAGAGTGTGTCTACTCCCAGTTCTGGCCAGGTGTTCAATCAACGTCTCTGGAGACTCTCCCATTGTGGATGAAGCGTTCCTGCAGAATCATCCTGCCTTCCATGGAGTAAAACATCACTCTACTGAGCCTGTTTTGACCCCCCTGAGAAGGGTGGTCGCAGGCTGTCTGGTAAGCCTTCATTCTTCACCTTGGTGGCGGGATCTTTACTAAGTGTTGGAGCATTTTGCCTATGATTTTCATCGGATACCTGCACTCTGTAGAACTCTTATCATCTTTAAATAGAGGAGAAGATTTCATATATTTCTTGTTCATACATCACAGGACACAGAGCAGCATAGTCATTACTATGTGGTTTATATAGAATTACCTTCAGGTGCTGGCACTGGCAACTTCCAAAACAGGAAGTACCCTCCCCTATATAAGCCCCTCCCATCCGGGAGCACCTCAGTTTTTTGCCAGTGTCTAAGGTGTTGGCCAAGGTTAACATGTATTCATCTGGGCTTGTGTACAGGTTCTCTGGGCCTTAGCAAGCTATTCCGGATCCGACCAAAAAAGCTTCATAGCTAAACGGTCGGTACCCGGGCCTTGCAGAGAAGAGCAGGGTTTTGCCTGTAATGCCTCTCTTAGGAGGGCTGGACCCTGGGATCCAGAGCTCTGGTCATACCCAAAACCAAGAGGCTATCTGTGCAGGGTGCTATATAGGTCCAGGGGAGTGGAATCCTTGGGAACCCGGTCCCTGAAGGTCTAGTACAATGCCTGCCGTGAGAGGTGAAGTTTGGGCTTCTGTGGACCAAACAAAGTCCTGCGGCGGGGAAAAGGTAAGTGGGGGCCCCTCAGGAACTTGGTTCTATTGAGGGGACCCCCAAGCCTAATATGTCTTTCTGCCTGTTACCTAAAGGTATTCCCGCTAATAGCTGTATATGCCTAAGAAATCCTAGAAATGTCTTTTCATAAGGAAGTTTTAAAAACTGTAAACCTAGAAATGTTTTTCATAAAGGGGGTTTTAGAAAAAAAAAAAAAAGACAAAGTGCGGTACCTGTGTTTGTCCACTAGAGGCCGCTGTGGAACGTCTTTTTTTCTTGGGACTATTCCTTCCATGGTGAAAGTCCAGGCAGATGAGTGAGCTCTCTATCAGGGAAGCTGCATTCCTCTGTCATGCTGCCAAGTAGTTTCCTTCCATCCCTGAGTCCTGGTGAAACAGGGACCCTGGCTCCTCTCCCTACATGGCGCCAAGAGCGCACACGTGCACGCGCGCGCGCGCGCACACACGCTTTCTTTTTATAAGATTTAGCTTCAAAAAAGGGGGTGGAGCCTGGCGGATGACGCGCTCTGTGCGCCCAGCGCTTCTGCGCATGTGCGGGCGTCCCAGCAAGATAAAAGGACTCAGTCCACGCTGCTTGCTATGGACACAGAGCATGAAAAGGAGCTGGTAGCATGGTATAGGGGCTTACAGCGGGCGGTTGATACAGGCATCCCCAGAAAGACGCATTAGTAGACACCCACTGATGTACATAGCAGCAAATTGCATTAGACTATTTCAGTAAAGGGGTGTATTGCGGCTGGAATACCTCAGCTTTGAACTAAGGAATATGCCGCCTAAAAAACTCTGAGATATACCTCTCAGGAAGTGTAGGGGGTCTCCATCGGGCTCTGAGGATCTGGAGCAGTCATCTGCACCTTCCTCCCCTGAGAAATCAGAGGTTACTACCCATAAGGAACCCCCGGGAGTGCCAGGTACTGCGGCTGTCCTCAGTCCACCTGCTCCTGCATATATAACAGAGGAGGTTTTTGCCTCAACTCTGGAGGGATTGGAGCAGAGATTGGCAGCATTGATCGCTTCTTCTCTACAGGAAAGAAAGCGCGCCAGATCTCCATCCCCTCCATTAGAGTGCCTGTTGGCAGAGCAACAGTCCCAGGAAGGGACTGACCTACCTGAAGGGGATCAGGAGGAGGTTAACTCTGTTTTTGAGGAATCGACAGTAGAGGAACCATTTTCAGCATCACAGACTGAAAGATTGTGGGTCCAGACCCTAACTGACATGGTTCGATCTGCATTTAAAATGCCTCTTGTTGAACCATCAACTACTGCTGTCTCCTCGTTGGGGTCGCTAAAAGCTCCCCAGATTAATTGCTCCTTTCCAATTCATCCATTATTGGAAGGACTTATATACCAGGACTGGGAACATCCTGATAAACTATTTGTTCCACCTAAGAAATTTCAGGTGATCTATCCCATGGAGGAAAAATTCACCCAGAGATGGAATGTTCCTACGGTGGACGCAGCCATTTCTTCTGTGAACAAATCACTGACATGTCCAGTAGATAATGTTCAAATGTTCAAAGATCCAGTAGATAAAAAATTGGAATCTTTATTAAAATCTGCTTTTTCCACAGCAGGGGCTGTTACACAGCCAGCAGTGGCAGCTATTGGGGTCTGCCAAGCTTTAAAGGATCAAATGAAAATGGTCCTGAGGGATTTGCCAGACCAGCAGGCCCAGGCTCTGGCTGATCTGCCTAGAGCATTATGCTTTGCGGTTGACGCCATCAAGGATTCTATCCATCAGGCCTCCCGCCTCACGCTGTCTTTGGTACATATGCGTAGGCTTCTGTGGCTCAAGAACTGGTCTGCTGAGGCTCCCTGTAAGAAGCTCTTAGTTAGCTTCCCATTTCATGGAGAACGCCTTTTTGGCGAAGACCTGGATAAATATATCCAGAAGATTTCCAGTGGTAAAAGTACTCTCTTACCAATTAAAAAGAGGTCTAGGGGTCCGTCTTTTAAGAGGACTACCTCTCCTATCCCTGGGACGTCTGCTACTAAGCAGTTCCGACGGCCTCCTCGGTCAAACTCAGGAGGTAAAAATCAGGGACAGTCACAGGGTAATAAAAAGCCCTGGATCCGAAGAGGTACTAAACCAGCCTCCAAGTCAAGCCTATGAAGGGCTGCCCCCACTCAAACGGGTGGGGGGAAGACTTCAGTTGTTCACAGAGACCTGGCGGGAGACGATCAAAGACAGATGGGTGCTCTCCGCAGTAACTCGGGGATACAAGTTGGAGTTAAAAGAGTCTCCTCCTTCCCATTTTATGTGGTCAGGCATGCCAAAAGACCCTCTGAAAAGAAGGTGTCTCCTAGTGGCGTTAGAACAACTATTGCTCCAAGGAGTAATTATGGAGGTTCCTATGGAAGAGTGGGGGTTGAGTTTCTACTCAAACCTTTTCACAGTCCCGAAACCAAACGGGGACATAAGACCCATATTGGACCTAAAGAGTCTAAACAAATTTCTAAACGTCCGGTCCTTCCGGATGGAGTCGATCCGATCGGTCACCGCTGCCCTACAGGGGGAGGAATGGTTAGCCTCGATCGACATCAAAGATGCTTACTTGCATGTTCCCATCTTTCCAGGTCATCAAAAATTTCTACGCTTTGCAGTAGAAGGGCGCCATTTTCAGTTCAGAGCCTTACCATTCGGTCTGGCCACAGCACCACGAGTGTTCACAAAAATTCTGGCCCCACTGTTGGCCGATCTAAGTACACGAGGTGTAACGATAATGGCATACCTACACGACCTGTTGTTGATGGACCACTCAGTTGCCAAGCTAGAAGTGGTAATTGTCGATACAATCAAGTATCTAGAATCTCACGGTTGGGTCATCAACCTGGACAAGTCAGCCCTACAGCCAGTGAAAAACCTGGTATATCTAGGGCTACGGCTGGATTCAGACCAGAGGAAGATTTTCTTACCTCTAGACAAGGTATCCTCTCTGAGGGGCTTGGTCCGTCTGCTTTGTGCAAAAAGACAGCCGTCCATACGCCTGTGCATGAGGCTGCTAGGAAAGATGGTAGCATCATTCGAAGCTGTGCCATACGCCCAATTCCACTCAAGGAATTTACAGAGGGCCATATTGTCAGCCTGGAACGGAAAGATTCAGGCTCTAGACTTCCCGATGGCTTTGTCCCCTTCCATTCGGAAGAGTCTCTGCTGGTGGTTGATCCCCTAGAATCTCCAGAAGGGAAAACCCTTCAGTCCGATATCCTGGAAGGTGGTCACTACAGATGCCAGCCTTATAGGCTGGGGGGGGCAGTACTGGAGCAATGGTCTCTCCAGGGCAGATGGTCAAATGTAGTAAGAACCCTGCCCATCAATCTCTTAGAGATACGAGCAGCCCGGTATGCCCTAGTAGCCTGGACATCCAGACTCCAAGGGTCCCCTGTCAGAATCAATCAGACAATGCCACAGCAGTGGCATATATCAATCATCAGGGAGGCACCAGGAGTCGTGCAGCCCAGAGGGAAGTAAGTCACATCCTGGAATGGGCAGAAAAGCATGTCCCATGTATATCAGCTGTCTTCATTCCAGGGGTGGAGAATTGGAAGGCGGACTTTCTGAGTCGCCAACAGTTATGCCCAGGGGAATGGTCCCTTCATCCCGAGGTCTTCCGAGCAATATGTCAGCGGTGGGGAACACCGGATGTAGATCTGCTAGCATCCAGATTCAACGCAAAGGTGGACAGATTTGTCTCCCGGACAAGGGATCCCCTCGCTTGCGGCGCGGATGCTCTGGTGTTCCCTTGGGATCAGTTCAGACTGATATATGCATTCCCTCCGCTACAATTGTTGCCTCGACTCCTTCGCAGAGTCAGGTTGGGAAAGAAGCCGGTGATCCTGGTGGCTCCAGCGTGGCCCCGAAGGGCCTGGTACGCGGAGATCATCAAAATGTCTGTGGGGAGTCCTTGGACCCTTCCACGTCGACCGGACCTGCTTTCGCAAGGACCAATATACCACCCTTCCTTACTAACTCTAAGTTTAACGGCCTGGCTATTGAATCCCACATCCTAAAGAAGAGAAGTCTCTCTAACTCTGTGGTATCAACTATAATCAATGCCAGGAAGCCTGTATCCAGGCAGATCTACTATAGAGTTTGGAAGGCGTACATCACTTGGTGCGAGGCCAGAAAATGGCATCCACGTAAGTACGTTATAGGCAGAATTCTGGACTTCCTGCAGTGGGCTGTAGACAGGAAGTTTGCCTTAAGTACTATCAAGGGCCAGGTTTCGGCCTTATCAATACTATTTCAAAGGCCCCTGGCTATGCATTCACTTGTCAAATCCTTTATGCAAGGTGTGACTCGTATTATTCCACCGATTAAAGCTCCCATATGCCCATGGGATCTAAATTTGGTTCTGTCGGTTCTGCAGAAGCAGCCATTTGAACCTTTGCGGCACATTTCCTTGGTTCTACTCACCAGAAAATTGATATTTTTAGTAGCCATATGCTCGGCTAGAAGAGTGTCGGAATTAACCGCCATGTCCTGTAAAGAGCCATATCTGGTTATTCATAAGGACAGAGTAGTATTACGCCCTCACCCAGCCTTTCTTCCTAAGGTGGTATCGGGGTTTCACTTGAACCAGGATGTGGTTCTTCCTTCTTTTTTCCCCAAACCAAGCTCGGTAGAGGAAAAGTTATTGCATTCTTTGGATGTAGTAAGAGCAGTTAAAGCTTATCTAAAAGCCACTGCTCAGATTCGTAGAACGGTGTCTTTGTTTGTTCTGCCGGAAGGCCCCAGAAAGGGTCAGGCAGCATCAAAATCTACTTTAGCCAAGTGGATTCGACAGGTCATAATACAAGCCTATGGCTTGAGAAGTAGACCGCCTCCGTTCAAAGTTAGGGCGCACTCCACGAGAGCAGTTGGAACTTCATGGGCAGTGCATCACCAGGCCTCCCTGGCTCAAATTTGTAAGGCCGCAACATGGTCTTCAGTGCACACGTTTACTAGGTTCTACCAGGTGGACGTTAGAAGTCAGGAGGATGTCGCCTTTGGGCGCAGTGTGTTGCAGGCCGCAAAAGATCCTCATGCCTGATAGCGCCCAGCTTATGTATGGTGTATCCCCCCCCCTCATTTGGCATTGCTTTGGGACGTCCCACATAGTAATGACTATGCTGCTCTGTGTCCCGTGATGTATGAACAAGAAAGTAGGATTTTTAAAACAGCTTACCTGTAAAATCCTTTTCTTGGAGTACATCACGGGACACAGAGCTCCCACCCCTCTTTTGGGGACACGTATTGCTTTGCTACAAAACTGAGGTGCTCCCGGATGGGAGGGGCTTATATAGGGGAGGGTACTTCCTGTTTTGGAAGTTGCCAGTGCCAGCACCTGAAGGTAATTCTATATAACCCACATAGTAATGACTATGCTGCTCTGTGTCCCGTGATGTACTCCAAGAAAAGGATTTTACAGGTAAGCTGTTTTAAAAATCCTACTTTTTCACTGACACACATGAACTTTGTTTATTTGTAGTATTCACTCATGTTTTTGATACTTTTTCTTATATTTTTTTCACTGTATAGCCATACATAGTTTTGCTCATCCAGCACTACACCTTTTTGTATATTTATATTTGTTGTACCTTATATCAAGGTTTTTTTTGGTGTTTAGCAGCAGGTTTTCCTTTAGGGATTTATTCATTTGTTGCACTTTAATAATTTGCACCTAGCGCAAATTTTTCTTTTATAACCATATACAGTACTTGTTCTGCGGCTGCCGCTGCCTCTCTGAGTCTCTCTCTCAGTTTCTCACATCAGCCGATCAGCGGCGCCGAGAGAGAGACTCGTCTAATGTAGTTACGCGGCGCACTGACACGATACCAGAAGCGGAGGAGGAGGTGGGTGGAGCCTTTTCCCTGCACTCGTTGCTAACGCCTGGGCCGCTTGGCGTCTAGCAACGAGTGACGTCAGTGAGTCACGTCGAGCCGCTCTGCAGGCAGGTGCGATAGCGTGCAGCTCCACAGATGGGTAAGAAAGCGGGCGGCTCCGCGGGCGGCTCCGCTTGCGGCGCGGTTTGCGGGCGGCGCGGTTCGTGGGCAGACCGTGCTGCTCAGTGTGTTGGCAGCGCAGGTGAGAGTGAGAGGGCAGGCTCATCTCTCACCGCCCGTGCCTGCCCTGCATTCCTGCAGTGACTTCCGCCCTCATTGTGCAGGCAGCAGAGAGATTACATTATCTCTCTGCTGCCTGACTCTGGGAGTCTGGGACACAGCAAGAGACAACCAAAACTACACCTTAGCAGGCAAGTTAGTGACAATCCGCAAATTGTGCCAGGTGACGTGGCAAATGACAATCTGCATCTGGTGGCAGGCAAGTGACAATCAGCAAGGTGTGGCAGGTGAGTGGCAAGTGACAATCCGCAAGGTGTGGCTAGTGACAATCCGCAAGGTGTGGCAGGTGATGTGGCAAGTGACAATCCACAAGGTGTGGCAAGTGACAATCCACAAGATGTAGCAGGTGACGTGGCAAGTGACAATCCGCAACGTGTGGCAAGTGAGTGGCAAGTGACAATCCGCAAGGTGTGGCTAGTGACAATCCGCAAGGTGTGGCAGGTGATGTGGCAAGTGACAATCCACAAGGTGTGGTAATTGACAATCCACAAGATGTGGCAGGTGACGTGGCAAGTGACAATCCACAACGTGTGGCAAGTGACACCCTCAGGGCTCCCACTAATTGCAGGCGACGGTGGCAAGTGACACACTCGGGCTCCCACTGATTCTGCATTGAACTATTTAATTTTATATTACAATGTAATAATAGAAATAATGCGCTTCAATCATCCTGACACCATAACAACCATGGTGCCGGGATGATTGAAGCGCCGACACAAGCCATTTCCCCGATAAATTTCCCACAAAAAAACATATTTTTTGGCAGTGCCCCTCCCGAGAAAAGACTCTGGATCCGCCCCTGACTAGCGGTAGGAGACTTTAACAAAGTCTTAGACAGGAGCCTGGACAGATTCCCTCCGGGAGGTAGGCCCAATAAAATAAATACAGGTCGACTGGCTCGGTTCCTGGGGGGGGGGGGGAACAGGAATGAGGGACATATGGTGGATGCACCACCCACAAGAACACCAGTACTCCTGCTTCTCCAGTTCCCATCTCACCCTTTCCAGAATTGACATGGCCCTAGGAAATGACGAAGTAACAGCATTAGTTAATAAGGCAGAGTATGACCCTAGAAGTGTCTCAGACCACTCCCCGCTGGTGCTCATAATACAGACAGGGGACACGATCCACTGGGGAGATTGGAAAATCAGCCCGTGTTGGCTTGAACTGATTGGTAACTCTGGAGAACTGGTCAACAGACTAAATGACTTTGTACGAATCAATGAAGGCACAGCGCCAGCTGGAGTGGTGTGGGACGCTTTGAAAGCCTACTTAAGGGGGCTCCTGATCCAACAGGTGGCAAGGGTGAAGGGGGAAACCAGGAGATGGGAAAGGGATATTTGACTGGAGGCAGCACAGGCAGAGAAGCGTTACATTGAGGACCCCACTGTGACTAGACAGAGGGAATGGCTGGACAAGCAACAAGTCTATAGAATGGCCACTATAAGGAAGTTCGAGAATAGACGGATATTCCAAAGACAAAGCCAATTCAGTGAAGGTGAGAGAGTGGGCCGTATGCTGGCCCGCTTGATTAGATCTAACACCCCTGCGGCCAATGTAACAGCGATTACGACATTAAATGGAGAGATCTCCACTGAAGTATCAGAGATAATGAATACATTCAGTGGCTTTTATAAATCCCTGTACAAATCTAAGAGAGAAGCTGGGAATGGGGGAATTGACGCCTTTCTCCAGGGAATGGCGGTCCCGGCCTTGTCAGAGCAGGATAAGACAGACCTGGAATCGCCAATTACCCTGGAGGAATTGCAGAAGGCGGTGGCGTGGATGCCCAGCCAAAAATCACCAGGCCCAGATGGTCTCCCAATTGAATTGTACAAGCGGTTTGGAGATATATTGCTCCCAGAGCTGCTGACGACATTGGGGTGGGCGCTAACCTGCGGGAGGCTTCCCACCTCAATGTCGGATGCTACTATTATTGTAATCCACAAGGAGGGGAAAGACCAGCTGGACGTCTCCTCCTACCGCCCAATCTCATTATTATGTACCGATGTAAAAATTCTGGCCAAAGTACTTGCGATACGCCTTAAAAGTTGTATCCAGAATCTTATTCATCTAGACCAGTCAGGCTTTATCCCAAATAGGTCAACGATCATCAATATCAGAAGGGTCTTCTTAAACATGCAGATTCCCACAGATAAGGACGGTACTAGAGCAATGTTAGCCTTGGATGCCGCAAAGGCATTCGATACCCTAGAGTGGGAATACTTGTGGAGGGTGTTGGAGAGGTTCGGATTTGGCCCGATCTTTATTAAATGGGTCAAATTATTATAAAACGAACCCCGTGCAAAAATAAAAATAAACAATGAACTATCAGAACAGTTCCAACTAGAGAGAGGGACGAGACAGGGCTGCCCCCTCTCCCCTCTACTGTTTGCCCTTGCAATGGAGCCATTGGCTATTAAGACTAGACTAATGCCAGGAATAAGGGGGTTTCGAAGGCCGGAGGGTGAGGAACGGATAGCACTATTCGCGGATGATGTACTGTTCTTCTTGGGAGACGTTGAGCCCTCATTAAATATAGTGATACATGTGGTTGAGGAATTTGGACGATTCTCGGGCCTGGTCATCAACTGGGAAAAATCGGCCTTGCTGCCGGTTGACCCACTTGATGGCCAGGCCCTGGCTGCTATCGCCCGGCTAAAAGTAGTCACAAAATTGAAATACTTGGGGGTCTGGATCACTAGGGACATAAACCAGTATGTCAATTTAAACATCGCCCCACTATTACTCAAACTAAAACAGAAAGGTGACATTTGGAAACGACTCCTATTATCAGTAGCTGGGCGCTGCAATCTGATAAAAATGATATGGCTGCCACAACTACTGTATCTGCTTCATAATTCCCCGATCTGGCTTGGCCAAAAGTGGTTTAAGAAAATAGAATCGCTCTTTAGGGAGCTGATATGGAAGGGGGGACAGCCGAGGATTAGCTTGCAAACCTTGCAACTCCCGAACAAAGAGGGGGGGTTTGCGGTCCCACACCCGAGATCATATTTCCTGGCTTCCCAACTACAACACCTAGCGGGCTGTGGACTCCCAATGGAGGGCAACTCTAGTGTCAGTATGATGCTAATGGGGGCCCCACACTGCATATTGGTGGAGGCATTGGAGGCAGACTCCTTTATTTACAGATGCCCGATTGTAGAACTAGCTAAGAAAGTGTGGCAGGGAACAAAGGCATTAATGGGTTATAGTGGAGTAACGGAGTATACGCCTATGTAGCGGCCTCCTCACTCCCCTCTTTGCATCAGCTCGTCTGTCTCTTGTCTAGGGGTACCTTAGAGGAGAGAGAGCGGGGTCACCACGCCAATACTTCCCCACAGATGTCTGTGCGGTGTAAGCAAAGTTCTTTCTTTACCTTCGGGTCACTGTTGTGCACCTGGAGTTACCTTGAACAATGTCCACCAGAAAAGAGCCCCACACCATTAAAGTCCAACACTCCTTTATTCTTCTCTTGTGAACAGCACAATCAGTTAGACTCCCTTAAAGAACAGAACAAACAAGGAGGTGTGGATGCGAGTGGGCCCAGACACAATGAACTCTCCACTTTCCTCCCTGAAAGTGGGTTGCGGTCTCCGAGCGGGGGGGTTTCCTTCCAGGCGGTCTCCGATGGGAGGCTCACCTGTCACTGGCAATCTGCTGCACCCGATCTTCAAGTGAGTATCTCCCCCCAGTCCATTACGCCTTCCGGATTCGGGTACCCAATCCCTGGGTTCCCTAGGACCTCCTTCCCTCGCGGAACTCAGTGTTGGGCGCTGAGCTCCAGACCTCCATCCGAGTACCTCACCCCAGGCTAAAGGTGCCTGGGATGGAACACGACCTCCCAACGTCCTCTAGGCCTAGGCCGCCTAGAGGACCGACACAAACCACCGCCCTCAGGCTGAAGGTGCCTGGGCCTCGACCCCGTGACAAAGATGGCCGGCCCCTTTATACCCTCTCCCAGCAAGCACGGCGGGTTCCCCGCCCCACCATACCGCTGCCGAGGGAGGACAAAAAGGAGGCACGGCACACAGCAATGGTTCAACCCCAGCCCAGGGCGACAGCGCCACCTGCTGGGCTGCAGGGAACTGCACATCACTGGTGTCTCTGCCAGTTTTAAATACACAGAAAAGTGTATACCCGCTACACTCTCCCCCTGGTGATTTGACACTGGTCCCCAGTGTCTGGAATAAACTATGCCTTCAACGGCTGACATAGCCCAGTCCAGAAACCAACTACCAATTGTACAAAAATAAAACTTTTTGAAGAACTTGATCAACTGGAGCAATTGTGTCTGAGCCCTATATAAAAGGGAAGGGAAACAACAACATTTAACCATAACTTTTGAATCACATATTCATATTACACTTTTCCCCACCCATCCTGACTAAGACCCACCCCATACTCAGTGGTCTTGACTGGATGCTCTGATGCTCTCCTGCAGAGGGAAAAGAAAGAAAATTAACACACATAAACCCTGACACATGTATTCGTGTGAGAGAAAAGAAACTTCTCCGTGAGGAAATCCCTTTTCTCTAAAGAGTGAGTGTGTGAAAAGTGTTAACGGTGCGCAACACTGCCACCTGGTGGCAGCATTGCGGTAACTGCACTCGTGGAACTTTTCTTCTTCTCTTGAGCCCTATCTACCACAGAGTCCATGATCTCTTGCTGGAAAGTGAAGAACAAAACAGGAACAGTCCTTCATTCCTCTGGGTAACAAGGACAACGGGCCCCAGAAAGTTCAGCAGCATACAACAAGAACGGAGTCTTTTCTCTCCTACAGGTAGAGCGGGGATGCGGCAGAACAAGTGGCTTCAAGTGCTGGTCCATGGTCTCCAGATGATATTCTACATCTTCCCCTTCCTTGCGCCGGATCAGCACCTTGTCTGCATGGATGTGCCGTCCCAACATCCACTCTGCCTTGCAGTCCTTAAAACGCTGAGAGGCCTTGGGGGAGCATGCCAGGTACCTGCGGGCATGTGGGACCTGAAGGTGAGTCCACACAAAGTCATTGTACCAGCGCTCCCGGAACACTTCCACCTCATAGAGCAACTCCTTGGACAAGTATGGATACTCCCATCCGTACTCTGCAGCAACCTTCTGGCCAAATAGGCGTTGTAGTCTCGCCAAAGGAGGCATAGTAGCTTTGTCCCCTTCGCCAGGTAAAACTATTGAGTCCGGGTGGCGAGGGACCTTGATCACATCTGGTCTGGGCATAGGTGCCCGCAACAGCAGTCTCTTGTCTTAGGTGTAGGTGGTACCGGGGATGTAGAGGCAGGCTGCGGACGGGACCCCTCTTCAGGCGCTGGTGCCTCCACCCGGGGTGTACTATCCCCTGTAGACATGGGTGGATCCCTGGTTCTGCGGGATGAGGCGAGGGGTACTTTGTCCCAGCCCTTTTCTGCAAACAGTTCGTCAATAGCAACGTCGTCTCCCATATCCGAGAGCGACTCCAGGTCAGAGGTGTCACACTCCTCCGCGGGCAGGTACCCTGTAGTGGAGACTGAGTTTTCACCTCTTCCCACACACCAAATCTCTCCGCCTGGCTTACCTCGGCCTTTACTTGAAGCGGGACGTCCGGGACTCCTGCCGACTTATCCATCCGGGCCGGGCGTAAGTGGGCGAGATGGTCCACCACAACCGCTGGTCGGGGTTACCATACCGGTCTTTCTCTTCTGTGGTGGACGCTGAGAGACAGTAGTGACCGAGTCAGCATCCTCGGATTTCTCCCGTTGAGTTTTCACGACCTCCTCCGCGGTCGCTGCAGTGTGCGCAGGGATGGCTGTCAAAGCAGTGATTCCTCCTCTCTGAGTAGTGTTGCCTGCAGCACGGCTGGGGTAAATGGTTCTGGGCTTCTCAACCGCTGGATCCACTTCAAATAGAAACTCCCCACAGGCCTCGCATCGCCCGAACGGCTTCAGTTGGCACACCAGTCCTGAACAGCCGGGACAAATCACACCCAGGGCCTCAACGTCCATGCATGAATACAGGGCGAATCGACCCCTTGGCTTTAGCCGGATCCCTGTATCTGTTACCGGAGCAGCAGCAGTCAGGGTCGTGGTAGAAGGGTGAACCGGAATCCACGATGTATGTCCGAACATGGTGACCTGTTGCTGATCCATCGCACACTGCAAGGTTTTTGCGCCAACGTCCCACGTGTAGTCCTTCACACGTATTGGACTCCTCCCCTTTGCTCCAGTTCGCTGGCTTTTCTTCTTTTTCTTTCTGAGTCACGCCCACGAACTAAGCGGTGGGGGTGTGCCTGGTGGCGCAGTGCAAATAGAAGCCCCCACGTGTAGTCCTTCACATGGCTGAGCTCCCCCCTTTCCTCGCTCTTCTGCGCGGGACTTTCCCTTCATTGGGTCATGTCCACGACTTCGAGCAGGGATGCACTTCGGCCAATGAAGGCCTGCCTACTCGTAACACCTCCGGGCAGACACGTTCAATTCCGTAGTACACGAACACTATACCGGACCCGAGCCCCCATGTGTAGCGGCCTCCTCACTCCCCTCTTTGCATCAGCTTGTCTGTCTCTTGTCTAGGGGTACCTTAGAGGAGAGAGAGCGGGGTCACCACGCCAAGCCTTCGCCGCAAATGTCTGTGCGGTGTAAGCAAAGTTCTTTCTTTACCTTAGGGTCAGTGTTGTGCACCTGGAGTTTCCTTGATAAATGTCTGCCAGAAAAGAGCCCCACACCATTAAAGTCCAACACTCCTTTATTCTTCTCTTGTGAACAGCACAATCAGTTAGACTCCCTTAAAGAACAGAACAAACAAGGAGGTGTGGATGCGAGTAGGCCCAGAAACAATGAACTCTCCACTTTCCTCCCTGAAAGTGGGTTGCGGTCTCCGAGCGGGGGGGGGAGTTTCCTTCCAGGCGGTCTCCGATGGGAGGCTCACCTGTCACTGGCAATCTGCTGCACCCGGTCTTCAAGTGAGTATCTCCCCCGGGTCCATTACGCCTTCCAGATTCGGGTACCCAATCCCTGGGTTCCCTAGGACCTCCTTCCCTCGCGGAACTCAGTGTTGGGCACTGAGCTCCAGACCTCCATCCGAGTACCTCACCCCAGGCTAAAGGTGCCTGGGATGGAACACGACCTCCCAACCTCCTCTAGGCCTAGGCCGCCTAGAGGACCAACATGAACCACCGCCCTCAGGCTGAAGGTGCCTGGGACTTGACGCCGTGACAAAGATGGCCGGCCCCTTTATACCCTCTCCCAGCAAGAACGGCGTGTTCCCCGCCCCACCATACTGCTGCCGAGGGAGGACAAAAAGGAGGCACGGCACACAGCAATGCTTCAACCCCAGCCCAGGGCGACAGCACCACCTGCTGGGCTGAAGGGAACTGCACATCACTGGTGTCTCTGCCAGTTTTAAATACACAGAAAAGTGTATACCCGCTACACCTATATGGAGCAATAAAAAACTAGCAGAAATTAGGGACATAGAGAAACCCAGGGAATAGGGGCAACCATATGAAAACATTCTCAGATTTAAGAAGTGAATTCAATATACCAAACAAGACCTTTTACAAGTACCTCCAGATCAGGCACGCTATCCAGGCCCAGTTTAAGTCACAAACATTAACATGGACCCAGACCCCCGCTCTCTCAAAAATAACTATAATAAGCACATCTAAAGGCCTAATCTCCGAGTTGGACACTAGACTAGGGGCTACTCTAAGAGCAAAATAGGATGGGAAAGAGATGTGGGGGCTATAAGTATTGAACAATGGGACAAGGTAGTAGAACAGGGAGCTTTGGTTTCTATCTCCCCTGCGCAGAAAATATCTCACTTATTCTTCCTACATAGAGTTTATTATACCCCTAAAAAGATGTTCAGACTCGGGTGGAGGGAAAACGACGAATGCCCTAGGTGTAAGGCGACAGGGGACTTTATCCATATGGTCTGGAGATGCCCAAAGTTATTTGGGTATTGGGAGGAGATAATTGACAGGCTAAATAAAACCTTTGGGACCCAACTAGAACCGGTGGCCAAGACCTGTTTACTAGGTATAGAGGAGAGTAGAGTTCTGCCAGATACTACGGAAGTGGTGCTGAGATGCCTATTTCAAGCACGTAAGCTAATCGCACAGAAGTGGCAGTCCCAAGCTCCCCCATCAGTGGGAAGCTGGGTAGAGACTATAAATGCCATGGTATGGAGCGAAAGGGTGTCATACATTAAGCAGAGCAAAATCGAAAAATTTGAAAGAATGTGGAGGCCTTGGTTGGACGAAGTGGGGTGCCCCCATAGGGGGCTGGGCAGTGTACAAGGGAACTTTTTCCTAGGTTCTGTCCAGAGCATGGAGGCGGAGGGCCTTGGACATAGCGATATATTTGTCCTTCTCTGGCTCCTACATAGATGTTGCAACCCCTGGGGGGTCTCTCCCACTTTAGCCTCTGCTTCCCTGTCTTACCAGCCTTCCCCCTTCTTTGTCTCTTTCTCTCTGCTCCACTTTTCTTTTCTCTTTTCTTGTCTTCTACTCTTTCCTTTTTCTCTTTTTTTTTTCTTTTCTTTCTCTTCTTTCCTGCTCCTTACAGCCTTTCTTCTCTTGTTCGCCCTGGGCCCTCTTCCCTTTATCTTTACCCTCATAACTATTGGCATCCTATGAATATACAAACTTTAAAGTGTGGTGTGGTGTGGGGGAGGGAGGGAGGGAGGTGGGGGAAAATACACCAAGGCGGGTTTGAAGACTGTTTGTCATAAATTTTCTTCCTTTGTTGTTTCTCTCTCACTGTACATTGTACTGTATTGTGGTGGCGTAGCCCACTTGGAATGAAAACAAATAATAAAAAGCATTTGAAATAAAGAAGGAGCGATTAGGATCCTTGGAATTCCCTCTGCCCGCACTCTGCGGAGCAGAAGAGGAAGAAGCCTTAAGGGAAGGAAGGCATAGATTAGCCGATACTGACCCCACGATGCCACCAACGCATCCGTTGCGTCTGCCCATGGGTCTCTTGACCGGGCCACAAACCTGAATACCTTCCGATTGAGTCGGGAAGCCAGAAGATCTACGTCTGGTGTGCCCCATCTTTGGCAGAGGAGTTGGAACACCTCTGGGTGTAAGGACCATTCTCCCTGGTCCAGCATCTGCCGGCTCAGGTAGTCCGCCTGTCAGTTTTCCACACCAGGAATGTACACGGCCGACCGTGCCGGTACGCTCCGTTCTGCCCACTTCAGGATGCGAGCAACCTCCGATGCTGCAGCTGAGCTTCTTGTTCCTCCTTGATGATTGACATATGCCACTGCTGTGGCGTTGTCTGACTGGATCCTGACTGGATGCCCTTGCAGCCTCTGAGACCATTTGAAGAGGCACAGCCTGATCGCCCGGATTTCCAGGACATTGATCGGCAGGCGGGATTCCTCTGGGGTCCAGCGACCTTGACCCACTGAACACCCCAGACTCCCCCCCAACCTGTAAGGCTGGCGTCCGTCGTGATCACTATCCAGTAAACTGGAAGAAATGACTTCCCGGCCAACAGAGCCGGTGCTGTCAGCCACCATACCAGGGATCTCCTGACTAGGTGGCTTACTCGGATCTGATAATCCAGAGATGGACATCTGTTCCATCTGGACAGAACTTCCTTCTGTAACACTCGAGTGTGGTATTGAGCATATGGGACCGCCTTGAAGGAGGCTACCATGAGGCCTAACACTCGCATGCAAAAACGTAGTGACGACCAATTCCTGGAAGTCAGCTGCCGTACTGCAGCCCGAAGGGTCTGCAACTTCTCCACAGGGAGGAATACCTTTGCCTCTGAGGAATCCAGAATCAACCCCAGGTACATTAGGCGTTGAGTGGGCACCAATACTGACTTTTGCGTGTTTAGTATCCAACCACAGTCTCGAAGAGTCTGACAGGTAATGGACACGTTTACATCTAATTCTGAGCTTGAAGGGGCCTTCAGAAGAAGAAGTCCAAGTAGCCCACGATAAAGATACCCCGCTGTCTTAGAAGTGCCAGAATCGGAGCGAGCACCTTGGTGAATGTCCTGGGTGCTGAGGCAAGGCCAAACGGGAGGACCACAAACTGGTAGTGGTTCTTCCCGATAGCAAATCACAGAAACCTCTGGTGTCTGGAGTATATGGGGACATGCAGGTATGCGTCCTTGATGTCCGAAGAGGCCAGAAAGTGCCCCGGATGGAGAGCCGTGACTACAGATCGAACTGACTCCATCCAAAATCTTTGTACCTTCACAAAGCAATTGAGGGCTCTGAGATCCAAGATTGGACGAACCCCCTCCTTCTTCGACACAATGAACAGATTTGAGTAAAAACCCTGACCCCGTTCCTGTTCTGGAACTGGAATAACTACCCTGCATTCCAGTAGACCCTGGACTGCCCCATACAGGGCCTCCCGACGGGTCGGTAGTAGCTGGAGATTGGAGGTGATGAATCTGTCCGGTGGACAAGAGATAAATTCTATCTTGTAGCCTGAGGAGATTACTTCGCAAACCCACCTGTCGGAGACTAGAGCTGTCCAATGACAGAGCTGGGTGGGGGCGGACCTTCATGCGGACGCAGATTTGTCGGCAGGCTTGTTGGGTCTGTGGGACCAAGGACGCTTTTGTCCTTGGGCAGGCGCCTTGTCGGCCTGGGGTCTTTTCCCTGTCACCCTAGGGGGACCAAAAAAACGCTTACGTGCAGTAAAGGAGGACCCTTGCCCTTGCGTGGCTCCTTACCCTTGCTAGTTTGGGGAAGCAAAGTGCTTTTATCTCCTGTGGCATCCTTGATGATGTCATCCAGAGAAGCCCCAAAAAGTCTGTCGCCCTTAAAAAGCAGATCCAACAGGGCTTTCTTGGAAGTCTGATCCGCAGACCAGCCCTTTAGCCAGATCAGGTGGCGTATTGCTACTGCATAAACCGAAGCTTTTGACAGCAGGGGAATAGTATCCATGTCTGACTCGCAGACAAACTTAAGGCCCTGGACCAACTGGTCAGCCAAAAGTTATCTCATCAGGAGGAGCATCTCGCTCCTTTAACCGCTGGAGTAGCAATTTTGCCCATTCAGTAAGTGTCTGAGACACTAGGGCCCCCGCCAATGCCGGGCGTACTGCTGAGCCTACCACTGAGTATAGGTAGCGAGCGAGTGCTTCAGCCTTCTTATCCACAGGGTCCTTGAAAACAGGAGACCCTTCTAATGGAATAGTGGTAGCTCTATTAAGTCTGGACACCGGAGGGTCCACTATAGGGGGAGAGGTCCATTTCTTCAGAAAACTCTCCTCAAAGGGGTACCGTACCGCAAACCTCTTTGGGGCTGTAAAGACCCTCAGTGTGTTCTCCCATTCCTTTTATAAGAGTTTATCAAAATAAGACACACAAGGGAACACCTTAGCAGTGCGGGCAGGTTTACGAAACCCAAAGGGGACCGGAGTCTCTTCTGCTTCTGCAGTATTTTCCAACTTTAGCGTATCCCGCACTGCAGTAATAAGGTCAGATACCAAAGCTGTCTTGCGTACTGACCTGGACTTGGAGTCATCCTCACTGTTTGATCGGTCACGGTCTGCAGTCTCTCATGCGTCAGAATCTGGGCCATGAGCCGTAGCTGGACCTGGTTCTGTCTCAGAAATATCCCCAGAGGATTGTAGGGGACAGGGGCATTTACTACCCCCTGTATTCTTGTGTGCTGCTTCCACCCTCTGGCAGCAAACGCCTCTAGGATTGCCGACATAGCATCCATAGACACCTCAGGGGCACCAGCTGCTAAATCTGGTGTTTCAGGGGAGAAGACATCTGGCTCAGATGCCATGCTGACCAAACGCTGACACCCACAGGGCTTCAGGCAAGATGTCAATAGGCCACCCTCCTGCGCTGCAGAGATGCTGGGTCACCCAGAGGACTCGCCACCCTGGACCGGTACCGCAATGCTGCCGTGTGCTGTGCCTGTGATGCTGTCCCACCGCTGCTGTGTCAGTCTGCTTCTTTTATCAGCGCTTCCTGTGTGAATTTTTCGCGCCAGTGTAATGCACCCTAGAGGTCGGAGACTCTCGCAAAATGGCCGCCAAAACGTCTGTATGGAAGATAATATAGGCTCCTCTAAGAAAATGGCCGCCGAGCCAAAGATAGAGGCCAAAGCAGCCGTAGACCACAAAAAGATGGCCGCCGAACGGCAATATATACATACAGCGTGGATCATTACAAACATGGCCGCCAATCAGTCGATAGAGGCCAGTGGGTGTGGAACTACAAGAAAATTTCGCTGAAACCACCGGAAGATGGCCGCCGGACAGTCACTAGAGGCCGAACCCGGCAAGCACCACCGCAAAATGGCCGCCGACAGCATGGAGGAGGAAGCACATACAGGTAAGCAGAAATTACATTTCTTTTAAATGTTAGTTACAGCCAGCCCCGCTCCAGTGGAACCCCCTAGGTGACCACCAGCAACCTTAGCTAGAAGCCCAGGGAGGAGGGAATGGCAAGGAGAGAGGGAAGAAAGGGGCCACAACCACTTACTTGGTCTCTCCAGGAATGTCCAGCCAAATCACCCAGCCGAGGCAGGGGAGTTTACTTACCTATCCTGCATGCATCATGCTGGAAGACATTCCAAACAGATCATCGTCCGCGCACGGAAGGTGACTGTTGGCCAGGCATGCTGTGATTGGACCCAAGGGGACGATCATATGTATGCCCTGGAGCGCGACGCCCACCTGACAGGCTGCTGCGACTCGGCCGTAAGGTCAGCCGAAGCTGAGCAGTCTGATGCAAGCCTTGGAGCATAAGCTCACCGGCCAGGCTGCTGCAACTCGGCCGTAAGGTCAGCTGAAGCTGAGCAGTCCGAAGCAGGCCCTGGAGCGTAGGCTCACCGGTCACCCGTGGAGCAACGGGCATGTCGTGGAAAACCCAGCGCGTAGCTAGGGTCGGCACACGCTCGATGGCCGAAACTGGGGAGACTACAAGGATCGAGGATCCAGCTGTCCCCCAGTCGGCAATTGATTGAAGATCGCAAGAAACAAAAAAATGTAGAAAAAAAAATATTTTTCCCCGGACCAATGGGCCCGAAGGGAGCCATGTCCTACTCCTTGCTAGACAGAAAAAAACTGATCTGCGAGATGCAGACTGAGGGGATATACCCAGAGGGTCCGCCTCCTGGGTAGTATTGTAGAAGGTGTGATGCGACACTTTTTACAAGTTTTCTGCCTAGTCACTCCTAATTAACGGATAATACCCACTTTGTCAATAGAGAAGCTGTGTCGGTCCATGGACAAAAGAGTAATGTATTTTTTTTTCTTTTTTCAATTTTCAAAACTTTGTGACAAAAAGCGAGATCTGCAAAATACTCACCATACCTCTCAGCAAATAGCTTTGGGTGTCTACTTTCCAAAATGTGGTAATTTGGTGGGGTTTTGTGCCATCTGGGCATTCCATGGCCTCCAAAACTGTGATAGGCAGTGAGGAGTGAAATCAAAAATTTACACCCTTAGAAAGTCTCACACATGTGGTATCCTCGTACTCAGGAGAAGCAACAGAATGTATTTTGGGGTGTAATTTCACATATGCCCATGGCATGTTTGAGCAATATATCAATTAGTGCCAACTTTCTGTAAAAAAAAAAAAAAAAAATCACAAACTTGTGGCAAAATATAAAATATTCCATGGACTCAAAATGCCTCTCAGCAAATAGCTTGAAGTGTCTTCTTTCCAAAATGGTGTCATTTGGGGGTGTTTTGTGCTATCTTGACATTTCATGGCCTCCGTAACTGTGATAGGTAGTGAGGAAGTGAAATCAGCATTTTGCGCCCTTAGAAAGCCTGAAGGCGGTGATTTGATTTTGGGGTCCTGTACGCGGCTAGGCTCCCAAAAAGTCTCACACGTGGTATCCCCGTACTCAGGACAAGCAGCAGAATGTATTTTGGGGTGTAATTCCACATATGCCCATGGCATGTTTGAGCAATATATCATTTAGTGACAACTTTGTGCAAAAAAAAAAAAAAATGTTATTTTTCCTGTAACTTGTGTCAAAATATAAAATATTCCATGGACTCGACATGCCTCTCAGAAAATAGCTTGGGGTGTCTACTTTCCAAAATGGGGTCATTTGGGGGGGTTTTGAACTGTCCTGGCATTTTATGCACAACATTTAGAAGCTTATGTCACACATCACCCACTCTTCTAACCACTTGAAGACAAAGCCCTTTCTGACACTTTTTGTTTACATGAAAAAATATTTTTATTTGCAAGAAATTACTTTGAACCCCCAAACATTATATATATTTTTAAAGCAAAGGCCCTACAGATTAAAATGGTGGGTGTTGCATTTTTATTTCACACAGTATTTGCGCAGCGATTTTTCAAACGCATTTTTTTTTTTTTTAAAAACACTTTTTTTTTATTTAATGCATTAAAACACACTATTGCCCAAATGTCTGATGAAATAAAAAAGATGATCTTAGGCCGAGCACATGGATACCAAACACGACATGCTTAAAAATTGCGCACAAACGTGCAGTGGTGACAAACTACATACATTTTTAAAAGCCTTTACAGGTTACCACTTTAGATTTACAGAGCAGGTCTACTGCTAAAATGACTGCCCTCGATCTGACCTTTACGGTGATACCTCACATGCATGGTGCAATTGCTGTTTACATATGATGCCAGGCCGACGCTTGCGTTCGCCTTTGGGCGAGAGCAGGGGGGGCAGAGGTGCTTTTTTTATTTTTTTATTTTGCTTTTTTATTTTATTTTTAAACTGTTCCTTTCATATTTATTTATTTTTTATAATTT
This sequence comes from Rana muscosa, assembly GCA_029206835.1. Lineage (NCBI taxonomy): Eukaryota > Metazoa > Chordata > Amphibia > Anura > Ranidae > Rana > Rana muscosa. The sequence goes on along the minus strand of CM055127.1, from coordinate 241,078,107 downwards.
TTATTGTTATCTCAGGGAATGTAAATATCCCCTATGATAGCAATAGGTAGTGACGGGTACTCTTTTTTGAAAAAATTGGGGTCTTTTAGACCCTAGATCTGGTTTATGCCCTCAAAGCATCTGACCACACCAAGATCGGTGTGATAAAATTCTTTCCCCATTTCCCAATGGTGCTGTTTATATCCGGCGAAATCTAAATCATGAAATGCTCGTAGCTTCTGGTTTCTTAGGCCATAGAGATGATTGGAGCCGTTCTGGTCTCTGATCATCTCTATGGTTAGCTGGCGGAACCACCGGCTGCATTCTCAGGTTCCCTGTAGGGACAGGAGAGCCAGAGAAAACCATGGAAGATGGTGGGAGGGGGGAGGACGTTCCCTCCCACGGCTTGTAAAAGCAGTCTAGAGCAGTGGTCATCAACCCTGTCCTCAGGGCCCACTAACAGGCCAGGTTTGCAAGATAACTGAAATACATCACAGGTGATATCATTTGCTGCTCAGTAATTGCAGTATTCTAGTCTGCATCTCCCCAAGGTAATGCATAAAACCTGGCCTGTTAGTGGGCCCTGAGGACAGGGTTGATGACCACTGGTCTAGAGGATAATTGGCCGCTAGGATTGCTTTTACATGAAAACCGACCGCTGGCTGAAAAGAATGATACCAAGATGATACCTAAACCCGCAGGCATCATTCTTGTATAACCACTTAAAGTCCAGCAACATACCAGTACGTTGCTGGTCCTTGTTGGGCATATATTGTAATTTTTTTTTTCATGCAGCCTGTGGGCTGAATGAAAAAAAGAGATTGATCGGCGGGTATGCCCACCATCATAATACCTCCCTTCATCCACCCACTTCTAATGATGGGCATGCACCATTTTGTTTTTAACTGTGGTGGTGAAATCACCTCCTACAGCGCTGGAGTCGCTGATTTACGTATCGTGGGAGCAAACGCTGTTGCTGTCAAGATAGATAAATCAGTGCTGCAGCTGAATGGTGTACCTGCTAAGCAAATGATGGTTAACAATAAAACAAAGTAACATTACAGTATAACAGTAAGACATACCATACCGGCAAAGCAAATACAAAAAAAACATAGCAAAAAAAAAAAAATGTAAACGCAATCTGTGCCTAAAATATATATATGCTGAAGCATAGGGGCATCCGCCCCAAAAGTTAGGAGCAAATCGCTCCTCCACCCCTGCTGCCCCCATGCTTCGGCATATATGCTCTTTTTTTAACTGTGTTGGTGAAATCACCTCCTACAGCGCTGGAGTCACGGCTTTATGTATCAAACACTGGTGCTGTCAAGATAAATAAATCCGTGCTGCAGCTGAATGGCGTACCTGAAAACAAAAAAATGGTTAACAATAAAACACAGTAAAGTATAAAAAAATTACATACCTGAAAAGCAAACATGATAAAACATAATAACAATAAAACATTGCAGAATAGAATACAGTAAAAAAGAGCAGAACAATAGAAAAGAATAGAGAGAGGGAGAACAATAAAACAACAAATATTTTTTTATTTTATTTTTTTTTTGGTGTTTTTTTTTTTTTTACACTTTTATTTGTAACTGTATCTGTTACTGTAACGGTTCGGTTCCAGGTTCGGGTCTCTCAAAATGCGATGGCATCTTGGGAGACCCTGTGAAAGTGTGTCCTTTTCTGTGCAGTGCTGTACCCTACGCTAAAACTAGTGTATGGTAGTGTTCAAAACATTCACCAATGCAAAGACCAGGATTGTCAGGACAGGATGAACAATAATAGTGAGTGTCATGCCTATATCCGCGCTTGCTACAGACACGACATCTTCTTTGGGGGGCTCGTTGGGTAGGGGTACCAGGGAGGACATATGGAAAATACCTCTCATGGAGCTGGCTTACTGCATTTGGATTGGGATGGTGAGGTGAAGCACCGTCTGGAAACAGAAGGGCTCTAACGATCTCTTCCTGGAATTTAAGGAAGGATCCTGTCCGTCCTGAAGCTCTGTATAGCACATGAGCGTTCAGCAAAGCCAATTGAAATAAGTATATAGAGACTTTTTTGTACCAGCGTCTGGCCTTATGGGCACCTAGGTACGGCGCCAACAACTGGTCGTTGAGGTCCACCCCTCCCATATTTTGGTTATATTCGTGGACACAGAGGGGTTTCTCCACAACACCAGTCACCCTAGGAATTTGGACCGTCGTGTCTGCGTGAAGGGAGGACAGAACGGAAACATTCTTATTATCCCTCCACTTCACAGCGAGCAAATTATTACACTTGAAAATAAAGTGGGTATACTGCCCTGTCAATATTAGAAAAAATGTGTGGTAAATTAACACCCGTGCTGCAACTAAAAATGTGAGACACACACAATATAACAAATGTAAAAAAGGTTCAAGCTGCGCAACAGTATGTGTTAAATGTGAAGGTGTGTGAAAAAAATCCAATCACAAAAAACAGTGTTATATGACATCCAATGTCAAAGACCAAAATATAAATATTTGAAATGGAAAAATGAACTTCCAACCAAAGTTCTTAGATGGTACTATACACTTTTCCTTGGCTGATATATATATCAAAAGCTCGAATGATAGTTCATACATACAATATAGTCCACAGGAAAAGATGATGAAGTTTAGGGGTACAATCTTCTCAACATGGATTTGTGATTTCAGACTAAAACACAGTGGAAGAGTGCTGGTAAAATAGAAAAGAATCCACCACCTTAATTCTCAAAGGCCGCTTACCAGAAGCCCTGATCCCTGAAAGAGATCAGTCAATGCAGATGGCTATCAACCCTGCCAGGGTCTCTGAATTGCTCTCTCTGTGATTCTGGCTCCTTCGTGTTCTAAGTCTGTAGTCCCCCGATATCTCAGCAGATCATATTGAATGAGAAAAGAAGCCCCATAGCGTAATCCAGTATTAAACATTTATTGTAAAAAAAAGTAATACACTTACAATATGAGGCAAGTAAAATAGCGGTGGTTTGTAAAGGGCCGGCTGGCTCTCACTACCCGTTGCTTCCGGGACTCGTATGTGGTGACATCAGCACGCCGCTCCTCCCTACGTCGTTTCGACACAATTGTCGTCATCCAGGGGCACGGGCGGCGCGCTGACTCACCGCCATTAAATAGTCTATTGACATCTAGCAGGATCCGCCCAGATCTGAGCTCTCGACATTCCCATCACAAGTATCGCCATCTTAAAAGTGGGCAAACTTCCCTTCCTTGAAAAAACCCTTGTCTTTTGACCGGAAAATCTATCAGAAGCTGCTCCTCTAAATATTCAAGGAAGAAATACCCACTGAATGGTCAGCTCAGTGTAAATAAACCAAAAAAGATGACTAAAATCTCACTTAGCTCGTATGCATCCTGAATATACATACTTGCCATACGTGAAAACACTATGCATACCTCGCCTGTTAAGACAAAGCATGTATTATAAAAAATCGCCACATCTCTGCAATGCAATGTAGATGCTGTGCCACAATGTGGTAAAATGTATGAATCGATATAAAAATTTGTTAAAAATTCGAGTGCATCTTTTTTTTTGAATCAGGTATTCTTTATTTCTTTTATATAAACATACTTATACATATATACTTCTTTCCACTTACAATGTTATAAATATCCTTTGCCACATATAGTGAGATATTAGACCCATACTCCCTTTCCACACCCCACACTTTTCCCTTTCTCTCCCCTCCCTTTCATTCCACCCTCCCGCCCTCCCCTCTACCATACCTCCACCTCTATCCATTGTTTCTATATCTTCATAAATTTCTCTTTATTTCCTCTCTTATTATATATCAATTCTTCCTTCCTTATGGTATCATCTATTACTTTCCTCCATTCTGTTCCTGTTGGGGGATCTTTTGCTTGCCACCTTTATGCTATGAGTTTCCTGCCTTGAAACAGACATCTTAATATTGCCGTTTGCATATCTCCTGATATTCCCCCTCCCTCCATCAAACCTAGCACACATAGCCTGGCCTCTGGCTGTAGGGATGTCCTGAATACATAATTTATTCTATCTATTATTTATTTCCAATACCTATACAGCTTGGGGCACCTCCAGACCATATGTATCAAGTCTCCTTGCTCATTTCCACATCTCTGGCACTTCACGTCTTGTCTCCTACTGAACTGTAACATTCTTTGGGATGTATAATATGCTCTGTGTATTAAATATAGTTGGGAGATCATTTGGGAGGGGGAGAGTGAGACTTTGGGGCCTGCTTCCAATATCTTTTTCCACTGTTCCTGTGTTATTGGACCCACATCTCTTTCCCATTTCCCTTTATTCTTAGTGTCAGGTCTCTCTTCCTGGTCTGCCTCGCTTATACACTTGTACATTTCTGAAATTGTCCCTTTAGATGTATCCGCGTTTACTAGTCTGCGGAGCTGGGGCATTTCATTCCACACTGGTGTCTCCTGCCCAAATTGCGAGTTCAGAGCGTGCCTGACCTGTAAATATCTGTAGAATGATTTATTGGGAACTGAGTACTCCTCCCTTATCTCCTGGAATGTTTTTATTATCCCCTCCTTAAAAAGTTGTATCAAAAGGTGTACACCACACATATCCCATTCCACAATTTTCCCCATAGTTTTTAGCTCTTTTAAGTTATTGTTGTCCCATATAGGGGAGAATTCTGAAAATCCACCATACCCCAGTATCCTCTTAACTGTTTCCCAGCTTTTTACCATCAGTTTACCCGTAGGGCTCCTGGAGCAGAAAGAATCCGCCTCCACTGCCTCCACTTCTGTATCATGGTTTGTATCGTTCAGTAAAAGATTTTTCCCCAACTCCCTGCTCACCGATAGGTTACGTCCACTCATATGCTGCATTTGTGCAGCTAAGAAGTAATGTCCCGAGTTACGTTTCAACACAATTGTCGTCATCCAGGGGCACGCGCGGCGTGCTGACTCACCGCCATTAAATAGTCTATTGACATCTAGCAGGATCCACCCAGATCTGAGCTTTCGGCATTCCCATCACAAGTATCGCCATCTTAAAAGTGGGCAAACTTCCCTTCCTTGAAAAAACCCTTGTCTTTTGACCGGAAAATCTATCAGAAGCTGCTCCTCTAAATATTCAAGGAAGAAATACACACTGAATGGTCAGCTCAGTGTAAATAAAGCAAAAAAGATGACTAAAATCTCACTTAGCTCGTATGCATCCTGAATATACATACTTGCCATACGTGAAAACACTATGCATACCTCGCCTGTTAAGACAAAGCATGTATTATAAAAAATCGGCACATCTCTGCAATGCAATGTAGATGCTGTGCCACAATGTGGTAAAATGTATGAATCGATATAAAAATTAGTTAAAAATTCGAGTGCATCCCTACTGCCAGGTGTAATGGCAGACGATAGCCCCCTGTGGACAACATCTGTAATGCAATCTATATCTCCTATGTTGATATCACAGGACACAAAAGATTGCAGAAGCTGTCCAGTGCTAAAACATCTATGTAGGAGAAGGAACTAATAGCGATTATGGGAGAAAATCTTACTACTCCCATAAATAACTATAAGAATAATGTAAATATTCCATACATGTGCTACAATAAAGATGCACATGTATAATGGATTTAATGCATTCAGATCTATACCCCAATTGATTTGCAAAGAATATTTCTAAATGAAAATTAAGACACATGAAATACCCTGTTGGTATACAAAGAGGACCATAGGTACCAACACAACAGGAAACCTAATAATAAGCATTAGCAATTTAATCCTGGGATAAGTCCAAATTGTTCTATGGTCTAATGGATAGAGATGTCCTGAGAGCTCAGATCAGGTTAACATTACAATCCAGTCCATAATAACCTTCCTAGCTATTGTCAATAAATGCATTGACATCAATATCAATATTGAAACCGTATGGAGTATAACAACAGACCTTATGGATCCAACTCATTTCCATGCGTGATATTTCCCTAACAAGGGAACCACCCCTCCAGTGTGGACTATATCTGTCTATTCCAATAAATGAAGTCCCAGCTGGATTGCGCTGGTGGTGCAGATCATAGTGCTTGGAGACTGAGTGATATTGGAAGCCACTTTTGATATTGGCTATATGTTCTCCAAGCCTTATTTGCATTGTACGTTTGGTCCTACCTATATATTGCATCCCACAGGGACATTGTAAGAGGTAAACAACGCCCGTGGAACTGCAGGTGACAAAGGTGTCAATCTTATGATTTTTTGAAGTACTAGTGGACACAAACGACTCAGTTTTTTTTAACTTGATTTTATTCAATGCACACACCTGGCACCGGCGGCATTGATGGCACCCAGATAGTTTTTGAAAAAAAGAAACTTTTTTAGGAGGTGGCTCAAACACATTGGGTGCCACTCTATCTCTAAGGGAAGGAACACCCCTAAAAATAACTTGTGGAACTGCTGGAAGGAATGTATTGATAATACGATCACTATCCAACAGATGCCAATGCCTCTGTATAATTTTCTTTACCATATAATGCTGGGTGGTAGACTTGTGCACGGCGGAAAAATTTGTTTGGTTTCGGTTCGTTTCTTGTGCACAACGGAAAAATTTGTTTAGTTTTGGCTCGTTTCTTTTCGGTCCTGTTGATTCGTAATCGTTCGTAATTTTGCTAGACGGGATTTTTCGTGTTCGGACTAATTTGTATTTTCGCAAGCGACATTTTTCGTTGAATCGGAATGATTCGTATTAATGTAAGCCTTATTTTTAGTTGATTTATAATTCGTACTTTCGGTAGAGTACATTGTTTTTCGTTGATTCTGGACACATATATAGTGCCGTCGTACGTGTTGTACGTCACAGCGCTTTGCTCGAGCATTTTTTTTCACGATAGTGTGTAGGCGAGGCAGGCTTGAGAAGAATCACGTCGTGAAAAACGCCGTTTTTTTCAATGACATTAAAAGCGGTCGTGTGTACGCGGCATTATTGTGCTTCGAATGGATTCGTACATTCGTAACTTTCGCTATTTGCGATATAATTTATTTCGGATTCGGTTTTATTCGTAATTGTTTGTTCGGAAATTCGAATGCTTCCGAGCGTCCGAAAGTTGCTAAATTCGGACGAATTTAGATTCGTTACGAAACGCTTTGCACAAGCCTACTGGGTGGAATACGTTGTAATAAATGGTATACATGGTTGGTCACGCTTCTTTTTTGAACCGCCTTCCAACAAGGATGATCTTTCAATAGTTCCAACTTCTTTCAAAGTAACTTCCAAGGATTTCTCGTTAGCCCTTATCCACTAGTCTATTCTTCAGGATATTTGCTTGAAGCAAATAGTCAAACAATTCAGAGCAATTCCTCCGCATTCTGATAAATTGGCTCTTCGGCACAGATTTGAGCCAAGAGTCCTTATGGCAGCTGTCACTAGGTATGTAGGCATTACGGTCTGTTTGTTTGAAATAAGATTTCGTTTTAAAGACAGCTTCATCCTTAGTGATGGTAAGGTCCAAAAAATGAATTTGAGCCTGGCTGGCCTCATGAACAAAACGTATGCCTCTTTCATTAACGTTAATGTCTGCAAAAAAATCGTCCAGCTGTGAGGCCGTGCTATCCCAAAGTAGGAGGACGTCACAAATATACCTAGCCCAAAATCTGAGATGTGGGTTTCGGTTTTTATAGATGACGTCCTCCTCCCATTTGGCCATAAAAAGATTAGCCAAACTAGGGGCATATTTCGCCCCCATAGCTACGCCCCGTTCCTGTTTGTAAAAATTATGACTGAACCAAAAATAATTGTGTTTTGCCGCATAATCAAGAAGCTCCATGATAAAATTTTGTTGTTCTGCAGACGTTGTTGAAAAAAGATTTAGATAGTACTTGACAGCTGATAATCCCAAGGAGTGTGGAATTACAGTGTAAAGTGATGTCACGTCAGCTGTAACCATCCACATATGCTCACTTGGTTGTTGATCAGCCAACAAATTGATTGTATGTCTGGTATCTTTTAGATAAGACGGAATTCTCTGCACTAACGGTTGTAAAAAAAAGTCTATATACTTGCCCACCCGGGACATGATGGAATCAATTCCACTAACTATGGAACGTCCCAGGGGGCAAGTTAGACTCTTGTGGATCTTGGGCAAACAATACAAAATAGGAACTCTCTGTGCCCTTGGGACCAGAAAAAGTTGTTCCTTTTCATTCAAAATTCCCAATTGAGCACCTTTTGATATCAAATCTTCCAAAGTCTTTTTGTATTTAATGATTGGATTTCCCACTAAAAGGGTATAAGTTTCCTGATCCCCAACAATCCTAGATAGTTCACATAAAGAGAGGAAAACCCCCCACATAGGATGGGACTTTAGCGGCAACAAATTTATGAAAGTAAAGAATAAATTTTAAATTTTATTGTACAAAATATATATATATGTATCAAAACATAACAATTCATTGAAGTATTAAAAACATAGAGTGTGAATATTGCTTAAATGATTACAATAACCAAGTCCGCTTGTCTCCCAACGCGTTTCGGGATGTATCATATCCCTTCATCAGGGGCTGTAATGCGGACAAAATCACACTGTATAAAAAACAAAAAATAAATTTAAGCACAGAATATAAAATGGTGTATATACATCAACATCTGCTGGACAAAGCAACTAAACCCAAGGACCCTACATTGCCAAGCATAATATCACATACCTACTACAGAGAGCAAACTCATAAGAGACCAGCAGGTTGGACCCCCCGATGGCAGTGCAGCAGCGTCTCCAGCGCAGAAAACGCCAAAATTGGGTCGATACCCACACCTCCCCGCGAATCCCAAAGAGCACCACTGACACACGCACAAGGGTCTGAAAATACAGTAATATTTTATTGACACATTCTGTTCAGAACATGTCATTACATGCACCAATCCCATGTTTACACATTTTAAGGAACAACGTATCTATCTTAGAGAACTGGGCCATACCTGGTGACAGCCACCAACGAAAAGCACCCAGATCTTCTTTGCACATAGAGATTTTAATCATCCCAAGTTGCCCTGATTATTCCTTACAACAGGGGAGAAAATAATAACTCCAACATCTGTTGATGGGGAAGAAAAAACCTTCCATCAGAGACACAGGCGTGATTATGAGACTACTATGCACACAACCATAGCCATATGGGTAATGTGCATGAGAAGAAAAGAGACATATATAAAGGCTACAATAACCTACCTCATGCAAAAAATGCTAGACTTGCATAGGTAGGTGACCAAACCAAGGGGCTTCACCATTGACTTCCACAAATAGCTGCACAAGATGGAATGTGCAGAGCGTGGAGACAAGCGGGGAAACCCAGTCTGAAAAGACAAGACAACAATGGCATTCAAAATCACATCATGCCAACTTATTCTGCTCAGAAGGATGTGCACAGCTTTACCTTTGTTGTTAGCGCCGCGTGTGTCCCTACACCTGCCGCTCAGTATGTCAACATTGAGACACTGAGTTCACTGCTTTATAGAGGGGGAGCTGTGGGCGGTATCGCCTGACACCATGACGCAATTGCGTCTGATGCCGTGCGTCTCCACCCATCTCCCATTCCTCAAGTTGAATGCGGCATCACATGACGCCATGACGCAAATACGTCCAGCGTCAAGCGCTCCAGCGTGCCCCCACGTGACTACAGCCGGAACGCAGGAAACAGGATCAAACGCGAGGCGTGCATATACATCAGGGAGCTTGCAGAGGGTACAAAGGTCCTGGCAGGGAAGTAAAACAAACCCACACTACACTAAACCAAATCCTTCATTGTATAATCATGGCACATAGCAGAACGAGGACATGGAATTAAAACCGAAATACCCCATATCTGCAAGCCACATAACATACTATGCAGCAGTGCAACACCACCATATAAGAACAGCAAGAAAATATATAATAAAATAGTGTTCAAAAGGGGAAAAAGAAAAGAAAAATGTGTTTCTTTCTTTACACAGAGAACCAAATAGGTGAGCCGCATATATATATCTCGATTCACTATATAATACTTAGCAATAAATTTGTTTGCTTTTCGTTTTGTTTGCTCATTCCTGGGCATTGGTGCATATAATAAGTAAAATATGTATCAGACCCCTGATATAAAGTGCCAGCATGGCCCAGGATCCCGGGTGAAGGGTGCGAGGGTGCCCCCCACACCAAGACAACCCCTGACAACCGAATGCCTAGGGGGTCAAAGGTGACGAGGGCATCCCGCGTCACAACACCCACAGGCGCATATGTAGCCCCCCCATCTCTGGCAGAAGCCAGGTGGGGGGCCCAGTGGCCACCAAGGTGGCCCGGGTGTGCCAGATGGGGGGTAAGAGCAGCACACCCAAAGGAAACGCAGCCGCCCACCACCCGAGGGTCCACACCCAACAAGTCAAGTAAGACCAGCTCAAACTCAGACAGATATATACATGTAAACAAGGAAAGATGAAACAAAGAATGCAGAGAACACAGAGAGAGCAGGAAAGCAAGACCATGTTGAAAGGAAATCTCACTCTAATAGGGAGAACTCTATTCTTTCTCACATCCACCGGATGCGAATCCTTCCAAAAATGGTCTAAAACTTAACTGCTCATTGAGCCCAGGAGGCATGGTTGCCCCGAGGTCCGCAATCCATCGGGTTTCCCTTTGAAGTAACAGTTTATTCCAGTCTCCTCCCCTTGAGTTTGAGTGAACACGATCCAATATTAAAAATTGGATCTTTGGGAATTTACCGTTATGTTCTAAAATAACGTGTCTCCCAAGAGGTAGGTCTGGATTTGCCATTTTCATTGAACTTATGTGTCTAGAGGCTCTCTTATAGAATTGGAGCTTTGTTTTGCCTATATAAAAACGGGAGCACTGGCATGTTAGAAGGTATATCACACCCTCCGTCTTACAATTAAAGAAATGGTGAGGCTTATATGGGCGGCCGTCAGGTAAGACGTTGCCTTGTTTAATGTTCATATATTGGCATATCTGGCATCCTCCACAAGTAAAGGTGCCAAATCTCTTACATGGATCCTTCCTGAATTCACCTCGGAATTCACTTTGGACTAAATGGTCTCGAAGTGATGGTGCTCGTCGATAGGTGATGAGCGGTACATCAGAGACAAACGGACTTAAAGTGGGGTCTATGCGAAGCAAATGCCAAAATGTATTAATAATTTTTTTCACTATGAGATGTTGGTTATGGTATCTTGTGATGATTCTTACGTTTTGGGAATCATCACTGGTACCCTTCCTGGCAAATAGGAGCTTGTGTCTGTCCTGCCCATTCGCACGTCTGAAAGCTTTTTTCAGGCATGTGTGGGAATAGCCCCTCAACAAGAGTCTATCTCTCAGTGAGTTGGCTTCCTTGATGAAGATCTCGTATCTAGAGCAATTTCGTTTAAGCCGTAAGTACTGGCTGTATGGAATAGAATTAACCAAGGCAGGGGGGTGAGAGCTGGTTGCATGTAAAATTGTATTCCCAGCCGTGGCTTTACGAAATAGCTCACTGGATATACTCCCATCAACGTTTTTCTTGATGGTTACATCAAGGAAGGGTATGCCAACAGAACTGGAAGTCATTGTGAATCTCAAATTGAAGTCATTAGAGTTCATGATGGACATGAATTCATCCAATTCTATTATAGACCCTTTCCAAATCATAAAGATGTCATCAATGTAGCGGAACCAAGCCGCTACATTGTGACGATACATTGGTATAGTGGTCCAAAGAGATTCTTCCCATTCCCCCAGGTACAGGTTGGCATACGATGGGGCACACGATGTCCCCATCGCCACCCCCTGTACCTGGAGGAAGTAGGATCCATCAAAGGAAAAGATATTATGCCCCAATATGAATTCCAAGGCCATCACAATGAATTCACCCAGTCCATGATCAACCTCATAAATAGGGGAAATTACATGTCTGATGGTCGCTACACCCAAATGGTGAGGTATGGAACTATATAATGCCTCGACATCGATGGCTACTAATAAGGCATCCTCGGGTAAAACAAGACCATCAAGTTTTTGCAAAAGATGAATGGTATCTCTGATATAAGATGGTATTTCAACTACAAATGGCCGCAAATGGGTGTCAACAAAGACACTCAGATTTTCGGTAATGGCTCCATTACCTGAAATGATCGGTCTGCCAGGTGGCTCTAATAGATTTTTGTGAACTTTAGGCAGACAATACAATGTGGGGATTCTGGGATATTTAATCCTCAAGAATTCCCATACGTCCTGGTTGATGACGCCCTGGGAAAAGGCGCCATCAATCAGTGCGTAAAATTGGGTTTCAAACTTGGCAATGCTAGATTTGGACAGTGGTTTATACCAATCAGTGTTGGACAAAATTTTACGACACATGGTTTTATACTGGTCGTTTGTCATAATTACAATATTGCCCCCTTTGTCAGAGGGCTTAATTGTGAGAGAATGACATTGCTTGAGTTTGTCTAGAGCAGCTTGCTCAATAGCCGTTAAGTTGCCAATATGTCCAGATTTGCGAAGTTTGGCAATCTCTGCAGTTGTCAAAGATACAAATGCTGCCAAATTAGGGTACCAGTGATGATTCCCAAAACGTAAGAATCATCACAAGATACCATAACCAACATCTCATAGTGAAAAAAATTATTAATAAGTTTTGGCATTTGCTTCGCATAGACCCCACTTTAAGTCCGTTTGTCTCTGATGTGCCGCTCATCACCTATCGACGAGCACCATCACTTCGAGAACATTTAGTCCAAAGTGAATTCCGAGGTGAATTCAGGAAGGATCCATGTAAGAGATTTGGCACCTTTACTTGTGGAGGATGCCAGATATGCCAATATATGAACATTAAACAAGGCAACGTCTTACCTGACGGCCGCCCATATAAGCCTCACCATTTCTTTAATTGTAAGACGGAGGGTGTGATATACCTTCTAACATGCCAGTGCTCCCGTTTTTATATAGGCAAAACAAAGCTCCAATTCTATAAGAGAGCCTCTAGACACATAAGTTCAATGAAAATGGCAAATCCAGACCTACCTCTTGGGAGACACGTTATTTTAGAACATAACGGTAAATTCCCAAAGATCCAATTTTTAATATTGGATCGTGTTCACTCAAACTCAAGGGGAGGAGACTGGAATAAACTGTTACTTCAAAGGGAAACCCGATGGATTGCGGACCTCGGGGCAACCATGCCTCCTGGGCTCAATGAGCAGTTAAGTTTTAGACCATTTTTGGAAGGATTCGCATCCGGTGGATGTGAGAAAGAATAGAGTTCTCCCTATTAGAGTGAGATTTCCTTTCAACATGGTCTTGCTTTCCTGCTCTCTCTGTGTTCTCTGCATTCTTTGTTTCATCTTTCCTTGTTTACATGTATATATCTGTCTGAGTTTGAGCTGGTCTTACTTGACTTGTTGGGTGTGGACCCTCGGGTGGTGGGCGGCTGCGTTTCCTTTGGGTGTGCTGCTCTTACCCCCCATCTGGCGCACCCGGGCCACCTTGGTGGCCACTGGGCCCCCCACCTGGCTTCTGCCAGAGATGGGGGGGCTACATATGCGCCTGTGGGTGTTGTGACGCGGGATGCCCTCGTCACCTTTGACCCCCTAGGCATTCGGTTGTCAGGGGTTGTCTTGGTGCGGGGGGCACCCTCGCACCCTTCACCCGGGATCCTGGGCCATGCTGGCACTTTATATCAGGGGTCTGATACATATTTTACTTATTATATGCACCAATGCCCAGGAATGAGCAAACAAAACGAAAAGCAAACAAATTTATTGCTAAGTATTATATAGTGAATCGAGATATATATATGCGGCTCACCTATTTGGTTCTCTGTGTAAAGAAAGAAACAAATTTTTCTTTTCTTTTTCCCCTTTTGAACACTATTTTATTATATATTTTCTTGCTGTTCTTATATGGTGGTGTTGCACTGCTGCATAGTATGTTTTGTGGCTTGCAGATATGGGGTATTTTGGTTTTAATTCCATGTCCTCGTTCTGCTATGTGCCATGATTATACAATGAAGGATTTGGTTTAGTGTAGTGTGGGTTTGTTTTACTTCCCTGCCAGGACCTTTGTACCCTCTGCAAGCTCCCTGATGTATATGCACGCCTCGCGTTCGATCCTGTTTCCTGCGTTCCGGCTGTAGTCACGTGGGGGCACGCTGGAGCGCTTGACGCTGGACGTATTTGCGTCATGGCGTCATGTGATGCCGCATTCAACTTGAGGAATGGGAGATGGGCGGAGACGCACGGCATCAGACGCAATTGCGTCATGGTGTCAGGTGATACCGCCCACAGCTCCCCCTCTATAAAGCAGTGAACTCAGTGTCTCAATGTTGACATACTGAGCGGCAGGTGTAGGGACACACGCGGCGCTAACAACAAAGGTAAAGCTGTGCACATCCTTCTGAGCAGAATAAGTTGGCATGATGTGATTTTGAATGCCATTGTTGTCTTGTCTTTTCAGACTGGGTTTCCCGCTTGTCTCCACGCTCTGCACATTCCATCTTGTGCAGCTATTTGTGGAAGTCAATGGTGAAGCCCCTTGGTTTGGTCACCTACCTATGCAAGTCTAGCATTTTTTGCATGAGGTAGGTTATTGTAGCCTTTATATATGTCTCTTTTCTTCTCATGCACATTACCCATATGGCTATGGTTGTGTGCATAGTAGTCTCATAATCATGCCTGTGTCTCTGATGGAAGGTTTTTTCTTCCCCATCAACAGATGTTGGAGTTATTCTTTTCTCCCCTGTTGTAAGGAATAATCAGGGCAACTTGGGATGATTAAAATCTCTATGTGCAAAGAAGATCTGGGTGCTTTTCGTTGGTGGCTGTCACCAGGTATGGCCCAGTTCTCTAAGATAGATACTTTGTTCCTTAAAATGTGTAAACATGGGATTGGTGCATGTAATGACATGTTCCGAACAGAATGTGTCAATAAAATATTACTGTATTTTCAGACCCTTGTGCGTGTGTCAGTGGTGCTCTTTGGGATTCGTGGGGAGGTGTGGGTATCGACCCAATTTTGGCGTTTTCTGCGCTGGAGACGCTGCTGCACTGCCATCTGGGGGTCCAACCTGCTGGTCTCTTATGAGTTTGCTCTCTGTAGTAGGTATGTGATATTATGCTTGGCAATGTAGGGTCCTTGGGTTTAGTTGCTTTGTCCAGCAGATGTTGATGTATATACACCATTTTATATTCTGTGCTTAAATTTATTTTTTGTTTTTTTATACAGTGTGATTTTGTCCGCATTACAGCCCCTGATGAAGGGATATGATACATCCCGAAACGCGTTGGGAGACAAGCGGACTTGGTTATTGTAATCATTTAAGCAATATTCACACTCTATGTTTTTAATACTTCAATGAATTGTTATGTTTTGATACATATATATATATATTGTACAATAAAATTTAAAATTTATTCTTTACTTTCATAAATTTGTTGCCGCTAAAGTCCCATCCTATGTGGGGGGTTTTCCTCTCTTGATTTAAAATTTAGGGATGTTGGCAACTATTCAGGTCCAACTTGATGTTCACACTTCTATTTATAGATAGTTCACATAGATAGTCCTCTCTATCCAAGATAACTATCCCCCCCCCCCCTTATCGGCAGGGCGTATAACCAATTGTTTGTTGTTACACAAGGTATCCAAAACTTGTTCTAGATCTTTTTCCATTTTCTTGTTAACTACTATTAAGGATTCCAAATCCCTCAGGACTACATCGCGAAAAACTCTCAACGATGGTGCCAAAGTTCCTGGAGGGTTGAAGGTGGAAGCATTTGACAATCCTGGGTAGTGGTAATTTTGCAACACTGATCCCCCCTGACGTGTTGGAATACTTGCAAAATGCCTCTTGATGTTAATCCTCCTTACATACTTATGTACGTCCATGTATGTTTCGAATTTGTTGAGTTTTCGAGGAGGGGCAAATTTTAAACCCTTATTGAAAAGGGATGTTTCTGGTTTTGTCAGGGTTTGGGAACTTAGGTTGAAAATACCTTCCCCTGTTACGCTCTTGTTTTTTTTAGATTGTGCTCTCCTCCCCCCTCTTGTTCCTCTTTGTTTTCTATAGGTCTCTTGATGCCCTGATTGGCTTTGGGAAAACCCCAATGATGTTGTTCTTGTATTTGCTCACTAGGTCTCCTTGACCGATCTCTAGTGGACCATGTGAACTCTTGATCATTAGGATCATAATCCATCTGATTTTGATACCTTTGACCATCCCTATCTCTTAAAGGGAAAAAATGATTGAGACTCCCCTCTATTGTTAGACTCCCATTCATCCCTGTACCTGTCACGATAGATCCACTCATCCTGTCGAGGACCCTGATAGGGTGGTCTAGCATAACCATGATTGTTATACGGGCCTCTATCATTCTCTCTCCTAGGTCCCGAAGGGTCCCTATAAGTTTGATATTGAGTATTAGTATACTGTTGTGAGCCATAGTTACGATCACCATTCCCACCAGGTCCATACTGTTGATTTTAACCAGTATTTTTCATTTGTTGTCCTCCTTTTTGAGGTACCTGTGTTCTTTTTGGTGACTGGTGTGACACCCGCCTTCCTTTCTTACCCAATTTTCTACTATTTATTTTCTTGGTTTTTTTTTGTAAAACTTCCCTCGTGGGTAAATGTTGTATTTCTACCACAGGTGCATTGGAAGCAGTATCACCCTGAGTAATAGCTTCCATTCTCGTTTCCTGTTTACTCAATTCTTCATTATCCAATTTATTTTGCCATTCAAAGACATAATTGGCTTGGTAGTCTCCGTAATCCCAATTATATTTTTTTATTTTTTTTAACCTTCTGTTCCTTCTCCTCTTTATCTAATAATTTTAAAAGATTAATAGTCCTCTCTTTGTATTCTTCTCCCTCTTTGTAGGGAAGAAGACTGTCTTTAAGGGTTTTGATCTCCCCATCCAGTCTAGTGAGCTTACTATTTTTTCTTCCTACTAAAAAACGTAAAAAATTAACCCTAGCATCATTGAAATATCGAAACCAACTTTCCAGCTCTATTTCCCCCTTTTGGGGGCACACCTCCTATCTTAAGCTTCTTGGGACCATACTCAATTTGATGTATGTCTCCAAAAAAGCTATATCCCACTGGGTATGTACTTCGGAGACTAAAATCTCACTTAGCTCGTATGCATCCTGAATATACATACTTGCCATATGTGAAAACACTATGCATACCTCGCCTGTTAAGACAAAGCATGTATTATAAAAAATCGCCACATCTCTGCAATGCAATGTAGATGCTGTGCCACAATGTGGTAAAATGTATGAATCGATATAAAAATTTGTTAAAAATTTGAGTGCATCTTTTTTTTTGAATCAGGTATTCTTTATTTCTTTTATATAAACATACTGTGACAGCAGGAAGGTAAAGTCACCTGGTTGCATCCAGGGGGGTAGATATATTTCTCCCAGATTCAGGCTTTATGCTGACTTATACAACTAGGGTGGAGAGTTGTATAAGCCCAGCTGAGGCTAGTAGGCTCATGGATGACTCATACCTCTAGGGAGAGGGCTGGGCGTCGTGCAGGCAGGGAGTTGATGAGACCAGCTGAAGCCTGTCAGTTCGTTTAAGGCCTCTATAAAAACTCCCAGATTCATTAGGTGTTAGCTCATGCCTGGAACCAGACCTGTGTGGACTGTCTAGGGAGAGTGAACCCCTGTGCGGTGAGGCAAAGCCTGTGTGGCTATTTGTTTGGACTTTTACTAAACCAGGGACTTAGGGACTAGGACAGCACCAGGCTGATCCCAGTTATTAGTTTAGGAAACCTGCATGTTTAGTCAGAGGTCAAACTGACCAGGATTTATTTTGTTTATGTTTCTTTTTGGCTTTGCTGTGTTTTTGTCACTGTACATAGAGAAATAAACCGCACCTTTTGATTTTGAAAACCACAACCTCCGTCTGCTGGCCCTGTTTTTGTGTGGGGAGCCCAACCAGGGGGTCACACACACCCGCTACCGAGTTAACCCCCTCACAGTTGGTGGAGAACCAGTGGCAGTTTTTTTTAAGCCAGCATGGAGGAGATACTGAAACAGCTGGCTCTAGCAAATGCCAATCAACAGCAGACAAATGCAGGTTTGCAAAGGAGCCTTGCAGCCCAGCAGCAAGCTCATCAACAAGCCCAGCAGCAATCTGAGGCCCGCTTCATAGACCTGTTACAGAAGCAAGAGCAGAGACTACAACAAATGGAAGCAGTAATGCAGCAACGTCCGCAGACCAGTGAGGAAAGCCGTCCCACTAATACCGCGTCCTTTGGGGTGAGTCGTTTATTGACAAAAATGACTGGAGAGGATGATCCAGAGGTATTTTTGACCACATTTGAAAGGACTGCTGAAAGAGAAAAGTGGCCTGAGGAGCAGTGGGCTGGACTGGTGGCTCCTCTGTTAACTGGTGAATCGCAGAAGGCTTACTATGACCTAGAGCCTGACCAAGCAAAAGACTATGTGATGCTAAAAGCTGAAATATTGGCAAGGCTGGGTGTCACCCTGGCTGTCCGGGCTCAGCGTGTGCATAACTGGACTTTCCAGCTTGGAAAACCCCCCAGGTCTCAAATGTATGATCTCATTCACCTGAGCAGGAAGTGGCTACAGCCAGAGACTTTGTCCGCACCAGAGATTGTGGAACGTGTTGTAATGGATCGGTTTTTGAGAGCTCTTCCTACTGCCATCCAAAAGTGGGTAAGCCATGGAGACCCAGAGACGGCCAGTGGTCTTGTGGATCGTGTAGAGAAATACTTGGCTACAGAGAACCTGACGGCCTCTTCCAGAGACTCTCGGACTTTCCACCCTAAGACCAGACCATCCCCAGGGGCGGATAAGAGGATTCCAAGGGGTGAGGGTGGAGAGAGTGAGAGGGTGGGAGCTCTACCCAAAGTTTGGCGAGAACAGCCTGGGAAGTCAGGGGCTCAAGAGGCAGCCAATTGGATTGTTTGCTACCGCTGCCGGCAAGCGGGACATATTGCAGCAAATTGCCCGGTTGTGGAGGAACCCATGCAATGTGACTTTCTGATGGACAGACGTCAGTCGCTGTGTGCGACAGTCGCATGCACTGCCATTCGGGGAACTGAGAAACATTTATGCAAAATGTGTATTAATGGTAGAAATGTTGTGGTATTACTGGATTCAGGTAGCCTTGTGACCCTGATAAAGGCTGAATTAGTTAAAACAGAGGTCTCTGGGAATAGCAAGGTAGCTGTTATTTGTGTGCATGGGGACATCCGAGAGTATCCAGTGACTACAGTGTGTTTCGAGACCCCCAAAGGTACCCTCTCTCATCCAGTGGGGTTAGTATCTCAATTACCGCATGATGCCATTGTGGGAAGGGATTTTCCGAAGTTCTGGGAACTGTGGGATGATCCTGAGCCCCCCACTGGTGCCCCTATGTACCAGGAATGTGATAGCCAGAACTCCTCTGAGAGTGGTGAGGACTCTCCAGAATTTCCCTTGTCAGTATTTGCAGGGGAGACTCAAGAAACTGGAGAGGAGCCCACCTCCTCAGACGAAAACCTACCGTCTGTGGAGTTTTCTGATCTGGAGGTTCACAGGGAAAATTTTGCCACAGAACAGTTAAAAGACCCCGCCCTAATAAAGGCACGGGAAAACGTAGTGGAAATAGATGGCGAGTTAGTGAACCCAGATAATACATTCCAGCGGAAAATGGACCAGATGCTGAGGCCCCATCGGAAGTATGCTGCGGCTTACCTGGATGACGTAATTGTCCATAGCACAGATTGGGCCTCACATCTGCCAAAAGTGCAAGCAGTCCTAGACTCTATCCGGGAAGCGGGGTTTACGGCTAACCCCAAGAAGTGTACCATTGGGCAGGAGGAGGCCAAATATCTTGGGTACACCATTGGCAGGGGAGTAATAAAACCCCAACTCAACAAAGTCGAGGCCATCCAGAGTTGGCCACGTCCCAACAGCAAGAAGCAGGTACGAGCCTTTCTGGGAATCGCGGGTTATTATCGGCGCTTCATTCCCCACTTTGCTTCTAAGGCTGTGCCCCTAACCAACCTGACGAAAGGGAAAGGGTCGGTCATGATTAAATGGACCCCCGAGGCTGAGGCAGCATTCCAATTCTTGAAACAAGCCTTATGTAGCCAGCCAGTGTTGTACTCACCCGACTTCTCTAAAGACTTTGTCGTACAAAGTGATGCGTCAGATGTGGGGTTAGGAGCAGTATTGTCCCAGGTCTGGAACGGGGAAGAGCACCCAGTCATTTACCTCAGCAGGAAGTTGAAGTCCCATGAGGTAAATTACGCCACGGTTGAAAAGGAGTGTTTAGCGGTGAAGTGGGCTCTAGATTCCCTTCGGTACTATCTGCTAGGTAGGCACTTTGACATGGTTACGGATCACGCTCCGTTAAAGTGGATGGCTCAAAACAAGGAGACAAATAGAAGAGTGAATAGGTGGTTCCTGGCCCTACAGGAATTCAACTTCACAGTAAAGCATCGCCCTGGCGTTCAAATGGGGAATGTGGATGCTTTGTCTCGAGTACATGAATGCCTGATTGCTGGTGTTCCAACCCCAAGGTTAAAACAAGAGGGGGGGGTATGTGACAGCAGGAAGGTAAAGTCACCTGGTTGCATCCAGGGGGGTAGATATATTTCTCCCAGATTCAGGCTTTATGCTGACTTATACAACTAGGGTGGAGAGTTGTATAAGCCCAGCTGAGGCTAGTAGGCTCATGGATGACTCATACCTCTAGGGAGAGGGCTGGGCGTCGTGCAGGCAGGGAGTTGATGAGACCAGCTGAAGCCTGTCAGTTCGTTTAAGGCCTCTATAAAAACTCCCAGATTCATTAGGTGTTAGCTCATGCCTGGAACCAGACCTGTGTGGACTGTCTAGGGAGAGTGAACCCCTGTGCGGTGAGGCAAAGCCTGTGTGGCTATTTGTTTGGACTTTTACTAAACCAGGGACTTAGGGACTAGGACAGCACCAGGCTGATCCCAGTTGTTAGTTTAGGAAACCTGCATGTTTAGTCAGAGGTCAAACTGACCAGGATTTATTTTGTTTATGTTTCTTTTTGGCTTTGCTGTGTTTTTGTCACTGTACATAGAGAAATAAACCGCACCTTTTGATTTTGAAAACCACAACCTCCGTCTGCTGGCCCTGTTTTTGTGTGGGGAGCCCAACCAGGGGGTCACACACACCCGCTACCGAGTTAACCCCCTCACAATACTTATACATATATACTTCTTTCCACTTACAATGTTATAAATATCCTTTGCCACATATAGTGAGATATTAGACCCATACTCCCTTTCCACACCCCACACTTTTCCCTTTTTCTCCCCTCCCTTTCATTCCTCCCTCCCGCCCTCCCCTCTACCATACCTCCACCTCTATCCATTGTTTCCATATCTTCATAAATTTCTCTTTATTTCCTCTCTTATTTTATATAAATTCTTCCTTCCTTATGGTATCATCTATTACTTTCCTCCATTCTGTTCCTGTTGGGGGATCTTTTGCTTGCCACCTTTGTGCTATGAGTTTCCTGCCTTGAAACAGACATCTTAATATTGCCGTTTGCATATCTCCTGACATTCCCCCTCCCTCCATCAAACCTAGCACACATAGCCTGGCCTCTGGCTGTAGGGATGTCCTGAATACATAATTTATTCTATCTATTATTTCTTTCTAATACCTATACAGCTTGGGGCACCTCCAGACCATATGTATCAAGTCTCCTTGATCATTTCCACATCTCTGGCACTTCACGTCTTGTCTCCTACCGAACTGTAACATTCTTTGGGGCGTATAATATGCAACTATATATAGTTGGGAGATCATTTGGGAGGGGGAGAGTGAGACTTTGGGGCCTGCTTCCAATATCTTTTTCCACTGTTCCTGTGTTATTGGACCCACTGTTGTGGAATTATTGGTTGCTGTTTGCAGAGCACACAGCCTATAATTCCTGTGCTATCTAAGCACACATCAGATTTCATCTCTTTGCAATAATGCTATCTTTAAGTTAAGTTTGCTAAGATCCACTCACCGTTCATACGTCCCATACATCCCAAGAAGGCAGCATCACACAGTTTATGTTCTCATCTCCCGGCAGACCAGCATGACTGTCTAGCCGACGTCTAATCATAGGCTTTTATTAAACTCAAAAGATCTCACACAGGAGGTGATTGGCTGCAGCAACCAATCCCCTCCCCCATGGGCGGGGACCTCACAGGATGTCCCTTCCACACAGAAAAATGGCAATACCTGGACATTCCTTCCAACAGGAGATGCCATACATGAATCCCACTCAAGAAATATGGCTTAAAGGATTCAATACAATAATACATACAATGAATACAATAACGTATGATGGCTAAAGTTACCGTTGATAGGAATTCTTATTCTGCGCTATTCCAAAGAATAACGCATATTAAGATTATACTATTATTGAATGGGGGAGGGAGGCTATCTGCAGATGCGCGCTACGAATTCCAACCAATGTTGATCAGACACAGCAGAGACAAGAGCGCGCATCTGCCTATAACCAATGATGTCATTGCAGAGCGAGCATATCCCCTCCTTAACGATCGTCCATGCTAATGCACAGAGGGCCCCCGTTGGCGGACATATCCGCACCCTGCAAACATCACACTCCAACCTCAAGATGTTTTCCCCTATCAGACGGGATTCAACCAGCCTCAGACTACCCCAATCAGCTCTTTTAGAGCGGGTTGCGGAAGTTCTAACACTGGGTGACACTATGACAATACATATTAAATACATCTCCATAAAAATCTCCACAACAGTCCTCCCTTTTTTGTCATATGCACCCCATGTGTCCCTCGATGAGAGTTGATCTGCTTCTTACACCTGTAAATGAATCAGTCCTTAGTCCATAAAAAGGAAAACACGGCTTGACATGTAGACTCTACTCTTCAGGGGCATGACTTATAAAGGAGGACACGACATGGTGAGCTGTAGTAATCGCCGATCGGTCTGTGATCCTCTGTGTCTTGTATGTGGGTTTGGCTTCGGGGCGTCTCATCAAGGAAACTCTGGTCACGCGTCAAATCAGGCAACAGGAGCACCTCGTCATGACATAGAAAGAATAGAAATAAAAACGACATGAGTATATATATTCCCACTTCCTTTAACCACGATCCGCTGTAAAATAAAAATTAAATCCCCAAAGATCCCCAGACCCTAAAAATAGACTCCCAACCTTCACTTAGCTACAGCTCTGGCTTCAACAATTACATGAAGAACCCTATCCTTAACGGATGAGAATTGTTCAATCGTATCCCAAGCCCGAGCCCCCCCCCACATGCAGGACACCATGCCCAGACCTGGTCGGGGTTGGTGAACAAATCCCTTCTAGCTGTCCCTGCCATTCTTAATTTCCTGCGCCATCAGATCCTCGCGATCGGCCATGAGATAAGATGCTGGGACAGCTTCACCATCACGCATGAACCTCTTGCTTTGGGGGAATTACCTTTATAAGCTGCAGATCCGCATAAACACCAAACTAAAGTTCAAACACACATGTAGCCTACCTAGATACCCAAATCGACAAGAGGCAGAGCCATTAAACCTAAAACAATTTTACCCTCTAAAAATGCATCGTTAGATTCCATTGACAAGTGTCTGTTTGGAGTCTTCACTAGTTTGTCAAAACTCCTCATACCCATAATAACATCATAAATGGCATGTACCGCTGTCATCGCTGGGGACTAAAACTTGGTGAAGACTCAGAACAGACCATCGGTCCTGTTCGCTTTCTGAGCTAGTCAGGACATACACTTTACATAATAACTTGGGATGCTTTTCACCGTTACCCTTGCTAAAATTTACTAAACAACAAAAATATAAATAAACAAAGATACTCCTCATTCTTTGGTGTGGTTGAGCCGCTTCTTGCAGTGGCTGGTGTGGTCTCATCCCTCAAGCTTCTTTACAACGACCCAGTCACCTGGTTGGAAAAAATTTAAACTGATTATTAAGTCAGGGTCCAGGAGGGACTCGTGAACCCTGTGGTGGACATTTTGAAGTTCATGTCACAGTGATCGCACCTCCCCCATCAGCCGAGAATATAAGTGACAGCTAATGAGGAAAGTGCGACTCTGGTTTTGATTGACCTCCAAACAACCCTCATACGACAATAACCCAGACATCGGGACTGTGGTCACTGCATAACCTGTGCGTGGCTTACAATACCTGGAACCATTGACAAAAGGTTCTTAGCATCTGGGATGGGAACCTACTTCACTAGACTGCTGCTTGCCGATTCAAATTCTATTAAAGAAATACAGTCTTGGCACAAACTTGGTTAGAATTACAGAGGTTATTATTAGTTTGAAAAAAAACTGTCACTCTTACATTTATCATTCTCCCCCCTTTTCTTCCTCATTAAAGACTGAAGGAAGAAATGTGTGGTGCAGGAAAAAAGAAACAATGAAATAACCTATGATACTTTTACCTCCTTAGACTCATGTATTTATCCATATGTACAGCTGTCTACATACACCTGTTCTCTGTGCACAAACTCCTTGGACCTGAAAAATACTTATAAGCAAAATCATTACTCTATCCTTCATATTTAACCTGCAAAGAATGGAAAATAATAATGACATTCCTGTACATTGGTAAATTGTCAATGACATTCTTTCAAAACTGATTCAAACAAAACCCTCTGTAACCCTTATTTTTCTCGTTCCTACAAACATACAACAGCCGCGACGCATCGAAGGATCGCCGCGGTAAGTTCGAACATATTCACGTTACTACATACAAACATTCAGATATGAACGTGGGGGAGATACTTCCCAGTTTCCAAATCCACAAATGAAAAAAACAAAAACAGCCAGAATTCTCCCTTTGCTCTTTCAGCAATAGAAAAAAATACAATGGGACAAACATGAGAGCAGCTCGAGAACCTTCATGGACCAGCCATACAAAGTTCAAACAAACGGGCATGAGAATTTAACCTCCATCAACACTCATCATTACAGATTTCTGAAGCCACAGCTCAACTACATCCATTCCAGAGGGATACCCAAAATAGTATCCTTGGACCACCTATGTTAATCTTTTTGGGGTTCAAAGGCCTTTGCCCCAAAACTAGGCTTCGTGCACTGTGTGACCGTCTGACTATGGGAAGCCTCCATTCCTTCCCTTTGCACAGACCTCCTTGTGTCCATGGCGATTCAAATCGGCTTATCGTCTTAAACCTGCGTCCAGGTTAAACCGTTGCACCCATTTTCGGAGATCACCGCCCGGTGTCTTCTTATACGGTGAATTGAAGAACTACAACCACTATATGGTCAAGTCCTCCAACTAGAAACCTTAACCGAGGCGTCAACTCTATGGCTTGTTGTCCCAACACTTTTGGAACTACAGCAACAACCACAGATCAACCCCCGAATTAGGCCTCTACCCCTCACAGTGCATGCATACACAAGCATTTTCCGCTATACACCCATACACTGCGTTGTCAGACTAAACCACACAGAACAATTACTCCAGTTTACCACCTGCAGAACAATGTGGCTTCTCTCTGTATCTAGATGTTACAATAATGGTGATGCCCCCGTTTGCTCTCTACCCAAAACTGTATTACAGTACAAAACTTCACAAAACTGGAACAGAATATAAAAACACTTTTAAACGCCAAAAATGCTTTCCATTTTCCTTCCAAGCACAAATCTCATTGCCAACCTTTCAGACAACCCCAAGCTCCTCCCACCAACTTTCTGCTGATATATAAATGCTGAAAAGAAACTTCCGGTTATGCTCAGCTACTTAAAAAAAAAAACTGGTTTATTTACATATCAATTGTTCAGGGAGGGGGAGGGGAGGCCTTAGCCCTAATCGCCTTGTCTATCAAGACTTCAAAAAAATCCATGGCTACACATCATATATATTTCAACCATTTAAAACCTTGTCAAGGAAATGATGGAATAAACCCCCCTTTGCAAATGGGAGGGAATCCCCCCTGACCCACATTCCCTGGAAGTCAGACCATAAGTTGGGACTCAAAATACAAACTCCTGCCAAAAGATGGCTATACAGTACAAGTTACAAAAAATGAATTGCCCTCTGGGAAACTCCCAAATATTTAAACATAAAAACACATCATTGTACAAAAACTCTGTGCCAAGTGGAGTTTTTACTTAAAAACAAAATCCAATACAAAAACCGCCGCTCATATACTGCAAAGTCAGCTGACCCTGCAATAGCTTACATTCCTCAAATGAAAACCCCCTGCTAACATCATGTGCATGGAGTTTGCATGTCCTCCCTGTGTCTGCGTTGGCCTCCCCCCACACTCCAAATGCTGGTAGGTCGGCCAGATCCCATCCATAAATAGGCCCCAGCATGTGTGTGTGTCCGCAAGCGCATCGTGGCCCCTCGGGGTAGGACCGCGCTATTTCAAGATACCACTCTACTCAACTCAAAAGGCGATGCTTAGAAAAACATTTTAAACCAGCGAATTCATTAAACAAAAAACAGTCTCTCAGTATGTCACCCTGGTGTCTCACTACTCTTCCCAGCAGTGCACAGGTCAAACTGTAAACGCATAAAACAGAAGAAAACTGCGCTGATCAACAAATGCCAACACAGTATCCAGGGGCTGATGTGCACCAACCACTAGATACCAAAAAAAACAATGGCCAATGATTATAAAACATATGACAAAAGTCCAGATGAATGCCCAGATGATGCAATAAAAACCCCAAAAATTAAACCACAATACTGAATCATAGAGCTAAAAATGATGGATTAATAGTCCCATTGCAAAGGCATAAATCCTGCAAAATCACAAGCTGAGATCAGCAGATGACCATGCAACACACAGTGACATCAGCAAACAAAGGTAAGGCAACAGCTTACTAGAGGCAAGCCCATGAATGGTGGATGAACCATCGCAAGTCTCATGGACAACAAAAAAGACCGCACTACCCAATTCGCACCAAACATCAAAATCTGCCCCAAAGACTGAGAAATTCCAACAGCAAAATAGCAGACGAATGCCACATGGTATAGTGCCCAAAAGAAAGGTGGCTGCACCTTCCCTTATATGATGCCCACAGGCTAAGGAGAAACTGCATCTCTCAAGATGGCTGCCGACGACCATGGCAGCATGGCAGACCACAAGATGGCCACCACATGCAGTTTTTGCCGCCAAAACCAGCATCTCTTTAAAAGAAAATCAAAAATGTTTTTCTCCACAAAGACAGACTACACCATTGAGATTTTTCTAAATGATCATCAAAATCCACTGAAAAATGTGTGTCTTGAGTCACCTACACTCCACAAGGCTCATGCCATCTCCACAAAGCCTCACACCTGAGACACCACATGACCACTAAAACATTTTAAAACCCTTTGGCCACTAACAGCACATTTAAAAAATGTAAGTTACATCATTATTCAACACTTTTCTCTACCTAAAGTTCATATACACACTGTGGCATCAGCTTCCATAACAAGCCATTGAGAAATATAACTCCTCAATGCTAGCATCCAAAACAGCCTGCAACCATTCAAAGGGTGTATTCCTTTCAACAAACAGCTACTATTGTCTGGCTTCCAACAATGCCTGGCCACTTGAATATGCGGCAGGAATTTTCAACTTAAAAACCAAACACTTTTGTTAAAATATTTTTACACTTATGGAGACATGTGTCTTTGTCCCCTATAAAGGCAAAAATCACAATTTATCCATTTCTATTTTTCATAGAAATCACAAACACTACACACATACAGTATATTGTTGCTTGTACATCAGATTATCTCTCAGGGCGTATCCCCTGCATGCTATTTACAGAGAGTCACCAACTTCCACCATTGTAACTGATAGATGCTGGCTGCCCCTCCCCCGCTAAACCTCATGGGGGCAGCCATTTTCAGCTTCTCTCACACAAACATCCAGGCACATACAATCGGATTCACAGGTATACGATCTCTCTCCCAACAAAATCACACACACGCACGATCGGATTCACAGACACACACACACAATCGGATTCGCAGACATACACGCACACACGCATCTCTCATACTGCAAGCATACAGCATTATTTCAAAAAGACGAAAAATTTGTTCTTTTACAAAGTACAGCCCCTTCACGCATCACATTGCAGGTCCACTCTCCCCCCTCTGCTGATGTGATGCTCAAAGAGGCCGCAATTGGTCCAATCAGAGTCGCCATTCTGTTGTGGAATTATTGGTTGCTGTTTGCAGAGCACACAGCCTATAATTCCTGTGCTATCTAAGCACACATCAGATTTCATCTCTTTGAAATAATGCTATCTTTAAGTTAAGTTTGCTAAGATCCACTCACCGTTCATACGTCCCATACATCCCAAGAAGGCAGCATCACACAGCTTATGTTCTCATCTCTCGGCAGACCAGCATGACTGTCTAGCCAACGCCTAATCATAGGCTTTTATTAAACTCAAAAGATCTCACACAGGAGGTGATTGGCTGCAGCAACCAATCCCCTCCCCCATGGGCGGGGACCTCACAGGATGTCCCTTCCACACAGGAAAATGGCAATACCTGGACATTTCTTCCAACAGGAGATGCCATACATGAATCCCACTCAAGAAATATGGCTTAAAGGATTCAATACAATAATACATACAATGAATACAATAACGTATGATGGCTAAAGTTACCGTTGATAGGAATTCTTATTCTGCGCTATTCCATAGAATAACGCATATTAAGATTATACTATTATTGAATGGGGGAGGGAGGCTATCTGCAGATGCGCGCTACGAATTCCAA
Organism: Rana muscosa; assembly: GCA_029206835.1. Classification (NCBI taxonomy): domain Eukaryota; kingdom Metazoa; phylum Chordata; class Amphibia; order Anura; family Ranidae; genus Rana; species Rana muscosa. The sequence continues at coordinate 241,049,401 of CM055127.1, read as the reverse complement.
CCAATGTTGATCAGACACAGCAGAGACAAGAGCGCGCATCCGCCTATAACCAATGATGTCATTGCAGAGCGAGCATATCCCCTCCTTAACGATCGTCCATGCTAATGCACAGAGGGCCCCCGTTGGCGGACATATCCGCACCCTGCAAACATCACACTCCAACCTCAAGACGTTTTCCCCTATCAGACGGGATTCAACCAGCCTCAGACTACCCCAATCAGCTCTTTTAGATCGGGTTGCGGAAGTACTAACACTGGGTGACACTATGACAATACATATTAAATACATCTCCATAAAAATCTCCACAACACCCACATCTCTTTCCCATTTCCCTTTATTCTTAGTGTCAGGTCTCTCTTCCTGGTCTGCCTCGCTTATACACTTGTACATTTCTGAAATTGTCCCTTTAGATGTATCCGCGTTTACTAGTCTGCGGAGCTGGGGCATTTCATTCCACACTGGTGTCTCCTGCCCAAATTGCGAGTTCAGAGCGTGCCTGACCTGTACATATCTGTAGAATGATTTATTGGGAACTGAGTACTCCTCCCTTATCTCCTGGAATGTTTTTATTCTCCCCTCCTTAAAAAGTTGTATCAAAAGGTGTACACCACACATATCCCATTCCACAATTTTCGCCATAGTTTTTAGCTCTTTTAAGTTATTATTGTCCCATATAGGGGAGAATTCTGAAAATCCACCATACTCCAGTATCCTCTTAACTGTTTCCCAGCTTTTTACCATCAGTTTACACGTAGGGCTCCTGGAGCAGAAAGAATCCGCCTCCACTGCCTCCACTTCTGTATCATGGTTTGTATCGTTCAGTAAAAGATTTTTCCCCAACTCCCTGCTCACCGGTAGGTTACGTCCACTCATATGCTGCATTTGTGCAGATAAGAAGTAATGTCTCGAGTTACGTTTCGACACAATTGTCGTCATCCAGGGGCACGGGCGGCGTGCTGACTCACCGCCATTAAATAGTCTATTGACATCTAGCAGGATCCGCCCAGATCTGAGCTTTCGAATTCCCATCACAAGTATCGCCATCTTAAAAGTGGGCAAACTTCCCTTCCTTGAAAAAACCCTTGTCTTTTGACCGGAAAATCTATCAGAAGCTGCTCCTCTAAATATTCAAGGAAGAAATACACACTGAATGGTCAGCTCAGTGTAAATAAACCAAAAAAGATGACTAAAATCTCACTTAGCTCGTATGCATCCTGAATATACATACTTGCCATACGTGAAAACACTATGCATACCTCGCCTGTTAAGACAAAGCATGTATTATAAAAAATCGCCACATCTCTGCAATGCAATGTAGATGCTGTGCCACAATGTGGTAAAATGTATGAATTGATATAAAAATTAGTTAAAAATTTGAGTGCATCCCTACTGCCAGGTGTAATGGCAGACGATAGCCCCCTGTGGACAACATCTGTAATGCAATCTATATCTCCTATGTTGATATCACAGGACACAAAAGATTGCAGAAGCTGTCCAGTGCTAAAACATCTATGTAGGAGAAGGAACTAATAGCGATTATGGGAGAAAATCTTACTACTCCCATAAATAACTATAAGAATAATGTAAATATTCCATACATGTGCTACAATAAAGATGCACATGTATAATGGATTTAATGCATTCAGATCTATACCCCAATTGATTTGCAAAGAATATTTCTAAATGAAAATTAAGACACATGAAATACCCTGTTGGTATACAAAGAGGACCATAGGTACCAACACAACAGGAAACCTAATAATAAGCTTTAGCAATTTAATCCTGGGATAAGTCCAAATTGTTCTATGGTCTAATGGATAGAGATGTCCCGAGAGCTCAGATCAGGTTAACATTACAATCCAGTCCATAATAACCTTCCTAGCTATTGTCAATAAATGCATTGACATCAATATCAATGTTGAAACCGTATGGAGTATAACAACAGACCTTATGGATCCAACTCATTTCCATGCGTGATATTTCCCTAACAAGGGAACCACCCCTCCAGTGTGGACTATATCTGTCTATTCCAATAAATGAAGTCCCAGCTGGATTGCGCTGGTGGTGCAGATCATAGTGCTTGGAGACTGAGTGATATTGGAAGCCACTTTTGATATTGGCTATATGTTCTCCAAGCCTTATTTGCATGGTACATTTGGTCCTACCTATATATTGCATCCCACAGGGACATTGTAAGAGGTAAACAATGCCCGTGGAACTGCAGGTGACAAAGGTGTCAATCTTATGATTTTTTGAAGTACTAGTGGACACAAACGATTCAGTTTTTTTTAACTTGATTTTATTCAATGCACACACCTGGCACCGGCGGCATTGATGGTACCCAGATAGTTTTTGAAAAAAATAAACTTTTTTAGGAGGTGGCTCAACCACATTGGGTGCCACTCTATCTCTAAGGGAAGGATCACCCCTAAAAATAACTTGTGGAACTGCTGGAAGGAATGTTTTGATAATACGATCACTATCCAACAGATGCCAATGCCTCCATATAATGCTGGGTGGTAGACTTGTGCATGGCGGAAAAATTTGTTTCATTTCGGTTCGTTTCTTGTGCACAACGGAAAAATTAGTTTAGTTTTGGTTCGTTTCTTTTCGGTCCTGTTGATTCGTGATCGTTCGTAATTTTGCTAGACGGGATTTTTCGTGTTCGGACTAATTCGTATTTTCGCAAGCGACATTTTTAGTTGAATCGGAATGATTCGTATTAATGTAAGCCTTATTTTTAGTTGATTTATAATTCGTACTTTCGGTAGAGTACATTGTTTTTTGTTGATTCTGGACACATATATAGTGCCGTCGTACGTGTTGTACGTCACCGCACTTTGCTCGAGCATTTTTTTTCACGATAGTGTGTAGGCAAGGCAGGCTTGAGAAGAATCACGTCGTGAAAAACGCTGTTTTTTTCAATGACATTAAAAGCGGTCGTGTGTACGCGGCATTATTGTGCTTCGAATGGATTCGTACATTCGTAACCTTCGCTATTTGCGATATAATTTGTTTCGGATTCGGTTTTATTCGTAATTGTTTGTTTGGAAATTCGAATGCTTCCGAGCGTCCGAAAGTTGCTAAATTCGGACGAATTTAGATTCGTTTCGAAACGCTTTGCACAAGCCTACTGGGTGGAATACGTTGTAATAAATGGTATACATGGTTGGTCACGCTTCTTTTTTGAACCGCCTTCCAACAAGGATGATCTTTCAATAGTTCCAACTTCTTTCAAAGTAACTTCCAAGGATTTCTCGTTAGCCCTTATCCACTAGTCTATTCTTCAGGATATTTGCTTGAAGCAAATAGTCAAACAATTCAGAGCAATTCCTCCGCATTCTGATAAATTGGCTCTTCGGCACAGATTTGAGCCAAGAGTCCTTATGGCAGCTGTCACTAGGTATGTAGGCATTACGGTCTGTTTGTTTGAAATAAGATTTCGTTTTAAAGACAGCTTCATCCTTAGTGATGGTAAGGTCCAAAAAATGAATTTGAGCCTGGCTGGCCTCATGAACAAAACGTATGCCTCTTTCATTAACGTTAATGTCTGCAAAAAAATCGTCCAGCTGTGAGGCCGTGCTATCCTAAAGGAGGAGGACGTCATCAATATACCTAGCCCAAAATCTGAGATGTGGGTTTCGGTTTTTATAGATGACGTCCTCCTCCCATTTGGCCATAAAAAGATTAGCCAAACTAGGGGCATATTTCGCCCACATAGCTACGCCCCGTTCCTGTTTGTAAAAATTATGACTGAACCAAAAATAATTGTGTTTTTCCGCATAATCAAGAAGCTCCATGATAAAATTTTGTTGTTCTGCAGACGTTGTTGAAAAAAGATTTAGATAGTACTTGACAGCTGATAATCCCAAGGAGTGTGGAATTACAGTGTAAAGTGATGTCACGTCAGCTGTAACCATCCACATATGCTCACTTGGTTGTTGATCAGCCAACAAATTGATTATATGTCTGGTATCTTTTAGATAAGACGGAATTCTCTGCACTAACGGTTGTAAAAAAAAGTCTATATACTTGCCCACCCGGGACATGATGGAATCAATTCCACTAACTATGGAACGTCCCGGGGGGCAAGTTAGACTCTTGTGGATCTTGGGCAAACAATACAAAATAGGAACTATCGTTGCCCTTGGGACCAGAAAAAGTTGTTTCTTTTCATTCAAAATTCCCAATTGAGCACCTTTTGATATCAAATCTTCCAAAGTCTTTGTATTTAATGATTGGATTTCCCACTAAAAGGGTATAAGTTTCCTGATCCCCAACAATCCTAGATAGTTCACGGAGATAGTCCTCTCTATCCAAGATAACTATCCCCCCCCCCTTATCGGCAGGGCGTATAACCAATTGTTTGTTGTTACACAAGGTATCCAAAACTTGTTCTAGATCTTTTTCCATTTTCTTGTTAACTACTATTAAGGATTCCAAATCCCTCAGGACTACATCGTGAAAAACTCTCAACGATGGTGCCAAAGTTCCTGGAGGGTTGAAGGTGGAAGCATTTGACAATTCTGGGTAGTGGTAATTTTGCAACACTGATCCCCCTGACGTGTTGGAATACTTGCAAAATGCCTCTTGATGTTAATCCTCCTTACATACTTATGTACGTCCATGTATGTTTCGAATTTGTTGAGTTTTCGAGGAGGGGCAAATTTTAAACCCTTATTCAAAAGGGCTGTTTCTGGTTTTGTCAGGGTTTGGGAACTTAGGTTGAAAATACCTTCCCCTGTTACGCTCTTGTTTTTTTTAGATTGTGCTCTCCTCCCCCCTCTTGTTCCTCTTTGTTTTCTATAGGTCTCTTGATGCCCTGATTGGCTTTGGGAAAACCCCAATGATGTTGTTCTTGTATTTGCTCACTAGGTCTCCTTGACCGATCTCTAGTGGACCATGTGAACTCTTGATCATTAGGATCATAATCCATCTGATTTTGATACATTTGACCATCCCTATCTCTTAAAGGGAAAAAATGATTATGAGACTCCCCTCTATTGTTAGACTCCCATTCATCCCTGTACCTGTCACGATAGATCCACTCATCCTGTTGAGGACCCTGATAGGGTGGTCTAGCATAACCATGATTGTTATACGGGCCTCTATCATTCTCTCTCCTAGGTCCCGAAGGGTCCCTATAAGTTTGATATTGAGTATTAGTATACTGTTGTGAGCCACAGTTACGATCACCATTCCCACCAGGTCCATACTGTTGATTCCAACCAGTATTTTTCATTTGTTGTCCTCCTTTTTGAGGTACCTGTGTTCTTTTTGGTGACTGGTGTGACACCCGCCTTCCTTTCTTACCCAATTTTCTACTATTTATTTTCTTGGTTTTTTTTTGTAAAACTTCCCTCGTGGGTAAATGTTGTATTTCTACCACAGGTGCATTGGAAGCAGTATCACCCTGAGTAATAGCTTCCATTCTCGTTTCCTGTTTACTCAATTCTTCATTAGCCAATTTATTTTGCCATTCAAAGACATAATTGGCTTGGTAGTCTCCGTAATCCCAATTATATTTTTTTATTTTCTTAACCTTCTGTTCCTTCTCCTCTTTATCTAATAATTTTAAAAGATTAATAGTCCTCTCTTTGTATTCTTCTCCCTCTTTGTAGGGAAGAAGACTGTCTTTAAGGGTTTTGATCTCCCCATCCAGTCTAGTGAGCTTACTATTTTTTCTTCCTACTAAAAAACATAAAAAATTAACCCCAGCATCATTGAAATATCGAAACCAACTTTCCAGCTCTATTTCCCCCTTTTGGGGGCACACCTCCCATCTTAAGCTTCTTGGGACCATACTCAATTTGATGTATGTCTCCAAAAAAGCTATATCCCACTGGGATAGTCAGATTTTTGAGTCTGACGAAGAGTCCCCCCAAATCACCATCCTTGGTGCTGAAGGTCTCAAACACACCATCGGTGTTGACCACCTTGGATGCCCTGGCAGGGTTGATAGCCATCTGCTTTGACTGATCTCTTTCAGGGATCAGGGCTTCTGGTAAGCGGCCTTTGAGAATTAAGGTGGTGGATTCTTTTCTATTTTACCAGCACTCTTCCACTGTGTTTTAGTCTGAAGTCACAAATCCATGTTGAGAAGATTGTACCCCTAAACTTCATCATCTTTTCCTGTGGACTATATTATATGTATGAACTATCATTTGAGCTTTTGATATATATATCAGCCAAGGAAAAGTGTATAGTACCATCTAAGAACTTTGGTTGGAAGTTCATTTTTCCATTTCAAATATTTATATTTTGGTCTTTGACATTGGATGTCATATAACACTGTTTTTTGTGATTGGATTTTTTTCACACACCTTCACATTTATATGGGGTCAAGATGTATAAGCTTGCCCCCCGGAAAGTCCCATAGTTAGTGGAATTGATTCCATCACGTCCCGGATGGGCAAGTATATAGACTTTTTTTTACAACCGTTAGTGCAGAGAATTCCATCTTATCTGAAAGATACCAGACATATAATCAATTTGTTGGCTGATCAACAACCAAGTGAGCATATGTGGATGGTTACAGCTGACGTGACATCACTTTACACTGTAATTCCACACTCCTTGGGATTATCAGCTGTCAAGTACTATCTAAATCTTTTTTCAACAACGTCTGCAGAACAACAACATTTTTATCATGGAGCTTCTTGATTATGCGGAAAAACACAATTATTTTTGGTTCAGTCATAATTTTTACAAACAGGAACGGGGCGTAGCTATGGGGGTGAAATATGCCCCTAGTTTGGCTAATCTTTTTATGGCCAAATGGGAGGAGGACATCATCTATAAAAACCGAAACCCACATCTCAGATTTTGGGCTAGGTATATTGATGACGTCCTCCTCCTTTGGGATAGCACGGCCTCACAGCTGGACGATTCTTTTGCAGACATTAACGTTAATGAAAGAGGCATACATTTTGTTCATGAGGCCAGCCAGGCTCAAATTCATTTTTTGGACCTTACGATCACTAAGGATGAAGCTGTCTTTAAAATGAAATCTTATTTCAAACAAACAGACCGTAATGCCTACATACCTAGTGACAGCTGCCATAAGGACTCTTGGCTCAAATCTGTGCCGAAGAGTCAATTTATCAGAATGCGGAGGAATTGCTCTGAATTGTTTGACTATTTGCTTCAAGCAAATATCCTGAGGAATAGACTAGGGGATAAGGGCTAACGAGAAATCCTTGGAAGTTACTTTAAAAAGAAGTTGGAACTATTGAAAGATCATCCTTGTTGGAAGGCGGTTCAAAAAAGAAGCGTGACCAACCATGTATACCATTTATTACAACGTATTCCACCCAGTAGGCTTGTGCAAAGCGTTTCGTAACAAATCGAAATTCGTCCGAATTTAGCAACTTTCGGACGCTCGGAAGCATTCGAATTTCCGAACAGACAATTATGAATAAATCCGAATCCAAAATAAATTATATCGCAAATAGCGAAAGTTACGAATGTACGAATCCATTCGAAGCACAATAATGCCGCGTACACACGACCGCTTTTAATGTCATTGAAAAAAACTGCGTTTTTCACGACGTGATTCTTCTCAAGCCTGCCTTGCCTACACACTATCGTGAAAAAAAATGCTCGAGCAAAGCGCGGTGACGTACAACACGTACGACGGCACTCTACCGAAAGTACGAATTATAAATCAACTAAAAATAAGGCTTACATTAATACGAATCATTCCGATTCAACGAAAAATGTCGCTTGCGAAAATCCGAATTAGTCCGAACACGAAAAATCCCGTCTAGCAAAATTACGAACGATTACGAATCAACAGGAACGAAAAGAAACGAACCGAAACTAAACAAATTTTTCCGTTGTGCACAAGAAACGAACCAAAACTAAATGAATTTTTCTGCCATGCACAAGTCTACCACCCAGCATTATATGGTAAAGAAAATTATACGGAGGCATTGGCATCTGTTGGATAGTGATCGTATTATCAATACATTCCTTCCATCAGTTCCACAAGTTATTTTTAGGGGTGTTCCTTCCCTTAGAGATAGAGTGGCACCCAATGTGGTTGAGCCACCTCCTAAAAAAGTTTCTTTTTTTCAAAAACTATCTGGGTACCATCAATGCCGCCGGTGCCAGGTGTGTGCATTGAATAAAATCAAGTTAAAAAAACAGAGTCGTTTGTGTCCACTAGTACTTCAAGAAATCATAAGATTGACACCTTTGTCACCTGCAGTTCCATGGGCGTTGTTTACCTCTTACAATGTCCCTGTGGGATGCAATATATAGGTAGGACCAAACGTACCATGCAAATAAGGCTTGGAGAACATATAGCCAATATCAAAAGTGGCTTCCAATATCACTCAGTCTCCAAGCACGATGATCTGCACCACCAGCGCAATCCAGCTGGGACTTCATTTATTGGAATAGACAGATATAGTCCACACTGGAGAGGTGGTTCCCTTGTTAGGGAAATATCACGCATGGAAATGAGTTGGATCCATAAGGTCTGTTGTTATACTCCATACGGTTTCAACATTGATATTGATGTCAATGCATTTATTGACAATAGCTAGGAAGGTTATTATGGACTGGATTGTAATGTTAACCTGATCTGAGCTCTCGGGACATCTCTATCCATTAGACCATAGAACAATTTGGACTTATCCCAGGATTAAATTGCTAATGCTTATTATTAGGTTTCCTGTTGTGTTGGTACCTATGGTCCTCTTTGTATACCAACAGGGTATTTCATGTGTCTTAATTTTCATTTAGAAATATTCTTTGCAAATCAATTGGGGTATAGATCTGAATGCATTAAATCCATTATACATGTGCATCTTTATTGTAGCACATGTATGGAATATTTACATTATTCTTATAGTTATTTATGGGAGTAGTAAGATTTTCTCCCATAATCGCTATTAGTTCCTTCTCCTACATAGATGTTTTAGCACTGGACAGCTTCTGCAATCTTTTGTGTCCTGTGATATCAACATAGGAGACATAGATTGCATTACAGATGTTGTCCACAGGGGGCTATCGTCTGCCATTACACCTGGCAGTAGGGATGCACTCAAATTTTTAACTAATTTTTATATCGATTCATACATTTTACCACATTGTGGCACAGCATCTACATTGCATTGCAGAGATGTGGCGATTTTTTATAATACATGCTTTGTCTTAACAGGCGAGGTATGCATAGTGTTTTCACGTATGTATATTCAGGATGCATACGAGCTAAGTGAGATTTTAGTCATCTCTTTTGGTTTATTTACACTGAGCTGACCATTCAGTGTGTATTTCTTCCTTGAATATTTAGAGGAGCAGCTTCTGATAGATTTTCCGGTCAAAAGACAAGGGTTTTTTCAAGGAAGGGAAGTTTGCCCACTTTTAAGATGGCGATACTTGTGATGGGAATGCCGAAAGCTCAGATCTGGGTGGATCCTGCTAGATGTCAATAGAATATTTAATGACGGTGAGTCAGCACGCCGCCCGTGCCCCTGGATGACGACAATTGTGTCGAAACGACGTAGGGAGGAGCGGCGTGCTGACGTCACCACATACGAGTCCCGGAAGCAACGGGTAGTGAGAGCCGGCCGGCCCTTTACAAACCACCGCTATTTTACTTGCCACATATTGTAAGTGTATTACTTTTTTTTACAATAAATGTTTAATACTGGATTACGCTATGGGGCTTCTTTTCTCATTCAATATGATCTGCTGAGATATCGGGGGACTACAGACTTAGAACACGAAGGAGCCAGAATCACAGAGAGAGCAATTCAGAGACCCTGGCAGGGTTGATAGCCATCTGCTTTGACTGATCTCTTTAAGGGATCAGGGCTTCTGGTAAGCGGCCTTTGAGAATTAAGGTGGTGTATTCTTTTCTATTTTACCAGCACTCTTCCACAGTGTTTTAGTCTGAAGTCACAAATCCATGTTGAGAAGATTGTACCCCTAAACTTCATCATCTTTTCCTGTGGACTATATTATATGTATGAACTATCATTTGAGCTTTTGATATATATATCAGCCAAGGAAAAGTGTATAGTACCATCTAAGAACTTTGGTTGGAAGTTCATTTTTCCTTTTCAAATATTTATATTTTGGTCTTTGACATTGGATGTCATATAACACTGTTTTTTGTGACTGGATTTTTTTCACACACCTTCACATTTAACACATACTGTTGCGCAGCTTGAACCTTTTTTACTTTTTAAAATTATTACACTTGAAGCAGGCTCTCTCCCCCAGCTTAAGACGGGAATCTACAAGCTGCTGGGGTAAGCCCCGGCGATAAGGTCGCACAGTGCCACATGCGCCAATCTCATGATCAAACAAGTGACTAAAAAGTGGCACGTTCGTGTAATAATTGTCCACATACAAATGGTACCCCTTTCCGAATAAGGGTGACAGCAAGTGCCACACAATCTTGCCAGCGCTCCCTATGTAATCTGGGCAGTTCTCCGGCTCTACGTGACTATCTCTTCCCTCGTAAACCATAAAACTATATGTATAGCCTGTTGCCCTGTCACAGAGCTTATACATCTTGACCCCATATCTGGCATGCTTGCTGGGAAGATACTGTTTGAAAGACAAGCGGCCAGAAAATTTAATCAAGGACTCATCAATGCAGACAACTTGATCGGGAGTAAACAAGGCTGCAAAACGTTCGTTAAAGTGGTTTACAAGGGGCCCAAGTTTTGTAGAGCCGATCGTATCCAAGGTCTCCACGAGGACGACAGAGGTCATTGTCATTGAAGTGCACGAACCACAAGATCTGCTCGTATCGTGCCCTGGCCATGGAGGCAGAGAACAGGGGCATATGGTAAATTGGGCCAATGGACCAATATGACCGCAACATACTCATTTTAACTATGCCCATGTCGAGGGATAGGCCCAGAAAGGTCTTAAATTCGGAAACCGTAATTGTTTTCCAATCTCTGGCAAGGGAGGACAACTGGGGATTAGCGGCAATGACTTGACCAGCATACAAATTACTTTGGTCCACAATAGATTTATAGAGATCTTATGTGAAAAACAGCGAATAAAAATCACTGCACTTGGGTGGGCTGGGCTGGGCGGAGGGGCAAAATGCAGGTGCTAGCAGGTATCTGGGCTGATCCCACTAACACTGCATTTTTGGGAACCCTAAACTGCTGGGGATGCTAGTATAGATCTGATCAGATCAGATATTGATCCGGTCAGACACTATACCACTAAGGGAAGTGTATGGTGCGTGCGTGGGTGTTAGCGCTACTGGCACTAATCTGACGCTGCCAGGGGCGACGCAGACCCTAACTGACCCTAAAACCTAACTGATATCACCCACCGGGCGATCAGGGGGTTAAACCTTTATTGGATAATAAACGGCGGGTGCCCTGACGCTATATAAAACAAACTAACTAACCAGCGTCACCCGTAACACTTATACGGTGATCACTGTTGACAGGGGGTGAAAGGGTTAACTAGGGGCAATCAGGGGGTTAAAACCTTTATTAGGTAATATATGGGGGTACCTGACACTATAAAAACCTGACGGTGAACCTAAATAGCTAACTGCCTAACTTGCGTCACCCGTCACACCAATATGGCGATCAAAAAAATGATCGTTTAGTGACATTGGCGACAGGGGGTGAAAGGGTTAACTGGGGGCCAATCAAGGAGTTAAACCTTTATTAGGGGGGTTAGGGGGTACCCTAGACCTAAAGGGGCCTACCACTAATTGCCCCAACACTTATAACAGTCACAAATTGACACCAATGCAGTAAACAGTAAAAAAATGAAAACTGCTATTGGTATCACTGTGACAGGGGGTGCAGGGGGGGGGGGTGATCGGTGGGTGATTGGAGGGTGATTTGTGTGCCTACGTGTACTTGTGTTAGTGCGCTGTTGGTGCAACTCACTGTGATGTCTTCTCTCCTCGGGCTCCGGAACGAAAAGGCTCCATGAGGCGAGATGACATCACTTCCTCTGCTACTGTTTACAGTTTCAGAAGCAGAGGAAGCCTCTCATTCGTCAGGAGTGATCGTGAGGGAGAGGCCATGAATCAGTGGCCTCCCCCTCAGGACGGATCACTCCTGGAACGATGTCGACCACCACCGATTGCGCCCCCCTCCCGCAGGTAGACGGTAACGTACAGGTACGTTACTCTGCCTCCCCGTGCCATTCTGCCGACGTATATCGTCGTGAGGCGGTCGGCAAGTGGTAAAGTAATTCTGACAACATAATGTGTCTAGAAGATTTAGAAATAGGGAACATAACACCATTAATAAGGTAAGGATGGCAACCATAAGGCTAAGGCAGAAAACAGCTGTGGCACAACAGTTGAAACTCACCAAGAAGGGTATGGCACTGGAATAATTATCACAAGCTAGACGGAGACTGCTCAATAGACCAGAGCAGCCCATGCACACCAAACGACCGCTGAATGAATACCTCGGTAGAGGATCAATAAACACTCAGTGCTCAAATAGGGGTAAAAGTACCCAATAGTTTCATTGTTTCATAGAGGGCTGTCGTGTGTTCGGTTACCAGACACTCCAACCAGCCGAATAAGACCCCATACAAATACATCTTCCTCCACAAACGAGACAACCGCTCTGCTTAGGTTTCCAACTGGTCTGACACTTTATTGAGAAAAACAGGCTCTTATATACACTAAAAGAATACTGTAGTCCAAATGAACAACTCCACCCACAACATCACACAATGGTTACATAATGAGCCCCCCCCCCAATACACATTATTCTGACATCTCTTAGCAGACAACAGGTGAGTTCATTAGCTAATCCCTTTACAGTTTAAATGACTATGCATGATCTTTATATTCCCCAGACTGTCTGTCTGCTAATTTACAATACACACAATTACAGAGTTAATTATCACAATCCACAATGAAAGGATCTTTAGCAGCTAGCCAGGACTCATTTACATTACACAGGCAGACAGGTGGCTAGAGTTGAACCCATCAGCATCTCTACATTAACCTGTTGAGCTCAGAATCAAACAACCAGTAAATAGTCCTTTACAGATGTCCTGGGGAATATTGTGGATTAATATTACAGACCCATTTTAAAGCAATCCAAGACATATTCTCAATGTCCATTATTTTCTGGCTCATACTTTCTAAGAACGGGCCCTCCCATTACAGTACCATTGTGGCGATCGGTGGGGAAGAGGGCGCCGGCAGAGATGAAATAGGACCAGACCGAAGGACAGAGCCCTTGTGCCTTTATTGTGGCCAGGCAGGTCACTTTTTGAAGTCTTGCCCTACCCATCCAGGGAATGCCCGAACCTTGAGGTCCTGTAATGGATAGACCTTAGGTGGAGTTGTTTCATCCCCAGTTATCCAGAAGGATAAGCCCCTGGTCCAGTTACCCTTTCTTGGTCTGAGTCGTCCATCCAGATACAGGCTCTAATCGACTCTGGGGGTGCCGGCCTGTTCATTGATGCTGCCTTTGTATCTAAGCACTCCATTCCGCTGCAGCTTCATGCTATTCCACTTGCCATTAAGGGTCTTGACGGGAGACCTCTCCAGCCTGCCCATGTGACTCATGAGACTGTTCCATTGTCCATGGCCGTAGGGGCTCTTCACCATGAGATAATCCAATTCTAAGTCATTTCCTCACCTTAGTTTCCAGTAGTTATTGGTTATCCTTGGTTACAGAGGCACAACCCCTCTTTTGATTGTGTGTAGGGGTTGGGGTAGCCGTGAAATAATTATACTTCCACAGAGGCACCATCCCCAAAAGAAATATGGCTAAAATTTGGAAAATGGGGTGAAGTGGGACTTTAATTGTACCTCAGTGGAGTATGGACAAAAAATATATATATATATACCACAATTATAGAAAAATTTTAAATAATATATTATTTGCCTGCCATAGGCAGAGCCTTATTTAAAAGTCTATTACATTTTAAGACAAAATACAGTCTACTATTGCTTGAATTAAGGATGTGCAGGTCCTGGAGATGTCAAGAAATGTGGCCTACGCGTTTTGCGGAAACCCCCGCTTTGTCAGGGCATTAAGAATAGCACAAAAGAAAAAGACCATCATATAGCATCATAAAGATATTGAGAACATCAAATAAAATTAGCATAGGTTATAAGTTGACAGTAGGTGAGCAATGATAACACACAGATACATTTTTTCACAGACACCAAATCATTCTAAAGCAGCGGTTCTCAACTTGGGGGTCGAATGAGGATTTTTCCAGGGGTCACCGAATCCTGGGCTGTTCCTGAAGCCCACACCACTCTCCCAGCCTTTTCACAGCCACCCAGCTGGGCTGTTCCTGGAGCCTGCAGCCGCCCACTCAGCCTCTTCGCAGCCGCCCATTCAGTTCACGGCATGGCTGGGGGGCAGAGACTAGAGGTCAGCTGACTGGTGAGGAATTTGAAGTGGGAGGGGCTGGAGGAGACCCTATCTCCTGTTTTCGTCATAGGTGTCACTGCTGCGAGACACCACAAAGTCAGAGACACAGTGAAGCTGGAGACACAGTGAAGCTGGAGACACAGTGAAGCCGGAGACACAGTGAGTAACACTACCTGTGATTAGAGTTGTCATTAAAAGTCCCCACTACAGTTCTCAGATCAGCAGATGACCTTGACCAAGAGCACCTAAGTTGACTGATCAGAACTCCCCCCCAGCACTTCCGCTCATCCTATTCCCCCCCACCCCCCACCAAGGAGTAAGAAAAGGAATAAAAATAGAGAATACATGGAAGGGGAAGGAACAAAAGAAAAAGGGAGAGTGTCAGGAAGGGCATGCCAGCACCCAAGATAGCAGCCGAAGAAGATGGCCTATTGTTCCAGTTCCTGTCAGAATACCACTAGTGCACATTCGCGCGTGCGTGCGTCAGCACGTGCACATGTACATGCACGTGTGCGCGGGTGCACGCGCGCACCCCATGATGCTTTTTGTCGCCCAGCGGGCTATTTAAACTGGGTCAGTACCCAGACTCAATGCTGTCTGCTCTGCAGCGTTCCCGTGTGTTCCCGTTGCCTTCTGTTATCTGTTCCTGTACCTAACCCGTATTGCTACTGACGTTCCTGCTTTCTGCCTGCACCTGACCCGGATTGTTTTGACTACGTATCTGCCTGCTCCCTCTGCTACCTCACTGCTAGCCTATTACCGATCCGGCCTGTATCCTGACAATGCTTCTGCCTTTTACATCTGTTCCTGACGTGCCCACCAGTGTATGACCCGGCTTGCCTTCACCTGCCTTCTCTTCTGCCCTTGGAGTCCTGCTGAACCTCAATCCTATCTGCAGTTTCCACGGCTCCACTACAGCGATCCATCAGGCACTTGTGCGACTCTGCACTCCTGCGCCACCTGTCTGCTCTACCAGGGGGCCCCGAGTCAGAGGTGTAAGAGAGGCCATCCTCTGCATATCAGGCTCTACCGTCAGGTACGTGATAGAGAGAAAGAATAAGAGAAAGAACAAGAAATATGGCTAGAGAGAGCGATTGGGAAAAAAACAAGAAAGAAGAAGAAAGGAGAACAAAGAAGAGAAAATGTACCATAAGGGGTTTTATTACTGTACGAGTGGAAGGGACTCAGGTAGCACTAAATGTCTGTGGGTCAGGGGCACAAATTTCTTGTCTTGCTTTGGGTGCTGACAACCCACACTACGAAAATAATTTTACTGTTAGGGGTCCCCACAACTTGGGAAATTTTATCAAGGGGTCACAAGACTAGTAAGGTTGAGAATCACTGTTCTAAAGCATCTAAAGTTACTTACTGATAATGTCCGACCACAACATTGTGGAACATTGACATAGAAGTACAGTTACATGTCATACTGTTAAGCAGCGGTGTCTCACAAACGCAAAGTAGGGGAGGGAAGGAAGAATAACCAAATAAGCATTATCAAAATATCTGAATATTTACATTTATTCTTCATAAGTAAAAAAGAATCTAAAGCAGGGGTGCCCAACCTTTTGAGGAGGTCACGGGCCACAATGAGCATCAGTGGCGTAGCGTGGGTTGTCAGCGCCCAGGGCAAGGCAAGTAATTTGCGCCCCCTAACCTATGGACTTTTAGCACTCCCTGAGTCCCTTTCCCTTCCTACAATAGTACTGACCAGCCTGATTCCCACACTGACCACTACACTAACCTACCTGACCACTACACTAACCTACCTACCTGATTCCTACACTGACCTACCTGACCACTGCACTAACCTACCTGATTTCTACAGTGACCTACCTGATCCCTACACTGACCTACCTGATACCTACACTAACCACTACACTAACCTACCTGCTTCCTATACTTGCCACTACACTGACCTACCTGTCCACTATCCTGACCACTACACTACCTGATTCCTACACTGTCCACTACACTACACTACACTACACTACACTACACTGACCACTACACTACACTACACTACACTGACCACTACAGTACACTGTCACCTACACTGCACTGACCACTTCACTGTCCACTTCACTGCACCGACCACTACACTACACTGACCATTGCACTGACCACTACACTACACAGACCACTACACTACACTGCACTGACCACTACACTGACCACTACACTGACCAAAACACTACACAGACCACTACAATATCCACTTCACTACACTGACCACTGCACTGTCCACCTCACTGCACTGACCACTACACTGACCACAACACTGACCACTACACTGACCACTGCACTGTCCACCTCACTGCACTGACCACTACACTGACTACTACACTGACCACTACACTACACTTCACTGTACTGACAATTACACTGACCACTACACTACACTGTCCACTGCACTGTCCACCTCACTGCACTGACCACTACACTACACTGACCACTACACTACACTGACCACTACACTGTCCACTTCACTGCACTGACAATTACACTGACTACTACACTGACTACTACACTACACTACACTTATACTGACACCAGACGTTTTTTTTAAAATTTATACTGACTCTAGCTCTGGCTGGCTGCTCCCTTTCTCCCCAGACTGTATCCACCTCCTCACCTGCACCTTGTATCTTCCATTAGTTCGGAGGAGAGGGGGAGCCTGGAGGAGGTGAAGGCAGCGGTTTTCACAATGCAGTGGAGGCTGAGGCGGGATTCCAGGAGCAAGCGCGATCGTGGATAGACCAGCCTGGCCGCGATCACGGATAGGCCAACCTGGCCTCGATCCCTGATAGGCCAGCCCCACCGCGATCACGGATAGGCCAGCCCCAACACGATCACGGATAGGCCAGCCCTGCCGCAGCCGCCGCACATGACCCCATTCTTCGCACTAATGCTCAGAGAGGGCGGGTCGGGAATCCGCAATCTGGGCTTGCCGACCCGCCATCTCAGAGCAAGACAGCGGGCCAGCGGTTGGGCACCCCTGATCTAAAGACTCCCATACGTTTTGAGCAACATTTGCTTGAGACCTTGCAACAGTGTATATACAATCCCCATTTTGCACACTTGGTAAGCATTCACAAATATACTCAAACCCCCCCCCCTTTTTTCCTTCCTTCTCCCTTCTCCCCTTTTCCTTCTTTTTCTTCTCCCCTCCCCCCCCCTTTTCTAACACTTTTTCCTCTCTTCCTTTGTTAATCTTCTCCCGCCCACTCCCCTTTTTTCTCCTTTTTCTCTTACTTCCCTTTTTAATTTCTTTCTTCTCTTTTTTCTCCCTTCCCACCTCTCTTTCCTTCCCTTTTTCCTTCTTCCTCACTTTTCCTCCCCTTTCATTTCTCTCTTTTTCTTTCCTCTCTTTTTTCTTCACTTTTTCCTTTTTTCTTCCCTCTACATTCTTTTCCCCCTCTTTCTTCTTCCTTCTTCTCCTCTTCTCCTCCTCTCCCTATTCCCCCTTCCTCTCTCTCTGGGATCATGGGGTACTATATCACCACTTCCACACATTCATAATGTCACTATTCACATACAGGGGTCCCCCCTGGTTTCTCCGGTGGGATTGGGTTGAGCATCCCCACAGGCTCCACAGGCTTAAATGTTCCTCCTGGACCGACACTTTACCAATACAGTCTCCAGGTAAATATATTTAAAAAAACATTTTTACTTATGAAGAATATATTTAAATATTCAGATATTTTGATAATGCTTAATTGCTCATTCTTCCTTCCCTCCCCTACTTTGCGTTTGTGAGACACCACTGCACATGTAACAGTATGACATGTAACTGTACTTCTATGTCAATGTTCCACAATGTTGTGGTCGGACTTTATCAATAAGTAACTTTAGATGCTTTAGAATGATATGGTGTCTGTGAAAAAATGTGTCTGTGTGTTATTAGGGATGAGCTTCGAGTTCGAGTTGAACTCATGTTCGCCGAACAGCGAACAATTTGGGGTGTTCGTGGCAAATTCGAAAAGCCGCGGAACACCCTGTAAAAGTCCATGGGAGAAATCTAAAGTGCTAATTTTAAAGGCTTATGCCGCGTACACACGATCATTTTTATTGTCATTGAAAAAAACTGAATTTTTCTCGACGTGATTTTTCGTGTTTCCTCTCAAGCCTGCCTTGCCTACACACTATCGTGGAAAAAAATGTTCGAGTAAAGCGCGGTGACGTACAACACGTACGACGGCACTATAAAGGGGAAGTTCCATTCGGATGGCGCCACCCTTCATGTTAGTAAAGTTTGTTGAGAGACGATTCGCGCTTTTCAGCCTCGTGCTTTTCAGTCTGTTACAGCGTGACGAATGTGCTATCTCCATTATGAACGCTAGTTTTACCAGAACGAGCGCTCCCGTCTCATACTTGATTCTGAGCATGCGCATTTTTTTCACGTCGTTAAAGCCCACACACGGCCGTTTTTCATGACGAGAAAAACTACGATGTAAAAAACGATGTGAAAAATTAGAGCATGTTCCAATTTTTCTCGTCGTGATTCTCAGCGTTTTTCTCATCGGGAAAAACGCTGGACTGCCCACACACGATCATTTTTATTGACCACTTTAAAAAATTTCATTTTTCTCGTCATTGAAAACGATCGTGTGTACGCGGTATTATATGCAAGTTATTGTCATAAAAAGTGTTTGGGGACCTGGGTCCTGCCCCAGGGGACATGTATCAATGCAAAAAAAAGTTTTAAAAACTGACGTTTTTTCGGGAGCAGTGATTTTAATAATGCTTAAAGTGAAACAATAAAAGTGAAATATTCCTTTACATTTCGTACCTAGGGGGTGTGTATAGTATGCCTGTAAAGTAGCGCTTGTTTCCCGTGCTTAGAACTGTCCCTGTCCCTGAAGGAAAAAAAGTAATTTAAAAGTACTCGCGGCTGTAATGAATTGTCGGCTCCCGGCAATACAGAGAAATGTAATTGAAAGTCATTGATAAAAAAAAAAAACCTCAAAGCACCATGTCCCCATGTTGATGGGGACAAGGGCCTAATCCCAACAACCCTTTCCCGGTGGTTGTGGGGGTCTGCAGGCGGGGGGTTTATCGGAATCTGGAAGACCCCTTTAACAAAGGGGACCCCCAGATCCCGGCCCCGCCCTATGTGAATTGGTAAGGGGTACATTGTACCCCTACCATTTCACAAATAAAGTGTAAAAAAAAACAAAAAAACACACAGACACCATTGGGATAAGTCCTTTGTTAAAAAAAAATAAAAATAAAAGATTCCAGCGGTGGTAATCCACTCTCGGTCTCCACTCCAACGCTGTCGGTATCCTGCGATGGATGATCTCCTCTCCAGGTCCAGGCTCAAGCGATAAGATGTCCAGCGCAGCAAGGAACAGCATCCTGTCTCCGCCGGAGACAACCTGGGAATAACGTTGCGGCAGTCTGACAGGTCTAGCATGTAGCTAGATGAGCTCACCCATCACGTGACCCCGTCCCCCCTCTAACGCAAGGGGAAACCCGGGCTTTCCCAGTGACGTGCGGGTGACCCCGCCCCCCTCTGATGTAACGCAGGTTCCCCCTTTGCATCAGATGGGGGCGGGGTCACCCGCACGTCACTGGGTAAGCCCGGGTTTCCCCTTGCATCAGAGGGGGACGGGGTCACGTGACGGGAGGCCCCATCCTCAGCTACATACGAGACCTGTCAGGTTGCCACGACGTTATTCCCGGAGACAGGACAGGATGCTGTTCCTCGCTGCGCTGGACATCTCATCGCTGGAGCCTGGACCTGGAGAGGAGATCATCCATCGCAGGATACTGACAGCATTGGAGTGGAGACCGAGAGTGGATTACCACCGCTGGAATCTTTTTTTTATTTTTATTTTTTTTATTTTTAATAAAGGACTTATCCCAACGGTGTCTGTGTGTTTTTTTTCCAATTTTTTACACTTTCTTTGTGAAATGGTAGGGGTACAATTTACCCCTTACCAATTCACATAGGGGGGCTGGGATCTGGGGGTCCCCTTTGTTAAAGGGGTCTTCCATATTCCGATAAGCCCCCCCCGCCCACAGAACCCCACAACAACCGGGTTGTGGGGATGAGGCCCTTGTCCCCATCAACATGGGGACATGGTGCTTTGAGGGGTCACAGACCCCCAAAGCATCCTCCCTATGTTGAGGGCATGTGGCTTGGTATGGTTCAGGAGGGCGGGCGCTCTCTCGTCCTCCCTCTTTTCCTGCAGCCTGCCAGGTTGCGTGCTCAGATAAAGGGTCTGGTATGGATTTTTGGGGGGAACCCCACGTCATTTTTTTTAAATTTGACGCAGGGTTCCCCTTAATATCAATACCAGACCTGAAGGGCCTGGTAATTGAATTTGAAGGGACCCCCACGCATTTTTTTTTTTTTTTTATCAATGACTTTTCTCTGTATTGCCGGGAACCGACAATTCATTACAGCCGCAAGTACTTTTAAATTACTTTTTTCCTTCAGGGACAGGGACAGTTCTAAGCACGGGAAACAAGCGCTACTTTACAGGCATACTATACACACCCCCTAGGTACGAAATTTAAAGGAATGTTTCACTTTAAGCATTATTAAAATCACTGATCCCGAAAAAAAACTGTAGTTTTTAAAACTTTTTTTGCATTGATACATGTCTCCAGGGGCAGGACCCGGGTCCTCAAACACTCTATATGACAATAACTTGCATATAAGCCTTTAAAATTAGCACTTTAGATTTTTCATGTTCGAGTCCCATAGACTTTAACGGTGTTCGGATGTTCGAACAAATTTATTGCCTGTTCACATGTTCTCACAGATCCCTATGTGTTATCATTGCTCACCTACTGTCAACTTGTAACCTATGCTAATTTTATTTGATGTTCTCAATATCTTTATAATGCTATATGACGGTCTCTTTCTTTTGTGCTATTCTTAAGTCTCTGACAAAGTGGGGGGTTCCCGCGAAACGTGTAGGTCACATTTCTTGACATTTCCAGGACCTGCTCATCCTAAATTCAAGCAATAGTAGACTGTATTTTGTCTTAAACTGTAATAGACTTTTAAATAAGGCTCTGCCTATGGCAGGCAAATAATATATTTTTTTTCTATTTTTCTATTATTGTGGTATATATATATATATATATATTTTTTTGTCCATACTCCACCGAGGTACAATTAAAGTCCCACTCCACCCCATTTTCCGAATTTTAGCCATAAATCTTTTGGAGATGGTGCCTCTGTGGAAGTATAATTTTCCTGACAGACTCCATGGCAGACTACGTGTGGGTTAACCCCGCCTCCTCTCCACAGCTATAGGACCCCCTACCCATAAATATGAGCTCACCTCTACAGTGTTCCTTTTTTGTCCTCCTCACATGGACCCTTCATCATGCGATTCTGTGCAGTCCAGGATGTCTGTCGGATCAGGTACCAGTTGTGTGGTGCACCCAGGGCCCAGCTATGAGCGGGCGAGTGGTTTGGGCTGATGGATACCCCTATGGTGGAGGGATGTGGCCCCATTGTACCATGACGGATGGTGGATCTCGGCTGGCAAGGTCTGAAGACTTCTCTATAATATTTCCATGGCAGATTGTTTTTGTGTGTAGTGTGTTTTTTCTTCTCTGCATGTTGTTTTGAATCCATACAGCGCCGTTTGTTCTTGGTATCCGTGTGGAATGCTTCTGCGTTCCAGGACGCCATTTCCCTTCCTGATTCCGGCCGCTGTACGTCTGCGCATGCGCAGAGCCACGGTGAAACCGAGGCTTTGTTTTCGCGCATGCGCGGTGCGGCAGAAGGGTCAGAGGCCACACAGGCGCAGTAGGCTGGTCCGTTCGGTGCATGCACGCAGCGGGAACGGCCGCGACGTCATTCTGGTGGGTTATTTAAACCTCTGAAGAGCCCTATACAGGTGGGATAACCTGTGGGCATATAGCGGCAGCATCCCGGAGTCTCGGTACTCCTTGGGCAAGGTAAGGCATTGCACTCTGACAGTTTTTGTTGCATGTCTCTTAAAGGGACAGTTTAAAAAAAAAAATATATATATATATATATATATATATATTTTGGGAAAGTATTTTAAAATAGCTTTTTGTTTGTTATGCCTTCTTAGCCTAAGTAGTCTGTAGCATTGGATCGTGTTGTCTCTTCCTCATTATGGACTCTTCATCACCGCCCTGTGGCCAGCCCTCTCGCACAAGGTATGTGCAGACTGGGTAGGGGGATGGTGTCATTGTTTGTTTTTACTGCAGGTGGTTGCTAAATGCTTACCCTGCTCACCCTCCTCCCCCTCCCTCTGTCTGTATTATTTCATTGCAGCCCGGCTAGATCAGATCATCCGTCACAAGACAGGGACCTTGCCAGGCCGCATCATCAACATCATTCATCCTCCAGGTCCAGACGCGGCACTACGTCTAGGACCTATCATCATAGGGGACATACACATTCCCCCTCTAGGCATAGGAGACGTTCCCATTCCTCCTCTAATCACCGCCACCACCACCGCGATAGTCGCTCTGACCACAGAGCCTGCTGGGGATGTAAGACCAGAGTCCCGGAGGGCAAATCGCTATGGGACCCATGTTATGCCCGAGCGGTCGGTGAGAAACAGACGAAAAAACAAAATCTTGAGTCTCTTGTTAAACGTGTGGTACAGCAATCTATGAAGGAAATAGATGCCCCCCACACGAGGAGCCAGTCCACCACCTTGTCTGGCTCCTTGGCTGACGAGGCCCAGGAGGATCCCGGCCAATTCCAGCCCCATGATGCCTCCCATGATTCCTCGCAAGACGAGATGGAGGGAGATGATTCTACAGTGGGATTCGACTACGCTTTAGTCTCTCCACTGATCAAGGCAATTAAGGAAACCTTAAAGTTGGAAGATACCACTGCCCCCCCAGAAGAACAAAGGAAACTTTTTAAGCAACTGGGGAAAGAACGCTCCAATTTTCCACTTCCCTCTGAGCTGAAAGGCGTGTTTGAGGAAGAATGGAGCAAGGGAGGTAAGAAGGTTTCTATGATAAGCAAAACCTCTAGACTGTATCCCTTTAAAGCCGAGGATGTTAAGCATTTGGAAAATGCTCCCCTCGTAGATGCAGCAGTAATGCGCCAAGCGAAGCATGTCACCCTCCCGCTAGATGATACTGTATCCTTTAACCACTTGCCGCCCGCCCTATAACAGATTGACGGCGGCAAAGTGGTTTCAAAATCCTGACTGGACGTCATATGACGTCCTCAGGATTTTGAGCCGCTGCGCGCCCCCGGGGGCGCGCATCGCGGCGATCGTTGCTGCGGGATGTCAGTCTGACACCCCGCAACACCGATCTAGGTAATGGAGACTCTTTACCACGTGATCAGCCGTGTCCAATCACGGCTGATCATGATGTAAACAGGAAAAGCCGGTCATCGGCTTTTCCTCACTCGCGTCTGTCAGACGCGAGTAGAGGAGAGCCGATCGGCTGCTCCTCTGACAGGGGTGGTTTGTGCTTATCCATTATCAGCGCAGCCTCCCCGAGGATGCCCACACTGGACCACCAGGGATGCCACTAGACCACCAGGGATGCCACCTATAGGTATTCCACACTAGACCACCAGGGATGCTAATTATATACAAGTAATGGATGCCAATCAGTGCCCACAATGGATGCCAATCAGTGCCCACAAGCTTTAGGAGAAGCTGGAACTGGAATAGAGGGCAAACTTCCTTTCAAAAGTCTGCCAAGAAACAGACGCCCGGTGGGCGCGAGCAAACTAAATCCTTTTCAGATTGGGCCCGCCCAGGTGGATCGGGTAGGGGCTCGCCTACGTCTCTGCCAAAACGTCTGGGTGGCCTCGAACTCAGATTATTGGACCATCAAAACGGTCTCAACAGGCCACACGTGGTCCTTCACCCAGGTATCCTCCCTGCAGACCAATGCAGACCTCACTACCTCGGTTCTTCTATCTTATGTGAATGCCCTGAAAGATCAAGGAGCAGTAGTACCCGTGCCAAAGAGCGAGGAATTCCAGGGGGTATACTCCCCCCTCTTTCTAGTACAAAAGAAGAACGGCTCTTGGCACCCAGTTATAGACCTCACCTTTCTGAACAGGTATATAAAGCATGAGAAGTTCAAGATGGAGTCACTCTCGCCAACCACAAAGTCGTTCAACCAGGCGACTGGTTGATCTCAATAGATCTAAAGGACGCGTACTTTCATGTTCCCGTGGCAGAAGATTTCCACAATATGTTCGGTTTCAGGTCGAACAAGAGCACTTACAGTTTATATGTCTTCCATTCGGATTAACGACTTCTCCAAGAGTTTTTTCCAAGGTGCTGTTGGCAATAGTGTCTCTTATCAGAGTACAGGGCGTGCATCTGTACCATTACCTGGACGATTTGCTAGTACTGTCTCAGGACAAGCAGCAGCTTTTGGTCCACAAAGAACAGGTGATCTCTACACTAATAGAGTTCGGATGGCTCCTAAACCGGGAGAAAAGTCAGCTAGAGCCAACCCAGCGCTTAATCTATCTAGGAGCTCAATTCGACACCATAGAGAATACCATCTCTCTTCCGGAAGAAAAAATCCCGGTCATTCGGATAAGAATCTCCTTAGCCCTAGACTCCTCACACCTAAGGACGTCACAGTGCCTGAAGATAATCTGCACGATGGTGGCCACATCCCCTATGGTCAAATGGGCGATGTGGAGACTTCAACCTTTTCAGTCAGGTTTACTCCAGCAGTGGAGGTTGGACGATCTCAATCAGTTGATCCGGATAACACAGTCAATGAGGAACAGTCTCCTCTGGTGGCTTCAACACAAGAACTTGTTAACATGCCACTCCCTTGCTCCCATCCATTGGGTGACTGTCATGGAGATCCTGCCAGAAACAGGCGCCCCGGACTTCCTGGTCTCCGTTCGCGCGTGCGTCCAGCGGGTGGCGCCAGAGAGACTATTTAAACCTGTCAGTTACAGACAGTCCCTGCTGTCTGCTCTTCAGCGTTGTGTGCTAAACCCTGATCTGAGACCATACCTGTGCTAAAAGACCCGGCTTACCTTGACCAACCTGTTATATGCCTGCACCCGACCCCGGCTTGTTGTGACTACCCTTTGCCTGCACCCTGTACTTCTGCTGCCCGCCTGATATCTGACCCGGCCTGTTTACTACCCTGTTCCTGGTTCCGATCCAGTTTGCTTAACCGATCCAGTCTGCTGAGCTGTCTCAGATCCAGCCTGCTAAGCTGAACCTGCCTGCTAGCTGATCCTGTCTGCTGTGCTTCTTCCGATCCAGTCTGCGAGACCGATCCAGTCTGCTGAGCTGTCCCAGATCCAGCCTGCTAAGCTGAACCTGCCTGCTAGCTGATCCTGTCTGCTGTGCTTCTTCCGATCCAGTCTGCGAGACCGATCCAGTCTGCTGTGCTACTTCCGATCCAGCCTGCTAGCCGTTCCAGTTCCGGTATTCTGCAAGGAAGCTTCCGGGTGTTTGAATCACCACCTCACCACAGTTGATCCTGCCAGGTACCCGTGCCACTCCTTACTCCTGTGCCAACTGTCACCTTACCAGGGGGCCGGGAGTGGGGGCCGTAAGGGAGGCCGTCCCCTGCAATTCGGGCTCACTACCATCAGGTACGTGACAGTGACTGTTACATATGATGCCAGCAATGCGGGCTGGGGGGCCCATTGTGGGGCAGAACTGGCTCAGGGCAAATGGGATGCCCGTCTCCACATTCCAGGTTCAAACATTCTGGAACTACGTGCGGCATGGTGTGCCCTTCAAGCCTTTTCCCACCTCCTGAAAGGGAAGTCGGTCCTACTGCAGATGGACAACACCACTGCGGTGGCATACGTGAAGAGGCAAGGGGGCACGCGGAGCTCCGCCCTTCTCCAAGAGGTCGAGCCCATCATGACCTGGGCTCAGAGGAATCTTCTCAACTTGACAGCAGTCTTCATTCCAGGGGAGCAGAACATTCAAGCGGACTTCCTGTCACGCAGCAACCTAGACAACAACGAATGGTCACTGCACCCACAAACATTCAAGTGGATCCTATCGTTGGGAATCGATCCCGAGGTGGATCTGTTTGCATCCCCATGCAACTACAAAATCGACAGATACTACACTCGAGGTCGGTGCAGTCAAGCTTTCGAAGTGGATGCGTTAACGAGCAAGTGGAATTTCCACAGGGCGCATGCCTTCCCTCCACCTCCAATCATGCTAAAATTCCTACAGCAGCTTCAGTTAGAGACAGTTGAAGTGGTGACAATAGCACCATACTGGCCCAGCAGGCTGTGGTTTCCTCTCCTGAATCTAATGAGCTTCCGTTATTTGATACGTTTATCAGTTTTAAAAATACTCCCCCCCCCCCCCTTTCTCTGACACTTTTTAAACAGCTTTTTTTTTCCTTTCTGCTAATTAAGGGGAGTGGTTAATTGTTCACAGGTGAGTATATAAGTGTCTGTACAAACTCCCTTAGGAGCTGGCTCCCTGCTGATGGTGGCTTGCATGTGGATTTTGTGAACATCAGTGGAATTTTGAACTACAGTGGAGAGTTAAAAAACAGGAGTTTTGCTTTTAACTGCTTCTGCTTGCAAGTGTTGATTTATTTGTATTTTTTGTCCTTTATTTGATACGTTTATCAGTTTTAAAAATACTCCCCCCCCCCCTTTCTCTGACACTTTTTAAACAGCTTTTTTTTTTCCTTTCTGCTAATTAAGGGGAGTGGTTAATTGTTCACAGGTGAGTATATAAGTGTCTGTACAAACTCCCTTGGGAGCTGGCTCCCTGCTGATGGTGGCTTGCATGTGGATTTTGTGAACATCAGTGGAATTTTGAACTACAGTGGAGAGTTAAAAACCAGGAGTTTTGCTTTTAACTGCTTCTGCTTGCAAGTGTTGATTTATTTGTATTTTTTGTCCTTTATTTGATACGTTTATCAGTTTTAAAAATACTCCCCCCCCCTTTCTCTGACACTTTTTAAACAGCTTTTTTTTTCCTTTCTGCTAATTAAGGGGAGTGGTTAATTGTTCACAGGTGAGTATATAAGTGTCTGTACAAACTCCCTTAGGAGCTGGCTCCCTGCTGATGGTGGCTTGCATGTGGATTTTGTGAACATCAGTGGAATTTTGAACTACAGTGGAGAGTTAAAAACAGGAGTTAAGGCAGGAGTCTTCTAAACTGTGAGTAACATTATAAACTTCCTACAAGTAATTATATTGTAACTGGGAAATGAGTGCTAGAAGGGTTGAAGGTTTTGCTCAGTGCACAGTGTGCCACATGTATGCAAAATTGGTGCAACAGCTCCAGGATGGATACCGCTGTGACAGATGTGAGCAGGTTGCCCTTCTGGAAGCTCGCATTAGAGATCTGGAAGAGCAAGTTGCAACACTGGGCGGAAAGGACAACCTTGAAAGGGGTCCTCTGCTCGCTCAGCAGGTGGTCAGTAGGGCTGATGTGGAGGGTGGAGTGGCAAGTCAGGATTATCAGATAGGAAGATGGGTTAATGTAGTTAGAGGGAGTGGAAGGGGCTTGCAGAAAAGGAAGGCCAGTCCTGTAGTTGTGCATCAAAACAAATTTTCCACGTTGGGTGAAGATGTGGAGGTGGCAAACACAGAGGTGGCAGCCCTAGATGTCACTGCTACCCCTAACAGCCGGGAGAGCAACCCATCTAGTAGAGGTGGTGAGGGGAGTGCAGGTAGGCCAAGACAGTTGGTGGTTATAGGGGATTCTATAATCAGAAGGACTGATAGAATAATTTGTCGCCAGGATCGCCTCAAACGAATGGTTTGCTGTCTCCCTGGTGCCAGGGTTTGGCATGTGGTGGACCGGGTGGATAAATTACTGGGAGGGGCTGGGCATGACCCAGCTGTCTTGGTCCACGTTGGAACCAATGACAGTATACATGGAAGGTGGAGGCTCCTTAAGAATCAATTTAAAGAACTAGGCTGCAAGATGAAGGCAAGGACCTCCAAGGTGATATTCTCTGAAATATTGCCTGTGCCATGCGCAACACAGGAAAGGCAGGGGGAGATTAGAGAGCTGAATGCATGGCTAAAGACCTGGTGTAGGGAGGAGGGATTTGGGTTTCTAGAGCACTGGGCTGACTTTTCATTGGGGTGCAACCTATATGCTAAAGACGGTTTGCACTTGAATGGAAGGGGGTCTGCGGTGCTGGGGGAGAGGTTTAGGGGAAGGCTGGAGGAGTATTTAAACTAGGTTTGAGGGGGGAGGGTGAACTAGAATTACATCGGGCACACAGGTCAGTTAGTGGTCAGACATTAATGAAGAGTGGAATGGGGATAGATGGGGGGAGGGTTATGGCAGGTGACAAGAAAGTTCCCATGTTGCAAACAGCCATTGGAAACTATAGTGCCATTTGTACTACTAAAAATTATATGAAAAACACCAGAGAAAAATGTAATACATTAAAGTGTTTGTTCACCAATGCCAGAAGTCTGCCAAGCAAAATAGGTGAGTTGGAAGCTCTGGTGCATGAGGAGAGCTATGACGTAATCGGTATTGCTGACACGTGGCTTCAATCCTCACATGACTGGATTATTAATATTCCTGGCTATGCACTCTTTCGGAGAGACAGGGCAAAAAGGAAAGGTGGCGGGGTCTGTCTCTATGTGAGAAGTGATCTCAAAGCGAGTGTGAAAGAGGACCTGGTTGATGGAGAGTGTGATGAGGCTGAAGCATTATGGGTGGAACTGCATACAGATGTGCGTAGTTCAAAGTTAATCATTGGAGTTTGTTATAGACCACCCAATGTTAATGAGGAGGTGGAGACTCAGCTCCTTGCACAGATGGAAAGGGCTGCAAGGGCTGGGACGGTGATAATAATGGGGGATTTTAACTACCCAGAAATTGACTGGAGTAATGGCACTGCTGGGACAGTTAAAGGGCAAAAATTTATAAGCCTATTGCAGGACAATTTTATGGTCCAGTTTATTGAGGCCCCAACTAGGAATGATGCTCTGTTGGACCTGGTAATCTCAAACCATGCAGAGCACATTACTAATGTTCAGATAAAGGAACACCTGGGTAGCAGTGACCATAACATGATTTCATTTAATGTTAGCTGTAAGCAAGAAATACATGCAGGAAGGATAAAAACACTTAATTTCAATAAAGCAAATTTTCCAAGGATGAGGGCTGCTCTCCAGGACTTAGACTGGGAGGGAAAATTGGCATCAATGGGCACAGAACAGAAATGGGAATTCTTCAAAAAGACTGTTTGTGAACTCACTGCAAAGTATATTCCCATGGGCAATAAGTTTAAAAGGCTAAAAATAAAACCTATGTGGCTCACAGTTAAAGTTAAAAAAGCTATAAACAATAAGAAAAGCGCTTTTAAAAAATATAAACATGAAGGAACACTAGTGTCGTTTAAATGTTACAAAGAATATAACAGGATATGTAAAAAGGAAATCAAGGATGCAAAAATTCAAAACGAACGACAGATTGCAAAAGATAGTAGGACAAACCCCAAAAAATTCTTCAAATATATTAATAGTAAAAAGGTCAAGTCTGAGCATGTAGGCCCTTTACAAAATAATCTAGAGTGGGTGACTGGGGACAAAGAAAAGGCTAATTTATTAAATACTTTCTTCAGCTCTGTGTATACAATGGAGCATGGGGGAGTTCATGTCCATAATGGGGGTGGTAGTGACACAGCCCCAAATCCACAATGGCTCAAAAGTGATATGGTCCAGAAATATTTAGACAGAGTAAAGGTGGATAAAGCACCTGGACCAGATGGCATCCACCCACGGATCCTAAAAGAATTGAGCTCTGTAATTTCAAAGCCATTGTATCTAATTTTTAGGGACTCATTAATGACAGGAATAGTACCACTGGATTGGCGCAGGGCCAATGTGGTGCCTATATTTAAAAAGGGAACAAAGTCTTTACCAAGTAACTATAGACCTGTTAGTTTAACTTCCATAGTTGGGAAGATACTGGAGAGATTAATAAAAGACCACATAGATGAGTTCTTGCTGGAAAAAAACAATTTCAGCAACAGACAGCATGGATTCATGAAAGACAGAAGTTGTCAGACAAACCTGATTTCTTTTTATGAAGAGGTAAGTAAAACCTTGGACAGAGGCGTGGCTGTGGACGTGGTATACTTGGATTTTGCAAAAGCGTTTGATACAGTTCCCCACACACGGCTCATGTGTAAGGTAAAGTCTACAGGATTGGAAATATCAGTTTGTAAATGGATAGAAAACTGGCTAAAAGACAGAATTCAGAGAGTAGTAGTTAATGATTCTTACTCTGAATGGTCTAAGGTTATCAGTGGTGTACCCCAAGGTTCAGTGCTGGGACCCTTACTTTTTAATATCTTTATAAATGATATTGGGTCTGAGATCAAAAGTAACATTTCTGTCTTTGCAGATGACACCAAGCTATGCAGTGGAATGACGTCCTTGCAGGATGTCTCCAATTTACAAGCCGACCTCGATGCCCTGTCTAATTGGGCGACTATGTGGCAGATGAGGTTTAATGTTGATAAATGTAAAGTTATGCACTTGGGGGCTAAGAATATGAATGCATCATACATACTAGGGGGAATACAACTGGGGGGATCCGTAGTGGAAAAGGATCTGGGGGTTTTGGTAGATCATAAGCTCAATAATGGCATGCAATGCCAAGCTGTGGTTTCCAAAGCAAGCAAAGTCCTTTCTTGTATTAAGAGAGGTATGGACTCCAGAGAGAGAGACATCATTTTGCCCCTGTACAAATCATTAGTAAGGCCTCATCTGGAATATGCAGTTCAGTTTTGGGCACCAGTTCTCAAAAAGCATATCGGGGAACTGGAGAATATGCAGAGAAGGGCAACCAAACTGATAAGAGGCATGGAGGAGCTCAGCTATGAAGAAAGATTAGAGGAGCTGAATTTATTCACTCTTGAGAAGAGGAGAATAAGGGGGGATATGATTAACATGTACAAATATATAAGGGGTCCATATATTGATCTTGGTGATGAGTTATTCACTTTACGGTCAACACAGAGAACAAGGGGGCACTCTTTACGTCTAGAAGAAAAAAGATTTCATCTCCAAATGCGGAAAGGTTTCTTCACAGTAAGAGCTGTGAAAATGTGGAACAGACTCCCTGCAGAGGTGGTTCTGGCCAGCTCAGTAGATTGCTTTAAGAAAGGCATGGATACTTTCCTAAATGTACATAATATAACTGAGTACTAACAGTTCTAGGTAAAGTTGATCCAGGGTAAATCCGATTGCCTCTCGGGGGATCAGGAAGGAATTTTTCCCCTGCTGTAGCAAATTGGATCATGCTCTGCTGGGGTTTTTTGCCTTCCTCTGGATCAACTGTGGGTATAGAATTGGGTATATGGGATTGCACGATATTTTTTTTATTTTTATGGTTGAACTGGATGGACTTTGTCTTTTTTCAACCTGACTAACTATGTAACTATGTAACTATGTAACTATGGGACCCGTTGCCTCTTCCTCTCAGGCCGGACCTTCTTTCTCAGGGGGCGACCCTGCACCCCTGTCCAGCGATACTGAGACTGATGGTCTGGTTCTTGAGAGGGAGAGGCTAGAGTCTCTTGGGTGGGCTTCAGGGGTAATCTCTACCCTTATGAGCTCCAGAAAGCCTAACACAAACAGAACTTACAATAGAATCTGGGCCAGGTTTGTCAACTTCACGACTTCTGCAGGAAAATCATCTAGAAATCCTAGTGTTCAAGACATTTTGAGTTTTCTCCAATTAGGCTTGGATCTTCCTTTGTCAATCAGTTCCCTCAGGGTACAAGTTTCAGCCTTATCAGCTTTTCGGGAACGTCATGGGCAACTCATCCCCTGGTTCAACAGTTCTTTCGGGGGGCATCGAGAATCAGGCCTCAGAGGAAACCCAGGTTCCCCAAATGGGATCTTCCGCTCGTCCGTGATGCTCTTTCAGCACTCAACAACAAGGATCTTTCCATTAAGGACTTATCAGTTAAACTGGCTTTTCTAGTGGCTATTACTTCAGCCAAAAGGGTTTCAGAAATAAGCTTCCTGGGTTGTCAAGAACCCTTTTTGACTTTCTTCCCGGACCGAGTGGTCCTTATTCCCATGCTTGGGTCTAAGCCAAAAGTCACGTCAGTTTTCCACGAGAATCAGGAAATAGTCCTTACTACTTTCAATTCACCGGAATCAGCAGATGCTCATCCCTTGGATATGGGCGAGACTCTGAAAGAATATTTACGAGTCACTGCATCATTTAGAAACTCTAGCCATCTGTTCTTGTTACACACTGGCAGCAATAAAGGAAAACGGGCTTCCTCCAGAACGATAGCGGTCTGGATTGTTCAATCTATCCAGCAAGCCTACAGGGAGAAGGGCTCGGCTCCTCCAGAGGCGGTGACGGCTCATTCCACCAGAGGCATGGCAGCCTCATGGGCAGCGGCTCAATACGTGGCTCCTGATGTGATATGCAAGGCAGCTTCGTGGTCTTCGATCAACACTTTTATGTCTCATTACTGTATTGAGCCTGCTTCCCTTTCCTCTGTTAATTTTGGTCGGAGAATCCTGTCAGTTGACGGGAAAGATTAAAATATTTTTTGTTCAGCATACCCTCCCGTGTGGATTGGCTAGTTATTTCCCACATGTAGTCTGCCATTGAGTCTGTAAGGAAAAGGGAAAATTATTACCAAATACGTACCGTAATTTTCCTTTCCTGATAGACTCCATGGCAGACAGAGTTCCCACCCATGGATAAAAATATGAGAGTTGGAATTTGAGTCGGCTAGTTACGGAACACTGTCTGTAGAGGTGAGCTCAAATTTATGGGTAGGGGGTCCTATAGCTGTGGAGAGGAGGCGGGGTTAACCCACACGTAGTCTGCCATGGAGTCTATCAGGAAAGGAAAATTACGGTAAGTATTTGGTAATAAATTTTCCGTTATTTCACGGCTACCCCAACCCCTACACATAAACTTACCAGGTGTTAAACACACCATTGCTTTCCCCTTTTTTTGGCATATCCGTGAAATAAATTCTTTATATATTAACCACTTCAGCCCTGGAAGAATTTGACCCCTTCCTTACCAGAGCACTCTTTGCGATTCGGCACTGCGTCACTTTAACTGACAATTGCGCGTTCGTGAGACGGGGCTCCCAAACAAAATTGATGTCCTTTTTTTCCCACAAATAGAGCTTTCTTTTGGTGGTATTTGATCACCTCTGCTGTGTTTATTTTTTGCGCTATAAACAAAAATAGAGCGACAATTTTGAACAAAATGCATTATTTTTTACTTTTTGCTATAATAAATATCCCCAAAAAAATCTGTAAAAAAAAAAAAAATTCCACTGTTTAGGCCGATACGTATTCTTCTACATATTTTTGGTATAAAAAATCACAATAAGCGTATATTGATTGGTTTGCGCAAAGGTTATAACATCTACAAAATAGGGGATAGATTTATTGCATTTTTTTTATTATTATTTTTTTTACTAGTAATGGCGGCGATCTGCGATTTTTATTGTGACCGTGACATTGCGACAGACATATCGGACACTTTTTGACACATTTTTGGGACCATTCACATTTATACAGCGATTAGTGCTATAAAACTGCACTGATTACTTTGTTAATGTCACTGACAGGGAAGGGGTTAACACTAGGGGGCGCTGAAGGGGTTAAATATGTTCCCTAGTGAGTGATTCTAACTGTAGGGGGAGGGGACTCACAAGGGGATGAGACCGATCTGTGTTCCTCTGTACTGGGAACACACAACGGTCTCCTCACCTCTGACAGGACATGGATCTGTGTGTTTACACACACAGATCCACGGTCCTGCCGTGATTGCGGACATCGCGGCTGCCGGGCACACGCACTGGGTCCCGATCGATGCGCGCCCTAGGGTTGCCACCTGTCCAGGATTCACCCGGACAGTTTGGGTTTGGAATCATGTGTCCGGGTTTTAGACTGCCTGAAACCCCAACACATTATTCAGACTGGACAATGTCTTCCCAGCAAGATTGCTGGCTGCAGTTTTCTAAGCTGAGTGTGTCTGTTACACTCCTTCACACTGCCCAAAGCCAGCACTGACACTAACAATCCCCCCCCCCCCCCACCAAACACACACACACACACAGAGAGCAGAGGAGAGAGGGCTCGATCTGCAAGTCTTCCTCCCACCCCTACCCCTCTGTGTCTGCCCACACTCCAATTCCCAGGGCTGTGCCTAAGAAAAGGAAAGTAGGGGCCAGAAATTTGAAGTCCAGCAGCCTCAGATACATCTGAATGAGAGGTGCTGACTGCCAAGGGGTGAGTGAGCTCACCATCCATCCCTTCTCTCTCCTGCCTCTGAGTGAGTACACTAAGGTAAATCAGGGTTTTCAGAGAACCCTTTACATCAGAGTTCCCCTTTACACCAGAAGCCACAGTGTTCCCCCTTACATCAGAGTCCTCTCCATACATCAGAGTTCTCAGTGTTCCCCCAGAGCATCCCTTATGTTAGAGTCCCCAGAGTTACATCCCACGTTCACAGCATCTCCCTGCAGGGATGTTGTCCCAAGGGAGGGGGCGAGCACGCTGACTAACCCCCAGCTAGAACAGCTCAGATGATGGGGGCAAGCTTACTGAAGAGGAACGGGAAGTGAGAAATTCAGACAAAGAAAAAAAAAACATTTAGAAGGGAAATCGAAGGAAAAGGTAAGTGAACCAACAATGCACTAGCTTAAAGGAACCTATTTAGAAAATAAAAAACGAACCTTTACAATGCCTTTAATGAACGTTTTAAAACAAATTAATATTTTAATCCTTTTTCTTTCTTTGTATGAAATCTAATTTAAAAAACTGAATAGACAGTTACATGAATTAGACACTTTTGAAATAAGAATTGGAACAAGACTCTTATAATAGTACCAAATTCTCCCAGCTCCCTTCTTCCACCCCTTTTCCATTCCCCCCTCCCTTTTTCTTGCCAGTTCCCTCTCCGTAAAATGGTCAACTATTGTGGGTTGATCAAAATGAATAAAATTAAAATGACAGCGCTAGGTGACAACATTGAAACCAATTAAATTGTGGCCCTCTTTGCTCACCCAACAAAGCTATTAGAGCACAAATCCAGTTTTTATTGGCATAGTCATTTTTTTCAATCTTATATTGATAATAAAGTAGTCCCTATTTGTTTAAAAATTCAAATCTTTCCCACTTTAAAAAATCCACCAAACTCACTGTGGGAGGAAAATCTCACCACATGTTCATTGAACATGATGAAAATGTTCAAGGACCACTATGACCTAGAAAATAAAAAACTAGACGCTGAATTTCAAAGAATACAAAACAAACTGTATCCATCATGGGAAACAGATATCTCCATTTCATCGGAAGAGGAAATAAATCTTATGTAGACGAATATAACAAACAATTAATACAAAATAAAGATAAAAAGTTTGCAAAAGATTCAGTGGCATTTAAAATGGGAAGAGCGTATAAATGGAATATGACAAATAGGGGTAATTTTGGCAGATTCAGACAGACAAATGACGGCAACGCTTCCGACACTTCAACCACGTCATTCTTTAGATCTCAAACTAATTATACATGTCGGGGACCTCAGCACTCAACAGCACCCCATACTCACTCCACAGGTCCAACTGTGTACTCACAGGAAGATATAGATACAAACCGTATCCAGGCACAAAAAACGGAAAACACCCCTATTGTCTGACGGAGAGGACATGGTACCCATCCCCTCAGACACACAGGGTAGACAACACCCAAGTGGAGCCGTATCAGACGCCACCCCTAAACAACCTAGAGCATTAAATTTTCGCGCACCAGCCTCAAAAGAGAAAATTCCAACGACCCCAAAACCATCACACAATATAGCACAAAGTCACATAGACCATTTCATAGTTCGTCCCATCTAGCACAATCATGCACCTTTGATGTCATTAATCTGACACCACAAACATTTACGAAGACCGAATTAGAAGTCCTAGGTTTAGGACTCAATTTCTGTCCTACACGAGATGTAGACCATTTTGAAGTCGTTAAAGATATCAATTTATTTGCCAGAAAATGTAATTTCAAAACCTACTGGCACAACCACACGAACCGAATCAAAACAGATCCAGAAATGAAATGGTCCCATATGGATTATAGAATGTTGAACATTTTGACCCAATTGGAGAGGTAAGGAGGAGTCGGGGATGACCCCAGAGAAATGTGTAGCGGGGTATTCCCCTTTAACCTCCAGAGACTACATTTCCCATGACATCTTACAGCACCCAGGGTGCATTGCCCCCGAAGCAAGGACTGCTGGGGCGGACTTTATAAAGGGAAGGCGGAGCTTATTCTTTCTCTTTGGACACCTCCTGCCTAGCAAGCAAGAACTCTGTTCGAGACTGCTGTGAACCCAGGCCTGAAGCCTGGGCATTTTCTTCCAAAGAGCCTTCCGCCAGTCTAGCGGAACCACAGGGACATCTTTTCATCCTTGCTCTACTGTTCCAGGAGGACCGAAGACCCGGATGTCGATGGATCCATGTGCTTAGACGCATCGGCGGAGGAGACGGACTTGGACTGGTCCGGTTGGTGCAAGAGCACTTGCTCACAGATCAAATACTGTACTTCTACTACCCTGTTGGTTTACAAAGTTTTATTCGTCAAGTGCACACCGAGTTTTGCTAGCGAAGATTCTGTTATAGAACTTCCACTCAGTTCAGTCAGGCCTGACTGCGAAGGTAGATATTGCTGGGCGTTAGTCTGCCCACGAGGGGAAGTAGCTGGAAAAGGGTATCGTTAGAGTTGCATAGTGATAAAATATATTCTGCTTGTTTGAATACTGTGTATTGCAGGGAGCTGCAAATAACCTGTATACTCTTGTTTATTACTTACCCATTAGTCTCAGTAAATATACCTGGGTCAAGTACATTGGTGTCTGTTTCTTTTACTTGCGAAGGAAGTTTACCATATCACTGTGTGTGTTTGCCATAGGACTGTGTCACCAAGAGTTGTGGGTCACGCAGTCCTAGCTACCCTTACTAGCTGTGCCACGG
Source organism: Rana muscosa (assembly GCA_029206835.1). Lineage (NCBI taxonomy): Eukaryota > Metazoa > Chordata > Amphibia > Anura > Ranidae > Rana > Rana muscosa. The sequence goes on along the minus strand of CM055127.1, from coordinate 241,012,094 downwards.
GAGGGTAGAGTCGATTGCCAGGGGTTGACAGCGGTGCACTACAGGGCCCAAACTAAAATCAAAACCAGCAGCCCTCTTAACTGGGGGTACCGCTATATGTGGGGGCTCATCCGGGATAAGGAGATCAGAAGGAGGAGAATCCACCTTGGAGGAACTCTGTCTGGAAAACACCAACCTACCACCAGTGTGGAAGGAGAGAGCAAGGGCTCAACTAACAAAATGGAGAAAAATATTTTCAGAAGATGAGTTTGACGTGGGGTGTGCAAGGAGTGCCTCTCATAGGATCCGTCTACAGGAAGACAAACCCTTTCGGGAGAGGGTCCGACGAGTTCCTCTTGCTGATCTGGAGGACCTGCATGAGCAATTGGGCGAGTTGAAGAGAAATGGAGTGATTAAAGAGTCCAGGAGCCCGTATGCTTCCCCTATTGTAGTAGTCAGGAAGAAAAATGGATCATTAAGACTGTGCATAGACTACAGGACTCTCAATAGGAGGACTATACCTGATCAGTACACCACTTCCAGGATTGAGGATGCCCTACAGAGTCTGTCAGGAGCCAAGTGGTTCAGCGTTATGGACCTGAAGAGTGGGTACTACCAAATCCCAATGCATCCTGAAGACAGAGAAAAAATGGCTTTCATCACCCCGGTAGGGTTCTATGAGTTCCCCAAGGCCTGACGGGGGCCCCTGCCACTTTCCAGAGGCTAATGGAGAAGACGGTGGGGGATATGCACCTTATTGAAGTCCTAGTATACTTAGACGACATCATTTTCTTTGGAAGGACTCTGGAGGAGCATGAGGAAAGGCTGGAGAAAGTTTTGAAAAGACTCAGTGAAGAGGGACTCAAGCTCTCCAGAGAGAAGTGTCAGTTCTACCAGTCCTCAGTACACTATCTAGGACACATAGTGTCTGAAGAGGGAGTGTCTACCGATCCTGACAAGCTTGAAGCAGTTACTTCCTGGCCTCGCCCAACCACCGTGACTGAGCTTAGATCCTTCCTTGGGTTTTGCTCCTACTACCGCCGATTCGTGGAAGGATTTGCAAAAATAGCCAAACCTCTGAATGAGTTGCTGAGTACAGAGGGAGAGGAAGATGGGACTGGCCCCAGGAAGCCGGGAGAGTCCGTGGAAGGCCAGTGGACAGAGAAGTGTGAAGAAGCCTTCAAAATGTTAAAGAAGAGTCTGACCACTGCACCGGCATTGGCCTATGCTGACACCAAGAAACCATATGAACTGCATGTGGATGCCAGCCACGATGGCCTGGGAGGGGTGCTGTACCAGGAGTATGAAGGACAGCTAAGGCCAGTTGCCTATGTCAGCAGAAGCCTAACACCAGCGGAGAAGAATTACCCCACTCACAAGTTGGAGTTCCTGGCCCTAAAGTGGGCATTCGTAGATAAGCTCAGAGACTACCTGTATGGAGCTGACTTTACTGTAAAGACCGACAATAACCCACTTACCCATCTCTTCACCACAGCCAAGTTGGATGCCACCGGCCATCGTTGGTTGTCAGCCCTTTCCGGATTCAAAGTCAGCCTGAAGTACAGGCCTGGAGCAGGAAACCGAGATGCTGACGCATTGTCAAGAAGGTCTCATGCTCCCATTTGTCGCACTGAAGATTGGACCCAAGTGACCCCGGATGGAGGTAGGGCCCTGTGTCAAGTGGCACAGCTTCAAGCTAGTGGCGGATCCAGGGCTGAAGAAGTCGGAGTTTCTGTGGTGGGAGTACCCAAGTACTTTTGTGATGTGACCCAGATTGGTGAAGACAACTTGCCGAAGCTATCCAAGAAAGACCTAAGAAGGGATCAGTTGGAAGACCCCTGGGGAAGATTAGCTTTGGAAGTTCTGGAGGATCAGGATCCAGATAGCCTCCTACATGACCCCTCAAATGAGGGCCGATCCATCCACAAAGAATGGGACAAGTTACAGGTGCATCAAGGGGTGGTCTACCGAAGGGGCCCCTCTGGTGACCTGGAAGATAGGTGGCAGCTGTTCTTGCCAGAAAAGCACAGGAAAACCGTCCTAACTGCTCTGCATGATAATCATCAGGGATGAGCCGAACACCCCCGGGTTCGGTTCGCACCAGAACCCGCGAACGGACCGAAAGTTCGCACGAACGTTAGAACCCTATTAAATACAATGGATGTGAACGTTTGAAATCTAAAGTGCTAATTATAACGACTATTATGCATGTTATTGTCCTAAAAAGGGTTTGGGAACCCGGGTTCTGCACCAGGGGACATGTATCAATGCAAAAAGAAATTTTAAAAACGTCAGTTTTTCGGGAGCAGTCATTTTAATGATGCATAAAGTGAAAAAAAAAAAGTCAAATATTCCTTTAAATATCGTACCTGGGGGGTGTCTAAAGTATGCCTGTGAAGTGCCACGTGTTTCCCGTGTTTAGAACTGTCCCTGCACAAAATGACATTTCTAAAGGAGAAAAAGCCATTTAAAACTGCTTGCGGCTTTAATGTAATGTCTGGCCCCGGTAATATGGATGAAAATCTTTAAGAAAAATGGCATAGCTACCCCATCACCCCCCCCCTACCCCAGCCCATTACCAGCCCCTTTGGGTCTTGTATGGATATTAAGGGGAACCCCGCACACAAAATAAAAAAGGCCCTATATACTCTGAACAGCCGTATACAGGCGGTGCATACAAGACAGGGACTGTAGGTTTGTTCTTATGTAGAATCTGTTTGTAATTTTGAACAGGTACATTGTTTAAGTGTAGCTCCAGCCAAAAAATCTATTTTTAAGCTTTTTGGAAAACATAAGGAAGGGTTATCACCCCTGTAACATTTGTTTTGCTGTCTGTGTCCCTGTTCAGAACATTTCACCTCACTTTCCGTCCCAATGACAAATGTTTTTGAAAAGTGGGGTTTTTATTGAAACAAGGATTGGTGATAAAGCATCAGTAGAGAGGAGACACCTTTTTCCCATATTAACTCTTACAGGAGAGAATTTCCCTTCCTAGGGGTAGATTTCCTCTCACTTCCTGTTGTCTCCTTCCGTTTGCAAGTAGGAGTCGTTTGTAAGTTGGATGTTTGAATGAAGGGGCCTGCCCTATATACTCTGCTGAAATTTGCCCCTTACATGTTGGTGTTGCCACAACACTGTAAGCCCTCACAGTTACTCTTGGTGGGCGCATGAATGGGCCCTGCTGTGAATTATTAGATCAAGAATTGTAATTACACGCCCCTGTTAAACAGGGGCTGAAAAATTGGGCCTTAGGCACTGGTGCTGGTGCCACGACACTGCAACCTCTCCCAGATACTCTAGTTGGAGTGCAGGAATGAGCCCTGCTGCAAAGCATTGCATAAAAAATTGTAATTACATGCCCCTGTTAAACAGGGGCTGAAAAATTGGGCCTTAGGCACTGGTGCTGGTGCCACGACACTGCAACCTCTCCCAGATACTCTAGTTGGAGTGCAGGAATGAGCCCTGCTGCAAAGCATTGCATAAAAAATTGTAATTACATGCCCCTGTTAAACAGGGGCTGAAAAATTGGGCCTTAGGCACTGGTGCTGGTGCCACGACATTGCAACCTTTCCCAGATACTCTAGTTGGAGTGCAGGAATGAGCCCTGCTGCAAAGCATTGCACAAAAAATTGTAATTACATGCCCCTGTTAAACAGGGGCTGAAAAATTGGGCCTTAGGCACTGGTGCTGGTGCCACGACACTGCAACCTCTCCCAGATACTCTAGTTGGAGTGCAGGAATGAGCCCTGCTGCAAAGCATTGCATAAAATTTTTAATTACATGCCCCTGTTAAACAGGGGCTGAAAAATTGGGCCTTAGGCACTGGTGGCGGCACCCAGAAACAAAAATGTTCTTCCAAGCTATCATCATCAATCGGATCATTGAGGAGGAGGAGGATAGTCAGTCAACATAACAGGACAGTCACTCAGCATCAGCATCAGTCTTGAAGGGATGTGACATTTGAAAATAAATTAGTCTGTTATATCAGCTTCAGGTGTTTGGTAGCTGGTGGTGATCCAAGACTGGTTCATCTTTATGAAAGTCAGTCGATCAACCAAGTCGGCGGACAGGCGCACCCTGTGATCCGTGACAAATCCTCCAGCAGCACTGAATGTGCGTTCTGAAAGAACGCTGGATGCAGGACAGGCCAGTAGCTCAATTGCATACTGTGCAAGCTCTGGCCAGTGATCCAGCCTCAAGACCCAGTAAGCCAGAGGATTTTCGGTGGGGAAGGTGTCCAAGTCTGACCTTGCCCCTAGGTATTCCTGCACCATGTATATCAGACGCTGGCGATGGTTGCTGGAACCGATCATACCTTGGGGCTGCGGACTAAAGAATTGTCTGAACGCATCGGTCAGACGGCCACCTTCCCCACCGCTCCTTCTTTGACTGACCGAAGCCTCAGCAACTCGTTGTCCAGGACCAGGAGTTTGTAACCTCCCAGTCTCTGGGAACGCGTTGCACAGACCTTTCTGCAAGGCCTCCCGGAGTTGTCTCATCCTCTGCTCCCTCTGCGACGGTAAGATAAGGTCCGCAACCTTACCCTTGTACCGTGGATCAAGGAGAGTGGCCAGCCAGTAATGGTCCCTCTCCTTGATCAGAAGAATACGAGGATCCTTCCGCAGACTTTGCAGGATCAGGGAGGCCATGCAGCGTAGGTTAGCTGAGGCATTCGGTCCGGAGTCCTCTGGGTCACTAAGGACGACATGATCCGCAGCCACCTCCTCCCAGCCACGTACAAGTCCACGGGTTTCTTGGGACTGTAAATCATCCCTAAAAGACTGCTGCTGATGATGATGCTGAGTGCCAAGCTCCACCTCCATGCTGACACAATCCTCCTCCTCCTCCTCCTCTTCCTGTGCGATAGGTGGGACAGAAGGAACACTGTCTGGGTAAAGGGGGCCTTGAGAGGCAAGGAAGTCCTCCTCTTCCTGCCTCTGTTCTGCCTCAAGTGCCCTGTCCATTATTCCACGCAGCGTATGTTCCAACAGGTGGACAAGAGGTACAGTGTCACTGATGCATGCACTGTCACTGCTCACCATCCTCGTGGCCTCCTCAAATGGTGCCAGGACAGTGCATGCATCCCTGATCATGCCCCACTGGCGTGGTGAAAAAAACCCGAGCTCACCTGACCCTGTCCTGGTGCCGTAGTCGCACAGGTACTCATTGATGGCCCTCTGCTGCGTGTGCAGCCACTGCAGCATGGCCAATGTTGAGTTCCACCTGGTGGGCATGTCACATATAAGGCGGTTCTTGGGCAGGTTCAACTCCTTTTGCAGCTCAGCCAGGTGAGCACTGGCATTATAAGATCTGCGGAAATGCACACAGACTTTCCTGGCCTGCCTCAGGACATCCTGTAAGCCCCGGTACCTGCCCAAGAACCGCTGCACCACCAGGTTAAGGACGTGAGCCACACAGGGCACATGGGTCAGTTGTCCCTGTCGGAGGGCGGAGAGGAGGTTGGTGCCATTGTCGCAAACCACCATTCCTGGCTTAAGCTGGCGTGGCGTCAACCACCTCTAGGCCTGCCCCTGCAGAGCAGACAGAACCTCTGCCCCAGTGTGGCTCCTGTCCCCCAAACACACCAGCGCAAGCACGGCATGGCATCTTTTTGCCTGCGTACTTGCGTAGTCCCTTGAACGCCTACGGAGCACCGCTGGTTCCGAGGACAAAGCACAGGAAGAGGCCATGGAGGAAGAAGAAGAGGAGGGGGTGGAGGAGAGAGGTGTGTCACAACCAGTAGTAGCATTTTGGAGGCGTGGCGGCGGAACAACCTCCAACACTACTGCACCTTGTCCTGCATCCTTCCCAGCTGCCAAAAGAGTGACCCAATGGGCCGTGAAAGAAAGGTAACGTCCCTGTCCATGCCTGCTGGACCATGAGTCAGCGGTAATATGCACCTTACCGCTGACCGCCCTGTCACGCGAGGCCAAGACATTGCCTTCCACATGCCGGTAGAGAGCCGGAATCGCCTTCTGTGAGAAAAAGTGGTGTTTGGGAACCTGCCACTGAGGAACCGCACATTGCACAAACTCACGGAAGGGGGCCGAGTCTACCAACTGAAAAGGCAGCAGTTGAAGCGCTAGCAATTTAGCCAAGCTAGCATTCAACCGCTGGGCATGTGGATGGCTGGGAGTGAACTTCTTTCGACGGTCCAGCAGCTGGGGCAGGGAAATTTGCCTGCTAGAATCAGACGTCGGTGTACTGCTAGCAGAGTGCCCGCAAGTACTTGGCTGTGACACACCTAATTCTACACCTTCATTCCTCTCAGCGCTAGTGATGAGCCGAACACCCCCGGGTTCGGTTCGCACCAGAACCCGCGAACGGACCGAAAGTTCGTACGAACATTAGAACCCTATTAAATACAATGGATGCGAACGTTCGAATTCTAAAGTGCTAATTATAACAACTATTATGCATGTTATTGTCCTAAAAAGGGTTTGGGAACCCGGGTTCTGCACCAGGGGACATGTATCAATGCAAAAAGAAGTTTTAAAAACGGTCGTTTTTCGGGAGCAGTCATTTTAATGATGCATAAAGTGAAAAAAAAAAGTCAAATATTCCTTTAAGTATCGTACCTGGGGGGTGTCTAAAGTATGCCTGTGAAGTGCCACGTGTTTCCCGTGTTTAGAACTGTCCCTGCACAAAATGACACTTCTAAAGGAAAAAAAAGCCATTTAAAACTGCTTGCGGCTTTAATGTAATGTCTGGTCCCGGTAATATGGATGAAATTCTTTAAGAAAAATGGCATAGCTACCCCATGACCCCCCCCCCTACCCCAGCCCATTACCAGCCCCTTTGGGTCTTGTATGGATATTAAGGGGAACCCCGCACATAAAATAAAAAAGGCCCTATATACTCTGAACAGCCGTATACAGGCGGTGCATACAAGACAGGGACTGTAGGTTTGTTCTTATGTAGAATCTGTTTGTAATTTTGAACAGGTACATTGTTGAAGTGTAGCTCCAGACCAAAAATCTATTTTTAAACTTTTTGGAAAACATAGGTAAGGGTTATCACCCCTGTAACATTTGTTTTGCTGTCTGTGCCCCTGTTCAGAACATTTCACCTCACTTTCCGTCCCAATGACAACTGTTTTTGAAATGTGGTGTTTTTCTTGAAACAAGGATTGCTGATAAAGCATCAGTACAGAGGAGACACCTTTCTCCCATATTTATTCTTACAGGAGAGAATTTTCCTTCCTAGTGGTAGATTTCCTCTCACTTCCTGTTGTCTTCTTGCGTTTGCAAGTAGGAGTCGTTTGTAAGTTGGATGTTTGAAAGTAGGGACCTGCCGTATATACTCTGCAGAAATAGGCCTCTTAGTTGTTGGTGTTGGCACAACACTGTAAGCACTCACAGTTACTCTTGGTTGGTGCTGGAACGCCCTGCTGTCAACTATTATATCAGGAATTTTAATTACATATAATTGTTGAACAGTGGTAGTAAAAATTGGGCCTTTGATGGTGGTGCTGGTGCCACAACACTGTAAGCCCTGACAGTTACTCTTGGTGGGTGCAGCAATGGGCCCTGCTGTGAATTATTAGATCAAGAATTGTAATTGCATGCCCCTGTTGAACAGGGGCTGAAAAATTGGGCCTTTCGTGGTGGTGGTGGTGGTGGTGGTGTTGCCACAACACTGTAAGCCCTCAGAGTTACTCTTGGTGGGTGCAGGAATGGGCCCTGCTGTGAATTATTAGATCAAGAATTGTAATTACATGCCCCTTTTGAACAGGGGCTGAAAAATTGGGCCTTCCGTGGTGGTGGTGGTGGTGGCGTTGCCACAACACTGTAAGCCCTCAGAGTTACTCTTGGTGGGTGCAGGAATGGGCCCTGCTGTGAATTATTAGATCAAGAATTGTAATTGCATGCCCCTGTTGAACAGGGGCTGAAAAATTGGGCCTTAGGCACTGGTGGCACAACACTACAACCCCTCACAGATACTGTACTTGGAGCACAGCAATGAGCCCTGTTGCAAAGTATTGCTTCAAAAATTGTAATGACACGCCCCTGTTAAACAGGGGCTGAAAAATTGGGCCTTAGGCACTGGTGGCACAACACTACAACCCCTCACAGATACTGTACTTGGAGCACAGCAATGAGCCCTGTTGCAAAGTATTGCTTCAAAAATTGTAATGACACGCCCCTGTTAAACAGGGGCTGAAAAATTGGGCCTTAGGCACTGGTGCCACAACACTCCAACCCCTCACAGATACTGTACTTGGAGCACAGCAATGAGCCCTATGGCAAATTATTGCTAAAAAAATTGTAATTACACGCCCCTGTAAAACAGGGGCTGAAAAATTGGGCCTTAGCCACTGGTGGCGGCACCCATAAACAAAAATGATCTTCCAAGCTATCATCATCAATCGTATCATTGAGGACTCGGAGGAGGAGGATAGCCAGTCAACATAACAGCACAGGCACTCAGCATCAGCATCAGTCTTGAAGGGATGTGACATGTTAAAATCAATTAGTCTGTTATATCAGCATCAGGTGTGTGGTAGCTGGTGGTGATCCAAGACTGGTTCATCTTGATGAAAGTCAGTCGATCAACCGAGTCGGTGGACAGGTGCACCCTGTGATCCGTGACAAATCCTCCAGCAGCACTGAATGTGTGTTCCGAAAGAACGCTGGATGCAGGACAGGCCAGTAGCTCAATTGCATACTGTGCAAGCTCTGGCCAGTGATCCATCCTCAAGACCCAGTAAGCCAGAGGATTTTCAGTGGGGAAGGTGTCCAAGTCTGACCTTGCCCCTAGATATTCCTGCACCATGTTTATCAGACGCTGGCGATGGTTGCTGGAACCGATCATACTTTGGGGCTGCGGACTAAAGAATTGTCTGAACGCATCGGTCAGACGGCCACCTTCCCCACCGCTCCTTCTTTGACTGGCCGAAGCCTCAGCAACTCGTTGTCCAGGACCAGGAGTTTGTAACCTCCCAGTCTCTGGGAACGCGTTGCACAGACCTTTCTGCAAGGCCTCCCGGAGTTGTCTCATCCTCTGCTCCCTCTGCGACGGTAACATAAGGTCCGCAACCTTACCCTTGTACCGTGGATCAAGGAGAGTGGCCAGCCAGTAATGGTCCCTCTCCTTGATCCGAAGAATACGAGGATCCTTCCGCAGACTTTGCAGGATCAGGGAGGCCATGCAGCGTAGGTTTGCTGAGGCATTCGCTCCGGAGTCCTCTGGGTCACTAAGGACGACATGATCCGCAGCCACCTCCTCCCAGCCACGTACAAGTCCACTGGTTTCTTGGGACTGTAAATCATCCCTAAAAGACTGCTGCTGATGATGCTGAGTGCCAGCCTCCACCTCCATGCTGACACAATCCTCCTCCTCCTCCTCCTCCTCTTCCTGTGCGATGGGTGGGACAGAAGGAACACTGTCTGGGTAAAGGGGGCCTTGAGAGGCAAGGAAGTCCTCCTCTTCCTGCCTCTGTTCTGCCTCAAGTGCCCTGTCCATTATTCCACGCAGCGTGTGCTCCAACAGGTGGACAAGAGGTACAGTGTCACTGATGCATGCACTGTCACTGCTCACCATCCTCGTGGCCTTCTCAAATGGTGCCAGGACAGTGCATGCATCCCTGATCATGCCCCACTGGCGTGGAGAAAAAAAAACAAGCTCCCCTGACCCTGGTGCCGTAGTCGCACAGGTACTCATTGATGGCCCTCTGCTGCGTGTGCAGCCGCTGCAGCATGGCCAACGTTGAGTTCCACCTGGTGGGCATGTCACATATAAGGCGGTTCTTGGGCAGGTTCAACTCCTTTTGCAGCTCAGCCAGGCGAGCACTGGCATTATAAGATCTGCGGAAATGCACACAGACTTTCCTGGCCTGCCTCAGGACATCCTGTAAGCCCGGGTACCTGCCCAAGAACCGCTGCACCACCAGGTTAAGGACGTGAGCCACACAGGGCACATGGGTCAGTTGTCCCTGTCGGAGGGCAGAGAGGAGGTTGGTGCCATTGTCGCAAACCACCATTCCTGGCTTAAGCTGGCGTGGCGTCAACCACCTCTCGGCCTGGCCCTGCAGAGCAGACAGGACCTCTGCCCCAGTGTGGCTTCTGTCCCCCAAACACACCAGCACAAGCACGGCATGGCATCTTTTTGCCTGCGTACTTGCGTAGCCCCGTGAACGGCTACGGAGCACAGCTGGTTCATAGGACAAACCACAGGAAGAGGCCATGGAGGAAGAAGAAGAGGAGGGGGTGGAGGAGAGAGGTGTGTCACAACCAGTAGTAGCATTTTGGAGGCGTGGCGGTGGAACAACCTCCAACACTACTGCACCTTGTCCTGCATCCTTCCCAGCTGCCAAAAGAGTGACCCAATGGGCCGTGAAAGAAAGGTAACGTCCCTGTCCATGCCTGCTGGACCATGAGTCAGCGGTAATATGCACCTTACCGCTGACCGCCCTGTCCAGCGAGGCCAAGACATTGCCTTCCACATGCCGGTAGAGAGCCGGAATAGCCTTCCGTGAGAAAAAGTGGCGTTTGGGAACCTGCCACTGAGGAACCGCACATTGCACAAACTCACGGAAGGGGGCCGAGTCTACCAACTGAAAAGGCAGCAGTTGAAGCGCTAGCAATTTAGCCAAGCTAGCATTCAACCGCTGGGCATGTGGATGGCTGGGAGTGAACTTCTTTCGACGGTCCAGCAGCTGGGGCAGGGAAATTTGCCTGCTAGAATCGGACGTCGGTGTACTGCTAGCAGAGTGGCCGCAAGTACTTGGCTGTGACACACCTAATTCTACACCTTCATTCCTCTCAGTGCATGTTTCAGAGAGGACTGAAGTTATAGTGGGGTTGGAGATCCCAGCTGATGCGGTGCAAGGAGAGGTCCGCTTTGTTCTTTGGTGTGGGTCTTTGAGGTAGGCTTGCCAACGAGCTGCATGGCAGGTCAACATATGTCTGGTCAGGCATGTGGTACCCAAGCGGCTGATGTTTTGGCCACGCGATATACGCTTGAGACATATGTTGCAAACAGCAGCTGTGCGATCTGATGCACTAGCCTCAAAAAAGGCCCACACCAAAGAACTTTTTGAATGACGGGCAGAGGCAGCGCCCTGCACAGGCAGAGCTCTGCGGTGTGATTCCGTCGGTGTACTGCCCTTACGCTGGCCACCAAAGGGCATCCTGCCTCGTTGGAGATGTGCCTCCTCCTCATCCTCCTCCTCCTCCTCTCTCCTATTAGGCACCCACGTGGAGTCAGTGACCTCATCATCCCCTCCCTCCTCATCACTGGAGCCAATCTGGCAGTATGCTGCAGCTGCTGGAACATGACTGCCAGATTGGTGTCCTTCTTGAGCATCCCCTCTGTCTGCTCTCACGCTACTGCCTTCCTGTAGCTGGGTTTCATCATCAGACCCTTCGAAACGCTGGGCATCCTCCTGGAGCATGTACCCAACACTGTGCTCAAACAGTTCGGGGGACTCCTCAGGAGGAGGACATGGTGGGTCTAGGGAAGGAGTGACTGATGATGAGTCTGACATTGATACCAGGGAAGAGGACGCTTTGGCAGCTGCTTTGCCAGTACCCTGAGCCTGGGTGAGAGAGGATGAGGAGGAGGAGGAGGGCTTGGTCATCCACTCTACCAAGTCTTCGGCATGATGTGGCTCAACATGTCCAGCTGCCGAAAAGAAGGACAAGCGTGTCCCATGGCCATGTGCTGATGACAATGCACCGCGTCCACGACCAGCACTGTTGCCCCCAGACACAGAGCCTGCTTGCCCTCTTTTATTGCCTCCTGACTGTCTGCCTCTCCTTGTTTGCCTTCCAGACATTCTAATAGATGGCCTGCAGGGAGATGGGAAAAAAGCAATAAGGGCTACCTTCAGGTGTCCTTCTCTGTCCCTTTACTTAAGGATTTCTAAATATGGTTGAGGATGATTGCTTTTGCACAGAATAGCACAACGACAATTTCCCTGACTGTCCAAAAAACAAGGATTTCAAAGATGGTTGATGAGGAATGCTTTAGCACACTATAGCACAAGGAGAATTTCCCTCACTGTCCTTCCCTGTCCCTAGAAACAAGGATTCGCACAGTAAAAGACACTGACACTCTCCCTACCTAGAGTTTTCTGTCCCTAGAAAAAATGTTTTTTTAAAGCACACTATAGCACAAGGAGAATTTCCCTCACTTTCCTTCTTTGTCCCTAGAAACAAGGATTATCACAGTGAAAGAAACTGACACTCTCCCTACCTAGAGTTTTCTGTCCCTAGAAAAAATGTTTTTTTAAAGCACACTATAGCACAAGGAGAATTCCCTCACTGTCCTTCCCTGTCCCTAGAAACAAGGATTCGCACAGTAAAAGACACTGACACTCTCCCTACCTAGAGTTTTCTGTCCCTAGAAAAAATGTTTTTTTAAAGCACACTATAGCACAAGGAGAATTTCCCTCACTTTCCTTCTTTGTCCCTAGAAACAAGGATTATCACAGTGAAAGAAACTGACACTCTCCCTACCTAGAGTTTTCTGTCCCTAGAAAAAATGTTTTTTTAAAGCACACTATAGCACAAGGAGAATTCCCTCACTGTCCTTCCCTGTCCCTAGAAACAAGGATTCGCACAGTAAAATACACTGACACTCTCCCTACCTAGAGTTTTCTGTCCCTAGAAAAAATGTTTTTTTAAAGTACACTATAGCACAAGGAGAATTTCCCTCACTTTCCTTCTTTGTCCCTAGAAACAAGGATTATCACAGTGAAAGAAACTGACACTCTCCCTACCTAGAGTTTTCTGTCCCTAGAAATTTTTTTTTTTTAAAGCACACTATAGCACAAGGAGAATTCCCTCACTGTCCTTCCCTGTCCCTAGAAACAAGGATTCGCACAGTAAAAGACACTGACACTCTCCCTACCTAGAGTTTTCTGTCCCTAGAAAAAATGTTTTTTTAAAGCACACTATAGCACAAGGAGAATTTCCCTCACTTTCCTTCTTTGTCCCTAGAAACAAGGATTATCACAGTGAAAGAAACTGACACTCTCCCTACCTAGAGTTTTCTGTCCCTAGAAAAAATGTTTTTTTAAAGCACACTATAGCACAAGGAGAATTCCCTCACTGTCCTTCCCTGTCCCTAGAAACAAGGATTCGCACAGTAAAAGACACTGACACTCTCCCTACCTAGAGTTTTCTGTCCCTAGAAAAAATGTTTTTTTTAAAGCACACTATAGCACAAGGAGAATTTCCCTCACTTTCCTTCTTTGTCCCTAGAAACAAGGATTATCACAGTGAAAGAAACTGACACTCTCCCTACCTAGAGTTTTCTGTCCCTAGAAAAAATGTTTTTTTAAAGCACACTATAGCACAAGGAGAATTCCATCACTGTCCTTCCCTGTCCCTAGAAACAAGGATTCGCACAGTAAAAGACACTGACACTCTCCCTACCTAGAGTTTTCTGTCCCTAGAAAAAATGTTTTTTTAAAGCACACTATAGCACAAGGAGAATTTCCCTCACTTTCCTTCTTTGTCCCTAGAAACAAGGATTATCACAGTGAAAGAAACTGACACCCTCCCTACCTAGAGTTTTCTGTCCCTAGAAAAAATGTTTTTTTAAAGCACACTATAGCACAAGGAGAATTCCCTCACTGTCCTTCCCTGTCCCTAGAAACAAGGATTCGCACAGTAAAAGACACTGACACTCTCCCTACCTAGAGTTTTCTGTCCCTAGAAAAAATGTTTTTTTAAAGCACACTATAGCACAAGGAGAATTTCCCTCACTTTCCTTCTTTGTCCCTAGAAACAAGGATTATCACAGTGAAAGAAACTGACACTCTCCCTACCTAGAGTTTTCTGTCCCTAGAAAAAATGTTTTTTTAAAGCACACTATAGCACAAGGAGAATTCCCTCACTGTCCTTCCCTGTCCCTAGAAACAAGGATTCGCACAGTAAAAGACACTGACACTCTCCCTACCTAGAGTTTTCTGTCCCTAGAAAAAATGTTTTTTTAAAGCACACTATAGCACAAGGAGAATTTCCCTCACTTTCCTTCTTTGTCCCTAGAAACAAGGATTATCACAGTGAAAGAAACTGACACTCTCCCTACCTAGAGTTTTCTGTCCCTAGAAAAAATGTTTTTTTAAAGCACACTATAGCACAAGGAGAATTCCCTCACTGTCCTTCCCTGTCCCTAGAAACAAGGATTCGCACAGTAAAATACACTGACACTCTCCCTACCTAGAGTTTTCTGTCCCTAGAAAAAATGTTTTTTTAAAGTACACTATAGCACAAGGAGAATTTCCCTCACTTTCCTTCTTTGTCCCTAGAAACAAGGATTATCACAGTGAAAGAAACTGACACTCTCCCTACCTAGAGTTTTCTGTCCCTAGAAATTTTTTTTTTTTAAAGCACACTATAGCACAAGGAGAATTCCCTCACTGTCCTTCCCTGTCCCTAGAAACAAGGATTCGCACAGTAAAAGACACTGACACTCTCCCTACCTAGAGTTTTCTGTCCCTAGAAAAAATGTTTTTTTTAAAGCACACTATAGCACAAGGAGAATTTCCCTCACTTTCCTTCTTTGTCCCTAGAAACAAGGATTATCACAGTGAAAGAAACTGACACTCTCCCTACCTAGAGTTTTCTGTCCCTAGAAAAAATGTTTTTTTAAAGCACACTATAGCACAAGGAGAATTCCCTCACTGTCCTTCCCTGTCCCTAGAAACAAGGATTCGCACAGTAAAAGACACTGACACTCTCCCTACCTAGAGTTTTCTGTCCCTAGAAAAAATGTTTTTTTTAAAGCACACTATAGCACAAGGAGAATTTCCCTCACTTTCCTTCTTTGTCCCTAGAAACAAGGATTATCACAGTGAAAGAAACTGACACTCTCCCTACCTAGAGTTTTCTGTCCCTAGAAAAAATGTTTTTTTAAAGCACACTATAGCACAAGGAGAATTCCATCACTGTCCTTCCCTGTCCCTAGAAACAAGGATTCGCACAGTAAAAGACACTGACACTCTCCCTACCTAGAGTTTTCTGTCCCTAGAAAAAATGTTTTTTTAAAGCACACTATAGCACAAGGAGAATTTCCCTCACTTTCCTTCTTTGTCCCTAGAAACAAGGATTATCACAGTGAAAGAAACTGACACCCTCCCTACCTAGAGTTTTCTGTCCCTAGAAAAAATGTTTTTTTAAAGCACACTATAGCACAAGGAGAATTCCCTCACTGTCCTTCCCTGTCCCTAGAAACAAGGATTCGCACAGTAAAAGACACTGACACTCTCCCTACCTAGAGTTTTCTGTCCCTAGAAAAAATGTTTTTTTAAAGCACACTATAGCACAAGGAGAATTTCCCTCACTTTCCTTCTTTGTCCCTAGAAACAAGGATTATCACAGTGAAAGAAACTGACACTCTCCCTACCTAGAGTTTTCTGTCCCTAGAAAAAATGTTTTTTTAAAGCACACTATAGCACAAGGAGAATTTCCCTCACTTTCCTTTTTTGTCCCTAGAAACAAGGATTATCACAGTGAAAGAAACTGACACTCTCCCTACCTAGAGTTTTCTGTCCCTAGAAAAAATGTTTTTTTAAAGCACACTATAGCACAAGGAGAATTCCCTCACTGTCCTTCCCTGTCCCTAGAAACAAGGATTCGCACAGTAAAAGACACTGACACTCTCCCTACCTAGAGTTTTCTGTCCCTAGAAAAAATGTTTTTTTAAAGCACACTATAGCACAAGGAGAATTTCCCTCACTTTCCTTCTTTGTCCCTAGAAACAAGGATTATCACAGTGAAAGAAACTGACACTCTCCCTACCTAGAGTTTTCTGTCCCTAGAAAAAATGTTTTTTTAAAGCACACTATAGCACAAGGAGAATTCCCTCACTGTCCTTCCCTGTCCCTAGAAACAAGGATTCGCACAGTAAAAGACACTGACACTCTCCCTACCTAGAGTTTTCTGTCCCTAGAAAAAATGTTTTTTTAAAGCACACTATAGCACAAGGAGAATTTCCCTCACTTTCCTTCTTTGTCCCTAGAAACAAGGATTATCACAGTGAAAGAAACTGACACTCTCCCTACCTAGAGTTTTCTGTCCCTAGAAAAAATGTTTTTTTAAAGCACACTATAGCACAAGGAGAATTCCCTCACTGTCCTTCCCTGTCCCTAGAAACAAGGATTCGCACAGTAAAAGACACTGACACTCTCCCTACCTAGAGTTTTCTGTCCCTAGAAAAAATGTTTTTTTAAAGCACACTATAGCACAAGGAGAATTTCCCTCACTTTCCTTCTTTGTCCCTAGAAACAAGGATTATCACAGTGAAAGAAACTGACACTCTCCCTACCTAGAGTTTTCTGTCCCTAGAAAAAATGTTTTTTTAAAGCACACTATAGCACAAGGAGAATTCCCTCACTGTCCTTCCCTGTCCCTAGAAACAAGGATTCGCACAGTAAAAGACACTGACACTCTCCCTACCTATCCTTCTCTTTCCCTAAACTAAAGGAATCCAGGTTAAGCAAGAAATAAATAAATGTCACTGTCCCTGCCTATGCTTCTCTTTCCCTGCTCCGGAACACACTACACTAGGCCGCCGTGCTGGCGGCCTTTTATAGTGTGGGGCGTGTACTAAACACCCTCAGCAATAATTGGCCACAGGCATCCTGCCTGTGGCCAATCATTGCTCTCCTCGCTGCCAGCGCTGTGATTGGCCAAGCATGCGGGGTCACAGTGCATGCTTGGCCAATCACAGCGCCTGGATGACACTGCGATGGCGTAGTGCATTGTGGGCCGTTCGCGTCACTCGAATTTGGCGCGAACGGCCCAAATCGTTCGATCTTCGTCGAACGATCGAACAGTCGATGTTCGAGTCGAACGTATGTTCGACTCGAACACGAAGCTCATCCCTACTCAGCGCAGGTTTCAGAGAGGACTGAAGGTATAGTGGGGTTGGAGATCCCAGCTGATGCGGTGCAAGGAGAGGTCCGCTTTGTTCTTTGGTGTGGGTCTTTAAGGTAGGCTTGCCAACGAGCTGCATGGCAGGTCAACATATGTCTGGTCAAGCATGTGGTGCCTAAGCGGCTGATGTTTGGCCACGCGATATACGCTTGAGACATATGTTGCAAACAGCAGCTGTGCGATCTGATGCACTCGACTCAAAAAAGGCCCACACCAAAGAACTTTTTGAATAACGGGCAGAGGCAGCGCCCTGCACAAGCGGAGCTCTGCGGTGTGATTCCGTCGGTGTGCTGCCCATACGCTGGCCCCCCGAGGGCATCCTGCCTCGTTGGAGATGTGCCTCCTCCTCATCCTCTCTCCTATTAGGCACCCACGTGGAGTCAGTGACCTCATCATCCCCTCCCTCCTCATCACTGGAGCCAATCTGGCAGTATACTGCAGCTGCTGGAACATGACTGCCAGATTGGTGTCCTTCTTGAGCATCCCCTCTCTCTGCTCTCACGCTACTGCCTTCCTCTAGCTGGGTATCATCATCAGACCCTTCGAAACGCTGGGCATCCTCCTGGAGCATGTACCCAACACTGTGCTCAAACAGTTCGGGGGACTCCTCAGGAGGACATGGTGGGTCTAGGGAAGGAGTGACTGATGATGACATTGATACCAGGGAAGAGGACGCTTTGGCAGCTGCTTTGCCAGTACCCTGAGCCTGGGTGAGAGAGGATGAGGAGGATGAGGAGGGCTTGGTCATCCACTCTATCAAGTCTTCAGCATGATGCGGCTCAACACGTCCAGCTGCCGAAAAGAAGGACAAGCGTGTCCCATGGCCACGTGCTGATGGCGATGCACCGCTTCCACAACCAGCACTGTTGTCTCTAGACACAGAGCCTGCTTGCCCTCTTTTATTGGCTCCTGACTGTCTGCCTCTCCTTGTTTGCCTTCCAGACATTCTAATGGCCTGCAGTAATCACACTACGCCTGCTGTAAGTGCTGCAAATGCCTGTTAGAGTAACACACTAGGAAAACACAGCAATAAGGCCTAGCTTCAGGAGTATATTTTGCAGGAAGCACACTACGCCCGCTGTAAGTGCTGCAAATGCCTGTTGGTGTAACACACCAGGAAAACACAACAATACGTGCTAGCTTCAGGTGTATATTTTGCAGTAATCACACTACGCCTGCTGTAAGTGCTGCAAATGCCTGTTGGTGTAACACACTAGGAAAACACAGCAATAAGGCGTAACTTCAGGAGTATATTTTGCAGGAATCACACTACGCCTGCTGTAAGTGCTGCAAATGCCTGTTGGTGTAACACACTAGGAAAACACAGCAATAAGGCGTAGCTTCAGGAGTATATTTTGCAGGAATCACACTACGCCTGCTGTAAGTGCTGCAAATGCCTGTTGGTGTAACACACCAGGAAAACACAGCAATAAGGCGTAGCTTCAGGAGTATATTTTGCAGGAATCACACTACGCCTGCTGTAAGTGCTGCAAATGCCTGTTGGTGTAACACACTAGGAAAACACAGCAATACGGGCTAGCTTCAGGAGTATATTTTGCAGGAATCACACTACGCCTGCTGTAAGTGCTGCAAATGCCTGTTGGTGTAACACACCAGGAAAACACAGCAATACGGGCTAGCTTCAGGAGTATATTTTGCAGGAATCACACTACGCCTGCTGTAAGTGCTGCAAATGCCTGTTGGTGTAACACACCAGGAAAACACAGCAATACGGGCTAGCTTCAGGAGTATATTTTGCAGGAATCACACTACGCCTGCTGTAAGTGCTGCAAATGCCTGTTGGTGTAACACACCAGGAAAACACAGCAATATGGGCTAGCTTCAGGAGTATATTTTGCAGGAATCACACTACGCCTGCTGTAAGTGCTGCAAATGCCTGTTGGTGTAACACACTAGGAAAACACAGCAATACGGGCTAGCTTCAGGAGTATATTTTGCAGGAATCACACTACGCCCGCTGTAAGTGCTGCAAATGCCTGTTAGTGTAACACACCAGGAAAACACAGCAATACGGGCTAGCTTCAGGTGTATACTGTGCAGGAGGCTTAGCAACAATGACACTGACACTGTCCCCTGCCTATCCTTCTCTCTCCCTGCACACAAGGTTTAGCAAAGAATATGACACTTACACTGTCCCCTGCCTATCCTTCTCTCTCCCTGCACACAAGAATAGCACAAAGAATATCACACTGTCCCTGCCTATCCTTCTCTTTCCCTGCACCGGAACACACTACACGAGGCCGCCGCGCTAGCGGCCTTTTATAGTGTGGGGCGTGTGCTAAACCCCCTGAGCTATAATTGGCCACAGGCAACCTGCCTGTGGCCAATTATGGCTCTCCTAGCTGCCGGCGCTGTGATTGGCCAAGCATGCGGGGTCACAGTGCATGCTTGGCCAATCACAGCGCCGGGATTGCACTGCGATGGCGCAGTGTATTGTGGGCCGTTCGCGTCACTCAAATTTGCCCGCGAACGGCCCAAATCGTTCGATGTTCGCCGAACGATCGAACAGCCGATGTTCGAGTCGAACACCGAGCTCATCCCTAATAATCATGGCCACTTAGGGGCTGAGCGAACCTTTCAACTAGTGAGGAGTAGGTTCTATTGGCCTTGTATGCGGGCTGAAGTGGAGGAGTACTGTCACTCATGTGCTCACTGCATACAAAGGAAGACACTGCCACGTCAAGCTGCCCCAATGGGCCATCTAGAAAGTCAAGGACCCCTGGACTTGGTATGCATTGACTTCCTTTTTCTAGAACCTTACCTGAGTGGACATGGAAATGTTCTGGTGGTAACCAACCATTTCACTCGTTATGCCCAGGCTTTTCCAACCAAAGACCAAAAGGCCTCCACCGTTGCTAAAATCTTGGTGGATAAGTACTTTGTCCATTATGGATTACCTCAACGCCTTCACTCGGACCAAGGAAGGGATTTCGAGAGTCGATTAATTAAGAAGTTGCTGGATTCTTTAGGCATAAAGAAGACTCGTACTACTCCCTACCACCCCATAACGGGATGCCCAACAAGAGAGGTTCAACAGGACTTTGCTAAATATGTTGGGAACCCTGTCTAGTGAGGAAAAGCAGCACTGGGGCAAGCACATAGCAGCAATAGTGCATGCCTACAACAGCACCATCAGTGATGTCACAGGGTATTCCCCCTATAGACTCATGTTTGGGAGAGAGGCAAGACTGCCAGTGGATTTGGCCTTCGGCACTTCCGTGGACCATACATCCGCTGCCTCACACAAGGGATATGTGGACCGGCTGAGGAAGAGCTTAAAGTTGGCTTATGAGAAGGCCCAGTTGACCTCCGACCAGAGAGGAGCCTAGAACAAGTGGAATTTCGACCTGAAGGTCCGGATTCAAGACCTGCAGCCCGGAGACAGAGTGTTGCTGAGAAATTTAGGTGTTCCCGGAAAACATAAGCTGGCAGACAGGTGGAGATCAGAGCCCTATGTGATCTGCAAGAAGTTACTGGATCTTCCAGTTTACCAAGTGAAGCCAGAAGGGAAGATAGGGCCGCTGAAGACCTGGCACCGGAACCATCTGTTACCTCTGTCTGAGGCCATTAGAATGCCACCTACTCTGGATTCTCCTGAGTTACCTTCTATCACCCATACTCCTCGACCTAGCACTAGGTCGCAAGCTACTTTATCTAGGGAGGAAGAAGCCTCAGACCAAAGTGAGGAGGAAGCAGAACTCAGCTGCCTGTGGTCGTCTCAGGCCCCTGCACCATTGTCCATTGACCTTCCACCCTCTGAAGATCTTGTGGATAATACTCTGAACGTAGAAGCCACTGAATTTGTCCCGTCCAGCCTTCAGTTCCAAGAATGGGAAGATGTTCAAGACAACTTGCCTGCTGAAGATCAAAGGGATTCCATATTACAGCACCCAGGGTGCATTGCCTCCGGAGCAAGGACTCCTGGGGCGGACTTTATAAAGGGAAGGCGGAGCTTATTCTTTCTCTTTGGACACCTCCCGCCTAGCAAGCAAGAACTCTGTTCAAGACTGCTGTGAACCCAGGCCTGAAGCCTGGGCATTTTCTTCCAAAGAGCCTTCCGCCAGTCTAGCGGAACCACAAGGACATTTCTTCATCCTTGCTCTATTGTTCCAGGAGGACCGAAGACCCGGGTGTCGATGGATCCATGTGCTTAGACGCATCGGCGGAGGAGACGGACTTGGACTGGTCCGGTTGGTGAGAGAGCACTTGCTCACAGATCAAATACTGTACTTCTACTACTCTGTTGGATTACAACGTTTTATTCGTCAAGTGCACCACTGAGTTTTGCTAGCGAAGATTCCGTTATAGAACTTCCACTCAGTTCAGTCAGGCCTGACTGCATAGGTAGACATTGCTGGGCGTTAGTCTGCCCACGAGGGGAAGTAGCTAGAAAAAGGTATCGTTAGAGTTGCATAGTGATAAAATATATTCTGCTTGTTTGAATACTGCGTATTGCAGGGAGATGCAAATAACCTGTATACTCTTGTTTATTACTTACCCATTAGTCTCAGTAAATATACCTGGGTCAAGTACGTTTGTGTCTGTTTCTTTTACTTGCAAAGGAAGTTTACCATATCACTGTGTGTGTTTGCCATAGGACTGTGTCACCAAGAGTTTTGGGTCACGCAGTCCTATCTACCCTTACTAGCTGTGCCACAGGAGGGTAGAGCCGATTGCCAGGGGTTGACAGCGGTACACTACAGGGCCCAAACAAAAATCAAAACCAGCAGCCCTCTTAACTAGGGGTACCGTTATAAATGTATCAAGTTTTAACCAACACAGAGGACACAGATGCCTCAGTATTTATACCTCCCGAATATAAGAAAAGATCCCAGAAATTCCCGGCTTTCTCCAATTCAAATGTTAAACTATTTGTTGATAGTACAACTCAGGATATTCGGAAAATACATTTAAAATCAAAAAAATTTAACTTAACACACACCCAAAGAACGGCTCTTAACCAAATAAAAGCGAGACAGGACATAATAATCAAACCTTCTGACAACCTTGTCATACAAACCATAGAGGAATACACGGCCATGTGTTACAGGATCCTGGAGAATCCCTCTTGGTATCGTCGAATCTTCCTTTCTAGGATCCGCGACTACCAACAGGAATTCTTCAGGATCATAGATGGAGCTTTCTCTAGAAACCTAATATCCAAAAATACACGGGACTTTCTGAAAGTTCATCATCCCATCACCCCTACCTTTTACGCTCTAGCCAAAACCCACAAATCTCTTTCTCAACCACCTGGCAGACCTATCATCTCGGGAATAGGCTGCCTCACCCAAAAAGCCAGTTCTTTGATTGACGATTACGCACTGTCAGGGAAATGGCCAAAGAAGGACTGGCAATTCTGCCCAAGACAATCATGGCCGCCATGGTGACTAAGGTGGGTGGTACTTCCTCCTTGTAACCTGAACAGATCACATGACTAACTTCCTGGTCTATTTAAGCCTGCTGCTGGAGCTGCTCATTGCTGGATTATCTCTTCAGTCTCCTGTGTACCTTGACCTTGTTTCCTGATCCGTGCTTATCCGTTGTGACCCGGCTTGCCTTGACCTCGCTTCCTGATCTCCTGTGTTTGACCCTCAGCCTGCTTTTGGACTCTGCTCCTGCTTCCTGACCACCCGGCTTGACCCTCGGCTTGTACCTGGACCCTGCTCGTGTATGACCTTGGCTCGCCCCTGTATATGCTCTGGACTGACCTACCTGTGTTTGACCCCCGGCCTGGCTTCTGCTATCTCCGTTCATTTAAATACAACAAGCTCAATTCTGCCTGCCTCAGCCATCCCTCAGTGGCTGAGTTCATCAGACTGCAAGCAAGCACCTGGCCAACCGTGCTTCTGTGGGCACCGCGCTTCCTGTTCCCAACTCCAGGGTCACGCTGCACTCAGCCGCAAGGGGAGCCCTCTTAACATCTCGATCTCCATACTCATTCCTGACACGTACGTCCTCATGTGGAGAGTCTACCTACCTATTTAAAAAGACACTATCCATGTACTCACTGTATTGGAGGGCCTTTTTGTCCCTACCAACACCATTTTGGCCTCCATAGATTTAGAGGCCCTATATTCAAGCATCCCTCATGCCAAAGGGAGTGCAACAACATCTGTTTTCTTGAAAGAAAGGGATCTCAATACTTTACCATACAACATGTTCATCATTGAAATGTTGCATTTCATTTTGACTCACAATGCTTTCACCTTCAACGGCTGCCACTACTTCCAAGTGCAGGGTGTAGCGATGGGGACTAAGTGTGACCCATTGTATGCAAACCTGTACCTGGGGGGGTGGGAGCGGGAGGTGTTCGCATTGGATGTCTATTCGATATACCTGCACCACACATTGTTGTGGCGCAGGTATATCGATGACATACTGATTTTTTGGACAGGGACACCTGAACTTCTGATGCCATTTGAGGAGGAACTCAATCAAAATGACTACAATCTATCCTTTACCTTCAATTGGCATATAGACACTCTCCCATTCTTGGATCTCAATATACACAAGGATGTGAAGGGTGCTATTACCACCAACTTACATCGAAAAGATACAGCTGAAAATTCCCTGCTACACTCCACAAGTGCTCATCCATCTCACTTAATCAACTCCATCCCTAAGGGACAATACCTATGAGCGAAGCGCA
Organism: Rana muscosa; assembly: GCA_029206835.1. Taxonomy (NCBI): domain Eukaryota; kingdom Metazoa; phylum Chordata; class Amphibia; order Anura; family Ranidae; genus Rana; species Rana muscosa. The sequence continues at coordinate 240,988,553 of CM055127.1, read as the reverse complement.
ACTGTAGCAATGAGGAGGACTTTAAAATCCAAGCCTCCCACCTGCAGAAACGCTTTCTAGACCGAGGATACAGTAAAAAATCCCTTTAAAAAGGCCTTCAAAAATGCAAGTGACAGCCCACGAGACCTCCTTTCTCTTTATGCATTTAAATTAAATCTCTTTGATTACATGCACTCCATATCAATTCAATGAGAGATAACACTCTCTTTGTTCTTGTTTTTTTTTCTTCACTTGTCAATTTTAGCCGTGAGCTGTGTTTTCTCTCCCCCCTCCCATCTGACTACTTTATTGAAGTCCATATACACATATTGTCTGGTCTGGTGTGAATCTGTAAACACTACAGCAAGGCAAACCTAATTTTTTTCTGAAGATTCCCATACGTTTTGAGCAACATTTGCTTGAGACCTTGCAACAGTGTATATACAATCCCCATTTTGCACACTTGGTAAGCATTCACAAATATACTCAACCCTCCTCCTTTTTCCTTCCTTTTCTCCTTCTCCCCTTTTCCTTCTTTTTCTTCTCCCCTCCCCCCCCCTTTCTAACACTTTTTCCTCTCTTCCTCCTTTGTCTTCTCCCCCTCCTCTTTTTTCTTGTCAGAAACCATGAATCAGACCGAGACAGAAGTACGGTTAAATCACACTTGTTTAATAATAATTAGGGATGAGCTTCGTGTTCGAGTCGAACCCATGTTCGACTCGAACATCGTCTGTTCAGCCATTCATTGTGGGCAGTTCGTGCCAAATTCGAGTGGCGCGTCACGGCCCATAATTCACTGTGGCATCGCAGTGCATTGCTGGCTGATGATTAGCTGCAGTTACAGTGTGTAGAGGATATATATGCATCCTAGGTGTTGTATATATATTTATACACTGTATTCAGTTTAGCTCGATCCATTCCTGTTATTCTCTATACTGTGACAGGCAGGCAAGTGATTGTGCTAGCTGCAGTGTTTCACTTAGTGTACTGTGTGCTTTGCATAGCATTCACCTAAAGCTTACCTGTCACGTACCTGACTGGAGTCTGAAGTGACGAGGTCAGCCTCTTTTGTATCTCGGGCCCCGGCTCCGCTGTAAGTGAGGACAGGAGAAACCAAGGGACCGGAGGAACACGAGTGCCTGCAGAAGTAGCACTGGAAGCCTGGAACAGATGATGCGACTCTTGGATGGCAGAAGGTCGCAGCAGGTCGCAGGACCGAAGTTGCAGATACCCGGGAAGCGGAGTAGAGCCAAACAAGAGACAGAAGCGTAGTCACATGGATAGCCGGGTTCAGCAGCAGACGGACAACAGGGTACACAGACATTAGGCACAGACATTAGGCAGGAGCAAGGTCAAACAGGAATCCGGGATCAGGAACCGATAATCAGAGGAGTAGCGAAGTCCAGCAGCAAGGTCAGGGAAAGCCAAGATTTGGTAACAGGTGTCAGGCAGGTTCAGGCAGGTAATAGCAAGGTATGGGTACAGTAACAGCTGAAGCTCCGTCAGCACTAGACTGGTGTCAGTGCGCCCCTTATATAGGCCGTCTGGTGCCAAAGGAAAGCGTGGACGCGCTCCTGCGAAAGTGCGCACGCCTATCCGCACGCGCATTGGCGCGTCTGTGATCTGCAGTTCCTAGTGCGCATGTGCGTGCGCGGATGCGCCCGGAGCGTGCTGACAGTTCTCTTACATTGCCCCCTCCCTCAGGGCAGCCTCCGGATGCCCCTCAGGGGCTTCTTTTCTGGATGGAGCTGAAAAAAGGCACAAACTTTCTGTGGGGCATGCACATAGGAAGCTGGTTCCCAGGAGTTCTCTTCTGAGCCATAACCTTTCCACTTAATCAGGAATTGTGTTTGGCCCCTCCTGGTTTTACAGTCCAGTACAGCTTCAAACTTCGTATTCTTCATTGCCTTCGACGAGTATTGGAGAATGGTTTTCCGGATCTCGGTTGTGAAACGGGTTAGGTACCGTTGTTTTTAATAAGGAGATGTGGAATACGGGATGGATTTTCAGACTTTTAGGTAAAATCAATTCAAAGGCCACAGGGTTAATTCTCCTTTTAACTGGAAAAGGCCCCAAATATTTAGGGCCAAGTTTTTTGGAAGGACATCTGAGTTTTGACGCGTCTGTGATCTGCAGAGTTCCTGAATACAATTAGTGGTGTTCTCATAATAAAACCACAGGCAGGGAGCTGCATTAATTTCATTTAGTGTACTGCATTACTTCTGTCCTTTGCACAGCGTTCACTTAAAGGAACCTGAATACAATTTGTGGTGTTCTCATAATAATACAACAGGCAGAGAGCTGCAAGTATTTTCAGTTAGTTTACGGTGTCCTCTGCACAGTGTTCACCTGAAACTAACTGAAGACAATTGCTGCTTTTCTCATACTAATACCACAGCAGGCAGTTGATTCTGATAGCTGCATTATAATCAGTACAGATATATATATATATATATATATATATATATATACATCCCACCTTTGTGCAGCTACATCTCACTGCAGGCCATTAGTATGTCTGGAAGGCAAACAAGGAGAGGCAGACAGTCACGAGGCAATAAAAGAGGGCAAGCAGGCTCTGTGTCTAGAGACAACAGTGCTGGTCGTGGACACGGTGCATTCTCATCAGCACGTGGCCGCGGGACACGCTTGTCCTTCTTTTCGGCAGCTGCCCATTTTGAGCCACAACATGCCCAAGACTTGGTAGAGTGGATGACCAGGCCGTCCTCCTCCTCCTCCTCATCCTCTCTCACCCAGGCTCAGGGTACTTTGTCTGGCAAAGCAGCTGCCAAAGCGGCCTCTTCCCTCGGCTCAATGGCATCAGTCACTCCTTCCCTAGCCCCACCATGTCCTCCTGAGGAGTCCCCCGAACTGTTTGACCACAGTGTTTGGTACATGCTCCAGGAGGATGCCCAGCGTTTTAAAGGCTCCGATGATGGAACCCAGCTAGAGGAAGGCAGTAGCGTGAGCCCAGAGAGAGGGGGTAGTAACGTGAGCCCAGAGAGAGGGGGTGCCCAACAAGGACAGCTATCTGGCAGTCATGTTCCCCCAGCTGCAGCATACTGCCAGATTTGCTCCAGTGATGAGGAGGGAGGGAATGATGAGGTCACTGACTCCACGTGGGTGACTGAAAGGAGAGAGGAGGAGGAGGAGGAGGAAGAGGCACATCTCTGAGGCAGTATGCCCTCCAGGGGCCAGCTTAAGGGCAGCACACCGACTGCATCACACTGCAGAGCTCCGCACTTGCATGGCGCTGCTGTCTCTGCGCCTTATTCCAAAAGTTTTTTGGTGTGGGCCTTTTTTCAGACGTGTGCAGCAGATCGCACCGTTGCCATTTGCAACATTTGTCTGAAGCGTATCTCGCATGGCCAAAACATCAGCCTCTTGGGCACCACGTGCTTGACCAGACATATGTCCGCCTGCCATGCAGTTCGTTGGCAAGCATACCTAAAAGACCAACACCAAAGAACAAAGCGTACCTCTCCTTGCTCCTCATCAGCGGGGATCTCCAACCCCACTATACCTTCAGTCCTCTCTGAAACCTGCACTGAGAGGAATGAAGGTGTAGAATTAGGTGTGTCACAGCCAAGTACTTGCGGGCAATCTGCTATTGGTACACCAACGTCAGATTGTACCAGGCAAATTTCCCTGCCCCAGCTGCTGCACCGCCGAAAGAAGTTCGCTCCCAGCCATCCACATGCCCAGCGGTTGAATGCTAGCTTGGCTAAATTGCGTGCTAAAGGAGTGGCCATAGGGTTTGCCAAAGGATCCCGATTCATATTGGAGGAGAGGAAAACAGACCCGGAAGGGCGCTACCTATTTATAAGGGGTAAATTGAATGAAGAGGAGGTATCATTGGCAAACGTATATGGCCCAAACAAAAAGTCAAATAAATTCCTAATGGGGGTTATGGATGATTTCATGGATTTCAAGAAAGGGGGGGCTATCATGGCAGGAGACTTCAACCTATGCTTGGACCCAAAGATGGATAGCACGTCGCTTGTACCGGGGACTGGAATAGCCCAGAGGAAAAAACTAAAAAAGAGAATGCATCAACATCAATTAGTGGATGTGTGGAGATCTCAACATCTAAAACAGCGGGATTTTACGTTCTATTCCTCGGTACATGGGACATACTCAAGATTAGATTTTTTCTTGGTAGAACACCAGTTATTAGAATCAGTGGAAGACACGGACATAGGTATAACAACATTCTCAGACCATGCGTCAATAATACTTCAACTAAAGATAGGAGAGTCCCCAAAGAGAAATAATAACTGGAAACTAAACGAACAGCTTTTACAGGATAAAAAAATTGTCCAAAGAATAAAAAACGAACTAGTACTATTTTTCAGAGAGAATGCTATAGAAGATATGTCAGAGGCAGTGATATGGGAAGCCCATAAGGCCTATATAAGGGGTATTCTGATTAGGGAGGGCGCGGAAAAAAAGAAAAAACGAAGGAGAAAAAAACTACATTAATAAAAGAAATCTCCAACTTAGAACAGCTACACAAGAGTACCAGAAAAAAAGAAATTATATTGATGCTGAGTGCGAAAAGAGAAGAGTTGAGAGAAGTAATAGAGCAAGATACTAGAATTGTCTTTAACCAAATTAAGAAAGAGAGATACCAACACGGTAATAAACCCGGGAAATATCTGGCAAAGTTACTAAAAAAGAAAAAATCTGTCAACTTCATAAAGAAAATACAAACAAGTTCGGGGAATTAAGATATAAAACAACAGAAATAGCAAAAAAAATTCAGGAATTTTATGGAAAACTTTACTCAATTAATGCAAAAGAGACAAAAGAAGAATTAAAACAAAAGAAGGAAAAAACAAAAGCTTTCTTAAATGAGATAAAATTAGAGAAAATCCCGGATGATAAAATTAGTTTCTTAGAGGCCCCAATAACAGAGGAGGAAATAATAAAAATAATACAAGATCTACCCAATGGGAAAAGCCCAGGACCAGACGGCTTTACGATACTTTATTATAAGAAATTCTTAGAAATTTTGACCCCGAAACTGTGTTCCTACTTGAACGGGGTAGGTGGGAAATGGGAGTTGAGGAAAGAAGCATTAGAAGCTACTATAACTATTATATTAAAAGAAGGTAAAGACAATACACTTTGTTCTAGCTATAGACCAATCTCACTCCTGAACATAGATACCAAGATATTCTCAAAGGTACTCGCTTCCAGGATGAAAACAATTATGAAGGAAATGGTCCATGCAGACCAAGTTGGTTTCATCCCAGGAAGAGAGAGTAGGGACAACGGTATCAGAACCCTTTTGGCTATACAGCAAATTAAAGAGAGTGGGGCCCCAGGTCTACTCCTGTCAATAGACGCCGAAAAGGCTTTTGACAGGGTAGACTGGGGCTTCATGCAGAGTACACTAAAGGCTATAGGCTTGGGACCCAGAATGACCTCTTGGATAAAATCACTATATAATACACCAACAGCAAGAATCAAAGTAAACGGGTTTGTCTCAGCTCCTTTTGATATGAAGAATGGCACTCGACAGGGGTGCCCATTGTCACTGCTGCTGTTTGTCCTTACCTTAGAACCCCTGTTAAAAGGAATAAGGAGGAATGTAGATATAAGGGGGATAAAAGTAGGGGAAGAAGAGCATAAACTTGCAGCGTACGCTGATGACATAATATTCTACATAACACATCCTAGAATAACTCTGCATAACATAATGAAAGCCTTAAAAGATTTTGGAAAAATATCTAACTTTAAAATAAACCCGGCAAAATCCGAAATTTTGAGTCTTAATATCCCTAAAGCAGAAAGGAATACCTATCAAAAAGATTTCCCATTTCGATGGGGTATAAAAGAACTGAAGTATCTTGGTGTCAAGATAACAACTACTAATGAGACAATATACAAAGCCAACTATATTCCACTACTAAATGACATCAAAGCTGAACTTAATAGAATAACACCGGGACAATTATCTTGGAGCGGCAGAATAAATATTTATAAAATGGTAATTCTGCCTAAAATAATGTATAAATGGCAAATGTTACCAATCCCAATACCACAAGCATGTTCCTAAAATTTATATGGTGTGGGAAAAAAACACGAATTAAACTTACACTTTTGACTAAGGAAAAGGCACAAGGGGGACTAGGGGCACCTGATTTGAGAAATTATTATTTTGCAATTGTTTTATCACGAATAATAGAATGGGCTAAAAATAACTTAGAAAAAAGATGGGTGAATATGGAAGCTACTATATGTAAAGCATCACTGGGAAAGGTAATATGGATACCCGAACAATATCGGAACTTAGCACTGATATACACAACATCACTAGAAATGCACTTAAAATATGGGACAAAATTCACAAAAAAGAGAAATGGGAGTTCAATTCACCTTTAATACCATTAACCAACACAAAATATTTTACACCGGGTGTTGAAAAATTATTTGGAAAATGGATTATGCAAGATAATTTACAACTGGAAGATGTAATGGAGAAAGATAAACTGCTAGGGTATCAAGAATTAAAAAACAAACGGGAACTGCTGTTGCTAGATGAATGACGGTATGCTCAGTTAAAAAATTTCTTTGAAAAATTACCTCGGCCTAATAGATCTATAGAAATCCTACGGCCTTTGGAGAGATTATGTGAGGAGAAAGTTAAGAAGGGAGTAATCTCTAAGATTTACAAAATATTAAGTAATACAAAAAAGCTGGGTATACCGCCATTTATCAAGAAGTGGTAGGAGGAGTTGGGGTCCCAGGTCAACGACCTCGAGATTAGGCAAATTATAGAGAGAGTGCACTCCACATCAGTAAACAATAACGAAATGGAACTAAATTATAAATGTCTAGTCCGCTGGTACTTAACCCCCGATAAGGTACACAAATGTTCAAACGAAATTGCAAAGTTTTGTTGGAGGGGGTGCAAGGAAATAGGGACTATGGCCCACATTTGGTGGATGTGCCCTAAAATTAAAATATATTGGGGAGAGATCAGACAAACAATTAAAGACATAACCAAGATCGAAGTCCCTGATGAGCCTTGGGGCTGTATATTACATGGGATTCGAATCCCAACTAAACAGTATTTGAGAACACTAATTCCACAACTTTTAAACGCTGCAAAGTACCAAATAGCTATACACTGGCAAGAATCGGAACGACCTAGCTTGAGGGATGGTGCCATAAAATTGATGATATCTACAGACTGGAATATTTAAAGTTTAGGGAGGGGGAGGAAATGGAGCAGTTCGAAAAAAATGGCGGAAATGGGTAATTAATAAACATACTATGGGATACGCAGAGTTGCTGGGAGCGTAATGGGTATATATGTGTGTGTATACGTATACGCGTATTGTATGGGCATACATATTTATATAGATACGTGGGTATATAAATTTATATAATTTATATAAATTATATAACAAAACTTAACACAGAAATTATATAGATTTTATATGAGAAAGAGGCAAGATTAAGGCCCCTTTCACACTGGGGCGGGCAGGAGCGGTGGCGGTATAGCAGCGCGATTTGCAGCGCTGCTATACCGTTGTTCTTACCGCGGTATGCGGTCGCTAGGGGGGTAATTTAACCCCCGCTAGCGGCCGAAAAAGGGTTAATACCGCCCGCAAACCGCGGCTATTGCCGCGGTTTGCGGGCGCTATTACCGCGGTGTCCCATTGATTTCAATGGGCACCCGCGGTAAAGGAGCGGTGAACACACCGCTCCTTTACCGCTGTAAAGAAGCGACTAGCAGGACTTTTGGAGCGGTCCTGCTAGCGCACCGCTTCAGTGTGAAAGCCCTCGGGCTTTCACATTGAAGGCTACAGGGCAGGAATTTTTCATGCGGTATAATAGCGCTATTATTAGCGCTAAACCACATGAAAAACTCCCCAGTGTGAAAGGGGCCTAAGAGAAGAAAATTAAAAGGCTAAAGAGGGAGCAATAGAAGGGTGGGTAACCATTGAGGGGAGATCTGGGGTTGGGGAGTGTGGTTGGGAGCAATGTTTTATTATCTCTCTGTGAAATATTAGGTTTTTGTACATTTTGATATTATGTTATGAGATATGGAAATTAATAAAGACATTTAAAAAAAAACAAAAAAAAAATTGCTAGCACTTCAACTGCTGCCTTTTCAGTTGGTAGACTCTGCTCCATTCCGTGAGTTTGTGGAATGTGCGATTCCTCAGTGGCAGGTTTCCAAACGCCACTTTTTCTCACGGAAGGCGATTCCGGCTCTCTACCGGGATGTGGAAGGCAATGTCTTGGCCTCGCTGGACAGGTCAGTCAGCGGTAAAGTGCATATTACCCGTGACTCATGGTCCAGCAGGCATGGACAGGGACGTTACCTATCCCTCACGGTGCATTGGGTGACTCTGCTGGCAGCTGGGAAGGATGCAGGACAAGGTGCAGCAGTGTTGGAGGTTGTTCCGCCACCACGCCTCCAAAATGTTACTACTGGTGATTCTGACACACCTCTCTCCTCCACCCCCTCCTCTTCTTCTTCCTCCCTGGCCTCTACCTGTGCTTTGTCCTCGGAACCAGCGGTGCTCCGTAGGCGTTCAAGGGGCTACGCAAGTACACAGGCAAAAATATGTCATGCGGAGCTTGAGCTGGTGTGCTTGGGGGACAGGAGCCACACTGGGGCAGAGATTCTGTCAGCTCTGCAGGGGCAGGCACAGAGGTGGTTGATACCACGCCAGCTTAAGCCAGGAAAGGTGGTATGCGACAATGGCCCAAACCTCCTCTCCGCCCTCCGACAGGGACAACTGACCCATGTGCCCTGTTTGGCTCACGTCCTTAACTTGGTGGTGCAGCGGTTCTTGGGCAGGTACCCGAGCTTACAGGAGGTCCTGAAGCAGACCAGGAAACTCTGTGGGCATTTCTGCCGGTCATATAATGCCAGCGCTCGGCTGGCTGACCTGCAAAAGGATTACAACCTGCCCAAGAACCGCCTAATCTGTGACATGCCCACCAGGTGGAACTCTATGTTGGCCATGCTGCAGCGGCTGCACACGCAGCAGAGGGCCATCAATGAGTATCTGTTGCAATATGGCACCAGGACAGGGTCAGGGGAGCTTGGATTTTTTTCCCCACGCAAGTGGGCCATAATCAGGGATGCATGCACTGTCCTGGCACCATTTGAGGAGGCCACGAGGATGGTGAGCAGTGACAGTGCATGCATCAGTGACACTGTCCCTCTTGTCCACCTGTTGGAGCACACGCTGCATGGAATGAGGCAGAACAGAGGCAGGAAGAGGAGGACTTCCTTACCTCTCAAGGTCCCCTTTATCCAGACAGTGTTCCTGCTGGCCTGCCTATCACACAGGAAGAGGAAGAGGAGAAGGAGGAGGATTGTGTCAGCATGGAGGTGGAGCCTAGCACTCAGCATTAGCAGCAGTCTTTAAGGGATCAATTACAGTCCCAAGACACCCATGGACTTGTATGTGGCTGGGAGGAGGTGGCTGCGGATCATGTCTTCCTGAGTGACCCAGAGGACTCCGGACCAAATGCCTCAGCAAACCTACATGCATGGCCTCCCTGATCCTACAAAGCCTGCGGAAGGATCCTCGTACTTGTGCGATCAAGGAGAGGGATCATTACTGGCTGGCAACCCTCCTTGATCTACGTTACAAGGGTAAGGTTGCGGACCTTATCTTGCCGTCGCAGAGGGAGCAGAGGGTGAAGTATCTTCGGGAGACCTTGCAGAAAGGTCTGCGTTCCCAGAGACTGGGAGGTTACAAATTCCTGGTCCTGGACAACGTGTTGCTGAGGCTTCGGTCAGTCAAAGAAGGAGCGGTGGAGAGGGTGGCCGTCTGACCGATGCATTCAGACAATTTTTTTAGTACGCAGCCCCAAGGTATGATCGGTTCCAGCAACCATCGCCAGCGTCTGGTTTACATGGTGCAGGAATACCTAGGGGCAAGATCAGACTTGGACACCTTTCCCACCGAAAATCCTCTGTGTTACTGCGTCTTGAGGATGGGTCACTGGTCAGAGCGTGCACAGTATGCAATTGAGCTACTGGCCTGTCCTGCATCCAGCGTTCTTTCGGAACGCACATTCAGTGCTGCTGGAGGCTTTGTAACCGATCACAGGGTGCGCCTGTCCACCGACTCGGTCGATCGAATGACCTTCATAAAATGAATCAGTCTTGGATCACCACCAGCTACCAAGCACCTGATGCTGATGTAACCGAATATTTTTTTTTTAAATGTCAGATCCCTTCAAGACTGCCTATGCTGATTGACTACCCTGTTATGCTGAGTTAGTATCCTCTTCCTCCTCAATGATCACGCTGATAGCTTGTAAGAACATTTTTGGTTCTGGTCACCGCCACCAGTGGCTAAGGTCCAATTTTCAGCCTCTGTTTAACAGGGGCGTGTATTTACAATTTTTGATGCAATACTTTGCAGCAGGGCTCATTGCTGCGCTCCAACTACAGTATCTGTGAGGGGTTGCAGTGTTGTGGCACCAGCACCAGTGCCTAAGGCCCAATTCTTCTGCCCCTGTTTAACAGGGGCGTGTAATTACAATTTTTGATGCAATACTTTGCAGCAGGGCTCATTGCTGCGCTCCAAGTACAGTATCTGTGAGGGGTTGCAGTGTTGCAATTTTTATGCCCCTGTTCAACAGGGGCATGTAATTACAATTCTTGATCTAATAATTCACAGCAGGGCCCATTCCTGCACCCACCAAGAGTAACTGAGGGCTTACAGTGTTGTGGCAACACCACCACCACCACCACCAAAGGCCCAATTTTTCTGCCCCTGTTCAACAGGGGCATGTAATTACAATTCTTGATCTAATATTTCACAGCTGGGCCCATTCCTGTGCCCACCAAGAGTAACTGTGAGGACTTACAGTGTTGTGGCACCAGCACCACCACCACCAAAGGCCCAATTTTTCCTACCACTGTTCAACAATGGCATGTAATTACATTATATAATAGTTCACAGCAGGGCGTTCCAGCGCCCACCAAGAGTAACTGTGAGGGCTTACAGTGTTGTGGCAACACCAACACCTAAGGGCCAAATGTCATTTTTGTGCAGGGACAGTTCTAAACACGGGAAACACGTGCCACTTCACAGGCATACTTTAGACACCCCCCAGGTACGATATTTAAAGGAATATTTAACTTTTTTTTTTCACTTTAAACATCATTAAAATCACTGCTCCCGAAAAAAGGGTCGTTTATAAAACTTTTTTTTGCATTGATACATGTCCCCTGGGGCAGGACCCGGGTCCCCAAACCCTTTTTAGCACAATAACTTGCATATTAGCCTTTATACTTAGCACTTTTGATTTTGAACGTTCAAGTCCATTGTATTTTAATAGGGTTCTAAAGTTTGCGCGAACTTTCGGTCCGTTCGCAGGTTCTGGTGCGAACCGAACTGGGGGGTGTTTGGCTCATCCCTAATAATAATAATATTAATAAAAATGTAAACAGAGTAAGCGTAGTCAAAACATAGCCAGAGTTCAGTAACCGGATCGGGTAGTCGGCCAAGCCAATGTCAGAGAGCCAGAAAGAACATTAGCCAAGCAAGTCTTCAACAGGAACGCAGGAGAAAGTCTCTGTGATGTTGACAAAGGCGAAGGCAGAGATGAAGTGAGCTGGAAGGCTTTAAGTAGGCAGGACTGACGAGCAGATCATCAACAGGTGAGTCACTGTGGAGAAAAAGGAGCTGGCAATTAGCCGACAGCTGAGCGGCAAGCTCAGAGAAGGAAGGGCTGAGCCCAGCCCTGACATTTCTCCTTTTTCTAATTTTTCTCTTCTCCTCTTACTTCCCTTTTTCCTTTTTTTCTTCTCTTTTTTCTCCCTTCCCCTTTCTCTTTCCTTTTTCCTTCTTCCTCCCTTCCCCTCCCCTTCCTTTCCCCTCTTTTTTTCTTCCGTTTTTTCCTTTTTTCTTCCCTCTACATTCTTTTCCCCCTCTTTCTTCTTCTTTCTTCTCCTCTTCTCCTCCTCTCCCTCTTCCCTTTTCCTCTCTCTCTGGGATCATGGGGTACTACTGTATATCACCACTTCCACACATTCATAATGTCACCATTCACATACAGGGGTCCGCCCTGGTTTCTCCAGTGGGATTGGGTGGAGCATCCCCACAGGCTCCCCAGGCTTAAATGTTTCTCCTGGACCGATGCTTTACCAATACAGTCTCAAGGTAAATATATAACAAAACCCCCTTTTTTACTTATGAAGAATACATTTAAATTTCCTGACTGACTCCATGGCAGCCTACGTGTGGGTTAACCCCGCCTCCTCTCCAATGCTATAGGACCCCATACCCATAAAAGTAAGCTCACCTCTCAGCACTGTGTTCTTTTTTTGTCCTCCTCCAATGGACCTGAAGCATGCACGTCCGTGCAGATTCCCGGATGAATGGATGACACACCTTTAAGCGGTGCAGCTCGGAACCCAGCCATGGGCGGGTGGAGAGCTTACAGCAACCACGATTGACTGGATGAGAGTTGCTGCGGTGTGCCCAAGATCCCTCGGCTGGCAAGGTCTGCTCCTTTATTTACCATGGCAGTCACATCTGTGTATTTGTATTTGTTTGTCTGTCCATGGCCCGGCTCTCCCTAATGGCGGCTGGAACGCAGATGGGAGATCCTTCTCCACGCAGGTGCGTTGGATGACAGCGGTGATGTCACAGGCGGCGGGGAATTTAAAGGCTGATGCTCGCCTGTGTCATTTGGGATCTCCCCTGACAGGCGAGCAGAGGCATTTTTGAATCACTCTCCCTTCTGGTTTCAGGTCAGTGTTCCAGGACAAACTTGCATAATATGTGTTTTTAAAATATGCACTGTATTTTTTGCACTTTTCTTTGTGTACATGTTCCTGTTGTCAGTTGCACTATGTTTGTCATTTGTAAAGCGCCTTCTTAAAGGGCAAGTTACTCATTATTATATTGTATGACTATAGGTTTCTTACCAGTCCTGTCTTAGTGTGACGCTTAGTCCAGGAGTTATGGAACATTCACCGCTTACATGTGGCCAGCCCTCACGCACAAGGTATGTGCGGGAGAGGGGAGGGCTTAGGGTTTAGTCGCAAGTAATGTTGCTTGACGGCTTGTCTTTCTTCCCCCAATTCCCCTTTTTTCCTTTAGCCCTTCCGCAGATCTTCAATTTGACACAGACCTTGCCACGCCACAGCATGCGTCAACATCAAAATCAAAACACAGACGTGATTCCCCGTCTGCATCTCACCACCAGAGGAGAAGTTCCCATTCCTCCTCCAGACACCGCTCCCACTGCCAGGACAGTTATTCTGATCAGAGAGCCTGCTGGGGATGCGGCTCACGAGTCCCAGAGGGCAAATCATTATGCAGCCATTGCTATGCCCATGCGGTTGGGGAAAAAGAGACAGAAGACCAACGGATCGAGTCTCTAGTAAAACAGGTGGTGCAACGTTCTCTTAAGGAGATGGATGCTTCCCACGCACAAAGCCAGTCCAGCACTATTCGATCTGGCTCCCCGGCTGATGTGGTCCGTGAAGTTCCAGGTCCTTCCCAGCCCTACGCATCCTCGCCTCTTCCTTCGGAAGGAGAAATAGAGAGGGAAGTAGAGAGTGTGGAATTTGATTTCTCTCAAGTTACTCCGCTCATTAAAGCGGTTAAAGAGGCTCTTATGTGGGAAGACCCTTCTACTCCCCCAGCTAAACAGAAAAAGTTTTTCAAGCGCCTGGGGAAAGAGCGCCCAAGCTTTCCGCTTTTAGCCGAACTAAAGGGCATCTTTGATGAAGAGTGGAGCAAAGTGGACAGGAAGTCCTCAATGACAAGTAAGGCCTCCAGAATGTATCCATTCAAGGCAGAAGAGGTGAAATACCTGGAGAATATTCCTCCTGTGGACGCAGCGGTAATGCGTCTGGCTAAACACGTCACGCTCCCTCTTGAAGACACAGTCTCCTTTAAGGACAGTCTTGACAGAAGAATGAATCAGGACCTTAAAAGGATTTACGGTCTTGCTGGGACAGCTTGTAAACCCGCTCTAGCCTTGGCAGCCGTATCTAAGGCTATGGAGGCATGGACTGAGAATGTAGATTCATTTCTCAAAGGTGTTTCAGAAGATCTGGCAAATAACTCAGCAACAGCAGAGCTAAAACTAGCAGTAGCCTTTTTGGGTGAAGCATCAGTTGATCTGATCCGTCTTCTGTCCAGGATTATGCTATCCTCAGTTACAGCTAAACGTGCCCTATGGCTACGCCCTTGGCAGGCTGACCCGTCTTCTAAGCAAACATGGTGCAAGATTCCCTTCGAAGGATCATCCCTGTTTGGTAATAAACTAGATGACGCCATAGCAAAGGCCACAGGCGGAAAATCGGGCTTTCTTCCACAGGACAGGCGTCCACAGAATCGAAGAAGGCCCCAGTTCAAAAGACGCAGTCCGGAGCGCTCAAGAGAAGCACGCTCCTATAGACCTGGCCGGGACTTCAGAAGAAACTGGAGCAGAGGCCAAACGTCCTTTCGCAAGCCAGCAAACAACCAAGCATCCAGTGGTCGCGATCAGGCTAAATCCTTTTGAGATTTTGCCTGCCCAGGCGGGTCGGGTAGGGGTACGCCTGCTCCTCTTCCAGCACGCGTGGGTGGCCTCAATCTCAGACTTCTGGGTCGTCAAGACAGTATCATCAGGTCACGCACGGTCCTTCGCCCGCATTCCTCCCCCCAGATTTATCTCAACCCTACTTCCAAGTATGGAAGAACAAAAACAGGCCTTACTGTCCTACGTAGACCTGCTGAAAACACAGGGAGCGGTAGTACATGTCCCAGAGGAAGAACAATTCCAAGGAGTATACTCCCCCCTTATCTTAGTCCAAAAGAAAAGCGGTGCCTGGCGCCCGGTAATAGATCTGACATACCTGAACAGGTTCATAAGGCACGGAAAATTCAAAATGGAAACTCTGTCAACAATCCAGCAAGCCATTCAACCAGGCGACTGGATGATTTTGATAGACCTGAAAGATGCCTATTTCCATGTGCCAGTGGCAAAGGACTTTTTAAAGTACCTCCGGTTCCATATCGGGCAAGAACATCTTCAATTCATCTGCCTACCGTTCGGTTTGACGACTTCTCCTCGAGTTTTCACCAAGGTCCTCTTGGCCGTAGTGGCTCTCATCAGGCTAAAAGGTGTGCGTCTTTACCATTATTTAGACGATCTCCTAGTTCTGTCTCAAAACAGAGAACAGCTCCTGGTACACAGAGAACAAGTGATCTCAACCCTTTCCAGTTTTGGATGGCTTCTAAACTTGGAAAAAAGCCACCTGGTTCCAGCCCAACATTTAATTTACTTAGGGGCTCTGTTCAACACGGTGGAGAACACCATCTCCCTGCCGGCAGAGAAGATTCCGGTGATTCGGAAGAGGATTTCTCGTGCTCTGGATGCTCCTCATCTGAAAGCATCACAATGCCTAAGAATTATCGGCACAATGGTCTTCACGACCCCCATGGTCAAATGGGCTCTATGGAGGTTACGCCCTTTTCAGTCAGGGTTCCTCCGGCAGTGGAAGTCAGGGGACAAGACTCAACTCATCCACATATCCGCAAAAATGAGAAACAGCCTCTTCTGGTGGCTCCAACTCAAGAATTTGCAAAATTGTCTCTCCATTGCCCCCATCTCCTGGGTTACAGTCACGACCGACGCCAGCGGCTCAGGCTGGGGGGCTCTTTGTGGTCAGAACCTAACTCAAGGCAGATGGGATGCTCGTCTTCACAACCCAGGCTCAAACGTCCTGGAACTCAGGGCGGCCTGGTGCACCCTCCAATCTTTCTCCCAGTTCCTGAAAGGAGAGTCGGTATTGTTCAAGATGGACAACACAACAGCAGTGTCGTATGTGAAGAGGCAAGGGGGGACTCGGAGTTCTACTCTCCTTCTAGAGGTCGAGCCTATAATAACATGGGCCCAGAAAAACCTGGCTAATATCTTGGCAGTTTTCATTCCGGGAGTCCAGAACTCCCAGGCAGACTTCCTCTCTCGAACTCGTCTAGACAACAGCGAGTGGTCCCTCCATGTACAGTCCTTCAACTGGATTCTGTCTCTGGGAGTCAATCCCGAAGTGGACCTATTCGCTTCCCCCTACAATCACAAAACTGTGAAGTTCTATTCTCGGGGCCGTTGCAGCCAGGCAGTCGGAGCGGATGCCCTGACGGACAAATGGAGGTTCAGGCGGGCATACGCTTTTCCCCCGATCCCGATAATCCTCAAGTTCCTGAGGAGACTTCAAGCGGAATCAGCCGAAGTAACAGTAGTGGCTACCTACTGGCCAAACAGGCCTTGGTTTCCCCTCCTGATCCAACTGAGCTACCGGGACCTGGTACCTCTTCCTCTCAGGCCGGACCTTCTCTCTCAAGGATCACTCCTACACCCTTGTCCGGCACTGATGAGACTGACGGTCTGGTTCTTGAGAGGGAGAGGCTGGAATCCCTCGGTTGCGCCTCTAGAGTGATGTCTACATTGTTGAGCTCAAGAAGAGCAAGTACCAACAAGGTTTATAGAAGAATTTGGGCCAAATTTGTCGAATTCTCCTCTGCCTCTGGGAGGTCCTTCAAAAATCCAGGAGTTCAGGATGTTCTTAGTTTTCTGCAAACAGGACTAGACTTACCCTTATCTGTTAGCTCTCTAAGAGTACAAGTTTCGGCCTTGTCGGCCTTCTCTGGAGTCTCATGGGCAGTCCATCCCTTAGTCAGACAATTCTTTCGGGGGGCATCAAGAATTAAGCCCCAAAGAAAACCAAGATTTGCCAAGTGGGATCTTCCACTCGTTCTAGATTCTCTGACTGGACTCAGTATGTCGGGTCCCTCCCCGTCCTCCATTAAGGACTTTTCAGTAAAAGTAGCCTTCTTAGTAGCCATCACCTCGGCTAAGAGGGTCTCTGAGATCGGGTCTCTAGGTCATGAAGAACCTTTTCTAACATTTTTTCCGGATCGAGTAGTCCTTATACCCATGTTGGGTTCAAATCCAAAGGTGTCTTCGGTATTTCACGAAAATCGAGAAATTGTTCTACCTACATTTAAGACTCCAGATTCCAGTGAAACTCATCCCCTGGATATGGGTGAAATCCTAAAGGAGTATCTACAAATTACTTCTTCCTTCAGATGATCTGATCATCTGTTTGTTCTACATTCTGGAAACAACAGAGGGAAGAAAGCATCAACCAGAACAATTGCACCATGGATCGTCCAAACAATCCAGCAAGCATACAGGGCTAAGGGCTTGGCTCCTCCACAGGCGGTGACGGCACACTCCACCAGAGGGATGGCAGCTTCCTGGGCGGCGGCCCAACATGTGGCTCCAGATGTCATTTGTAAAGCGGCCTCGTGGGCCTCTATCAATACATTTATGGCCCATTACTGCATTGAACTGGCATCATTGTCGTCTGTTAATTTTGGGTTAAGAATCCTGTCAGTTGACAGGACAAATTAAAGCTTTTTTGCTCAGCATACCCACCCGTGTGGTCTGGCTAGTTATTTCCCACACGTAGGCTGCCATGGAGTCAGTCAGGAAAACGGAAAATTTATTACCAAATACTTACCGTAATTTTCCTTTCCTGATGGACTCCATGGCAGACGGAGTTCCCACCCTGAAAGAAAAAATTCAAAGAAAGTAAGTGTCCAAGTGTCAGCTAATTACGGAACACAGTGCTGAGAGGTGAGCTTACTTTTATGGGTATGGGGTCCTATAGCATTGGAGAGGAGGCGGGGTTAACCCACACGTAGGCTGCCATGGAGTCCATCAGGAAAGGAAAATTACGATAAGTATTTGGTAATATATTTTCCGTTATTCAGATATTTTGATAATGCTTAATTGTTCATTCTTCCTTCCCTCCCCTACTTTGCGTTTGTGAGACACCGCTCAATGTTCATTGTCAATGTTCCACAATGTTGTGGTCGGACTTTATCAATAAGTAACTTTAGATGCTTTAGAATGATATGGTGTCTGTGAAAAAATGTATCTGTGTGTTATCATTGCTCGCCTACTGTCAACTTCTAACCTATGCTAATTTTATTTCATCTTCTCGATATCTTTATGATGCTATATGACGGTCTCTTTCTTCTGTGCTATTCTCAAGGCCCTGACGAAGCGGGAGTTCCCGCGAAACACGTAGGCCACATTTCTTGACATCTCCAGGACCTGCACATCCTGAATTCAAGCAATAGTAGACTGTATTTTGTACAATTAAAGTCCCACCTCACCCCATTTTCCGAATTTTAGCCCTCTTTTGATTGGCTTCATGCTGAGGTTCTTTCCTGGTCGCCACAATGCAGCAAGACATGTTTTCAGAATGTGGCTTAGTTCCTGTGCACCTCTTCACTCTCCTCCCTGCAGGAGGAGTACCGCGATTTTAGCGATGTCTTTGACAATGGTCAAGCCGTTAGTTTACCTCCACACCGGTCATTAGATTGCGCAATTGACCTTAAACCTGGTGCCATACCCCCTCGTGGCCGGGTTTACCCTTTGTCAGTCTCGGAGGATAAGGCCATGGGGGAGTATGTTGCAGACGCACTTTCTCAAGGATTCATCCGCTAATCCACGTCTCCTGCTGGTGCTGGTTTCTTCATTGTGAAGAAGAAGAGTGGTGAACTGAGTCCTTGTATTGATCACAGGGGTCTCAATCATTTCACGATTAAGAACGCTTATCCAATTCCTTTGATAACTGAGTTTTTTGACCGCCTCAAGGGTTTTCACAAAGCTTGATTTGAGAGGGGCATACAATCTCGTGAGGATTTAGGAGGGCGATGAATGGAAAACTGTGTTTAATACCAGAACAGGCCATTACGAGTACCTCGTAATGCCATTTGGCCTTTGCAGAGCTCCGGCAGATTTCCAGGAGTTTATCAACGATGTCCCCCGAGATTTGTTGCTATGTGTGGTGGTTTATCTCGACGATATCCTCATATTTTTAAAGTCCATAGAGAGCCACCACACAGATGTCTGTCGTGTGCTTCAGAAGCTGAGAGAAAACAATCTCTATTGTAAATTGGAGAAGTGCGAGTTCCATCATGAACAGGTTAAATTCCTGGGTTATGCCATTTCCACTGATGGTTTTTCGATGGACCGAGTGAAACTTTCAGCAGTCCTACAGTGGCCCCGAACCATGGATTTATGTCCTCTGCAACGTTTTCTTGGCTTTGCCAATTATTATCAGAAGTTTATTTGTAACTTCTCGTCTCTAGTCAAGCCTCTGACTGATATGACCAGAAAGCACGGTAACCCACAGAGTTGGTCTCCAGACTCCATTAAGGCATTTTGAGAGTCTCAAGGATGCCTTTGTTTCTGCTCCTGTGTTGGCATGTCCTGATCCTACAATACTCTTTATCCTTTAGGTTGATGCTTCTGAGACTAGAGTTGGCACCCTTCTGTCTCAGCATCCTACCTCTGAGAGCGCTATGCATCCTTGTGGCTACTTTTCCAAGAAATTGTCACCTGCGGAATGCAATTATGAGACTGGGGACAGAGAGTTGTTAGCGATCATTTTAGCCCTTAAAGAATGGTGGCATCTCCTCGAAGGTACCACTGTGCCAGTTCTCATTCTTACTAACCATAAGAATCTCATATTCTTGTCTGAGGCTAAATGCCTCTCTCCCAGAAGGGCGCGATGGGCTCTTTTCTTGTCAAGTTTCAATTACATAGTCTCATTCTTACCCGATACTAAGAATGTAAGGGCTGATGCTTTTTTCGCGACAGTTTTCCTCCACTTCCAAGTTGTAATCGGTTCCTGTTCCATTGATTCCTCCTGATCGTATTCTGGCTGCTGTTCGCACCAGTCTCACTTCACCTTTGGGTGACAAAATTCACTCAGATCCATGCTCCTCCTGAGAAACCTTGTGAACGCTGCTTTGTCCCTGAGAGTCTCTGTACTGCCGTGCTCCAGACTTTTCATTCTCCCTAGGCTGCTGGTCACCCAGGGAAGAATCAACTCTTTTCCCAACAATTCTGGTGGCCTAGTCTACCTGCTGCTGTTTCGTGTGTGCTCAGAGTTAGACACCACAACACCTTCCAGTGGGCCTCCTACAACCCATACCCAATGGAGAGAGGCCTTGGACCCACCTGTCTATGAATTTCATTGTGGAGTTACCCAACTCTCAGGGCAAGACAGTTATTCTTATGCCGCGTACACACGATCATTTTTCCCGTCGGGAAAAATTACATTTTTTTTTTTCGCCGAGAAAAACGATCGTCTGTGGGCTTTATGTCGTTTTTCTCGTTGAGAAAAACGGCAGAAAAAACGACGAGAAAAATTAGAACATGTTCTAAATTTTCTCATCGTTTTTTCCATCATTTTTTTCCGCGGCAGTTTTCCCATAGGGAGACACTGCCGCGGAGCCCACAGACGGTCGTTTTTCTCGACAAAGAAAAAAATGACGGGAAAAATGGTCGTGTGTGGGGGAAAATGCCGTTCCCTCGTTTTTCATTTATTTCATGTCATGATTCACGGCGGTGTTTTCACCGCCGTGAATCACGATCGTGTGTACGCGGCATTAGGGTAGTTGATCGGTTCTCGAAAATGTCTCATTGTATTTCACTTAAGAAGTTGCCTACATCTAAGGAACTGGCTTCCTTTTTTGCCCAGGAGATCTTTTGCTTACATGGGCTACCCAAGGTGATCGTCTCGGACATGGGTAGTCAGTTTGTGTCCCGGTTCTGGCAAGCCTTTTGTGCACAGTTGGGAATTCAGCTTTCTTTCTCCTCTGCGTATCACCCGTAGTCTAATGGGGCCGCAGAACAAGCCACCTAGTCCTTGGAGCAGTTTCTACATTGCTATATTTCTGACCATCATAACAACTGGTCAGACCTCTTCTCTTGGGCAGAGTTTGCTCACAATAGTGCCTTGAGGTCTGCTTCCCAATTGTCCCCGTTTATGGCTAACTATGGTTTCCAACCATCCATGTTGCCTGACTCATTCAGCAGAGCATTCCTGCGTTAGAGCATCTCCGCGGTCTTCGTTCCACTTGGGTACAAGTCCAGGAGGCCTTGCAACATGCCAATGATAGGTACAGACTCCATGCTGACCGCAGACGCATGCCTGCGACTTCTTATCAGGTTGGGGGCAGGGTCTGTGTTACGTACCTGGTGGGATGAGCCTGATTAGCAGAGGGAGGCTTCTCTTACTCCTCTGACTCTGGGCCCCTGATAGAGCAAACAGGTGGCGCAGGAGTGCAGAGTCGCACGAGGGCCGGTAGTCGTGCTATCTGCTGGGCTTCCAGTTGAATGGCGTGCCAGATGACGGTAGAACTCCACAGACTGGAAGGCAGAGGCAGGAGCAGGGTCAGGCAAGCCGGGTCATACACAGGACAGTCAGATGAGGTACAGGTTCAGAGGCTGGAGAATAGTCTAGGTTCAGGCCGGGGTCGATGCAGGCAGAGAGCAGGAGTAGTCAGAGCAGGCCGGGTAAGTAACAGGAATCAGATGCGGGTTGCAGGAAACAGGAGTCTCACGGGAACGCTGTAGACAAGGCAGCACCGGGTCTGTGCACTGATCCGGTTTAAATAGGCACTTCATGGATCACATGGTGCGCCGTGCACGTTGATGCGCCGATGCGCACGCTGATGCGCCGATGCGCATGCGCTAACCTACGTTAGCACGCGCCAACGCAGCTTCCTTGACACAAGCTCGGGGAGCAGGAGTTAATCTGCGGGGAACATTCCTTCCTCTAGCCAGCCTTTCCTGACATTGCCCCCCCCCCCCAACGGGCAGCCTCCGGATTCTCTGGCTGGGAATGATTGAATGCTTGGATAAGTCTCTTGGCATGAATGTTATCTTCTGGTTCCCAGGAATTTTCCTCTGGACCATAACCCTTCCACTTGATCAGGTACTAGGTCTGGTTTCTTCTTCTTCTGCAATATAGAATTGCCTCAACTTCATATTCCTATTCCCCATCAACCATCATCGGTTCGGGTGGACCCGGACTCCTCTCAGGAAAAGGGTCAGGAATTGCAGGCTTTAGTAAGGTTACGTGGAAGACCGGATGAATTCTGAAGGAGCCAGGCAGCTTTAGCTCATAGGCAACATCATTGATTTTCCTTTTCACTGGGAATGGTCCCAAAAACTTAAGTCCTAGTTTCTTTGATGGGCAAGCCAGTTTTAAATTTGTAGTGGACAGCCATACCAGATTGCCAGGTTCCAAGACCAACTCCCCCTGCCTCTTCCTGTCAAAGGCTCTTTTACTGTATTCCTGAGCTTTTGTTATCGCTTCTTGAAGCAGCTTGTTATTAGTTTCAAAGAAGGTCACTGTTTCTGAAACGGCTGGAACAGAACATTCCGGGATTTCGCTGGGCAGCAACGATGGATGAAAGCCGTAATTGGCAAAGAAAGGAGATTGTCCAGTAGCAGAGTGCCGGGAATTATTATAGGCGAATTCAGCCAATGGCAACAATGATACCCAGTCATTCTGAGAAAACGAAGAGAAGCAGCGTAAGTACTGCTCCAAGGTCTGGTTAGTCCTCTCCGTTTGCCCATTAGTTTGAGGGTGGTAGGCTGAGGAGAAGGACAACTCAATTTCCAGAGTTTCGGCAAGAGATTTCCAAAATCTTGAGGTAAATTGAACCCCCCGGTCAGACACAATGTTAGCTGGGATTCCATGGAGCCTCACTATTTCTTTGATGAAAATCCGTGCCGTCTCCGGAGCAGACGGGGTGCCGGCCAGGGGTATGAAATGTGCCATTTTAGACAAACGATCAACAACCACATAGATGGCTGTACAACCCTCAGATGGGGGAAGCTCGACAATGAAATCCATTGAAATCATTTTCCAGGGTCTATCTGGGATTGGTAAAGGCTTAAGCAGACCCCATGCTTTGGTCCTGTTGGTCTTGTTACGAATACATGTAGTACATGATTCCACATACTTCCTGCAGTCTTTTTCAAGGTGAGGCCACCAAAAGGTACGTTGTACAAGTTCGGAAGTTTTACTGATTCCAAAATGTCCTGCTAAAGCATGATCATGGCACAGGCTTAGAACAGAGACACACACATTTTTAGGTACAAAGATCCTGTCTTGGTGCCACAGTAGACCGTCCTTTACTTGTAAGGATGTCTCCGGGGGTGAGGAAAGTCCCACAGTGGCCTGCCTAATTCAGGACAACAGTTCTTCTTGTAAAAGAAGGAAGTTTCCTGACGACAGGATGGTGTCTGGAAGCGCAGATTCTTCAGACTCACCGAACATACGGGACAGGGCATCTGGCTTGGTATTTCTTGACCCAGGCCTGTAAGTGATGTGAAAGACGAACCAGGTAAAAAAAAGTGCCCATCTGGCCTGACGGGGTTTTAAGCGTCTTGCTGTTCTCAAATATTCTAGCTTCTTGTGGTCAGTAAAAATTAGTATTGGGTGAGCCGCCCTTACCAAAAGATACCTCCACTCTTCCAGCGCAGCCTTAATTGCAAGAAGTTCACGGTCACCCACGTCATAATTCCTTTCTGCAGATGATAATTTACGGGAAAAGAATGCCACCGGGTGTAGAAGAGCCTTGACCCCTTGACGTTGGGAGAGCACTGCTCCCACTGCTGATTCGGATGCGTCAACTTCCAGGACGTATGGTAGGGCTGGATCGGGATGTTTTAGAATAGATGCAGAGGTGAACAACCACTTCAGGTTTTCAAAAGCAGACTGAGCTTCAGGAGTCCAGGAGAACCGGTTGTTGTGCTTAGTCAACTGTGTGATTGGTGAAATGATGGCAGAGAATCCCTTGATGAATTTTCGATAGAAATTTGCAAATCCTACGAAACGTTGTATTCCTTTCTTGTCGATGGGAACCGGCCAATCCAGGATGGCTGTGACCTTCTGGGGGTCCATCCTAATACCTTCTGTGGAGATTATCAAACCCAGGAACTGGATGCTCTGGCTCTCGAACTTGCATTTTTCCGGTTTGGCATACAAACCATGTTGGCGTAGACGAGTCAGCACCTTTTTCACATGCCCTTGATGAACCTCTAGAGAGGAGGAAAAAATCAGAATATCGTCTAAATAGACAATAACGAAAAGATCCAGAAAGTCTCGAAAAATGTCATTGACAAAGTGCTGGAACGTAGCAGGGGCATTGCACAACCCGAAGGGCATCACTAAGTACTCGTAATGCCCGAATCGGGTACGAAATGCAGTCTTCCATTCATCTCCAGTCCGTATTCGCACCAGATTGTATGCCCCTCGAAGATACAATTTCGTGAAGATGGTTGCCGATCTCAGCCTTTGAAATAGATCAGGTACCAGGGGCAGAGGGTATCAGTTCTTTACTGTGACCCTATTGAGTTCACGGTAATCAACACAAGGTCTAAGTGAATGGTCCTTCTTTTCCACAAAGAAAATGCCCGCCCCAGCTGGAGAGGTAGATGGACGGATGAATCCTTTCCTTAGGCTTTCGTCGATGTAGTCCTTTAGAGCCACCAGTTCAAGTTCAGTTAAGGGAAAGATTCTAACAAAAGGTACCTCGGCCCCTGGAAGTAACTCAATTGGGCAGTCATATGCCCTATGAGGTGGAAGGGTTTCTGCCCCCTTTTTACTGAAGACATCTAGGAAGTCTCGGTATGCAGCAGGAATGGAAGAACATGTTTCAGGTTCAGAGTCCATAGACAACAGAGTTTGTGGTTGACGTGAAGGTACCGGCAAGCAGTGTTGTTGGCAGTAGTGTGATTGGAACTGAATTTCTTGTGAGGTCCAATCGATGTACAGGTTATGTGCCTTTAGCCAGGGCATGCCCAATATAATGGGAAACAGAGGTGAGGCTATGGCATCTAGCCGCAACAGTTCTCTGTGACTGGTAGTAATGGTAGTAGGCAAAGGAACAGTCTCTTGGGTGACTAGTCCAGACTTAATTATAGACCCATCTGCAAGGTGAACAGAAAGTCCCTGGGCCTTGGGTTGCAGAGTAATCTGGTGTTCAGCAGCAAAAGCAAGGTCGATGAAGCAGCTGCAGGCCCCAGAGTCCACTATGACTGACACTTGAATAGTTCTTCCAGGGAGCTGCAACTGAATAGGAAGGGCCAGATTAGGAGAGACGCCGGGCTGAGTTGGAGTTTCAGCAGGAGACATAGACAAGCACTTCCGGAGCTTGGTTGGTCAAGTTCTCACATAGTGGCCTGGTTCCCCACAGTATAAGCACAGGTTCTTCGAACGACGGCGTTGACGTTCCTCACTGGTAAGTGAAGAATGAGACAAGCCCAGCTGCATGGGTTTGGAGGCTTCGGGAACTGATACTGCAGTTTCAGAAGAGTCTGGACGTGATGAACTGACAACCAGTGGCAACATCCGTACAGAGTGAAATTGACAGTTAGATCTTTCAGACCTGCGTTCTCTTAGTCTCCGGTCAATCTGAATTGATAATTTTATAAGGTCTTCAAGAAGGGATGGAACACCAACCCGGGCTAGTTCATCTTTCAGAGCTTCTGACAGGCCCATGCGGAACTGATAACAAAGGGCTGCATCATTCCAATTAGTATCGGTGCTCCAGCGCCTGAAATCTGGTGCATAGTCCTCGGCAGCACGGCGACCCTGCTGGAGTGTATGGAGGGCAGCCTCTGCAGTAGCGGCTCGTTGGGGATCATCATAGATTCGGGCCATGTCTTCGAAGAAGGTGGTCAAGGATGCTAATGAGGCAGACTTCCTTTCCAATAGACGGTGAGCCCATGATTGGGGCTCACCCTGCAACAAGGAGATAACAAATCCCACTTTAGTAGTCTCCAGAAGGAAGGTGCGGGGTTGTAGAGTAAAGTACAGTTCGCTGGCTGTGCAAAAAGTCCTGAACTGGCTGCGGTCCCCGAAGAATCTTTCAGGGATAGGGACTCTGGTTTCTGGTGATGGCATCACAACTGCGGAAGCAGCACTGAAACTAGCAGATGGAGATAGAGTCCGGAACTGTTCCTTCAGCTGAGTATAGTCTATCTGTAAGTCCTTTACAGCTCGTGTGAGGCCGGCCAGGTGTTGACATAGTTCATCCACAGGAGAAGCTCCCCGCTCAGGCTCAGACATGGCTGCCTTGTACTGTTACGTACCTGGTGGGATGAGCCTGATTAGCAGAGGGAGGCTTCTCTTACTCCTCTGACTCTGGGCCCCTGATAGAGAAAACAGGTGGCGCAGGAGTGCAGAGTCGCACGAGGGCCGGTAGTCGTGCTATCTGCTGGGCTTCCAGTTGAATGGCGTGCCAGATGACGGTGGATGACAGAATGCAGGAGATGCAGGTCAACGGTACCAGAACTCCACAGACTGGAAGGCAGAGGCAGGAGCAGGGTCAGGCAAGCCGGGTCATACACAGGACAGTCAGATGAGGTACAGGTTCAGAGGCTGGAGAATAGTCTAGGTTCAGGCCGGGGGCGATGCAGGCAGAGAGCAGGAGTAGTCAGAGCAGGCCGGGTAAGTAACAGGAATCAGATGCGGCTTGCAGGAAACAGGAGTCTCACGGGAACGCTGTAGACAAGGCAGCACCGGGTCTGTGCACTGATCCGGTTTAAATAGGCACTTCATGGATCACATGGTGCGCCGTGCACGTTGATGCGCCGATGCGCACGCCGATGCGCATGCGCTAACCTACATTAGCACGCGCCAACGCAGCTTCCTTGACACAAGTTCGGGGAGCAGGAGTTAATCTGCGGGGAACATTCCTTCCTCTAGCCAGCCTTTCCTGACAGTCTGTCGTCTCACAACCTCTGACTCAGTGTTCCCTCACTGAAGTTGGCACCTCGGTTTAATGGGCCTTTCTGTATTCTCTGCAGGATTAACCCAGTGGCTTACGCTTTAGACCTTCCTTCTAATATGCGTATCTCAAATGTATTTCATGTCTCCTTATTAAAACCTTTGATCTGCAACCGCTTTACCGCCTTGGTGCCATGTCCTCACCCAGTACAGGTTGAGAACCATGAGGAGTATGAAGTACAGTCCATTGTTGACTCCTGTGTTCCGTGGGTACATATAGTACCTGGTGCATTGGAAAGGGTATGGTCCGGAAGGAACGCTCTTGGGTCTCATCCTGGGACGTACATGCCCCTGTCCTCCTCCGTGCTTTCCCTAGACCTTTTCCCCTCAAACCTGGTGGTCCTCCGAGGGGGAGGAGTCGTTGAGTAGGGGGTACTGTCAGGGCTGGGCTCAGACCTTCCTTCTCAGAGCAGGCTGCTCAACTTTCGGTTAATTGCCAGCTCTAATCTTTCCACAGTGACTTGCCTGGTGTTGATATCCTGCTCGTCAGTCCTGCTGGTTACTTAGGCCGTTCAGTTCAGATCCTCTCTGCCTTCGTCAACATATCAAGAGTAGGGATGAGCTTTATGTTCGAGTCAAACATGAGTTTGACTCGAACATTGGCTGTTCGCCCGTTCGGCGAACAGCGAACAATTTGGGGTGTTCGCAGCAAATTCGAAATGCTGCGGAACACCCTTTAAAAGTCTATTGGAGAAATCTAAAGTGCTAATTTTAAAGGTTAATATGCAAGTTATTGTCATAAAAAGTGTTTGGGGACCTGGGTCCTGACCCAGGGGACATATATCAATGCAAAAAAAAGTTTTAAAAACAACCGTTTTTTCGGGGAGCAGTGATTTTAATAATGCTTAAAGTGAAACAATAAAAGTGAAATATACCTTTAAATTTCGTACCTGGGGGGGTGTCTAAAGTATGCCTGTAAAGCAGTACATGTTTCCCGTGTTTAGAATTGTCCCTGCACAAAATGTCATTTCTGAAGGAAAAAAAGCCATTTAAAACCACTCGTGGCTATAATGAATCCCTGAGTCCCCGGCAATACAGAGAAAAGTCATTGAAAAAAACGACAGGGGTCCCCCCCCAGTACATTACCAGGCCCTTTGGGTCTGGTATGAATATTAAGGGGAACCCCTGCCATTTTTTTCAATGACTTTTATCTGTATTGCCGGACCCGACAATTCATTAATAGATGCAGTAGTTTTAAATGACTTTTTTTCCTTCAAAAATTAAATTTTTCGCAATTTTTAAAAATGCGTGGGGGTCCCCCCAAAATTCCATTACCAGGCCCATCAGGTCTGGTATGGATATTAAGGGGAACCCCGAACCCCAAAAAAAAGTGTGGGGGTCCCCCCAAATTCCATATCAGGCCCTTCAGGTCTGGTATGGATATTAAGGGGAACCCCTTTCCCGGTGGTTGTGGGGTTCTACGGGCGGGGGGCTTATCAGAATCTGGAAACCCCCTTTAACAAAGGGGACCCCCATATTCCACCCCCCCTATGTGAATTGGTAACAGGTACATTGTACCCCTACCATTTAAAAAAGAAAGTTTAAAAAATTGTAAAAAAAACACAGACACAGTTGGGAAAGTCCTTTATTAAAAAAAAAAAAAAGCATTCCAGTGATGTAATCCAGTCTGTCCGCGGTGATCCAATGTCCAGCGATGCTGCAGTCTCCTCCACCTCCAGTCTTCATTCCACACGAAACCCCCATGACATACAAGGGGGCGGGATCACCCGTCACATCATAGGGTAAGTAAGCCCCAGCTTTCCACGCTTGCCGGGGGATAGCCAATGACGTAGGCGGGACTCCGCCTACGTCATTGGCTATTCCCCGGCAAGCGAGGAAATCCGGGGCTTACCCTATAATGTGATGGGTGACCCCGCCCCCTCGTACGTCATGGGGATTTCGTGTGGAGTGGAGACTGCTGCAGTCTCCACTCCACACGAAACCCCCATGTCTGTGTGTTTTTTTATTTTTTTATTTTACACTTTCTTTGTGAAATGGTAGGGGTACAATGTACCCGTTACCAATTCACATAGGGGGGGCGGGATCTGGGGGTCCCCTTTGTTAAAGGGGGCATCCAGATTCCGATAAGCCCCCTGCCCGCAGACCCCCACAATCACCGGGCAAGGGTTGTGGGGATGAGGCCCTCCTCCCCATGTTGAGGGCATGTGGCCTGGTTCAGTTCAGGAGGGGGGGCGCTCTCTTGTCCCCCCCTCTTTTCCTGCGGCCTGCCAGGTTGCATGCTCGGATAAGGGTCTGGTATGGATTTTTGGGGGGACCCCACGCCATTTTTTTTTTCTGGTGTTCCCATTAATATCCATACCAGACCTGAAGGGCCTGGTAATGAAGTTTTTGGGGGACCCCCCCCCCCCCCATTCATTTTTTTTTTAATTTTGGTTCCCTGCGCAAAATGTAATTTTTGAAGGCAAAAAAGTCATTTAAACCTATTGCATCTATTAATGAATTGTCGGGTCCAGCAACAGATAAAAGTCATTGAAAAAAACGGCTGGGGTTCCCCTTAATATTCATACCAGATCCAAAGGGCCTGGTAATGTACTGGGGGGGACACCTGACATTTTTTTCAATGACTTTTCTCTGTATTGCCGGGGACCCGGGGATTCATTATAGCCGCGAGTGGTTTTAAATGACTTTTTTCCTTCAGAAATGACATTTTGTGCAGGGACAATTCTAAGCACGGGAAACATGCGCTGCTTTACAGGCATACTTTAGACACCCCCCAGGTACGAAATTTAAAGGAATGTTTCACTTTTAGCATTATTAAAATCACTGCTCCCGAAAAAAACGGCCGTTTTTAAAACTTTTTTTTGCATTGATACATATCCCCTGGGGCAGGACCTGAGTCCCCAAACACTTTTTATGACAATAACTTGCATATTAACCTTTAAAATGATCACTTTTGATTTTTCATGTTCGTGTCCAATAGACTTTAACGTTGTTCGCGTGTTCGAACACATTTTTTGCCTGTTTGCATGTTCTGGTGCCGGGGGGTGTTTAACTCATCCCTAATCAGTGGCGGCTGGTGCTCAAAATTTTTGGGGGGGCGCAAACAAACTGAAAAAAAAAAATCAATTGCCGCCACTGTGCCCATTAAACGCAGCCACTGTGCCCAAACGCCACCAGTTTGCCCCCTCAAATAAAGCCAGTTTGTTTCCATATACAGCCAGTGTGCCCCCATATATATATAACCAGTGTGCCCCCATATATACAGCCAGTGTACCCCCATATACAGCCAGTGTGCCCCCATATACAGCCAGTGTGCCCCCATATATATAGCCAGTGTGCCCCCATATATATAGCCAGTTTGTCCCCATATATATAGCCAGTGTGCCCCCATATACAGCCAGTGTGTCCCCATATTAATAGCCAGTGTGCCCCCATATACAGCCAGTTTGTCCCCATATACAGCCAGTTCCCCCCAAATGCAGCCAGTTTGTCCCCCATATACAGCCAGTTCCCCCCAAATGCAGCCAGTTTGTCCCCCATATACAGCCAGTTCCCCCCAAATGCAGCCAGCGTGTCCTCCATATCCAGCCAGTTCCCCCCAAATGCAGCCAGTTTGTCCCCCATATACAGCCAGTTCCCCCCAAATGCAGCCAGCGTGTCCCCCATATACAGCTAGTTCCCCCCATATTCAGCCAGTTTGTCCCCCATATTCAGCCAGTTCCCGCCATATTCAGCCAGTTTGTCCCCCATATTCAGCCAGTTTGTCCCCCATATTCAGCCAGTTTGTCCCCCATATACAGCCAGTTCCCCCCATATTCAGCCAGTTTGTCCCCCATATTCAGCCAGTTCCCCCCATATTCAGCCAGTTTGTCCCCCATATTCAGCCAGTTTGTCCCCCATATTCAGCCAGTTTGTCCCCCATATACAGCCAGTTACCCCCAAATGCAGCCTGTTCCCCCCCCCCCAGTCCTGCACTTACCTTCCTCGGTCCGTGCCGTCCTCGATGTGTTCTTCCGCCCTCGATGTCGCTTCAGCCAATCAGGTTACCGGTAACCAGATCCGGTGAACCTGATTGGCTGAAACCTCCACACAGTCTTCTCCCAGGAACGCACCCCCGTGCGTACCTGGGAGGAGTTTTTGGAAGCCGAATACAGCGTGAGAGCTGTATTCGGAAAGCCTATCAGAGCCGCTGGCTCTGATAGGCACTTCCAAGTTACACCCACCGCCGGCCGCAGCTCTAATTCATATGGCCGGCGCTCACCAGGAGGCCGGCCATATGTATAGTGGGCAGCGCGGCAGCGTTGACAATACACAGATTCATGCAATGCATGAATCTGTGTATTGTCTTTCTGTCGTGGTGCGGGAGCGAGAGGGGGTGGCGCTCCGGCGCCCTCTATGGACGCACCGCCACTGTCCCTAATCAAGAGACTCTCTGCTGTGTACCTGTTGAAGACTTGCTTGGCTGACGTCCCTTCTCATTCCTGATCCTGCCTTCTGTTCCACTACTCTGATTCTCCGGTTTCCTGATTTCCTGGCCTGTTCTGAAGTAGGCTGAATCCTGGCTCCCTGATGTCCTGGCTTGTCTGACTATCCGGTTCCTCGGCTCCACAGGCTTCATTTTGCTTGGAAACTCCCTTACAACGCTGTACATGGGGAAGGACAAGCGCGAGGCACAAAAGGGCACCAACAGCAACCGACCAGGAGGCGATTTGGGGGACTATTTTGCCAGATCTTTGGCCACAGCACAGCACTAGTCGGAATCCAAGATGGTGCCGGCGCCGTCGTCTCCAGCCCGCTCTGACTCAGCCCTGCATACTCAGGTGAGCTTGCATGGCGGTTTCCCACTCCCAGAGGACCCTGATTACCCCTCCAAACTCACCAGAAGATGCTCTAATGCCTCCCTGGGCTCGGGTGAGGGCTGGGAAATGGAAACACAGATGAGGTCCCTGCACAGCTATATCAGATCCCTACCCACTAAAGCAGAGTTTGAACACTGTGTTCACAGGATAGAGAAAGCGTACAAAAGGGAAATCTCTGACATAAAGAAAGATATGGGGGGTCGCTTTGAGGACATTGAGAGAACCACAGATGGCCTCAGCAACACTGTGCAGGCTCATGAAAAAATCCTTAACACCCACGCCGTCATGATGCAGCAGCTTTCTTACCAACAAGACGACATTGAGAATCGCAATCATTGCAATAACATCCGCATACGCGGGATCCCTGAGACGGTAGACCCAAAAGATCTGCCCGTGGTTGTGACGGCCATCTTTAACCAATTACTGCATCGCCCCAAAGATGACCCCATTGAACTGGACCATGTGCACAGGGCCTCTGGTCCCTGGACCCCTGACCCCTCCTTTGTGCGATATCCCTTATGCCGGGTTCACTTTTACAGGATCAAGGAAAACATCATGCGAGCTGCCAGTTCCCAGAACACAATCCTCTTCAATGATACCCCTGTGATGCTTCTCCCAGATCGCTTGCATCAAACATTGGCCATGGGGAAAGCTTTGAAGCTGTTTACACAGCTTTTACAATCCAGCCAGATAAAATATCAATGGCGATTCCCCTTCCATCTCCGGGTTCACCACAAAGGTAAAACTGCCATCTTCCGCACTATGGGAGACCTCCCTTCATTCCTCAGCACATTAGAGCTCCCACAAGTTTCTCTCCCGGATTGGCCATTTGCACCGACTACCCCTGGCTTACCCTTTACCCCGCAGTGGCAGAAACAGGGCCGCAAACACAACTCCAGGCCTCTGTCTTAACAGGACCCAAACGATTGACTTCTACCTGGAGAAAAAAATGGGTTATTTTTTCCTTTACAGGGACTACCCCTGTGATAACTCAGGGAATATGCAGGCGCAACCAGGGGCGGACTGACAACTCATGGGGCCCCCGGGCAACAGGAGATCATGGGGCCCCCTGTGTCCCCACCCACACTCAAGCCACACCCACACAAAGCCCCATCCCCCAGCTTGCACTGCGTGGACACCTCAATTCTAGGTTGAACTTGAGATAAACAGTGCACAGGGGGCAGCAGGGCAGAGCATTGGATGTCAAGTAAGCACAGTACACAGGGGGCAGCAGGGCAGAGCATGGGGGAATCATGGCAAAGAATAGAAGTCAGCAGGTCATAGCACAGGGGGTCAGGAGGACACAATATGTGTGTGTGGAGGGCAGGAGGGCACACTACATGGAAAGCAGCAGGGTACATTATGGGGCACACCAGGGAACATTACAGGTTGGGGGGGAGGCACAGTAGGACACATTACATGGGGGGGGCAGCAGGGAACATAATAGGGCACATTACATGGGGGGAGGCAGAGGGGCACAGCATGGAACATTACATGAGGCAGGAGGGCACATTATGGGGTACAGCAGAGTATATTACATAGGGGCATGAGGGCACATTATGGGGCACAACAGAGCACATGACTATTGTATAACAGATGTATTACTGATCTGCTTACCACCTTCTACCCCATAACCTTACTTATACTTAAACCATGAGACCACACCTTTTGTTTGGAGTAAAACATGGCCGTAGCAGCCTCCTTTATTTTAAACTTTACATCAGTTATAACAAAACACCATCATCAAACATCATCAGAAACCCACGTTCTCCTAAACATTGCCATCTAGCGTTGGTCTTTGCAGGAACCTCTAATTAGCATAATAATATTAATAATCCTAACCATAAACAAAGCACCTGACACTGCGGTACCTTAACCACTTAAGCCCCGGACCATTTGGTAGCTAGAGGACCAGAGGTGATTTCAGAATTTTGCACTGTGCTGCTTTAACTGTAAATTGTGCGGACATGCAATGTTGTACCCAAAACGAAATTTGCGTCCTTTTCTTCCCACAAATAGAGCTCTCTTTTAATAGTATTTGATTGCCTCTGCGATTTTAATTTTTTGCGATATAAACGGAAAAAGACCGAAAATTTTGAAAAAAAAGATATTTTCTACTTTTTGTTATAAGAAAAATCGAATAAACTCAATTTTAGTCATACATTTAGGCCAAAATGTATTCAGCCACATGTCTTTAGTAAAAAAAATGTCAATAAGCGTATATTTATTGGTTTGCGCAAAAGTTATAGCGTTTACAAACTAGGGTACATTTTCTGGAATTTACACAGCTTTAAATTTATGACTGCCTATCTCATTTCTTGAGGTGCTAAAATGGCAGGGCAATACAAAACCCCCCCAAATGACCCTATTTTGGAAAGTAGACACCCCAAGGAAATTGCTGAGAGGCATGTTGAGCCCATTGAATATAATTTTTTTTTGTCCCAAGTGATTGAATAATGACAAAAAAAATACAAAAAGTTGTCACTAAATGATATATTTCTCACACATGCCATGGTTATATGTGGAATTGCACCCCAAAATACATTCTGCTGCTTCTTCTGAGTACGGGGATACCACATGTGTGGGACTTTTTAGGAGCCTAGCCACGTACGGGACCCCGGAAACCAAGCACCGCCTTCAGGATTTCTAAGGGCGCAAATTTTTGATTTCACTACTCACTACCTATCACAGTTTCGAAGGCCATAAAATGCCAAAATAGCACAAAACCCCCCCCAAATTACCCCATTTTGGAAAGTAGACACCCCAAGCTATTTACTGAGAGGCATGTTCAGTCCATGGAATATTTTATATTTTGCCACAAGTTGCAGGAATATGACAAACCTTTTTTTTTTTGCACAAAGTTGTCACTAAATGATATATTGCTCACACATGCCATGGGCATATGTGAAATTACACCCCAAAATACATTCTTCTGCTTCTCCTGAGTACGGGGATACCACATGTGTGGGACTTTTTGGGAGCCTAGCCGCGTACGGGACCCCAAAAACCAAGCACCGCCTTCAAGGTTTCTAAGGGCATAAATTTTTGATTTCACTCCTCACTACCTATCACAGTTTTGAAGGCCATAAAATGCCAAGATGGCACAAAACCCCCCCAAATGACCCCATTTTGGAAAGTAGACACCCCAAGCTATTTGCTGAGAGGCATGTTGAGCCCATTGAATATTTTTTTTTTGTCCCAAATGATTGAATAATGACAAAAAGAAAAAAAAAATGTACAAAAAGTTGTCACTAAATTATATATTGCTCACACATGCCATGGTTATATGTGGAATTGCACCCCAAAATACATTCTGCTGCTTCTCCTGAGTACGGGGATACCACATGTGTGGGACTTTTTGGGAGCCTAGCCGCGTACGGGGCCCCAAAAACCAAGCACCGCCTTCAGGATTTCTAAGGGCGTAAATTTTTGATTTCACTCCTCACTACCTATCACAGTTTTGAAGGCCATAAAATGCCAAAATAGCACAAAACCCCCCCAAATGACCCCATTTTGGAAAGTAGACACCCCAAGCTATTTACTGAGAGGCATGTTGGGTTCATGGAATATTTTATATTTTGCCCCAAGTTGCGGGAATATGACAAACTTTTTTTTTTTTGCACAAAGTTGTCACTAAATTATATATTGCTCACACATGCCATGGGCATATGTGAAATTACACCCCAAAATACATTCTTCTGCTTCTCCTGAGTACGGGGATACCACATGTGTGGGACTTTTTGGGAGCCTAGCCGCGTACGGGACCCCAAAAACCAAGCACCGCCTTCAAGGTTTCTAAGGGCATACATTTTTGATTTCACTCCTCACTACCTATCACAGTTTTGAAGGCCATAAAATGCCAAGATGGCACAAAACCCCCCCAAATGACCCCATTTTGGAAAGTAGACACCCCAAGCTATTTGCTGAGAGGCATGTTGAGCCCATTGAATATTTTTTTTTTGTCCCAAATGATTGAATAATGACAAAAAGAAAAAAAAATGTACAAAAAGTTGTCACTAAATTATATATTGCTCACACATGCCATGGTTATATGTGGAATTGCACCCCAAAATACATTCTGCTGCTTCTCCTGAGTACGGGGATACCACATGTGTGGGACTTTTTGGGAGCCTAGCCGCGTACGGGGCCCCAAAAACCAAGCACCGCCTTCAGGATTTCTAAGGGCGTAAATTTTTGATTTCACTCCTCACTACCTATCACAGTTTTGAAGGCCATAAAATGCCAAAATAGCACAAAACCCCCCCAAATGACCCCATTTTGGAAAGTAGACACCCCAAGCTATTTACTGAGAGGCATGTTGGGTTCATGGAATATTTTATATTTTGCCCCAAGTTGCGGGAATATGACAAACTTTTTTTTTTTGCACAAAGTTGTCACTAAATTATATATTGCTCACACATGCCATGGGCATATGTGAAATTACACCCCAAAATACATTCTTCTGCTTCTCCTGAGTACGGGGATACCACATGTGTGGGACTTTTTGGGAGCCTAGCCGCGTACGGGACCCCAAAAACCAAGCACCGCCTTCAAGGTTTCTAAGGGCATACATTTTTGATTTCACTCCTTACTACCTATCACAGTTTTGAAGGCCATAAAATGCCAAGATGGCACAAAACCCCCCCAAATGACCCCATTTTGGAAAGTAGACACCCCAAGCTATTTGCTGAGAGGCATGTTGAGCCCATTGAATATTTTTTTTTTGTCCCAAATGATTGAATAATGACAAAAAGAAAAAAAATGTACAAAAAGTTGTCACTAAATTATATATTGCTCACACATGCCATGGTTATATGTGGAATTGCACCCCAAAATACATTCTGCTGCTTCTCCTGAGTACGGGGATACCACATGTGTGGGACTTTTTGGGAGCCTAGCCGCGTACGGGGCCCCAAAAACCAAGCACCGCCTTCAGGATTTCTAAGGGCGTAAATTTTTGATTTCACTCCTCACTACCTATCACAGTTTTGAAGGCCATAAAATGCCAAAATAGCACAAAACCCCCCCAAATGACCCCATTTTGGAAAGTAGACACCCCAAGCTATTTACTGAGAGGCATGTTGGGTTCATGGAATATTTTATATTTTGCCACAAGTTGCGGGAATATGACAAACTTTTTTTTTTTTTGCACAAAGTTGTCACTAAATTATATATTGCTCACACATGCCATGGGCATATGTGAAATTACACCCCAAAATACATTCTTCTGCTTCTCCTGAGTACGGGGATACCACAGGTGTGGGACTTTTTGGGAGCCTAGCCGCGTACGGGACCCCAAAAACCAAGCACCGCCTTCAAGGTTTCTAAGGGCATAAATTTTTGATTTCACTCCTCACTACCTATCACAGTTTTGAAGGCCATAAAATGCCAAGATAGCACAAAACCCCCCAAAATGACCCCATTTTGGAAAGTAGACACCCCAAGGAAATTGCTGAGAGGCATGTTGAGCCCATTGAATATTTTTTTTTTTTTGTCCCAAGTGATTGAATAATGACAAAAAGAAAAACAAAATGTACAAAAAGTTGTCACTAAATGATATATTGCTCAAACATGCCATGGTTATATGCGGAATTGCACCCCAAAATAAATTTTGCTGCTTCTCCTGAGTACGGGGATACCACATGTGTGGGACTTTTTGAGAGCCTAGCCGTGTACGGGCCCCCGAAAACCAAGCACCGCCTTCAGGATT
Source organism: Rana muscosa (assembly GCA_029206835.1). Taxonomy (NCBI): domain Eukaryota; kingdom Metazoa; phylum Chordata; class Amphibia; order Anura; family Ranidae; genus Rana; species Rana muscosa. The sequence continues at coordinate 240,951,379 of CM055127.1, read as the reverse complement.
TCTAAGGGCACAAATTTTTGATTTCACTCCTCACTACCTATCACAGTTTTGAAGGCCATAAAATGCCAAGATAGCCCAAAACCCCCACAAATGACCCCATTTTGGAAAGTAGACACCCCAAGCTATTTGCTGAGAGGCATGGTGAGTATTTTACAGCTCTCATTTGTTTTTGAAAATGAAGAAAGACATATTTTTTTTTTCTTTTTTCAATTTTCAAAACTTTGTGACAAAAAGCGAGATCTGCAAAATACTCAACATACCTCTCAGCAAATAGCTTTGGGTGTATACTTTCCAAAATGGGGTCATTTGGGGGGGGTTTGTGCCATCTGGGCATTCCATGGCCTCCGAAACTGTGATAGGCAGTGAGGAGTGAAATCAAAATTTACACCCATAGAAATCCTGAAGGCGGTGCTTGGTTTTCGGGGTCCTGTACGCGGCTAGGCTCCCAAAATGTCTCACACATGTGGTATCCCCGTACTCAGGAGAAGCAACAGAATGTATTTTGGGGTGCAATTCCACATATAACCATGGCATGTTTGAGCAATATATAATTTAGTGACAACTTTTTGTACATTTTTTTTTCTTTTTGTCATTATTCAATCACTTGGGACAAAAAAAAAATATTCAATGGTCTCAACATGCCTCTCAGCAAATAGCTTGAGGTGTCTACTTTCCAAAATGGGGTCATTTGGGGGGGTTTTGAACTGTCCTGGCATTTTATGCACAACATTAGGAAGCTTATGTCACACATCATCCACTCTTCTAACCACTTGAAGACAAAGCCCTTTCTGACACTTTTTGTTTACATGGAAAAAAAAATTACTCTTTCGTCCATGGACCGACACAGCTTCTCTATTGACAAAGTGGGTATTATCCGTTAATTAGGAGTGACTAGGCAGAAAAACTTGTAAAAAGTGTTGCATCACACCTTCTACGTTCCCGCCCAGGGGGCGGACCCCCCGGGTATATCCTCCCAGTCTGCATATCGCAGATCAGTTTTTTTTCTGTCTAGCAAGGAGTAGGACATGGCTCCCTTCGGGCCCATTGGTCCGGGGGAAAAGATATATATATATATTTTTTTGCTACATTTTTGTTTCCTGCGATCTTCGATCAACTGCCGACTGGGTGACAGGCTGGATCCTCGATCCTTGTAGTCTCCCCAGTTTTGGCCATCGAGCGTGTGCCGACCCTAGCTACGCGCTGGGTTTTCCACGACATGCCCGTCGCTCCACGGCCTGCATCGGACCGCTCAGCTTCGGCTGACCTTACGGCCGAGTCGCAGCAGCCTGGCCGGTGAGCTTACGCTCCAAGGCTTGCATCGAACCGCTCAGCTTCGGCTGACCTTACGGCCGAGTCGCAGCAGCCTGTCCGGTGAGCGTCACGCTCCAGGGCATACATATGATCGTCCCTTCTGGGTCCAATCACAGCATGCCTGGCCAACAGTCACCTTCCGTGTGCGGACGATGACCTGTTTGGCATGTCTTCCAGCATAAGACATGCAGGATAGGTAAGTAAAACTCCCCTGCCTCGGCTGGGTGATTTAGCTGGACATTCCTGGAGAGATCAAGTAAGTGGTTGTGGCCCCTTTCTTCCCTCTCTCCCTGCCTTTCCCTCCTATCTGGGCTTCTAGCTAAAGGTTGCTGGGTGCTGGGGGTCACCTAGGGGGTTCCACTGGAGCGGGGCTGGCTGTAACTAACATTTAAAAGAAATGTCATTTCTGCTTACCTGTGTTTGTATGCTTCCTCCTCCATGCTGTCGGCGGCCATTTTGAGGTGGTCCATGCCGAGTTCGGCCTCTTGTGACTGCCCGGCGGCCATCTTCCTGTGGTTCGGCCACACCCACTGGCCCCTATCAGCTGATCGGCGGCCATGTTTGTCCACCCTGTATGCAGATATTGCCGTTCGGCGGCCATCTTTTTGTGGGCTATGGCTGCTTGACCTCTATCTTCAGTCGGCGGCCATTTTCTTAGAGCCCACATTATCTTCCATACAGACATTTTTGGCAACCATTTTGCGAGAGCCTCCGGCCTCTAGGGTGCATTACACTGGTGCGAAAATTCACACAGGAAAGGCTGATAAAAGAAGCAGACTGACACAGCAGCAGTGGGACAGCATCACAGGCGCAGCACACGGCAGCATAGCAGTACCGGTCCAGGGTGGTGAGTCCTCTGGGTGACCCAGCCTCTCTGCAGCACAGGAGGGTGGCCTATTGATATCTTGCCTGGAGCCCTGTGAGTGTCAGCGTGTGGTCAGCATGGCATCTGAGCCAGATGTCTTCTCCCCTGAAAGACCAGATTTAGCAGCTGGTGCCCCTGAGGTGTCTATGAACGCTATGACTGCAATCCTAGAGGCGTTTGCTGCCAGGGTGGAAGCAGCACACGGGAATACAGGGGGTAGTAAACGCCCCGTCCCCTGCAAGCTTCTGGGATAATTCTAGTGCAGAACCAGGTCCAGCTACGGCTCGGGGCCCAGATTCTGACGCATCAGAGACTGCAGACCGTGACCGGACAGTGAGAATGACTCAAAGTCCAGGTCAGTACGCAAGACGGCTTTGGTATTTGACCTTAATACTGCAGTGCGGGATATGCTAAAATTGGAAAATACTGCAGAAGCAGCAGAGACTCCGGTCCACTTGGGTTTCATAGACCTGCCCGCACTGCTAAGGTGTTCCCTTGTGTGTCTTTTGATAAACTCATACAAGGAATGGGAGAACCCACTGAGGGTCTTTACAGCCCCAAAGAGGTTTGCGGTACGGTACCCCTTTTGAGTTTTCTGAAGAAATGGACCTCTCCCCCCTATAGTGGACCCTCCGGTGTCCAGACTTAATAGAGCCATCACAATTCCTGTAGAAGGGGCTCCTGTTTTCAAGGACCCTGTGGATAAGAAGGCTGAAGCACTCGCTTGCTACCTATACTCAGTGGTAGGCTCGGCAGTACGCCCGGCATTGGCGGGGGCCCTAGTGTCTCACACACTTACTGAATGGGCAAGATTGCTACTCCAGGGGTTAAGGAGCGAGATGCTCCTCCTGATGAGATAACATTGGCCGACCTGTTGGTCCAGGGCCTTAGGTTTGTCTGCGAGTCAGACATGAATACTATTCCCCTGCTGTCTAAAACTTCGGTTTATGCAGTAGCAATACGCCGCCTGATCTGGATAAAAGGCTGGTCTGCGGACCAGACTTCCAAGTAAGCCCTGTTGGATCTGCCTTTTAAGGGCGATAGACTTTTTGGGGCTTCTCTGGATGACATCATCAAGGATGCCACAAGAAGTAAAAGCACTTTGCTTCCCCAAATTAGCAAGGGTAAGGCGCCACGCCAAGGACAAGGGCCCTCCTTTACTGCACGCAAGCGGTTTTTTCGTCCCCCTAGGGCGACAGGGAAAAGACCCCAGGCCGATAAAGCGCCTGCCCAAGGACAAAAGCGTCCTTGGTCCCGCATACCCAATAAGCCTGCGGACAAATTTGCGTCCGCATGAAGGTTCACCCCCACCCAGCTCTCGGGTGGGGAGACGTCTTCGCAAATTCACGACTCAGTGGACAGCACTAATCTCCGACAGGTGGGTTTGCGAAGTAATCTCCTCAGGCTACAAGATAGAGTTTCTCTCTTGTCCACCGGACAGATTCAACACCTCCAATCTCCAGCTACTACCAACCCGTCGGGAGGCCCTGTATGGGGCGGTCCAGGGTCTACTGGAACGCGGGGTAGTTATTCCAGTTCCAGAACTGGAACGGGGTTTTTACTCAAATCTGTTCATTGTGCCGAAGAAGGAGGGGGTTCGTCCAAGCTTGGATCTCAGAGCCCTCAATTGCTTTGTGAAGGTACAAAGTTTTCGGATGGAGTCGGTTCGATCTGTAGTCACGGCTCTCCATCCGGGGGACTTTCTGGCCTCCTTGGACATCAAGGACGCATACCTGCATGTCCCCATATACTCCAGACACCAGAGGTTTCTGCGATTTGCTATCGGGAAGGACCACTACCAGTTTGTGGCCCTCCCGTTGGGCCTTGCCTCAGCACCCAGGACATTCACCAAGGTGCTCGCTCCGATTCTGGCACTTCTAAGACAGCGGGGTACCGCTATCACAGGCTACTTATACGACCTTCTGCTGAAGGCCCCTTCAAGCTCAGAATTAGAGGTAAGCGTGTCCATTACCTGTCAGACTCTTCGAGACTATGGTTGGATACTAAACACGCAAAAGTCAGTATTGGTGCCCACTCAACGCCTAGTGTACCTGGGGTTGATTCTGGATTCCTCAGAGGCAAAGGTATTCCTCCCTGTGGAGAAGTTGCAGACCCTCCGGGCTGCAGTACGGCAGCTGACTTCCAGGAATTGGTCGTCACTCCGTTTTTTGCATGCGAGTGTTGGGCCTCAGGGTAGCCTCCTTCCAGGCGGTCCCATATGCTCAATACCACACTCGAGTGTTACAGAAGGAAGTTCTGTCCAGATGGAACAGATGTCCATCATCTCTGGATTATCAAATCCGAGTGAGCCACATAGTCAGGAGATCCCTGGTATGGTGGCTGACAGCATCGGCTCTAATGGCCGGGAAGTCATTTCTTCCGGTTTACTGGATAGTGATCACGACGGACGCCAGCCTTACAGGTTGGGGGGGAGTCTGGGGTGTTCAGTCGGCGCAAGGTCGCTGGACCCCAGAGGAAGCCCTCCTGCCGATCAATGTCCTGGTAATCCGGGCGATCAGGCTGTGCCTCTTCAAATGGTCTCAGAGGCTGCAAGCGCGTCCAGTCAGGATCCAGTCAGACAACGCCACAGCAGTGGCATATGTCAATCATCGGGGAGGAACAAGAAGCTCAGCTGCAGCATCGGAGATCGCTCGCATCCTGAAGTGGGCAGAGAGGAGCGTACCGGCACTGTCGGCCGTGTACATTCCGGGTGTGGAAAACTGGCAGGCGGACTACCTGAGCCGCCAGATGCTGGACCAGGGCGAATGGTCCTTACACCCGGAGGTGTTCCAACTCCTCTGCCAAAGATGGGGCACACCAGACGTAGATCTTCTGGCTTCCCGACTCAATCGTAAGGTATTGAGGTTTGTGGCCCGGTCAAGAGACCCATGGGCAGACGCAACGGACGCGTTGGTGGCATTGTGGGGTCAGTATCGGCTAATCTATGCCTTCCCTCCCTTAAGGCTTCTTCCTCTTCTGCTCCGCAGAGTGGAGACAGAGGGAATTCCAATGATCCTAATCGCTCCAGATTGGCCTCAGCGTCCTTGGTACGCCGATCTAGTACGTCTGGTAGAAGACGTCCCCTGGCGCCTACCACTGCAGAAGGACCTGCTATCGCAAGGTCCCATAATTCATCCTGCTTTACATTCATTGGCTTTAACGGCATGGCTGTTGAGAAACCAGGTACTGAGAGACCGGGGCCTGTCAGATTCAGTAATCTCTACGATGAGAAGTGCTCCAAAACCGTCCTCTAGGAAGGTTTATCACCGCACTTGAAAGGCCTACATCTCCAGGTGTGAGGAAATGAAATGGCATCCGCGTACTTATTTGGTTTCCAGAATCCTGCTGTTTTTACAGCATGGGGTGGACCAAAGGCTTGCCTTAAGTACGATTTAAGGGACAGATATCTGCCCTGGCTGTCTTTTTTTCAGCGACCCCTGGCGGCTCACTCTCTCGTGAGTACATTGTGCAGGGGGTTCAACATATGGCCCCTCCTGTCCGTCCCCCGCTACCTTAGTGGGACTTGAACCTGGTCCTCTCGGTGCTTCAGAAGGCGCCGTTCGAGAATATTAGAGATATTCCCCTGTTGACACTTTCTCAGAAAGTGGTCTTTTTGGTGGCTGTTACGTCAGTTAGACGAGTCTCTGAGCTGGCAGCCTTGTCCTGCAAGGCTCCCTATTTGATTTTCCACAAGGATAAGGTGGTGCTGCGGCCGCAGCCTTCCTTTCTTCCGAAAGTCGTTTCGGCTTTTCATCTCAACGAAGACATTGTACTTCCATCCTTGTGTCCTCATCCGTCGAATCCTAAGGAGTCGGCGTTGCATTCCTTGGACGTTGTCCGAGCTTTGAGAGTATACCTATCTGCTACTTCCTTGTTCCGGAAGTCAGACTCACTGTTTGTTTCGGTGGCTGGTCCCAAGAAGGGCCAAGCAGTCTCATCGGCCACCATCTCTAGGTGGATCCGACAGATAGTAATCCAGGCTTACGCCTTAAAGGGTCAAGTGCCCCCCCATTCCGGTCACGGCGCATTCGACCAGGGCAAGAGGTGCCTCTTGGGCTTTCCGACATCAAGTGTCTGTTTCCCAATTATGTAAAGCGGCGACTTGGTCGTCCGCTCACACTCACAAAATTGCTGTAGGTGCATCTTCGGATGCCTCTTTCGGCCGCAAGGTTTTGCAAGCGGCTGTTTAGAGTTGCAGCTCCTCCGTTGGAGGAGTGCTGTTTTGTGTTTTGGGGTGAAGTTTGTTTTTATGCTGTTACCACCCCTCGTTTTTTTCTCTGACACTGCTTTGGGACGTCCCACTTTGTCAATAGAGAAGCTGTGTCGGTCCATGGACGAAAGAGTAAATAGGATTTTTTACTCACCGTAAAATCCTTTTCTCTGAGTCCATGGACCGACACAGCACCCACCCCTCCTTTTAAGTTTGTACTGCTTTTTGACGAACTGATCTGCGATATGCAGACTGGGAGGATATACCCGGGGGGTCCGCCCCCTGGGCGGGACTGTAGAAGGTGTGATGCAACACTTTTTACAAGTTTTTCTGCCTAGTCACTCCTAATTAACGGATAATACCCACTTTGTCAATAGAGAAGCTGTGTCGGTCCATGGACTCAGAGAAAAGGATTTTACGGTGAGTAAAAAATCCTATTTTTTTGCAAGAAAATTATGTTGAACCCCCAAACATTATATATTTTTTAAAGCAAAGGCCCTACAGATTAAAATAGTGGGTGTTGCATTTTTTTTTTCCACACAGTATTTGCGCAGCGATTTTTCAAACGCATTTTTTTGGGGGGAAAAACACACTTTTTTTATTTTTAATGCACTAAAAAACACTATATTGCCCAAATGTTTGATGGAATAAAAAAGATGATCTTAGGCCGAGTACATGGATACCAAACACGACATGCTTTAAAATTGTGCACAAACGCGCAGCGGCGACAAACTACATTCATTTTTAAAAGCATTTAAAAGCCTTTACAGGTTACTACGTTAGATTTACAGAGGAGGTCTACTGCTAAAATTACTGCCCTCGATCTGACCTTTGCGGTGATACCTCACATGCATGATGCAATTGCTGTTTACATATGACGCTAGACCGACGCTTGCGTTCGCCTTTGCGCAAGAGCAGGGGGGGACGGCGGTGCTTTTTTCTTTTTTTTTTTATTATTTATTTTGCTTTTTTATTTTATTTTTAAACTGTTCCTTCCATATTTTTTTTTTTTTACCATTTTTATTGTTATCTCAGGGAATGTAAATATCCCCTATGATAGCAATGAGTAGTGACAGGTACTCTTTTTTTGAAAAAAATTGGGGGGTTAGACCCTAGATCTTTCCTCTGCCCTCAAAGCATCTGACCACACCAAGATCGGTGTGATAAAATGCTTTCCCAATTTCCCAATGGCGCTGTTTATATCCGGGGGGGGCATTCCCTCCCACTGCTTGTAAAAGCAGTCTAGAGGCTAATTATCTGCTAGAATTGCTTTTACATGAAAGCCGGCCACTGGCTGAAAAGAATGATACCAAGATGATACCTAAACCTGCAGGCATCATTCTGGTATAAACATTCAAAGTCCAGCAACATACCAGTACGTTGCTGGTTCTTGTTAGACATGTATTGTAATCTTTTTTTTCCATGCAGCCTGTTGGCTGAACGAAAAAAAGAGATTGATCGGTGGGTATGCCCACCATTAGAATACCTCCCTTCATCCACCCACTTCTAATGATGGGCATATATGCCGAAGCATGGGGGCATCCTCCCGCAAAAAAGTTATGCCGCGTACACACGGTCGGACTTTTCCACGGGCAAGCCTTCGTCGGAATTTCGACCGTATGTACGCGGCATAAAAGGTTATGCCGCGTACACACGGTCGGACTTTTCCACGGGCAAGCCTCCGTCGGAATTTCGACCGTATGTACGCGGCATTAGGAGCAAAATCGCTCCTCCGCCCCTGCTGCCCCCATGCTTCGGCATATATGCTCTTTTTTTTTAACTGTGGTGGTGAAATCACCTCCTACAGCACTGGAGTCACGGCTTCATGTATCGTGGGAGCAAACGCTGTTGCTGTCAAGATAAATAATTCCGCGCTGCAGTTGAATGGCGCACCTGAAAACAAAAAATTACATACCTGAAAAGCAAGCATGATAAAACATTGCAGAATGGAATACAGTAAAAAAAGAGCAGAACAATAGAGAGAAAATAGAGAAAGAGAGAGAGAACAATAAAAACGACAACTATTTTTGGTTTTTTTATTTTATTTTTTTTTTGTGTTTTGTTTTTTACGTTTTTTTTTTCTTTTTTACACTTTTTTTTGTAACTTTAACAACTGTAATGGTTCGGGTCTCTCAGAATGTAATGGCATCTTGGGAGACCCTGTGTAAGTGTGTCCTAGTCTGTGAAATGCTGTTCCCTACGCTAAAACTTCACTTTTGAGTGGTAGCGTTCAAAATATTCACCAAGGCAAAGACCAGGCTTGTCAGGACAGAGTGGACAATAATGACGGGTGTCACGCCTAAATCCGCGCTTGCTACAGACACAACATCTTTTTTGGGGGGCTCGTTGGGTAGGGGTACTCGGGAGGACATACGTATAATGCCTCTCATGCAGCCAGCTTACTGCATTTGATTGGGGATGGAGAGGTGCAGAACCGCCTGGATACAGGAGTTCTGTGACAATCTCATTCTGGAATTTTAGAAGAGATAAAGTCCCACCTGAAGCTCTGTATAGCACATGAGCGTTCAGCAAAGCCAATTGAAATAAGGATAGAGACACTTTTTTGTACAAGCATCTCGCCTTACGGTCAATTAGATACGGCGCCAACAACTGGTCGTTGAGGTCCACCCCTCCCATATTTTTGTTATATTAGTGGACACAGAGGGGTTTCTCCACAACACCAGTCGCCGTAGGAATTTGGACTGTCGTGTCTGCATGAAGGGAGGTAAGAAGGAAAACATTCTTATTGTCCCTCCACTTCATAGCGAGCAAATTATTACACTTTACGCAGGCTCTCTCCCTCAGCCTAAGACGGGCATCTACAAGCCGCTGGGGAAAGCCCCGGCGATTAGGTCGCACGGTGCCACATGCTCCAATCTGATGATCAAACAAGTGACTAAACAGTGGCACACTCGTGTAATAATTGTCCACATACAAGTGGTACCCCTTTCCGAATAAGGGTGACACCAATTTCCACACTATCTTGCCAGCGCTCCCTATGTAATCCGGGCAGTTGACCGGCTCAACCTGACTATCTTTTCCCTCATAAACCATAAAGCTCCATACGTAGCCTGTTGCCCTGTCACAGAACTTATAGAGCTTGACCCCGTATCTGGCACGCTTGCTGGGAAGGTACTGCTTGAAAGCCAAGCAGCCAGAAAATTTAATCAGGGACTCATCAATGCAGACAACTTGATCGGGAGTAAACAAGGCTGCAAAACGTTCGTTGAAGTGGTTTATGAGGGGCCGAATTTTATAGAGCCGGTCGTATTCAGGGTCCCCACGTGGATGACAAAGTTCATTGTCGTTGAAGTGCATGAACCGCAAAATCTGCTCGTATCGTTTCCTGGGCATGGAGGCAGAGAACACGGGCATGTGGTCAATTGGGTGCGTGGACCAATAAGCACGCAATGACGGGAATTTATGTGTGCCCATGTTGAGGGAAAGGCCCAGAAAGGTCTTAAATTCGGAAACCGTAATTGGTTTCCAATATTTGGCAATGGAAGGCAACTAGGGATTAGCGGCGATGAATTGACCAGCATATAAATTACTCTGGTCCGCAATAGATCTATAGAGATCTTCCGTGAAAAACAGCGAATAATAATCAATTGGCATAAAATCAGCTGTTTCCACCTGAATACCAGGTTGGGCAGTGAATGGGGGAAGTACGGGTTCTGCAGAAGTGGTGGGGACCCAATCAGGATAGGCAAATTCTGCAGGAAGGGCACTATGGGTACGACGGGCCTGCCTTTGTCTTCTTATTGGTGGCAGCGGGACACAACTTGTGCTTGCCACCTCGCCAGCTTGAACTGCACTTATGGGACTCGCCACGTCACCATGTGATACTGCAGTGCTGGATGTACGCCCAGGCTGTACTAGGCCGCTGGTGCTTGCCAATTCACAAGAAGGAATAGCGGCGCTAGTACTACTCTGCTCCATGATACGAGAGCCCTGCAGTTCTTGCTCCTCAACAACCTCAGAAGATCGGGATCGGGTACGCCTGACCTTAGCAGGGACCTCAACTTCGTCATCAGAGCTATCTGACGTGGGGCCGCTGACGTCACTGTCTTCTACGGGAAGATATTCTGAGCCTGAATCTGACAGATACGTGACCTCCTCTTCACTATCTGTCATGCTCAGAATCTCGTAGGCCTCTTTACTAGTGTACCTTCGACTTGCCATTTTGGGCTCTAAATTTAGGGGTACACTAGTAAGATTCACAGGAAAAAAAGCACCTGACTGTCGTCAGCAAATATATCAAACGCTACTAAAAAAAACTGTTAGCGATCGCAGGGATGAGGCCTGTCTCTGCGAACGCTGCAGTTATGTGTGTTGTGTTTGGTAAGTGACAGTGATCGATCGATACTGCACTTGGGTGGGCTGGGCTGGGCTCGGCGGAGGGGCTAAACGCAGGTGCTAGCAGGTATCTGGGCTGATCCCGCTAACACTGTGTTTTTGGGAACCCTAAACCGCTGGGGACGCTAGTATAGATCTGATCAGATCAGATATTGATCTGTTCAGATACTATACCACTAAGGGAGGTGTATGCTTTGCGCGTGGGTGTTAGCGTTACTGGCACTAACCTAACGCTGCCTGGGGCGACGCAGACCCTCTCTGGCGCTAAAACCTAATTGATCTCACCCGCCAGGCGATCAGGGGGTTAAACCTTTATTGGGTTATATACGGCGGGTGCCCTGATGCTATAAAAAGCAAACTAACCAACCAGCGTCACCCGTAACCTTTATAGGGTGATCACTGGTGAAAGGGTTAACTAGGGGCAATCAGGGGGTTAAAACCTTTATTAGGTTAAATATGGGGGTACCCGACGCTATATAAAAACCTGACGGGTTACCTAAATAACGAAATAACTAACTGGGTAACCAGTGTCACCAGTGACGCTTATACGGTGATCACTGGTGAAAGGGTTAACTCTAGGGGCAATCAGGGGGTTAAAATAATATATGGGGGTACCTGACGCTATAAAAACCTGCGGCGAAACTAAAAATAAATAACTGGCTATCTAGGGCACCACCGGCACTAAATACAGCGATCGAAAATACGATCGCTTAGTGATGCTGGCGTTAGGGGGTGAAAGGGTTACCTGAGGGGCAATCAAGGGGTTAAACCTTTATTAGGGGGGGTTAGGGGGCTACCCTGGACCTAAAGGGGCCTAAACCTAACTGCCCTGCAACTTTTTACTGTCACCGATGACACTAAATGCAGTGATCAGTAAAATAAATGATCACTGCAATCAGTGACACTGTGATTGGGGGCTGGGGGGTGACCTTGGGGGTGATCTGGGGGGTGAAATGTGTGCCTATGTGTACCTATGTGTCAGTGGACTGTTGGTGCACTAACCTGCTTCTTCTCTCCTCGGCGCTGCGGACGAAAAGACCGCCGCCAGGAGAGATGATATCACTTCCTCTGCCTGTGTTTACATTACACAGGCAGAGGGAGCATTTTCATTCGCCGGGAGCGATCGCAAGGGGGTGGCCAGAATCGAATGGCCGTCCCCTCATCTCTGATCACTCCCCAACGATAAACGGCCGCTCACTGTATAGGAGGGGGGTCCAATCGGACCCCCCAACTGTACAAAGGTGATCACGTACACTGTACGTGATTGTGCCTGTCGGTGCCATTCTGCCGACGTACATATACAGTGAACGGTCGTTAAGTGGTTAAATGGTCATAGGCCTCAAGCCAACCAGCTGTTCAGAGACGACCACTGACCGCAGTCCCCCCATTAGCAAACTCTTCCAGCCAAACCCTGTTAGCTGGAATCCACCCTCAGAACCCATACCACCGATAGGTCCTGACCACTTGCTTTTGAGGTATCTTCATTCCCCCGCAAAGACCAAACACCCGCCACTGCCACGACAGTCCGATCACCTGTAATAAAATAAAACACAGAAAACAAAACGCCCAACATAAAAACTAAATACATAAATCAGGGAGGGTGGGTGGGAACTTTCCCCCACGCTGTGTTGACTTAGGGGGCAGGGATTACCTTTGTATCCAGCCTTAACCCCTCCCCCTTACACTTCATTTAAGCCAATCATTAATCCCTTCACATCTCCATACCCTGTTCACTCAGTCATGCCAGCCCTCCGCCTATGGCATTCTTTCTTTCTGCTCTGGGTTTTCTTGACTATTGTATAACAGATGTATTACTGATCTGCTTACCACCTTCTACCCCATAACCTTACTTATACTTAAACCATGAGACCACACCTTTTGTTTGGAGTAAAACATGGCCGTAGCAGCCTCCTTTATTTTAAACTTTACATCAGTTATAACAAAACACCATCATCAAACAACAGAAACCCACGTTCTCCTAAACATTGCCTCCTAGCGTTGGTCTTTGCAGGAACCTCTAATTAGCATAATAATATTAATAATCCTATCCATAAACAAACCACCTGACACTGCGGTACCTTAAATGGTCATAGACCTCAAGCCGACCAGCTGCTCAGAGACGACCACTGACCGCAGTGCCCCTATTATCAAACTCTTCCAGCTAAACCCTGTTAGCTGGAATCCACCCTCAGAACCCATACCACCGATAGGTCCTGACCACTTGCTTTTGAGGTATCTTCATTCCCCCGCAAAGACCAAACACCCGCCACAGCACCAAAGGGTAACCCCCTTACCCTTTTGTGCCCCTCCAAACCCTCAGGGCTCTTTGAATGCCGTCCTGGAGACCCAAGGCCCACAAGTCTGTCCCCACCTCGTTCAAGTGGACCCCATCACCCCGTACTACAAACCTCCCTACATCCCTGTTAATTTTTCTGCGAGCCCTGTTGATACCCTCCACGGACCTCGCCCTCCCTCCAGGCAGTCCGTGCAACCATATCGGACCACACAATGATCATGTCCGGGAAGGACAGCCGCAGGAAATCAAATTTTATGTCCCTCGACACATCTAACATGGACCTCATTCCCAGATCATTGCCACCTACGTGCAGTATTAAAACATCAGGTGGCCTGTCCAACCTAGCAAAACGGTGCACTTCTGGAACCATTTTGCTCCACAGCATGCCAGGAACTCCCAGCCAGCGGACGCATGCCTCATGTCTCGGGAACCCCAGCTGCCGACTTTCAGGCCTAACGTCAGCCCTCTTAGCCCCCCAGAACACAAACGAATGGCCCAGTATCCAGACCAAACCTTGCATCCCGCCTGAAAATAAAAGAAGAAAGCAACAACTGCCATCAACCCCTGAACAAACATAAACACAGACATAGACAACCACCCCATGCAGTTTACTCTTTTTATGCCAACCCCACCAGTAACTGAGGGCGGACATACAGCCGGAATCGTCTAGACTCCCACCGGCCTATCCTCTTAACCGCCTCCTCATCCATTCCGCACCTGGCCGCCTCTGTAGCCGCCCCAATCCAGAAAGAGTGAGAGGAGAATTCCTTATCCTTGAGCCCCAAAGCCCGAACACACTTTCTAAATACAGCAATAAACTGATATCTGGAAAGAGGGGTCCCGTCCGCGTGTATCAGGAATGAACCCACGTCGGACAGGCGAGCCTCTAAGTAACCCTTCACCGCCGCTACTGGGCACAACTGAGAACCTTGAACCGGGAAAACTTGCACCAACTTACCTCTTCCCATTTGGTCCGTCTTAGATTTCCTGAGCACCAATGACACTCCTTCCTCCGTCAACCTCACTTCACTGTCCAGCAAACCCCTGTGTACTGCTTTGGATGGGCTAACCAACTCACCTATCCAAAATGCTCCAAAAAACGCTAAGGAAAACGCCACCTTGAACAGCAAGACTTCATACCCAGACGAGCACAAACCCATCAACTGCCCCATGATACCTCCCAAAAGAGCAAACGTGACGGGCCGCCTGCCGTCTTTCTTCTGTCCCCCCCGTCCATAGCATATACAAAACAGAGATTGCCGCTCCAAATAGACTCACCCCCCGTCCATAGCCCTTGAATGCCTGACGTACCCAAAAATCCTTAGTAAAATCAGGACACCTCTGCTAGCTTCTTACTCAGACTCGACCTTGACACCCCAGCTTCCATGTTCCTAGGCAGAAAATACAACACCAGTAACCGCACATCGGAACTTACCGGGTCAGCTCCAGCCTCCCTCACCAACTGTTGCCACTCCAGCCACACCTTCTCATAAGCCGCCCATGTGCCCTTACTCACCGATTTCCTGATTGAACCTGACACTATTCCAACGGAATCTTCCACAGCCAGCCTGGACAAGGGACCCCACGTTGCTCCGCATCCGGTGCCAAGTCCCGGAATCTGTTCCACTGAAAGTGAGACAGCGCGTCAGCTATGACATTATCCACCCCCGGGAGATGTACCGCATACACAAACACGTTAAGTTGTAAACATCTCAACACCAGGTGGCGCAGCAGCCGCACCACCGGGGGGGAGGATGCCGACACCTTATTGATCACCTGTACCACCCCCAGGTTGTCCTTGTGAAACCTCACCTTCAAATCCCTGAAACATGCACCCCACAGTTCTACCGCCAGCACCACCGGGAACAGTTCCAACAGGACCAAGTTCTTAGTGAAACCAGCATCAATCCACGACTGTGGCCAGGGGCCCGCACTCCACTTGCCTTGAAAGAAAGCCCCAAAGCCTGACCCCCCAGCTGCATCAGTGTAGAGCTCCAAATCAAAATTGCTAATCGGTCCGGACATCCACAATGCCCTGCCATTGAAGGACTCTAGAAAGGAATGCCAAACCTGCAAGTCCTCCCTGTGTTCCCTGCCCAAACGCACAAAGTGTGTGGGTGACCGGACCCCAGCCGTGCTGGCCGACAACCATCGGCAGAACACCCTGCCCATCGGGAGAATGCGGCACGCAAAGTTAATTTTGCCCAGCAGCGCCCTAAGCTGAACACAGTAGGGCATGGGGCACACAGTATGACACATCATGGGGCACACCACAACTGCACACATTAGAGCACATCATGGGGCACACAGTAGGGCATATCACGGTGCACACAGTAGGTCATGGGACACATCATAGGGCACATCATGGGGGCACACAGCAGGGCATGTGGGCAGGCAGCAGGGCATGGGGCAGGCAGCAGAGCATGGGGCAGACAGCAGGGCATGGGGGCAGACAGCTGGGCATGGGGCACAGAGCAGGGCGTGGGGCAGACATCAGGGCATGGGCATACAGACCAGGGCATGGGGGCACAGACCAGGACATGAGTGCAAAGAGCAGGGCATGGGGGCACACATCAGAGCAATGAGGGCACCCATCAGAGCAATGGGGGCACACATCAGAGCAATGGGGGCAAAGAGCAGGGAATGGGGCACAGAGCAGGGCATGGGGCAGACAGCAGGGCATGGGGGCAGACAGCAGGGCATGGGGCAGACAGCAGGGCAAGGGGGTACAGAGCATGGCATGGGTAGACATCAGAGCATGGGGCAGACATTAGGGCATGGGGGCACAGAGCAGGGCATGAGGCAGACAGCAGGGCATTTGGGGCACACATCAGAGCATGGGGGCAAAGAGCAAGGCATGGGGGCAGACAGCAGGACATAGGCAGACATCAGGGCATGGGGCAGATATCAGGGCATGGGGCAGAGAGCAGGGTATGGACAGACAGCAGGGCATGGGGGCAGACAGCAGGGCATGGGGTAGACAGCAGGGCATGGGGCCACAGAGCATGGCAAGGGGGCACAGAGCATGGCATGGGGTAGACATCAGAGCATGGGGTAGACATCAGGGCATGGGGGCACAGAGCATGGCATTGGGTAGACATCAGAGCATGGGGTAGACATCAGGGCATGGGGGGACAGAGCAGAGCATGGGGCATTCAGCAGGGCATGGGGGCACACATCAGAGCATGGGGGCAAAGAGCAAGGCAGGGTATGGGCAGACTATAGGGCATGGGGCAGCGTTCAGGGCTTTGGGGCACAGAGCATGATGCTGGGCACATAGAGGGGCACAGAGCAGGATGCTGGGGCACATAGAGGGGCACAGAGCAGGATGCTGGGGCACATAGATGGACACAGAGCAGGATGCTGGGGCACATAGAGGGGCACAGAGCAGGATGCTGGGGCACATAGAGGGGCATGGGGGCAGAGAGCAGGGTATGGGCAGACAATAGGGCATGGGGCAGCGTTCAGGGCTTTGGGGCACAGAGCATGATGCTCGGCTCCTAGAGGGGCACAGAGCAGGATGCTGGGGCACCTAGAGGGGCACAGAGCAGGATGCTGGGGCACATAGAGGGACACAGAGCAGGATGCTGGGGCACATAGAGGGGCACAGAGCAGGATGCTGGGGAACATAGAGGGGCACAGAGCAGGATGCTGGGGCACATAGAGGGACACAGAGCAGGATGCTGGGGCACATAGAGGGACACAGAGCAGGATGCTGGGGCACATAGAGGGACACAGAGCAGGATGCTGGGGCACATAGAGGGACACAGAGCAGGATGCTGGGGCACATAGAGGGACACAGAGCAGGATGCTGGGGCACATAGAGGGACACAGAGCATGATGCTGGGGCACATAGAGGGACACAGAGCAGGATGCTGGGGCACATAGAGGGGCACAGAGCAGGATGCTGGGGCACATAGAGGGGCACAGAGCAGGATGCTGGGGCACATAGAGGGGCACAGAGCAGGATGCTGGGGCACAGAGCAGGAGAGCAGGATGCTGGGGCACAGAGCAGGATACTGGGGCACATAGAGGGGCACAGAGCAGGATGCTGGGGCACATAAAGGGAAACTGAGCAGGATGCTGGGGCACAAAGCAGGATGCTGGGGCACATAGAGGGACACAGAGCAGGATGCTGGGGCACATAGAGGGGCACAGAGCAGGATACTGGGGCACATATAGTGGCACAGAGCAGGATGCTGGGGCACATAGAGGGTCACAGAGCAGGATGCTGGGGCACATAGAGGGGCACAGAGCAGGATGCTGGGGAACATAGAGGGGCACAGAGCAGGATGCTGGGGCACATAGAGGGACACAGAGCAGGATGCTGGGGCACATAGAGGGGCACAGAGCAGGATGCTGGGGCACATAGAGGGGCACAGAGCAGGATGCTGGGGCACATAGAGGGACACAGAGCAGGATGCTGGGGCGCATAGAGGGACACAGAGCAGGATGCTGGGGCACATAGATCTCACACAGGACAGTATACAAGCTGCTGCACTTTCCTTTCTAGATGCAGAGTAGCGCAGGAAGCGGCTGTAAACATACCTCTCATGATGCGCTCCTCCCCGCCAGCCCCTCCTCTCTTCTCGTCCGTCCGAGGTGATGACAAATACAAGCACCTGGGGTGGACGGGAGGGAAGGAGGGCCAGCGGGAGGCGCGCATCACAAGAGGTCTGTTTACACTGCAGTCTCTTAGCAAGGAGCAGTGATTAGGGACTGCATGATGAGCTGCGGCTGCAGGCACCTCCAGGGGCAGACTGAGCCGGCCCGGGCCCCACCACGGGGCCCTCGGGCGGTCACTGAATGGTCAGTCAGCCCCTGGGCGCAACCTTTCTGAACCGTTCCTCCCCTGCATATTACCACCCTGCTTATTTGTGGTTGTATTTGACTTTGCATTTTTCCGCAAAGTACATTAGTTCTGTAACCTGAACTGTTATTCATATTGCTCTCACTCCTTCCTTCCAGGTTGCTTTAGTTATTAAGTTCCTGATATATGCCACTTTATGTACAGTGTCTTCTTAACATTTCCGAGTATGTGTCCGTGCTACGTTGTTGCCTTCCACCAATATCTCCTTCCTTATACCCATCCTCAGTTTAATCGCATACTCCTCACCGTATGGAGTTTCCCCTGACCATCACTATACTTTAACACTTTACGATTGTACTATCTGAGTATTGCTATTTAATACACCGTGGAGCCAGGGACTGCCCTGCCCTGTGAGTCTTCCCTGCACCCCTCCTAAGGCAGGCATGTACTGGCCATCGGGACTACCGGGAGTTTCCCGGTGGGCCGATGGCTCAGTGGGCCGGTTTCAGTGACAGCAGACCGCCGCCCCCTTCCGCTCCTCTGTCGTCGTCCCCCTGCATCGCTCACCTCCTCTCCCTGCCTAGTTATGCAGTGCGACTGAATACAGACATGATCCTCAGGAGTGGGCACTGAGAAGCTCATCATACGAGATCCGGAAGGAGGGCAGCCACATACAGCTGTGACATAAGCTTCCTCGGCACTCGTTCTCCTGCTCTTTCCTTCTCCCGCTCTCCATCTAGATTCTCCGCGATAGCAGACAGGATGGAGAGCGGGGGAAGAAAAGAGCAGGAGAAGGAGTGCCGAGGAAGCTTATGTCACAGCTGTGTGTGACTGCCCTCCTTCCAGATCTCGTATGATGAGCTTCTCAGTGCCCACTCCTGAGGAACATGTCTGTATTCAGTCGCACTGCATAACTAAGCATGGGTGGGAATAGAGGAGCACAGGGGACCAGAGCAGCGTTGGGGGGGAATAGAGGAGCATGTGTACCAGAGCACCATGGGTGGAAATAGAGGAGCACGGGGGACCAGAGCAGCATGGGGGGGATAGAGGAGCACAGGGGACAAGAGCAGCATAGGGGGGATAGGAGCATGGGGGGAATAGAGGAGCATGGCGACCAGAGCAGCATGGGGGGGGGGAATAGAGGAGCACGGGGACCAGAGCAGCAAGGGGGGAATAGAGGAGCATGGGGGGACCCGAGGAGCAGGTGCGGGACCAGAAGAGCATGTGGGGGACCAGCGTAGCATATGGATGACCAGAGAAGCACGCGGGGGACCAGCAGAGCATGCGGGGGGACCAGCGGAGCACATGGGGGACCAGAGCAGCATGCGGGGGGACCTGCGGAGCACATGGAGGACAAGAGCAGCATGCGGGGGACCAGTGCAGCATGCGGGGGACCAGAGCAGCACATGGGGGACCACTGCAGCATGTGGGGAACAGAGGAGCATGGGGTGGACCAGAGGAGCACAGGGGGGACCAGAGAAGCAGGGGGGTACCAGAGCTGCATGGGGGGGGACCAGAGAGGCACGAGGGTACAGATGAGCAGGGGGGGACCAGATGAGCATGGAGGGGGAACAGAAGAGCAGGAGAGGAATGCAGAAGCATGTGGGGGAACAGAGAAGCATGCGGGGGACCAGAGAAGTGACGGAGGTACCAGAGGAGCACAGGGGGGAGACCAGAGAAGCACGAAGTTACAGAGGAGCATGGGGGGGAACAGAGGAGCAGGAGAGGAACGCATAAGCATGTAAGGGAACAGAGAAGCATGTGGGGGAACAGAGGAGCAGTGGGAGGACCAGAGGAGCAGGGGAGGACCAGAGGAGCACGGGGGAGCACGGGGGGGAAAGAGGAGCATGGGGGGACCAGGAGGAGCACGGGGGAGGGGACAGACAGCTGACTCGACAGTTATGGTCTGGGAGTTTCTCACTTCTGCCTAATCTTGCCTCATTATGGGGGGGCACCAAACTGATTTTTTGCCCCGGGTGAAATAATGTCTAGCTTCCCCACTGATGCTGCCTATAAGAGTACCAGTACCAGAGTACCAGCCGTTCTACTCTAATAAAGTAGAACGGCTAATGGCTAGTGAAGGGTGGGGGCTTGGGTGGCCATATGGGTTGGCTAGCTGGGGGGGCGGGTTTGTCCGGCCGGCATGGGAGAGACATGTCAAAGTGGGCTGGTCTGGATGAAGTCCAGGGCCAGATTTTTGTCACAGTCCAGCCCTGCTGTCATGGAGATCCTGCCAGAAACAGGCGCCCCGGACTTCCTGGTCTCCGTTCGCGCGTGCGTCCAGCGGGTGGCGCCAGAGAGACTATTTAAACCTGTCATTTACTGACAGTCCCTGCTGTCTGCTCTACAGCGTTGTGTGCTAAACCCTGATCTGAGACCATACCTGTGCTAAAAGACCCGGCTTACCTTGACCAACCTGTTATCTGCCTGCACCCGACCCCGGCTTGTTGTGACTACCCTTTGCCTGCATCCTGTACTTCTGCTGCCCGCCTGATATCTGACCCGGCCTGTTTACTACCCTGTTCCTGGTTCTGATCCAGTTTGCTAAACCCATCCAGTCTGCTGAGCTGTCCCAGATCCAGCCTGCTAAGCTGAACCTGCCTGCTAGCTGATCCTGTCTGCTGTGCTTCTTCCGATCCAGTCTGCGAGACCGATCCAGTCTGCTGAGCTGTCCCAGATCCAGCCTGCTAAGCTGAACCTGCCTGCTAGCTGATCCTGTCTGCTGTGCTTCTTCCGATCCAGTCTGCGAGACCGATCCAGTCTGCTGTGCTACTTCCGATCCAGCCTGCTAGCCGTTCCAGTTCCGGTATTCTGCAAGGAAGCTTCCGGGTGTTTGAATCACCACCTCACCACAGTTGATCCTGCCAGGCACCCGTGCCACTCCTTACTCCTGTGCCAACTGTTACCTTACCAGGGGGCCGGGAGTGGGAGCCGTAAGGGAGGCCGTCCCCTGCAATTCGGGCTCACTACCATCAGGTACGTGACAGTAGCAGACAGCCATGCCTGAGCCTGAGCAGGGAGCCTCCCCTATGGAAGATCTGTGTCAGCATCTGGCAGATCTAACCGAAGCAGTCAAGGACCTTTTCCGGTTAAAAGGAAAATCAATGAAGTGGCTTTTGAACTGGAACTCCCGGATTCACTGAAGATCCACCCAGTATTCCATGTGTCACTGTTGAAACCATCTATTTCCAATCCCTTTCCTGGCCGAAGCTCTGTTACCCCTGACCCTGTTATTATAGACGGGGAAGAGGAGTTTGAAGTAGAGGCTATCCTGGATTACAGGAAGAGAAGGAACCAGAACCGGTTTTTGATAAAGTGGAAGGGGTATGGACCCGAAGAGAATTCTTGGGAGCCCGAGGGGAACATCCACGCTAAGAGTCTGGTACAGTCCTTTAAAAGGTCTCACCCTGAAAAGTTTGCCCGGATGGGCATCCGGAGGCTGCCCCTTGGGGGGGGCAATGTCATGGAGATCCTGCCAGAAACAGGCGCCCCGGACTTCCTGGTCTCCGTTCGCGCGTGCGTCCAGCGGGTGGCGCCAGAGAGACTATTTAAACCTGTCATTTACAGACAGTCCCTGCTGTCTGCTCTACAGCGTTGTGTGCTAAACCCTGATCTGAGACCATACCTGTGCTAAAAGACCCGGCTTACCTTGACCAACCTGTTATCTGCCTGCACCCGACCCCGGCTTGTTGTGACTACCCTTTGCCTGCATCCTGTACTTCTGCTGCCCGCCTGATATCTGACCCGGCCTGTTTACTACCCTGTTCCTGGTTCCGATCCAGTTTGCTAAACCCATCCAGTCTGCTGAGCTGTCCCAGATCCAGCCTGCTAAGCTGAACCTGCCTGCTAGCTGATCCTGTCTGCTGTGCTTCTTCCGATCCAGTCTGCGAGACCGATCCAGTCTGCTGAGCTGTCCCAGATCCAGCCTGCTAAGCTGAACCTGCCTGCTAGCTGATCCTGTCTGCTGTGCTTCTTCCGATCCAGTCTGCGAGACCGATCCAGTCTGCTGTGCTACTTCCGATCCTGCCTGCTAGCCGTTCCAGTTCCGGTATTCTGCAAGGAAGCTTCCGGGTGTTTGAATCACCACCTCACCACAGTTGATCCTGCCAGGCACCCGTGCCACTCCTTACTCCTGTGCCAACTGTTACCTTACCAGGGGGCCGGGAGTGGGAGCCGTAAGGGAAGGCCGTCCCCTGCAATTCGGGCTCACTACCATCAGGTACGTGACACCTGCCCTTAGGTTTATTGGCAGTGCCATCATGGGCACTGTATGGTATGCAGCTGTATACCATAATGTAAGTTTTTCTTATCCCTTACTTGTAGTTCTTTGGAGCCACCTAGTGGCTTTTTTTGTTATTGTTAATTTGTTTCTACTTTTGACCCGTTTGTCCCTTTTCCCATTGGTTCTAAGTAAATTCACCCCACTGGCTCCATTTACCATTTTTGAACCTGGAACAGTGACCGTGACCGTGACAAATGTTCTTATCTGTTTAAGGTTTCCTTGATTTGTGTCACTCCCCTCTCTTCTCCTTTTTGTTTGTTCTCTCTTCCTTTTTTCCCTCTCTCTCTCTCCCTCTCCTCTTTTTCTCTCTCCCTACCTCCTCTGGTTCCTTTTTCTCTGCCAAGAGCTGCTGATCATTGAGACGCCTGGACTGACTATCCCCCCCCCCCCCATCCCCTCCCCTGCCCTACTAACAGCCCTATGGCGACTTTTTCCCTGATCAATTTAGCATCTTTTAACTGCAGGGGGTTTAACGTACCAGAGAAGCGGAGCCAGATCCTTTATCACTTTCATAAAATGCGCTCTAATATTTTATTACTACAGAAAACTTATTATCGCACAGGCGCCATACCCGCCCTGTGCAACAGATATTATCAGAAATGGTATCATAGTACTAACCCTCATGCCAAATATAAAGGGGTCTCCATTGCTTTCCACAAAGCTTTCAACCCTGAGGTCCTAGACTCCCTTATTGATGTGGCTGGTCGTTTCATTTTTCTCAAACTGAAACTAAATAATTTTCTCTTTACAGTGGCCAACATTTACGTCCCTAATGTGGATCAGGCTTGGTTCCACTTCTCCGTTCTCACCAGACTAGCCTCCTTTGGGGGTCCCTGTTTTATCATCGGCGGAGACCTCAACATCGCCCTTTCCCCATCTGCAGATACATCCTCGGGTACGTCCTCTGTGCCTTTCTCTTCACTGACACGCATCAAATCCTTACTGCACTCCTTACATTTGGTAGATGTCTGGCGTATCCAACATCCCACAGAGAGGGATTACAGCCACTATTCCGCAGCACACAACCCTATAGCAGACACGACAACTTTTTGGTTTCACAATCCCTGCTAGATACCCCCCTACAAGCATCCATCGGCCATCTCCTCTGGTCTGTTCACGCCCCAGTCTAATTGACCCTGATACGCCCCTTGACAGCCCGCAGGGGCACACACTGGAGGCTCAATGAGAATCTGCTACGGAACTCTGTCTGTGTAGCCGAAATCTCCAAAACCCTTCAGAACTTCATGTCCTATCACTCCTCGGACACTACCTCCCCCCTCAATCAATGGGAAGCTCTAAAATGTGTGGTACAGGGTGTGCTCATACAGCACTGTTCCCGCCTCAAAAGGATTAGAGCTGATGATATTCATCATCTCCTATCCACTATTGCAGAACTTGAACCTCTCCACAAGTGAGACTTAGACCCTGCCATTTTCGTTCAACTATCTAATGCCCGTCGAAACCTACTTCAACTCTTATGCCGTGTACACACGATCGGTTTTACCGATGAAAACAGTCCGATGGACTTTTCTCATCGGAAAAAAACGATTGTGTATGGGCCCCATCGGTCTTTTTTCCATCGGTGAGAAAAAATAGAACATGTTTTAAATTTATCCGATGGGAAAAAAACTGATAGCAAATTCCGATCGTCTGTGTGGAACTCCATCGGACAAAAAAACATGCTCAGAATCAAGTCGACGCATGCTCAGAAGCATTGAACTTAATTTTTCTTGGCTTGTCGGAGTGTTTTACGTCACGGCGTTTGGGACGGTTGGATTTTTGACTGATGGTGTGTAGGCAAGACTGATGGAAGTCAGCTTCATCGGATTTCCGATGGAAAAATCCATCGGATTAGAATCCATAGGAAATCCGATCGTGTGTACAGGGCTTTAGACTCGCACTCCCTGATCGCACGCGACAGGGCACACAATTACCATTATTCCCTAGCGAACAAATGCGGCAAACACTTAGCGCGGACCCTCCACCCTAGACCTCCCCAATACTCCATCCTGTTTATCACCCAACCCAATCAAGACAAGACGTTCAACACAAAAGGTATTTCTTCCTCCTTTAGACAATATTACTCCCAACTCTACAACCTATCATCTAATGCTCCCAACACCCCTACCCTTTCCTCTAGCGACAATATGCAAGACTATATTTTGGAAATGGCATTACCTACTATCGATACACAAGACTCTTTGGAGCTCGACAAACCCCTGGTCGCAGCCAAATTTCTGGACGCCATTAAGGTCCTAAAGACAGGTAAATGTCCTGGACCAGATGGGAACACCCCTTGTTTCTATAAAACTTTTGCCCCTCTGTTAGCGCCACTTTTGACTAAAGCTTTCAATACCATAGACGACTGCCACTTACCTTCTAAAGGACTACTATGTGCTAATGTCTCTATTATACTGAAACCAGGCAAGGACCCATCCCAATGTAACAGCTATCGGCCGATATCTTTGCTCAACGTAGACCTTAAACTGTTCGCAAAGGTATTGGCTAATTGTTTATCCCCCCTTCTTACAGGATTGATCCATAACGATCAAGTGGGATTTGTTCCCGGTCGCGAGGCAAGGGACAATACTACCAAAACGTATCACCTTATCTCTTTTATCCAGCGCCAAAATCTGAAAGCCTGCCTCCTATCTTTTGACGCCGCAAAAGTGTTTGATAGGGTCAACTGGAGATTTCTACAACTCTCACTAGAGCAAAGAACAGAGAATATTCGGATCGGCAGCACACCCACACAGAGAGTAAAGTAGAAAGTCTTTATTGAAGCATAAATATTAAAAGCACTAGATGAGTACAGGCAGGGGAAATGCAGGTAGGTTGACGCATTTCACACTATGAAAGTGCTTTGTCAAAACCACACTAGAGCAACTAGGCATAGGAACACCTTTTATCTCCAGGGTAATGTCCCTGTACTTCCAACCTTCCGCCTCTGTATTAGTAAATGGCACTGCCTCAGATCCATTTGACATCTCAAATGGCACTCAGCAGGGTTGCCCCCTCTCCCTCCTTCTGTTTGTCATTGTCATAGAACACCTGGCTTGGGCCATTCATCAGAACGCCTCTATCCAGGGTATCCAAACACCCTCCTCCCATCACAAGCTATCCCTATACGCTGACGATCTCCTGGTCTATATACAACACCCCACACCTCCTTACCATCACTTTTCCTGGAATTCTGTCGTTTTGGCGCCTTTAGTCATTTTAAACTCAACATATCCAAAACTGAGGATCTCAATATCTCCTTCCATTCTTCTACAATGTCCTCATTGTGATCAAACTTCTCTTTCCAATGGCAATCAAAAGGCATATCCTACCTAGGGGTCACTATTAACTCCAATCTCTCCAACTTATTCTCCTTGAATTATGTCCCTCTGCTCTCCCGCCTATGGAAGGAATTAGAAGAATGGGGATGTTACTCCTTACCATGGTTCGGACAGATTAACACTCTTAAGATGGACTCTCTGCCCAAACTACTGTATCTATTCCAAACGATCCCCATCATGGTTCCCAAGTCCTTCTTTGTCTCCCTACGATCCCTCGCTATCAGGTTCATGTGGAACTAAGGGTTGCCTAGGGTGAAGTACAAACTGCTCACACTTCCGAAGCTGCAGAGTGGGGCGGGTCTCCCTGACTATGAGATCTACTATACAGCCACCCACATGGCACACATTCTGGAGTGGTTCCCCGTCCCTTCCTGAAAGCTTCTGTTATGGTGGAGCAGGACTTGGCCCCCGTAGACCTCCGGGCTCTTTTATGGGACTACAGAAATGACCTTGCCCACTTATCCACATCCTCACTGCTAACACTCGCCTCCCTTGGACTCTGGTATAACAGGGGATTGTGCTACGTTCTGTCTTCCGACCCCTCCCCATTGACCTCAATGTTTGACAACCACGCTCTCCCCCAGGGCACGGGAGCAGCAACACTGGGGTCCTTCAAATGCTCTGAGTGGCCTCAAGCACACTCCTTTGTACATCCAATGCAAGGGACGCCAGCTATTCCAGAGGGTTCTCGTGATTGGCTTACCACCCTTCACTTATCCACGTTCACAAAACGCTTACATGCTTCCTCCCAAATACACCAACCCTATACTGAATTTGAATGGCTGTGCTTCCTCTCTGAAATGCCCAGACATCTTCTTTCATCCCTATACGGTCTCCTACAAGCCCTTACACATGATGACTTACCACCAGGGAGTGGTCTTCAGACTTGGGAAAGGACATCTCCAGAGCTGATTGGCAGACCTTGTCTCATTTTACCCACAAGTCAACGATATCCTGCTATTCTCAAGAAAATAATTACAAGATTCTGTCCCGATGGTACAGGGACCCCTCCACTTTACACAAAACTTTCCCATCAACCCCAGCCTCCTGTTGGCGCTGTAATTCTACTACAGGGACCTATCTACATGTCTGGTGGGAATGCAAGAGGATCCGCCCCTTCTGGACTCAGGTATTTGACTGTTACAATAGAATTTATGATGAAATGCTATTGCCTACCTCAATGATTGCCCTCCGCTCGATACTCCCAGGGTCTATAACATTACAGAAACGGAACCTCCTCTGTTTCTTTATGTCTGCAGCAAGACAGCTCATTCCATCATTTTGGAAGACAACCACCACTCCTCCCTTGTCACGATGGGTCTCGACCATGAAAGATACTATGAGAATGGAGGAGATTCTGGCTTTAGACAACAACACCTTTGATAAATACAAAGTGCTGTGGTCCATCTGGCTCCACTTCTCCGCTTCAGATACCTTCACGACCATGCTCTTGACCCCGACAGGATCACCCTAACATGCAGCCTAACCATAGGGAGGGTTGAGGTGTCTTTCCATTGGCTCCCCACCCTCTGTCCAATATCTCTCCCTCTCTCTATGAGTGTCTCCCCAGCAGCTCCCTCTCTCCTCTAAGACTTTTTCCCTTCCTTCTTTCTTTACTTCTCTCTCTCTCTCTCTCTCTATTTATTTTTTATCTGATTTAGTTTCCCCTTTTTTATTTTTTACTTATTACTCCATAAAGTTTTATTATGAACAACAAGGCTCCCCAGCCAGAACTACTCATCGCAACAGACGACAGTTGGTTGTCAACCCTTATAATATATCGTCTGTTAGTACGAGTCAAGTTATGGGCGATAGCCACCAGGCTGACTCATAACCTATGACTAATAACGGTTGTCACTAAGTTGTAACTCTTATGTTGTTCTTTGTGATATTTGTGAAATTGACAATAAACACATTTCCAACCCTAAAAACTAACAAATACAGTCAGGTCCATAAATATTTGGCTATATACACCACCACAATGTATTTGAAATGAAACTAGCAAGATGTGCTTTAACTGCAGACTTTCAGCTTTAATTTGAGGGTATTTACATCCAAATCAGGTGAACGATGTAGGATTTACAACAGTTTGTATATGTGCCTCCCACTTTTTAAGGGACCAAAAGTAATGGGACAATTTTCTGCTCAGCTGTTCCATGGCCAGGTGTGTGTGTGTGTGTGTTATTCCCTCATTATCCCATTTACAAGGAGCAGATAAAAGGTCCAGAGTTCATTTCAAGTGTGCTATTTGCATTTGGAATCTGTTGCTGTCAACTCTCAATATGAGATCCAAAGAGCTGTCACTATCAGTGAAGCAAGCCATCATTAGGCTGAAAAAACAAAACAAACCCATCAGAGAGATAGCAAAAACATTAGGTGTGGTCAAATCAACAGTTTGGAACATCCTTAAAAAGAAAGAACGCACCGGTGAGCTCAGCAACACCAAAAGACCCGGAAGACCACGGAAAACAACTGTGGTGGATGACCGAATAATTTTTTCCCTGGTGAAGAAAACACACTTCACAACAGTTGGCCAGATCAAGAACACTCTCCAGGAGGTAGGTGTATGTGTGTCAAAGTCAACAATCAAGAGAAGACTTCACCAGAGTGAATACAGAGGGTTCAATACAAGATGTAACCCATTGGTGAGCCTCATAAACAGGAAGGCCAGATTAGAGTTTGCCAAACAACATCTAAAAAAGCCTTCACAGTTCTGGAACAACATCCTATGGACAGATGAGACCAAGATCAACTTGTACCAGAGTGATGGGAAGAGAAGAGTATGGAGAAGGAAAGGAACTGCTCATGATCCAAAGCATACCACCTCATCAGTGAAGCATGGTGGTGGTAGTGTCATGGCGTGGGCATGTATGGCTGCCAATGTAACTGGTTCTCTTGTATTTATTGATGATGTGACTGCTGACAAAAGCAGCAGGATGAATTCTGAAGTGTTTCGTGCAATATTATCTGCTCATGTTCAGCCAAATGCTTCAGAACTCATTGGACGGCACTTCACAGTGCAGATGGACAATGACTCGAACCATACTGTGAAAACAACCAAAGAGTTTAAGGGAAAGAAGTGGAATGTTATGCAATGGCCAAGTCAATCACCTGACCTGAATCCGATTGAGCATGCATTTCACTTGCTGAAGACAAAACTGAAGGAAAAATGCCCTAAGAACAAGCAGGAACTGAATACAGTTGCAGTAGAGGCCTGGCAGAGCATCACCAGGGATGAAACCCAGCGTCTGGTGATGTCTATGCGTTCCAAACTTCAGGCTGTAATTGACTGGAAAGGATTTGCAACCAAGTATTAAAAAGTGAAAGTTTGATTTATGATTGTTAATCTGTCCCATTACTTTTGGTCCCTTAAAAAGTGGGAGGCACATATACAAACTGTTGGAATTCCTACGCCATTCACCTGATTTGGATGTAAATATCCTCAAATTAAAGCTGAAAGTCTGCAGTTAAAGCACATCTTGTTTGTTTCATTTCAAATCTATTGTGGTGGTGTATAAAGCCAAAAAGATTAGAATTGTGTCGATGTCCCAATATTTATGGACCTGACTGTATGTTATTAAAGCTAACAAATAGGAATATATTATTAAAAGCTAGCGAATAGAACAATTGCAAAAGTAAAACCTTGAGAGGACAGGGGGGAGTAGAAACAGAGAGAGCTCCTAACAGAAGATGTGTCTGTGTATTAGGTGAAGGTTACATAACACATTTCAACAGCGTAAACAAAATGGAGTCTCTTGTGCTTAAATTACCAATACAGTGAAAGTCCATGTAATTTCCCTCCTTTTTGTTTATTTGACACCATTCTTCTCCACGTTACATTCAGCCGATTTCTGGTATCTCCTGTTACATTGGCGCAGAGAGACAGCATCCTGTTCAGCTCTCTCCTAGTTTTCTCAGAATAATGGGTTCATCAGGGCTGGTGGACCATTTGTTGGTACAGCAGGTAGTCACACAGAGGCATAGCCTGATGAGGAAGTAAATAACAAATACCATATATACTCGAGTATAAGCCGAGTTTTTAAACACAATTTTTTGTGCTGAAAATGCCCCCCTCGGCTTATACTCGAGTCACCTTTTTGTGCCTGATATCCCGGAATTTGGGAAGCCGGTACCGGCCGGCCGTAGGTCCCCAGGCCCTCAAACTTAGCACAGATGTAGCCTCACTCTTCCTCTATACGTGTGCAAAGTTTCTTGTCCGGGGGACCTACGACCGGGGAGCACTGATTTTTCAAAACCGGGCACCCCTTCCATAGACTCCCATGTTAAACGGTAATTTCTCTGGTGACTTTGTGGACCCGGTACCGGCCGGTCGTAGGTCCTCTGGACACCAAACTTGGCACACATGCAGCCCCACTCTTCCTCTACAGGTTTGCAAAGTTTCTTGTCCGGGGGACCTACGGCCGTGGAGCACCGATTTTTCAAAACCGGGCACCCCTTCCATAGACTCCCATGTTAAACGTCAGTCTAGTCATGGACACAGTGAGGCATGGACACAGTGAGGCATGGACACAGTGAGGCAAAGTGAGGCACACCCTAGGCTTATACTCGAGTCAATAAGTTTTCCCAGTTTTTGTGGTAAAATTAGGTGCCTCGGCTTATATTCGGGTCGGCTTATACTCGAGTATATACGGTATGAGAAAAAGGAACATCACAATGTAAGCGCCTAGTTTCTGTAACCATATTGCTATGCCATAAAAAAGTCACCAAAACCTCCTTATCCCTTAAAGGGGTTCCATCCATCTTAAGCAATATCTCTGGCCTTATTCTGTAGTTCTCTTATCTTAGCAAGATGCCCTGATGCCCTTTAATAATGTCCTCTTCATTAGAAATGTATATACAACAGTCAGTGTGAAATACCTTACACATCCCACCTTGAGCTGCAGTGAGATAATTTAGCGTTAATCTATGCTCTAATAATACTTTTTTCCTTGTCAATATATTTTATTTTGTAGTTCAGAAATATTATACACGTAACATAGAGTAAATACATTACAGTCACAGGGAAGAAACTCCATTGTGCTTATTCAGGGGAATATTAGTCTATAGGAATTTGTAATAGTACAATATTTAATAAAAATTATAAATACCATTGATAACACTTTATCAAGAAAAGAAAAAAGAAATTCCAAATACAATATATTCTTGTAAAAGCAAATTCCTTGTCTAGGATTTCAGACTATACAAATGAATATCTAAATAAAAATTGGAGTTTCAAAATCATAGTGGAAACTTAATGGACAAAAAATAAACTAAAAGGCAGAGAAGAAAAATAAGGTAAGAAAGGAAAGTAGAGAAGTCCACAGGGTTAGGCCGAGAACCACCGCCACCATCAGGAGGATGGATTATTAACTATTATTGCTTTCGCTACCATGGCATTAGCACTTTATTATCAAAGGATGATGGCATAGCATATGTGATCCAGGGTTTCCACTAGACTTGTGCACAGCGGAAAAATTCGTTCCGTTTCGGTTCGCTTCTTGTGCACAACGGAAAAATTTGTTTAGTTTCGGTTCGTTTCTTTCCGGTCCTGTTGATTCGTAATCATTCGTAATTTTGCTAGACGGGATTTTTCGTGTTCGGACTAATTCGTATTTTCGCAAGCGACATTTTTCGTTGAATTTTTTGTTGCTTTATAATTCGTACTTTCGGTAGAGTACATTGTTTTTCGTTGATTCTGGACACAACTCCTACTTTCGTAACTTTTTTTGGGTTCGTTGATTCGTAATTTTCCGTGTCTCTCTCACAACGACGCTGCCTATTATGCCTAATGTGCTTCGAATGGATTTGTACTTTTCTAAATACATAGCGGTTATTTGTAACGATTCAAAATCTCGTATTTTACTTTCGTTTTTTACATGCGGCTATAGCCTCCGCCCCTGTACACCATTTTGAGAGGGTTCAGCACGGTGAGGAAGAAGCAGAGAGCAGAGCAGAGTGTTATTGTGCTTCGAATGGATTAGAAATCTCGTATTTTACTTTCGTTTTTTTACATGCGGCTATAGCCTCCACCCCTGTACACCATTTTGAGAGGGAGTTCAGCACGGTGAGGGAGAAGCAGAGAGCAGAGTGAGTGTTATTGTGCTTCGTATGGATTCGTACATTCGTAACTTTTTTCATAACGAATTATGCCGAAGACATTCGGGCATTCGCTATTTTGCGGTATAATTTATTTCGGATTCGGTTTTATTCGTAATTGCTTTGTTCGGAAATTCGAATGCTTCCGAATGTCCGAAAGTTGCTAAATTCGGACGAATTTCGATTCGT
This sequence comes from Rana muscosa, assembly GCA_029206835.1. Taxonomy (NCBI): domain Eukaryota; kingdom Metazoa; phylum Chordata; class Amphibia; order Anura; family Ranidae; genus Rana; species Rana muscosa. Next base: position 240,919,623 of record CM055127.1, on the reverse strand, counting down.
TACGAAACGAATTGCACAAGCCTAGTTTCCACATTTTCTCAAATTTAGTGATCGTTTCCGTTTCAATAGCTACCATCTTGGCATGGGTCATAGTGTTATTCATCCTATCCTTTACTTCATTTACTATCAATCTTGAGGATTTCCAGGCCTTCACTATTGCTGTGAAAAGCTGTATTAGCAATTTACATTGTATATGTGTTATGCTTTCTGGTTTCAAGTTGAGTAATGCCATTGCGGGATCCAAAGGAATTCTCATTACAGTTAGTTTAGTTGCAATATTAAATATTTCCGTCCAAAATGTCTGAGCTTTCGAACACGACCACCAAATATGGAAATGTGTGCCCGTATCAGAACATCCCCTGAAACATTGTGCAGGATAATTTTGTACGTACTTCGCTACCCTGGATGGTACTATGTACCATCTTGTTAGTACTTTATAGTTCGCCTCAACCGCCAGTATGTTAGGGGAGGCTGTTTTTGTATTAGACCATATTTGATTCCCAACAGAGGTATCCAGCTCATGCTCCAGATCCTCCTCCCATTTCCGGATGTACGATGGTTTATCCATATTAGTTTGCACCAGAGAATGAGAATATAAGGTAGATATTGTACCCCTAGCATGTGGATCCTTCTTGCAAATAGTCTTGAAGCTGGTAAAATGGGTTAACGAAGGTGAAGAGGTTACCTTATATACTCGAGTATAAGCCGAGTTTTTCAGCACATTTTTGTGTGCTGAAAATGCCCCCCTCGGCTTATACTTGAGTCACCTTTTTGCGCCTGATCTCCCGGACTTTGGGGACCCGGTACCGGCTGGCCGTAGGTCTTCTGGACCCCAAACTGGGCACACATGTAGCCTCACTCTTCCTCTACAAGTTTGTTGTCTGGGGGACCTACGTCTGGGGAGCACCGATTTTTTCAAAGCCGGGCACCCCTTCCATAGACTCCCATGTTAAATGGTAATTTCTCCGGTGAATTTGGGGACCGAAACTTTGCACACATGTAGCCCCATTTCTCCTCTATAAGTGTGCAAAGTTTTTTATCTGGGGGACTCCCATGTTAAACGTCAGTCTAGTCATGGGCACACTGAGGCATGGGCACACTGAGGCATGGGCACACTGAGGCATAGGCATGCAGATGGACACCCTAGGCTTATACTCGAGTCAATACGTTTTCCCAGTTTTTTGTGGTAAAATTAGGTGCCTCGGCTTATATTCGGGTCGGCTTATACTCGAGTATATACAGTAATAAGGGTGTGAAAAAGTTTTTTATTTGGAGGTATCTAAATAGTTCCGTTTGTGGCAAACTGTATGTTTCGCATAAGGTCGGGAAAGGGATGAATGATGAGGAATTTACATGTAGCAGGGTCCTCAATTTAGGGGTAGTTTTTGAGTGGTAGTTATGCTCAAACACCTAAATTGTTAGGACATTATCAACCATTTTGTCTGCAGGAAGAGTATCGGTGTACCGTTCCCTGTGGCCTGCAGGTGGCGCTGCCATAGTGGGCCAGGGTTGAACCGCTGATACAGTGCTGTGCCTTGTGTGTCCCCTCTCGGCAACCATACAGTGGGAGTGGTCGGCCTGCTGGGTATGCTGGGAGAGGATATAAAAGGGGCAGGCGCTGCCTGTAGGGGTCGGTCGTCGGGAGTCCTACTCCCAGGGAGTGTGTGTTCCTGTCCGCCCTGGGCACCTTTGGCCCAGGGGCGGTGGTCGGTGAATCAGTCCCAGGCACCTTTAGCCCTGGGGCTGCAACAAAACGCCTTGGGCCCAGCACCTTTGGCTGGGGCCCGTCAAGGATCAAGGAATCTCAGGGTGCCGCCTTGCGAAGGGACCCGCATCTTAGTCGAGGAGGCTGGGGAAAGACTGTTCCGAGGGACTGGTGAGAAGTCACAGTGAAGGAAGGGGCCCGGTAACTCTCTGGAGGGATGTCTTCTCCTTACAAAGAGGCCAAGCTTTGAAAACCAAGTTCACCAGGTCTGTGGCAGAGACCAAGTTCACCAGGTCTGTGGCAGAGACCAAGTTCACCAGGTCTGTGGCAGAGACCAAGTGTACCAGTTTGTGTAGTGATTGTGCGGTTAGTTCGAGTACCATTTTGGCTGCTAGTCCCTATCTAGGGAGACTATCCAAATGGGCTAAGTCTGCTTGAGAAGCCAAGCAGTGAAGTGTATTACGTTTGTGCCTGGACCTCTCCCACACCTCATGCTGTCCTGTTCTCTCTCCAACCTTTCCTATCAGAGACTGTCTTTTAAGAGAAATAAACTCTACGTTGGAGTTACAGCTGGTGTGGACATTGAAGTCATCTGGGAAAATAGAGATTTGTCTTTATTGACTATAGAGATAAGAACCATTCTCTGGAGAATCTGGCTGTGGAGACCCATCACAACACCGCTCAACCTCTTCACACAGGAGGGTACGGGCATATAGAGCTGGGTATGCCTTTTCTTCCTGCAAGGAGCAAAAGACAAGGAGGAGAGGGTGGTAAGCGCTACATACAAATTTGTACATGCATAAGACATCTCAGGATGCCCATTCTCTAAACGATTTAGGAGAGACCCATGCAGGATAAAAAGCAGGATTTTTATAAAATGACAGTAACGGGTTATGGGGAGATTGAAATTGGTTTCTTATTTTGTATCTATCCCAAAGGGAAAGAAAGTGTTTAATAATGGGGTTTCGTAACCCTTTACGATCTTTTGTGGAGGTCCATAACAGATTGGAAATTGGGATGGGATCACACTCAATGGCTTCTATTGATACCCATAATGGGGTTTTATGTTGCGCGTGGTATTTAGCGAGAGTTGCTATATGTGCCGCTTTAGAATACCATGCAAAATTAGGACATCCGAGTCCTCCCTTTATTTTGGGGAGGTATAGTGTTTGTAATTTTATTCTAGGTTTGGACGAGCCCCAAATAAAAGACAAAACTTTCTTCTGTAATATTCTCAGATAATATGCTGGTATTGGAATGGGAATGGGAAGCACTCTGAATAAGTATAGTAGTTTTGGTAGTACTGTAATTTTAACTGCATTGATTCTTCCGTATTACGATAATGGGAGGTGGGACCATGAGTTCATCAGGTTCGTTACTTGTTTCAGGATCGGAGGATAATTATATGAAAATAGATGCGATATGGATGCTGTAAGATGTATCCCTAAATAAGGGATAGAACTTTCTGGCCATGTGAATGGGAGACCTATTTTGGCTGAACATAATTGGCTGAACTAAATATGTTTGAGAGAGATATATTTAGCGCTAAGCATTTTTTAGGATTGATAGCTGAGCCAGAAAATGCCGCAAAGTTATTAAGAATTTGGGTGTGATTAGGGCCTGACACTTGGGGGGTGAAAGAAATAGAAGGATATCATATGCAAATAGACAAATTTTATGTTGATAACCTCCTATTTCGATTCCGGTGATACAGGGATCTGATATGATCATTTGCGCAAGTGGTTCAATTAGGAGGGCAAATAATAATGGCGAGAGTGGGCATCCTTGTCGGGTGCCTCTCTCAATGTTGAAAGGGTCAGACTTATAACCTGCATACTTGACGTATGCTTTTGGTTTATTGTAAAGTTCCATGATCCAATTTGTGAAGTTTGGGCCAAAACCTAATTTTTGTAGTGTGTAGTTCAGGTAGGGCCATGAAATGGAGTCGAAGACTTGCTTGATATCTAAAGAGAGAAAACAAGCAGGAGCACCACGTGTTTTCGCTATGTGTGCTAAGAGTACTGCCCTACGTATATTGTCACCTGCTTGGCGTGTGGGCATGAAACCAACTTGGTCACGGTGTACCAGAGTACCAATGATTTTATTAAGGCGGGCTTCTAAGACGTTTACTAGTAGTTTGATATTATTATTATTATTATTATTATTATACAGGATTTATATAGCGCCAACCGTTTGCACAGCGCTTTACAACATCAGGGAAGACAGTACAGTCACAATACAATTCAATACAAATGGATCAGAGGGCCCTGCTCATTAGAGCTTACAGTCTAGAAGGGAGCGTCAAGTGAAATAAAGGGTAGTAGCTGTGGGGGATGATCAGGTGGACAAAATGAAAATACAGTTGTTAGGTGTGGGTAGGATAGACTTCTCTGAAGAGAAGGGTTTTTAGGGATCCTCTAAAAGCTAATAGAGAAGAAGATAGACGGACAGATTGGGGTAAGGAGTTCCATAGGCTTGGAGAGGCTCTGGAAAAGTCTTGGAGACGAGCATGGGAGCAGGTGATGAGAGAGAGCTAGAGAGCAGGAGGTCTTGAGAAGAACGAAGAGAACGATTAGGTTGGTATTTAGAGACTAGGTCAGTGATGTAGCTGGGGGCAGTGTTGTGGATGGCTTTGTAGGTATTTGTTAGTATTTTAAATTTAATTTGTTGGGTGAGCGGAAGCCAGTGGAGGGATTGACAGAGAGAAGTAGCAGAGACAGAGCGGTTGGTAAGGTGGATGAGTCTGGCAGCAGCATTCATGATGGACTGAAGGGGGGATAGAGTATGCCGAGGTAAGCCAATGAGGAGGGAGTTGCAGTAATCAAGGCGAGAGATGACCAGGGAGTGAATTAGGAGCTTTGTTGTGTCATTGGTTAGAAAGGGGCGTATTTTGGAGATGTTGCAGAGGTTGAGGCGGCAAGATTTGGACAGTGATTGGATGTGAAGATTAAAGGAGAGTTCAGAGTCCAGGACTACTCCTAGGACCTTGGCATGTGGGGACGGGCTGATAGTTGTGCCATCAATTTTGACAGAGAGATCGGGGGAGGAGGCACGTGGGGATAAAAATAATCAGTTCAGTTTTGGATAGATTAAGTTTGAGGAAGTGGTGTGACATCCAAACTGATATATCTGATAGTAAATTAGAGATACTTGAGGAGAATGAAGGAGTGATTTGAGGGGCAGAGAAATAGATTTGAGTATCGTCAGCGTAGAGGTGGTATTGGAAGCCATGGGAGGCTATCAGCTGACCCAGGGAGGAGGTGTAGATTGAAAATAGGAGAGGTCCAAGAACAGAACCTTGGGGGACCCCAACTGAGAAAGGAAGAGGAGAGGAGGAAGTAGAGTTGTAAGTAACGCTAAAGGTGTGGTTGGATAAGTAGGTAGAGAACCAGAGAAGAGTACAGTCGTGGAGACCAAAGGCATGGAGTTTTTTGAGGAGGAGGGGGTGGTCAACCGTATCAAAGGCAGCAGAGAGGTCCAGGAGTAGGAGTACAGAATAGTGTCCCTTAGTTTTGGCCGTTAGTATATCATTTGTTAGTTTTAGGAGAGTAGTTTCTGTGGAATGTTGAGCACGAAATCCAGACTGAAGGGGATCAAGAACGTTATTATCAGCAAGGTGGACGCTCAGTTGGTTGTAGACTAGACGTTCAAGGAGTTTGGATAAAAAGGGGAGCAAGGAGATGGGGCGTAGGTTGTCAAGATTGGATGGGTCCAGAGAGGGCTTTTTAAGTATGGGGCTGACTAGTGCATGTTTCAAAGAGTTAGGGAAGATGCCAGAAGAGAGGGAGAGATTGAAGATGTGGGTTAGAGAGTGTAGAAGAGAGCCAGAGGGTGAACGTAGCAATTGTGAGGGAACAGGATCCAGAACGCAGGTGGTAAGATGGACATTAGCAAGTAATTTAGCAACCTCGTCTATAGTGGTGGGGTTGAAAGAGGGAAGTAATGATTGTACCTGTGGGCATGAGGTGTAATGCGTGAAGGGTATCTGAACAGTAGAGATCTTCTCGCGAATTGTATCAATCTTCTGTTTGAAGTGATTGGCGATCTCCTGGGCGGTCAGTGAGTTAGTGGGTGGAGGCAGTGGAGGACGAAGGAGAGAGTTAAGGGTATAGAAGAGTTGACGGGGATGGGATGATACTTTTTTAATGAGGGTGATGAAATAGGTCTGCTTGGCAGTGAGGAGGCTGGAATTGTATTTTTGGAGGGCAGATTTATACTGGCCGAAATCTTTCTAGGACATCGTCTTACGCCATTGGCGCTCGAGAGCACGGCTGTGTTTTTTCAGACTTCTAGTATCATCTGTTTGCCAAGGTTGAAGGGGGTGTGGCCTTATTCTGCGTGTAGTGAGGGGGGCTAGTCTGTCCAGTGATGCTAGAAGTAAAGTGTTGTAGACAGAAGTGGCTAGGTGGGTGCAGGACAGGGGTGCGATTTTGTCATAGAGGTTGTCAGTCGCAGAGCATAGAAGAGAAGTGTTGATATGGCAAAGGTTTCTAAGAGTAACCGTTAGGCGTTTGGAGGGAGAGGAGCTGGAGGAGAGGGAGAGAGTGAAATAATAAGGTGGTGATCAGAGAGGGGGTAAGGATAGTTGGAGAGGTTGCATGGAGTGCATAGGGGGGAAAAGACAAGGTCAAGGGTATTTATTGCCTTCAGAGTGAGTAGGAGAATGTATCCATTGCTTCAGGTCAAAGGAAGAGGTTAGACTGAGAAGTTCGGAAGTTGAAGGAGAGTTTAACATAGATATAGGGCAATAATTTGCACTAAGGGTGTTATCCGAATGTGGTTTTGGAATCATGCATATAATAGCCATCAGTGACTCTTGCCTAAAGGATTTATGTTTTAGTAGGTCATTAAACGCTTCTGCTAGCAAGTTTGGTAGTATCGGGCTGAGAATCTGCCAGGGCCTGGTCTCTTATTTAATTTAAGTTCTTTAACCACTTGCTTACTGGGCACATATACCCCCTTCCTGCCCAAGCGAAATTTCAGCTTTCAGCACTGTCACACTTTGAATGACAATTGCGTGGTTGTGCGACGTGGCTCCCAAACAAAATTGACGTCCTTTTTTTCCCACAAATAGAGCTTTCTTTTGGTGGTATTTGATCATCTCTGCGGATTTTATTTTTTGCGCTATAAACAAAAAAAAAACAACAATTTTGAAAAAAACACCAAATTTTTTACTTTTTGCTATAATAAATATCCCAATTAAAAAAAAAAAAAAAACTTTATTATTTCTCAGTTTAGGCCGATATGTATTCTTCTACATATTTTTGGTAAAAAAAAATCGCAATAGGCGTATAGTGATTGGTTTGCGCAAAAGTTATAGCGCCTACAAAATAGGGGATAGATTTTTTTTTATTATTATTATTATTTTTTTGCTAGTAATGGCAGCGATCTGAGATTTTTGTCAGGACTGCAATATTACGGCGGACACATCGGACACTTTTGACACATTTTTGGGACCATTCACATTTATACAGCGAACAGTGCTATAAATATGCATTGATTACTGTATAAATGTGACTGGCAGGGAAGGGGTTAACACTAGGGGGCGATCAAGGGGTTAAATGTGTGCCCTGCTAGGTGATTCTTACTGTGGGGAGAGGGGACTGACTGGGACAGGTGACCGATCGGTGTTCTTATGTATAAAAGGGACACACCATCGGTCTTCTCTCCCTGACAGGACGTGGATCTCTGTGTTTACACACAGAGATCCACGTCCCTGGCTCTGTAACTGCCGATCGCGTGTACTTGGTGGACATCGCGGCCGCCAGGCACGCGCATCGGCACCTGTGCGACACGGAGGCGCGCGCGCGCCCCCTAGCGGCCGGGAGGGCCGAAGACATCAATTGACATCGTCCCGGCATTGTAGAGCCACCTTGCGGCCGTCAATTTACAATGGCCCGGGTCCCAAGTGGTTAATGGCGGCTGCAACATCGTCTCCCGTCATAGGTTTTTCTAATAGCATTTTTTGTGTTTCAGTCATCTGTGGCAGCTTAATTTGTGAGAAGGAGGAGTCTGCCTCTGCAGCGTTGAATGTGTTTGCCTCTGCATAGAGGGCCTTCAAGTGGGAACTGAATTTCTGCACTATTTTAACCACTTCAATACAGGGCATTTTCACCCCCTTCCTACCCAGGCCAATTTTTAGTTTTCAGCGCTGTCGCACTTTTAATGACAATTGCGCAGTCATGCAACACTGTACCCAAATGAAATCTTTATGTTTCTTTTCCCCACAAATAGAGCTTTCGTTTGGTGGTATTTGATCACCACTGCGGTTTTTATTTTTCGCGCTATAAACAAAAGAAGAGCAACAATTTTGAAAAAAAAACACAATATTTTTTACTTTTTGATTTAACAAATATATCAAATTTTTTTTTTTTTTAACTATTTTTTTCCTCAGTTTAGGCCTATATGTATTCTTCTACATATTTTTGGTAAAAAAAAAAATCGCAATAAGCGTTTATTGATTGGTTTGCGCAAAAGTTATAGCATCTACAAAATAGGGGATAGATTTATGGCATTTTTATTTTTTTACTAGTAATGGCGGCGATCTGCGATTTTTATTGTGAGCGTGACATTGCGACGGACATAGCGGACACTTTTGACACGTTATTGGGACCATTCACATTTATACAGCGATTAGTGCTATAAAACTGCACTGATTACTGTGTAAATGTGACTGACAGGGAAGAGGTTAACACTAGGGGGCGATCAAGGGGTTAAATATGTTCCCTAGGAAGTGATTCTAACTGTAGGGGGAGGGGACTCACAAGGGAAGGAGACCGATGTGTGTTCCTCTGTACTGGGAACACACATCGGTCCCTAGATGGCCGGGAAACCTTGGACGTCATATGACGTCCACCCGGAGGGAGAGGGTTCCTGCCGACGTAATTTTACAATGACTCGGTAAGGAAGTGGTTAAGTGGGCTACTAGTAGTAATATTATTTGCTAATTTGAGTTTGATGGGTTTGAAGGATTTATTAAAGTGGTTGTAAACCCACATTTTTTTTTTTTTTACAACCTGTAAAAGAAAGGCATAATGAGTGTCAGGGCCCGGACTGGCGGCTAGTGAGGACACAGGAGGTGGATCCTCTGTGCCAGAGAGGCGAAGGCACGGGTCGCACTGGAGGACCGGTTCTAAGTAGCTACCGGTTTTCACCAGAGCCCGCCGCAAGGCGGGATGGACTTGCTGCGGCGGTAGCAACCAGGTCGTGTCCCCCAGTAGCGGCTCGACTTCTCTGGCAGCTGAGATAGGCACGGTACACTGGGACTAGGCAGAGGCAAGGTCAGACGTAGCGGAAGGTCAGGGCAGGCGGCAATGGTACGTAGTCAGGGGCAACGGCAGAAGGTCAGATACACTGGAAAGGCAAGTACAAAACGCTTTCTCAGGGCACTAAGGCAACAAGATCCGGCAAGGACAGGAAGGGGGAGTGGGTTTTTAAGTGTTTTGGAGTGTGACACAGTAATTGGACCAGGCACCAATCAATGGTGCACTGGCCCTTTAAATTTAAGAAGACCGGAGCGCGCGCGCCCTAGAGAGCAGCGGGACTGCGCGCGCCGGGACGGAGCAGGAGGAGGAGGCCGGTGAGCAGAATGGGATGCGATCCGCGGGCAGACAGGTGCCGCCGCAAGGATCGCATCCCCGCCAGCATCAGAGCAGCGCTCACGGTCAGAGGAGCCGACCGGAGCGCTGCAGGGAGACAGACGCCACGGGCGCTCCGGGATGGATGGGACACCCGGAGCGCTCGGCGTTACAGTACCCCCCCCTTAGGTCTCCCCCTCTTCTTGGAACCCAAGAATCTTCGGATGAGCTCTTTATCTAAAATGTTGGCCTCAGGTTCCCAGGACCTTTCCTCAGGACCACAGTTCTCCCAATCCACTAAAAAACATCTTTTACCTCGGATGACCTTGGAGGCGAGGATCTCTTTCACCGAGAAGACATCAGAAGAACCAGAGACAGGAGCAGGAGCAGTGACCTTAGGGGAAAATCGGTTAAGAATGAGGGGTTTAAGAAGAGACACATGAAAAGAGTTGGGAATACGAAGAGAAGGAGGAAGGTGGAGCTTGTAAGAAACAGAATTGATTTGGTTTTTGATTTTAAATGGCCCGAGGTAACGAGGGCCCAGCTTGTAGCTAGGTACCCGAAACCGAATATATTTGGAGGAGAGCCACACTTTGTCACCAGGGGTATAGACAGGAGGGATTCTTCTTTTTTTATCTGCATGTCTCTTCATGCGGGCAGAGGCCAGTGAGAGCGACTTTTGAGTCTCTTTCCAGATAGAGGCAAAGTCCTGAGTAAATTCATCCACGGCCGGAACTCCAGAAGACGTGGGAATGGGGAGGGGGGCAATGGGTGACGGCCGTAGACCACAAAGAAAGGCGACTTGGAGGAAGATTCAGAGTTCTTGAAATTGTATGAGAATTCTGCCCAGGGCAATAGGTCGACCCAATCGTCTTGACGGGCGGAGACAAAATGTCGTAGGTAGTCGCCAAGGACCTGGTTAACTCTCTCCACCTGTCCATTGGACTGCGGGTGATAAGCGGAAGAAAAATTCAACTTAATTTTTAGTTGAGTACAGAGAGCTCTCCAAAATTTTGAGATGAATTGAACACCTCTATCCGAGACGATATGTGAGGGCAGCCCATGGAGGCGGAAAATTTGAAGAAAAAAATGCTTTGCCAACTGAGGTGCAGTAGGCAGACCAGGGAGCGGGACAAAATGAGCCATTTTAGAAAAGCGGTCAACGACCACCCAGATGACAGTGTTACTACGCGACAAAGGGAGGTCCGTGATGAAATCCATGGCGATGTGGGACCATGGTTGTTCAGGCACAGGTAGGGGAAGGAGAAGACCTGCAGGCTTCTGGCGAGGCGTCTTGTCACGTGCACAGATAGTGCAGGCCCGTACAAAGTCAGTCACATCTTCCTCCTGGGTAGGCCACCAATAGTGTCTGGCAATCAATTGTATGGATTTTTTGATCCCAGCGTGACCGGCTAGATGGGAGGAATGGCCCCACTTGAGTATCTTAAGCCGAAGGCGTGGAGGAACGAAAGTCTTTCCTGGAGGAATTGGCACGAGAGAAGCGGGAGCAGAGGAAATCAGACACTTAGGGGGTATGATGTGTTGAGGAGGAGTCTCGGTTTCCGAGGTATCGGAGAGACGGGACAAAGCATCAGCCCTGACATTTTTGTCTGCGGGCCGAAAATGGATCTGGAAGTTGAAGCGGGCAAAGAACAATGACCACCTGGCCTGGCGAGGATTTAGGCGCTGAGCGGACTGAAGGTAGGACAAATTTTTATGGTCAGTGTAGATGGAGATAGGGTGAAGGGATCCTTCCAGGAGATGTCTCCACTCTTCTAATGCCAACTTGATGGCCAACAGTTCACGGTCACCTATGGAATAGTTTTTTTTTCCGGAGGGGAGAAAGTTTTAGAGAAAAAACCACAAGTGACGTTTTTCCCTTTAGCGTTTTTTTGAAGAAGCACAGCTCCTGCTCCTACCGAGGAGGCGTCGACTTCAAGGAAGAACGGCTTTAGAGGATCTGGCCGAGACAGGACAGGTGCAGAGGAGAAGGCGGTCTTAAGGCGAGTAAAAGCTTCCTCCGCTTGAGGCGGCCAGGACCTTGGATTCGCGTCTTTTTTGGTCAGTGCCCCTATAGGAGCAACGATGGTGGAGAAGTGGGGTATGAACTGACGATAGTAGTTGGCGAAACCAAGGAAGCGTTGGATAGCACGAAGTCCAGAGGGGCGTGGCCAACCCAAGACTGCGGAGAGTTTGTCAGGGTCCATTTGAAGACCTTGTCCAGAGACCAGATATCCTAGGAAAGGAAGACTGCTGCGCTCAAAAAGGCATTTTTCAAATCTAGCGTAAAGATGATTTACGCGGAGGCGCTGGAGCACTTGACGGACATGGAGCCGATGTTCCTTAAGGTTAGCAGAGAAGATTAGGATGTCGTCAAGATAGACAACCACACAGGTATACAGTAGGTCCCGGAAGATTTCGTTGACAAAATCTTGAAAGACTGCAGGGGCGTTGCAAAGTCCGAACGGCATGACGAGATATTCGAAGTGACCGTCTCTGGTGTTAAATGCGGTTTTCCATTCATCTCCCCTACGGATTCTGATGAGGTTATAAGCGCCCCTGAGGTCCAATTTAGAAAAAACGTTTGCTCCGCACAGACGGTCAAAGAGCTCCGAGATGAGAGGCAGAGGGTAGCGGTTTTTAATAGTGATTTTATTGAGACCACGATAGTCTATGCAAGGGCGTAGAGATCCGTCCTTCTTGGCCACGAAGAAGAAGCCCGCTCCGGCTGGAGAAGATGATTTCCTAATAAAACCTCTCTTGAGGTTCTCCTGAATGTATTCAGTCATAGCCTTGGTTTCAGGAGAGGAGAGAGGGTAAATTCTGCCACGGGGTGGTGTAGTACCTGGGAGCAAGTCAATGGGGCAGTCGTAGGGTCTATGTGGTGGTAAGACCTCCGCCTGTTTTTTGCAAAAGACATCAGAAAAGTCCTGATAGGCCTTTGGAAGGCCAGGCAAAGGAGTAGTGATGGGGACTTGACAGGTCGGTACAGACTTAAGGCAATGCTTGTGACAGGAGTCACCCCAGGATTTGATGTCCCCAGTGGTCCAGTCGAGGGTAGGAGTGTGACGCTGGAGCCAGGGTAGGCCAAGAAGGATGTCAGAAGTACAGTTCGGCAAAACAAAGAATTCAATCTTTTCTTGGTGAAGAACACCAACGGACATGAGCAGGGGTTCGGTGCGGTAACGCACGGTACAATCCAAATTCTCTCCATTTATAGAGGAAATGAAGAAGGGTTTGATGAGACGGGTAACAGGAATGTTGAACCTGTTGATGAAAGAGGCTTCAATAAAGTTTCCTGCAGAACCAGAGTCCAGGAAGGCCACCGCAGGGAAGAGGGAGCCAGCAGAAGGAGAAATCCGCACAGGAATAGTCAGACGTGGAGAGGAAGAATTCACACCCAGTAACGCCTCTCCCACGTTCACTAGGTGTGGGCGTTTCCCTGACGCGGAGGACGAATAGGGCAGTCTTTTAGGAAGTGATCAGAGCTCGCACAATAAAGGCATAAGTTCTCGTTCCTACGGCGAGACCTCTCTTGTAGGGTCAGGCGAGACCGGTCCACTTGCATGGCCTCCTCGGCGGGAGGCACGGTAACAGGATGCATTGGATTCAGAAAGAGAGGAGCCAGGCGCGGATAACACCTGGTGCGAACAAGATCTTTCTCCTGGTGAAGCTCTTGGCGTCTTTCGACGTAACGCATATCGATGCGGGTAGCTAAATGGATGAGTTCCGTCAAGGAAGAGGGTATCTCTCGTGCGGCCAGACAATCCTTGATGTGGCCGGATAAACCCTTCTTGAAGGTCGCGCAGAGAGCCTCATTATTCCAAGCTAACTCTGAGGCCAGTGTGCGGAACTGTATGGCATATTCGCCCACAGAAGAGTTTCCTTGGACAAGGTTAAGCAGGGCGGTTTCAGCGGATGAGGCTCGGGCTGGTTCCTCAAAAACGCTGCGAACCTCAGCAAAGGAGGACTGAACGGTGGCTGTAGCAGGGTCGTTGCGGTCCCAGAGTGGCGTGGCCCAGGCCAAGGCCTTTCCAGTCAACAGAGAGACCACGAATGCCACTTTAGACCGTTCTGTGGAAAACTGGTCAGACATCATCTCAAGATGCAGGGAACATTGGGACAAGAATCCCCGGCACATCCTAGAATCCCCGTCAAATTTCTCCGGAAGAGACAGGCGAATTCTCGAGGTAGTAGCGGCAGCTCGGAGAGGGGAAGATGCTGGAGGCTGCGGCGGCAGAAGCTGCTGAACCATGGCGGTCAACTGCGACAGCTGCTGTCCTTGTTGTGCGATCTGTTGCGACTGCTGGACAACCACGTTAGTGAGGTCAGCGAGATTTGGCAGCGGTACCTCAGCGGGATCCATGGCCGGATCTACTGTCAGGGCCCGGACTGGCGGCTAGTGAGGACACAGGAGGTGGATCCTCTGTGCCAGAGAGGCGAAGGCACGGGTCGCACTGGAGGACCGGTTCTAAGTAGCTACCGGTTTTCACCAGAGCCCGCCGCAAGGCGGGATGGACTTGCTGCGGCGGTAGCAACCAGGTCGTGTCCCCCAGTAGCGGCTCGACTTCTCTGGCAGCTGAGATAGGCACGGTACACTGGGACTAGGCAGAGGCAAGGTCAGACGTAGCGGAAGGTCAGGGCAGGCGGCAATGGTACGTAGTCAGGGGCAACGGCAGAAGGTGAGATACACTGGAAAGGCAAGTACAAAACGCTTTCTCAGGGCACTAAGGCAACAAGATCCGGCAAGGACAGGAAGGGGGAGTGGGTTTTTAAGTGTTTTGGAGTGTGACACAGTAATTGGACCAGGCACCAATCAATGGTGCACTGGCCCTTTAAATTTAAGAAGACCGGCGCGCGCGCGCCCTAGAGAGCAGCGGGACCGCGCGCGCCGGGACGGAGCAGGAGGAGGAGGCCAGTGAGCAGAATGGGATGCGATCCGCGGGCGGACAGGTGCCGCCGCAAGGATCGCATCCCCGCCAGCATCAGAGCAGCGCTCACGGTCAGAGGAGCCGACCGGAGCGCTGCAGGGAGACAGACGCCGTGGGCGCTCCGGGATGGATGGGACACCCGGAGCGCTCAGCGTTACAATGAGCTATTATGACTAGCATAATAGCTCATTATGTTCCACTTACCTTAGATCGGGGCCCCCGAAGCCGTCCTCGTCCCTCTGTTCAGCCACAGACATCACTGCGGCGATAGCCGGAATGTTACTTCCGTGTATCGCCGCACCAGCCAATCACAGCGCCGCTCCGGCGCTGTGATTGGCCGGAGCGGCGGAGACGTCACTCTGCGCATGCGTGCGGGAGGCGTCCCACTCGGCTACGCCCAGCGATTGCTGGGAAGTAGCTGAGTTTGTGAATGGGATTAACCCCATGAATGCGCCGTTGTCTACGGCGCGCATGCGCCGTAGACAGCGGCGCTTGTCATTTTAGTAAATATCTCCTAAACCGTGTAGGTTTGGGAGATATTTCTTGCACCTACAGGTAAGCCTTAATCTAGGCTTACCTGTAGGTGCAAGTTGAAAAAGTGGGTTTACAACCACTTTAATGGTTTTCAGTGCCCTTGCCAGGCACGTGCCAGGTTTGTTTGAATGCATATAGAATGTATGCCTGGTTCTATGTATTGCTTTGTCAGCGTAATCAGTGAGGAAAAGGTCGTATTCAAGGCGCGCTTTCTCTAAACGAGTTTTGTAAGTGGAAGTTGGGTTATTTTGGAAAGCTATGAATGATAAGTAAAATTCGGTTTCTAGTTGTCTTGCTAGATTTTTATGTTCTCTTTTAATTGTAGCGGCCCCCTCTCTCTCCTTTCAATTGTTCTTGCTCTGGCTCTTGTCTAGGGGTACCTCTGAGGAAAGAGTGCGAGGTCACCACGCCAAGTTCCCCTGCAGATGTATGTGCAGTGAGAGACAATCCTATTTTACCTTCGGGTCGGTGTTCTGCATCTGCAGCCTCCTCCTGGTGGTTTCTTGAACGATATCTGCCAGTAAATGAGCCCCACACCATTAAAGTCCAACACTCCTTTATTCTTCCGATAACAGAGAAATGCACAATCAGTTGGACTCCCTCAACGAACAGAGCAGACAGGGGGTGTGGATGCGAGTAGGCCCAGGCACAATGAACTCTCCTACTTCCTTCCCAGAAGTAGGTTTCTATTCCCAATCGAGGAAGACATCCCTCCCGGCGGTCTCCGGAGGCTCACCCGTCACTGGCAATTTGCTGCACCAGGTCTTCAGGTAAGTACCCCCTCCGGTCCCTTACGCCACTGGATTCGGGTACCCACTCCCGGGGTCCCCTAGGAAGTTCCTCCCTCGTGGAGCCTTAATCCGGGACCCTCAGTCCCGGACCGCCATCCAAGTACCTCACCCCAGGCTAAAGGTGCCTGGGATGGAACACGACCTCCGAACGTCCTCCAGGCCTAGGCCGCCTGGAGGACCGACACGAACCACCGCCCTCAGGCTGAAGGTGCCTGGGACTCGACCCCGTGACAAAGATGGCCGGCCCCTTTATACCCTCCCCCAGCAAGCACGGCGGGTTCCCCGCCCCACCATACCACTGCCGGGGAAGGACAAAAAGGGGTATGGCACACAGCAATGGTTCAACCCCAGCCCAAGGCGACAGCGCCACCCGCTGAGCTGCAGGGAACTGCACATTATTGGTGTCTCTGCCAGTTTAAATACACAGGGAAAGTGCATGCCCGCTACACTCTCCCCCTGGTGGTTTAACACTGGTCCCCAGTGCCTGGAATAAACTATGCCCTCAACGGCTGACATAGCCCAGTCCAGAAACCAACTATAAATTGTACAAAAAATAAAAACTTTTGGAAACTTACTAACTGGAGCAATTGTGTCTGAGCCTTACATGAAAGGGAAGGGAAGGGAAACAACAACACTTAACAACAACCTTGAAATCACATTTTCACATTACACTCTTCCCACCCATCCTGGCTAAGGCCCACCCCATTCTCAGTGGTCTTGACGGGATGCTCTCCTGCAGAGGGAAAAAGAAAAGTTAACACACATAAACCCTGACACATGTATTCGTGTGAGAATGAAAAAAACTTCTCCGCAGAGAAATCCTTTTCTTCATAAAAGTGTGTGTGTGAACAGTGATATCGATGCGCAACACTGCCACCTGGTGACAGCATCGCGGTAACTGCACTCGTGGAACTTTCCTTCTTCTTTGGGTCCTATCTACCCCAGAGTCCACGATTACTTGCTGGACAATTGAAGAACAAACAGGAACAGTCCTTCAACTCCTCTGGAAGAACAACAACCCCGGAAAGTTCAGCGATGCAAAGAACAAAAACTGAGTCTCTCTTCTCCTATAGATAGAATCGAGGGTGCGGCAGGACAAGTGGCTTCAAGTGCTGATCCATGGTCTCCAGATGGTACTCGACATCTTCCCCTTCCTTGCGTCGGATCAGCACCTTGTCCACGTGGATATGTCGTCCCAGCATCCATTCTGCTTTGCAGTCTTTAAAGCGCTGAGAGGCCTTGGGGGAACACGCAAGGTACCTGCGGGCGTGTGGAACCTGAAGGTGGGTCCACACAAAGTCATTGTACCAGTGCTCCCGGCAAACTTCCACTTCATACAATAACTCCTTGGACAAGTATGGGTACTCCCACCCATACTCAGCAGCAACCTTCTGGCCAAATAGGGGTTGCAGTCTCGCCAGAGGAGGCATAGTGGCTTTGTCCCCTTCGCCAGGCAAAACTATTGAGTCCGGGTGGCGAGGGACCTTGATCACATCTGGTCTGGGCATAGGTGCCCGCAACAACAGTCTCTTTTCCCCGGTACTGGGTGTAGGTGGTACCGGGGATGTAAGGGCAGGCTGGGGACGGGACCCCTCCTCAGGCGCTGGTGCCTCCACCCGGGGTGTACTATCCCCTGTAGACATGGGTGGGTCCCTGGTTCTGCGGAACGAGGCGAGAAGTACTTTGTCCCAGCCCTTTTGAGCAAACAGTTCGTCTATGGCGACATTGTCTCCTAAATCGGAGAGCGACTCTAGGTCGGAGGTGTCACACTCCTCCGTGGGTATGTAGCCTGTAGTGGAAACGGGACTACCACCCCCCACGGACACACAGGGTTGTGGATCCCCGACACCTCCGCCCACACACCAAATCCCTCCGCCTGGCTTACCTCGGCCTTTTCTAGAGGCAGGACATCCAGAACTCTTCTCAACGGTACCATCCGGGCCGGGCGTAGGCAGGCGAGATGGTCCACCGCAACCGCTGGACGGGGCTACCATACCGGTCTTTCTCTTCGGCGGTGGACGCTGTGAGACAGTGGTGACCGAGTCAGCATCCTCAGATTTCTCCCGTATTCGAGTACTCACGACCTCCTCCGCGGTCGCTGCAGTGCTCACAGGGATGGCTGTCAAAGCAGTGATTCCTCCAACTTGAGTCGTGCTGCCTGTGGTACGGCCGGGGTAGATGGTTCTTGGCTTCTCAATGACTGAATCCACCTCGAATAGGAACTCCCCACAGACTTCGCATCGCCCGAATGGCTTCAGATGACACACCAGTCCCGAGCAGCCGGGACAAATCACACCCAGGGCCTCAACGTCCATGCATGAATACAGGGCGAATCGTCCCCTTGGCTTTAGCCAAATCCCTGTATCGGTCACCGGAGCAGCAGCAGTCAAAGACGTGGTGGAAGGATGAAGTGGAACCCACGCTGTTTGTCCGAACATGGTGAATTGCTGCTGATTAGGGATGAGCCGAACACCCCCGGGTTCGGTTCGCACCAGAACCCGTGTACGGACCGAAAGTTCGCACGAACGTTAGAACCCTATTAAATACAATGGATGCGAACGTTCGAAATCTAAAGTGCTAATTATAACGACTATTATGCATGTTATTGTCCTAAAAAGGGTTTGGGAACCCGGGTTCTGCACCAGGGGACATGTATCAATGCAAAAAGAAGTTTTAAAAACGGCTGTTTTTCGGGAGCAGTCATTTTAACCACTTCCATACAGGGCTTTTTGTACCACTTCAATACCGGGCCTATTCTAGCACTTCTCTCCTACATGTACAAATCATCATTCTTTTGCTAGAAAATGACTCAGAACCCCCAAACATTATATATGTTTTTTTAGCAGACACCCTAGGGAATAAAATGACGGTCATTGCAACATTTTTTCTTGCACGATATTTGCGCAATCATTTTTCAAACGCCTTTTTTTTTTTTTAAATGGTTTCATGAATTAAAAAATAACAAAACAGTAAAGTTAGCCCAATTTTTTGGGAAAATATGAAAGATGATGTTACGCAGAGTAAATAGATACCTAACATGTCATGCTTTAAAATTGCGCACACTCATTGAATGGCGCCAAACTTCGGTATTTAAAAATCTCCATAGGCGACGCTTTATTTTTTTTTACAGGTTCCCAGGTTAGAATTACAGAGGATGTCTAGTGCTAGAATTGTTGCACGCGCTCTAACGCACGCGGCGACTTCTCACATGTGTGGTTTGAACGGCGTTTACATATGTGGGCGACTTACATGTGCATTCGTTTCTGATCGCGAGCTACCGGGGACAGGGGCGTTTTAATTGTTTTTTTTACTTATTTATTTATTTTTTTACAATTATTATTTTTTTTTTTTTTTTGATCACTTTTATTCCTATTACAAGGAATGTAAACATCCCTTGTAATAGGAATGTGTGTGACAGGTCCTATTTATTGAGAGATGCGGGGTCAATAAGACCTCACATCTCTCCTCCAGGCTGGAAAGCATGAGATCAGTGAAAATTTTTTCACTGATCTCATACTTACAGCCGCAATGGCGGCTTTGTTTACATTTGAGGCCCGGGCGTGACATCATCACATCGCGCCCGGGCCTCCGACGATCATAGAGATGGTCACCAGTCATCTTTATGCTCATCACGTGACCCACCAACGACACCGGAAGATTCGCTCCGGGTCCCCGATCGCACGGGAGAGCCCGGAGAAGCACCGGATGGTGGCAGGAGGGGGGGATGTCCCCTCCCGCCGCCTATAAGAACGATCAAGCGGCGGAACCGCCGCTATGATCATTCTTATGGTGCACAGAATTGCCGGCCCAAGAAAAGGATATCTGAATGATGCCTCTAGCTGCAGGCATCATTCAGATGTCCCCCTACAAAGCCGAGGACGTCATATGACGTCCACCCAGGATGGGAGATCCCATCTGTGGACGTCATTTGACTATGGCTGGGTAGGGAAGTGGTTAATGATGCATAAAGTGAAAAAAAAAAAGTCAAATATTCCTTTAAATATCGTACCTGGGGGGTGTCTAAAGTATGCCTGTGAAGTGGCACGTGTTTCCTGTGTTTAGAACTGTCCCTTCACAAAATGACATTTCTAAAGGAAAAAAAGCCATTTAAAACTGCTTGCGGCTTTAATGTAATGTCTGGTCCCGGTAATATGGATGAAAATCTTTGAGAAAAATGGCATAGCTACCCCATCACCCCCCCCTCCCTACCCCAGCCCATTACCAGCCCCTTTGGGTCTTGTATGGATATTAAGGGGAACCCCGCACACAAAATAAAAAAGGCCCTATATACTCTGAACAGCCGTATACAGGCGGTGCATACAAGACAGGGACTGTAGGTTTGTTCTTATGTAGAATCTGTTTGTAATTTTGAACAGGTACATTGTTTAAGTGTAGCTCCAGCCAAGAAATCTATTTTTAAGCTTTTTGGAAAACATAGGGAAGGGTTATCACCCCTGTAACATTTGTTTTGCTGTCTGTGCCCCTGTTCAGAACATTTCACCTCACTTTCCATCCCAATGACAAATGTTTTTGAAAAGTGGGGTTTTTATTGAAACAAGGATTGGTGATAGTAGGATTTTTAAAACAGCTTACCTGTAAAATCCTTTTCTTGGAGTACATCACGGGACACAGAGCAGCATAGTCATTACTATGTGGGTTATATAGAATTACCTTCAGGTGCTGGCACTGGCAACTTCCAAAACAGGAAGTACCCTCCCCTATATAAGCCCCTCCCATCCGGGAGTACCTCAGTTTTGTAGCAAAGCAATACGTGTCCCCAAAAGAGGGGTGGGAGCTCTGTGTCCCGTGATGTACTCCAAGAAAAGGATTTTACAGGTAAGCTGTTTTAAAAATCCTACTTTCTTGTTCATACATCACGGGACACAGAGCAGCATAGTCATTACTATGTGGGACGTCCCAAAGCAATGCCAAATGAGGGGGGGGGGATACACCATACATAAGCTGGGCGCCATCAGGCATGAGGATCTTTTGCGGCCTGCAACACACTGCGCCCAAAGGCGACATCCTCCTGACTTCTAACGTCCACCTGGTAGAACCTAGTAAACGTGTGTACTGAAGACCATGTTGCGGCCTTACAAATTTGCGCCAGGGAGGCCTGGTGATGCACTGCCCATGAAGTTCCAACTGCTCTCGTGGAGTGCGCCCTAACTTTGAACGGAGGCGGTCTACTTCTCAAGCCATGGGCTTGTATTATGACCTGTAGAATACACTTGGCTAAAGTAGATTTTGATGCTGCCTGACCCTTTCTGGGGCTTCCGGCAGAACAAACAAAGAATCCGTTCTACGAATCTGAGCAGTGGCTTTTAGATAAGCTTTAACTGCTCTTACTACATCCAAAGAATGCAATAACTTTTACTCTACCGAGCTTGGTTTGGGGAAAAAAGAAGGAAGAACCACATCCTGGTTCAAGTGAAACCTCGATACCACCTTAGGAAGAAAGGCTGGGTGAGGGCGTAATACTACTCTGTCCTTATGGATAACCAGATATGGCTCTTTACAGGACATGGCGGCTAATTCCGACACTCTTCTAGCCGAGCATATGGCTACTAAAAATATCAATTTTCTGGTGAGTAGAACCAAGGAAATGTGCCGCAAAGGTTCAAACGGCTGCTTCTGCAGAACCGACAGAACCAAATTTAGATCCCATGGGCATATGGGAGCTTTAATCGGTGGAATAATACGAGTCACCCCTTGCATAAAGGTTTTGACAAGTGAATGCATAGCCAGGGGCCTTTGAAATAGTATTGATAAGGCCGAAACCTGGCCCTTGATAGTACTTAAGGCAAACTTCCTGTCTACAGCCCACTGCAGGAAGTCCAGAATTCTGCCTATAACGTACTTACGTGGATGCCATTTTCTGGCCTCGCACCAAGTGATGTACGCCTTCCAAACTCTATAGTAGATCTGCCTGGATACAGGCTTCCTGGCATTGATTATAGTTGATACCACAGAGTTAGAGAGACCTCTCTTCTTTAGGATGTGGGATTCAATAGCCAGGCCGTTAAACTTAGAGTTAGTAAGGAAGGGTGGTATATCGGTCCTTGCGAAAGCAGGTCCGGACGACGTGGAAGGGTCCAAGGACTCCCCACAGACATTTTGATGATCTCCGCGTACCAGGCCCTTCGGGGCCACGCTGGAGCCACCAGGATCACCGGCTTCTTCTCCAACCTGACTCTGCGAAGGAGTCGAGGCAACAATTGTAGCGGAGGGAATGCATATATCAGTCTGAACTGATCCCAAGGGAACACCAGAGCATCCGAGCCGCAAGCGAGGGGATCCCTTGTCCGGGAGACAAATCTGTCCACCTTTGCGTTGAATCTGGATGCTAGCAGATCTACATCCGGTGTTCCCCACCGCTGACATATTGCTCGGAAGACCTCGGGATGAAGGGACCATTCCCCTGGGCATAACTGTTGGCGACTCAGAAAGTCCGCCTTCCAATTCTCCACCCCTGGAATGAAGACAGCTGATGTGACTTACTTCCCTCTGGGCTGCACGACTCCTGGTGCCTCCCTGATGATTGATATATGCCACTGCTGTGGCATTGTCTGATTGAATTCTGACAGGGGACCCTTGGAGTCTGGATGTCCAGGCTACTAGGGCGTACCGGGCTGCTCGTATCTCTAAGAGATTGATGGGCAGGGTTTTTACTACATTTGACCATCTGCCCTGGAGAGACCATTGCTCCAGTACTGCCCCCCAGCCTATAAGGCTGGCATCTGTAGTGACCACCTTCCAAGATATCGGGCTGAAGGGTTTTCCCTTCTGGAGATTCTGGGGGATCAACCACCAGCAGAGACTCTTCCGAACGGAAGGGGACAAAGCCATCGGGAAGTCTAGAGCCTGAACTTTTCCGTTCCAGGCTGACAATATGGCCCTCTGTAAATTCCTTGAGTGGAATTGGGCGTATGGCACAGCTTCGAATGATGCTACCATCTTTCCTAGCAGCCTCATGCACAGGCGTATGGACGGCTGTCTTTTTGCACAAAGCAGACGGACCAAGCCCCTCAAAGAGGATACCTTGTCTAGAGGTAAGAAAATCTTCCTCTGGTCTGAATCCAGCCGTAGCCCTAGATATACCAGGTTTTTCACTGGCTGTAGGGCTGACTTGTCCAGGTTGATGACCCAACCGTGAGATTCTAGATACTTGATTGTATCGACAATTACCACTTCTAGCTTGGCAACTGAGTGGTCCATCAACAACAGGTCGTCTAGGTATGCCATTATCGTTACACCTCGTGTTCTTAGATCGGCCAACAGTGGGGCCAGAATTTTTGTGAACACTCGTGGTGCTGTGGCCAGACCGAATGGTAAGGCTCTGAACTGAAAATGGCGCCCTTCTACTGCAAAGCGTAGAAATTTTTGATGACCTGGAAAGATGGGAACATGCAAGTAAGCATCTTTGATGTCGATCGAGGCTAACCATTCCTCCCCTTGTAGGGCAGCGGTGACCGATCGGATCGACTCCATCCGGAAAGACCGGACGTTTAGAAATTTGTTTAGACTCTTTAGGTCCAATATGGGTCTTATGTCCCCGTTTGGCTTCGGGACTGTGAAAAGGTTTGAGTAGAAACCCAACCCCCACTCTTCCATAGGAACCTCCATAATTACTCCTTGGAGCAATAGTTGTTCTAACGCCAATAGGAGAGACCCTCTTTTCAGAGGGTCTCTTGGCATGCCTGACCACATAAAATGGGAAGGAGGAGACTCTTTTAACTCCAACTTGTATCCCAGAGTTACTGCGGAGAGCACCCATCTGTCTTTGATCGTCTCCCGCCAGGTCTCTGCGAACAACTGAAGTCTTCCCCCCACCCGTTTGAGTGGGGGCAGCCCTTCATAGGCTTGACTTGGAGGCTGGTTTAGTACCCCTTCGGATCCAGGGTTTCTTATTACCCTGTGACTGTCCCTGATTTTTACCCCCTGAGTTTGACCGAGGAGGCCGTCGGAACTGCTTAGTAGCAGACGTCGCAGGGATAGGAGAGGTAGTCCTCTTAAAAGATGGACCCCTAGACCTCTTCTTACTCGGTAAGAGAGTACTTTTACCACTGGAAATCTTCTGGATATACTTATCCAGGTCCTCGCCAAAAAGGCGTTCCCCATGAAATGGGAAGCTAACTAAGAGCTTCTTACAGGGAGCTTCAGCAGACCAGTTTTTGAGCCACAGAAGCCTACGCATATGTACCAAAGACAGCGTGAGGCGGGAGGCCTGATGGATAGAATCCTTGATGGCGTCAACCGCAAAGCATAATGCTCTAGGCAGATCAGCCAGAGCCTGGGCCTGCTGGTCTGGCAAATCCCTCAGGACCATTTTCATTTGATCCTTTAAAGCTTGGCAGACCCCAATAGCTGCCACTGCTGGCTGTGTAACAGCCCCTGCTGTGGAAAAAGCAGATTTTAATAAAGATTCCAATTTTTTATCCACTGGATCTTTGAACATTTGAACATTATCTACTGGACATGTCAGTGATTTGTTCACAGAAGAGATGGCTGCATCCACCGTAGGAACATTCCATCTCTGGGTGAACTTTTCCTCCATGGGATAGATCACCGGAAATTTTTTAGGCAGAACAAATAGTTTATCAGGATGTTCCCAGTCCTGGTATATAAGTCCTTCCAATAACGGATGTATTGGAAAGGAGCAATTAACCTGGGGAGCTTTTAGCGACCCCAATGAGGAGACAGCAGTAGTTGATGGTTCAACAAGAGGCATTTTAAATGCAGATCGAACCATGTCAGTTAGGGTCTGGACCCACAATCTTTCAGTCTGTGATGCTGAAAATGGTTCATCTACTGTCGATTCCTCAAAAACAGAGTTAACCTCCTCCTGATCCCCTTCAGGTAGGTCGGTCCCTTCCTGGGACTGTTGCTCTGCCAACAGGCACTCTAATGGAGGTGATGGAGATCTGGCGCGCTTTCTTTCCTGTAGAGAAGAAGCGATCAATGCTGCCAATCTCTGCTCCAATCCCTCCAGAGTTGAGGAAAAAACCTCCTCTGTTATATATGCAGGAGCAGGTGGACTGAGGACAGCCGCAGTACCTGGCACTCCCGGGGGTTCCTTATGGGTATTAACCTCTGATTTCTCAGGGGAGGAGGGTGCAGATGACTGCTCCAGATCCTCAGAGCCCGATGGAGACACTTCCTGAGAGGTATATCTCGGAGTTTTTTAGGCGGCATATTCCTTAGTTCAAAGCTGAGGTATTCCAGCCGCAATACACCCCTTACTGAAATAGTCTAATGCAATTTTGCTGCTATGTACATCAGTGGGTGTCTACTAATGCGTCTTTCTGGGGATGCCTGTATCAACCGCCCGCTGTAAGCCCCTATACCATGCTACCAGCTCCTTTTCATGCTCTGTGTCCATAGCAAGCAGCGTGGACTGAGTCCTTTTATCTTGCTGGGACGCCCGCACATGCGCAGAAGCGCTGGGCGCACAGAGCGCGTCATCCGCCAGGCTCCGCCCCCTTTTTTGAAGCTAAATCTTATAAAAAGAAAGCATGTGTGCGCGCGCGCGCGTGCACGTGTGCGCTCTTGGCGCCATGTAGGGAGAGGAGCCAGGGTCCCTGTTTCACCAGGACTCGGGGATGGAAGGAAACTACTTGGCAGCATGACAGAGGAATGCAGCTTCCCTGATAGAGAGCTCACTCATCTGCCTGGGACTTTCACCATGGAAGGAATAGTCCCAAGAAAAAAGACGTTCCACAGCGGCCTCTAGTGGACAAACACAGGTACCGCACTTTTGTCTTTTTTTTTTTTTTTTTTTATAAAACCTCCTTTATGAAAAACATTTCCAGGTTTACAGTTTTTAAAACTTCCCTTATGAAAAAACATTTCTAGGATTTCTTAGGCATATACAGCTATTAGCGGGAATACCTTTTAGGTAACAGGCAGAAAGACATATTAGGCTTGGGGGTCCCCTCAATAGAACCAAGTTCCTGAGGGGCCCCCACTTACCTTTTCCCCGCCGCAGGACTTTGTTTGGTCCACAGAAGCCCAAACTTCACCTTTCACGGCAGGCATTGTACTAGACCTTCAGGGACCGGGTTCCCAAGGATTCCACTCCCCTGGACCTGTATAGCACCCTGCACAGATAGCCTCTTGGTTTTGGGTATGACCAGAGCTCTGGATCCCAGGGTCCAGCCCTCCTAAGAGAGGCATTACAGGCAAAACCTTGCTCTTCTCTGCAAGGCCCGGGTACCGACCGTTTAGCTATGAAGCTTTTTTGGTCGGATCCGGAATAGCTTGCTAAGGCCCAGAGAACCTGTACACAAGCCCAGATGAATACATGTTAACCTTGGCCAACACCTTAGACACTGGCAAAAAACTGAGGTACTCCCGGATGGGAGGGGCTTATATAGGGGAGGGTACTTCCTGTTTTGGAAGTTGCCAGTGCCAGCACCTGAAGGTAATTCTATATAACCCACATAGTAATGACTATGCTGCTCTGTGTCCCGTGATGTATGAACAAGAAAAAGCATCAGTAGAGAGAAGACACCTTTTTCCCATATTTCCTCTCACTTCCTGTTGTCTCCTTCCGTTTGCAAGTAGGAGTCGTTTGTAAGTTGGATGTTTGAAAGTAGGGGCCTGCCCTATATACTCTGCTGAAATTTGCCCCTTACATGTTGGTGTTGCCACAATACTGTAAGCCCTCACAGTTACTCTTGGTGGGCGCATGAATGGGCCCTGCTGTGAATTATTAGATCAAGAAATGTAATTGCATGCCCCTGTTGAACAGGGGCTGAAAAATTGGACCTTTGGTGGTGGTGGTGGTGGTGGTGTTGACACAACACTGTAAGGCCTCACAGTTACTCTTGGTGAGCGCAGGAATGGGCCCTGCTGTGAATTATTAGATCAAGAATTGTAATTACATGCCCCTGTTAAACAGGGGCAGAAAAATTGGGCCTTAGGCACTGGTGCCACAACACTGCAACCCCTCACAGATACTGTACTTGGAGCACAGCAATGAGCCCTGTTGCAAAGTATTGCATCAAAAATTTTAATTACACGCCCCTGTTAAACAGGGGCTGAAAAATTGGGCCTTAGGCACTGGTGTTGGTCCCACGACACTGCAACCTCTCCCAGATACTCTAGTTGGAGTGCAGGAATGAGCCCTGCTGCAAAGGATTGCATAAAAAATTGTAATTACATGCCCCTGTTAAACAGGGGCTGAAAAATTGGGCCTTAGGCACTGGTGCTGGTGCCACGACACTGCAACCTCTCCCAGATACTCTAGTTGGAGTGCAGGAATGAGCCCTGCTGCAAAGCATTGCATAAAATTTTTTAATTACATGACCCTGTTAAACAGGGGCTGAAAAATTGGGCCTTAGGCACTGGTGCTGGTGCCACGACACTGCAACCTCTCCCAGATACTCTAGTTGAAGTGCAGGAATGAGCCCTGCTGCAAAGCATTGCATAAAAAATTGTAATTACATGCCCCTGTTAAACAGGGGCAGAAAAATTGGGCCTTAGGCACTGGTGCCACAACACTGCAACCCCTCACAGATACTGTACTTGGAGCACAGCAATGAGCCCTGTTGCAAAGTATTGCATCAAAAATTTTTATTACACGCCCCTGTTAAACAGGGGCTGAAAAATTGGGCCTTAGGCACTGGTGTTGGTCCCACGACACTGCAACCTCTCCCAGATACTCTAGTTGGAGTGCAGGAATGAGCCCTGCTGCAAAGGATTGCATAAAAAATTGTAATTACATGCCCCTGTTAAACAGGGGCTGAAAAATTGGGCCTTAGGCACTGGTGCTGGTGCTACGACACTGCAACCTCTCCCAGATACTCTAGTTGGAGTGCAGGAATGAGCCCTGCTGCAAAGCATTGCATAAAATTTTTTAATTACATGACCCTGTTAAACAGGGGCTGAAAAATTGGGCCTTGGGCACTGGTGCTGATGCCACGACACTGCAACCTCTCCCAGATACTCTAGTTGGAGTGCAGGAATGAGCCCTGCTGCAAAGCATTGCATAAAAAATTGTAATTACATGCCCCTGTTAAACAGGGGCTGAAAAAATGGGCCTTAGGCACTGGTGGCGGCACCCAGAAACAAAAATGTTCTTCCAAGCTATCATCATCAATCGGATCATTGAGGAGGAGGAGGACAGTCAGTCAACATAACAGGACAGTCACTCAGCATCAGCATCAGTCTTGATCGGATGTGACATTTGAAAATAAATTAGTCTGTTATATCAGCTTCAGGTGTTTGGTAGCTGGTGGTGATCCAAGACTGGTTCATCTTTATGAAAGTCAATCGATCAACCGAGTCGGTGGACAGGCGCACCCTGTGATCCGTGACAAATCCTCCAGCAGCACTGAATGTGCGTTCTGAAAGAACGCTGGATGCAGGACAGGCCAGTAGCTCAATTGCATACTGTGCAAGCTCTGGCCAGTGATCCATCCTCAAGACCCAGTAAGCTAGAGGATTTTCGGTGAGGAAGGTGTCCAAGTCTGACCTTGCCCCTAGGTATTCCTGCACCATGTATATCAGACGCTGGCGATGGTTGCTGGAACCGATCATACCTTGGGGCTGCGGACTAAAGAATTGTCTGAACGCATCGGTCAGACGGCCACCTTCCCCACCGCTCCTTCTTTGACTGACCGAAGCCTCAGCAACTCGTTGTCCAGGAACAGGAGTTTGTAACCTCCCAGTCTCTGGGAACGCGTTGCACAGACCTTTCTGCAAGGCCTCCCGGAGTTGTCTCATCCTCTGCTCCCTCTGCGACGGTAAGATAAGGTCCGCAACCTTACCCTTGTACCGTGGATCAAGGAGAGTGGCCAGCCAGTAATGGTCCCTCTCCTTGATCCGAAGAATACGAGGATCCTTCCGCAGACTTTGCAGGATCAGGGAGGCCATGCAGCGTAGGTTAGCTGAGGCATTCGGTCCGGAGTCCTCTGGGTCACTAAGGATGACATGATCCGCAGCCACCTCCTCCCAGGAACGTACAAGTCCACGGGTTTCTTGGGACTGTAAATCATCCCTAAAAGACTGCTGCTGATGATGCTGAGTGCCAGGCTCCACCTCCATGCTGACACAATCCTCCTCCTCCTCCTTCTCTTCCTGTGCGATGGGTGGGACAGAAGGAACACTGTCTGGGTAAAGGGGGCCTTGAGAGGCAAGGAAGTCCTCCTCTTCCTGCCTCTGTTCTGCCTCAAGTGCCCTGTCCATTATTCCACGCAGCGTATGTTCCAACAGGTGGACAAGAGGTACAGTGTCACTGATGCATGCACTGTCACTGCTCACCATCCTCGTGGGCTCCTCAAATGGTGCCAGGACAGTGCATACATCCCTGATCATGCCCCACTGGCGTGGTGAAAAAAAACCGAGCTCCCTTGACCCTGTCCTGGTGCCGTAGTCGCACAGGTACTCATTGATGGCCCTCTGCTGCGTGTGCAGCCGCTGCAGCATGGCCAACGTTAAATGCCACCTGGTGGGCATGTCACATATAAGGCGGTTCTTGGGCAGGTTCAACTCCTTTTGCAGCTCAGCCAGGCGAGCACTGGCATTATAAGATCTGCGGAAATGCACACAGACTTTCCTGGCCTGCCTCAGGACATCCTGTTAGCCTGGGTACCTGCCCAAGAACCGCTGCACCACCAGGTTAAGGACGTGAGCCACACAGGGCACATGGGTCAGTTGTCCCTGTCGGAGGACGGAGAGGAGGTTGGTGCCATTGTTGCAAACCACCATTCCTGGCTTAATCTGGCGTGGAGTCAACCACCTCTCGGCCTGCCCCTGCAGAGCAGACAGAACCTCTGCCCCAATGTGGCTCCTGTCCCCCAAACACACCAGCGCAAGCACGGCATGGCATCTTTTTGCTTGCGTACTTGCGTAGCCCCTTGAACGACTACGGAGCACCGCTGGTTCCGAGGACAAAGCACAGGAAGAGGCCATGGAGGAAGAAGAAGAGGAGGGGGTGGAGGAGAGAGGTGTGTCACAACCAGTAGTAGCATTTTGGAGGCGTGGCGGCGGAACAACCTCCAACACTACTGCACCTTGTCCTGCATCCTTCCCAGCTGCCAAAAGAGTGACCCAATGGGCCGTGAAAGAAAGGTAACGTCCCTGTCCATGCCTGCTGGACCATGAGTCAGTGGTAATATGCACCTTACCGCTGACCGCCCTGTCCAGCGAGGCCAAGACACTGCCTTCCACATGCCGGTAGAGAGCCGGAATCGCCTTCCGTGAGAAAAAGTGGCGTTTGGGAACCTGCCACTGAGGAACCGCACATTGCACAAACTCAAGGAAGGGGGCCGAGTCTACCAACTGAAAAGGCAGCAGTTGAAGCACTAGCAATTTAGCCAAGCTAGCATTCAACCGCTGGGCATGTGGATGGCTGGGAGTGAACTTCTTTTGACGGTCCAGCAGCTGGGGCAGGGAAATTTGCCTGCTAGAATCGGACGTCGGTGTACTGCTAGCAGAGTGCCCGCAAGTACTTGGCTGTGACACACCTAATTCTACACCTTCATTCCTCTCAGTGCAGGTTTCAGAGAGGACTGAAGGTATAGTGGGGTTGGAGATCCCAGCTGATGCGGTGCAAGGAGAGGTCCGCTTTGTTCTTTGGTGTGGGTCTTTAAGGTAGGCTTGCCAACGAGCTGCATGGCAGGTCAACATATGTCTGGTCAAGCATATGGTGCCCAAGCGGCTGATGTTTTGGCCACGCGATATACGCTTGGGACATATGTTGCAAACAGCAGCTGTGCAATCTGATGCACCCGACTCAAAAAAGGCCCACACCAAAGAACTTTTTGAATAACGGGCAGAGGCAGCGCCCTGCACAGACGGAGCTCTGCGGTGTGATTCCGTCGGTGTGCTGCCCTTATGCTGGCCCCCCGAGGGCATCCTGCCTCGTTGGAGATGTGCCTCCTCCTCATCCTCCTCCTCTCTCCTATTAGGCACCCACGTGGAGTCAGTGACCTCATCATCCCCTCCCTCCTCATCACTGGAGCCAATCTGGCAGTATGCTGCAGCTGCTGGAACATGACTGCCAGATTGGTGTCCTTCTTGAGCATCCCCTCTCTCTGCTCTCACGCTACTGCCTTCCTCTAGCTGGGTATCATCATCAGACCCTTCGAAACGCTGGGCATCCTCCTGGAGCATGTACCCAACACTGTGCTCAAACAGTTCGGGGGACTCCTTAGGAGGACATGGTGGGTCTAGGGAAGGAGTGACTGATGATGACATTGATACCAGGGGAGAGGACACTTTGGCAGCTGCTTTGCCAGTACCCTGAGCCTGGGTGAGAGAGGATGAGGAGGATGAGGAGGGCTTGGTCATCCACTCTACCAAGTCTTCGGCATGATGCGGCTCAACACGTCCAGCTGCCGAAAAGAAGGACAAGCGTGTCCCATGGCCAAGTGCTGATGGCGATGCACCGCGTCCACGACCAGCACTGTTGTCTCTAGACACAGAGCCTGCTTGCCCTCTTTTATTGGCTCCTGACTGTCTGTCTCTCCTTGTTTGCCTTCCAGACATTCTAATGGCCTGCAGGGAGATGGGAAAATCAGCAATAAGGCCTAGCTTCAGGAGTATATTTTGCAGGAAGCACACTACGCCCGCTGTAAGTGCTGCAAATGCCTGTTGGTGTAACACACCAGGAAAACACAGCAATACGGGCTAGCTTCAGGTATATATTTTGCAGTAATCACACTACGCCTGCTGTAAGTGCTGCAAATGCCTGTTGGTGTAACACACTAGGAAAACACAGCAATAAGGCGAAGCTTCAGGAGTATATTTTGCAGGAATCACACTACGCCTGCTGTAAGTGCTGCAAATGCCTGTTGGTGTAACACACTAGAAAAACACAGCAATACGGGCTAGCTTCAGGAGTATATTTTGCAGGAATCACACTACGCCTGCTGTAAGTGCTGCAAATGCCTGTTGGTGTAACACACCAGGAAAACACAGCAATACGGGCTAGCTTCAGGTGTATATTTTGCAGTAATCACACTACGCCTGCTGTAAGTGCTGCAAATGCCTGTTGGTGTAACACACTAGGAAAACACAGCAATAAGGCGTAGCTTCAGGAGTATATTTTGCAGGAATCACACTACGCCTGCTGTAAGTGCTGCAAATGCCTGTTGGTGTAACACACCAGGAAAACACAGCAATACGGGCTAGCTTCAGGAGTATATTTTGCAGGAATCACACTACGCCTGCTGTAAGTGCTGCAAATGCCTGTTGGTGTAACACACCAGGAAAACACAGCAATACGGGCTAGCTTCAGGTGTATATTTTGCAGTAATCACACTACGCCTGCTGTAAGTGCTGCAAATGCCTGTTAGAGTAACACACTAGGAAAACACAGCAATAAGGCCTAGCTTCAGGAGTATATTTTGCAGGAATCACACTACGCCTGCTGTAAGTGCTGCAAATGCCTGTTGGTGTAACACACCAGGAAAACACAGCAATACGGGCTAGCTTCAGGAGTATATTTTGCAGGAATCACACTACGCCTGCTGTAAGTGCTGCAAATGCCTGTTGGTGTAACACACCAGGAAAACACAGCAATACGGGCTAGCTTCAGGTGTATATTTTGCAGTAATCACACTACGCCTGCTGTAAGTGCTGCAAATGCCTGTTAGAGTAACACACTAGGAAAACACAGCAATAAGGCCTAGCTTCAGGAGTATATTTTGCAGGAATCACACTACGCCTGCTGTAAGTGCTGCAAATGCCTGTTGGTGTAACACACCAGGAAAACACAGAAATACGGGCTAGCTTCAGGTGTATAATGTGCAGGAGGCACACTCCGCCCGCTGTAAGTGCTGCAAATGCCTGTTAGTGTAACACACCAGGAAAACACAGCAATAAGGGCTAGCTTCAGGTGTATACTGTGCAGGAGGCTTAGCAACAATGACACTGACACTGTCCCCTGCCTATCCTTCTCTCTCCCTGCACACAAGGTTTATCAAAGAATATGACACTGACACTCTCCCTGCCTATCCTTCTCTCTCCCTGCACACAAGGTTTAGCAAAGAATATGACACTGACACTGTCCCCTGCCTATCCTTCTTTCTCCCTGCACACAAGGTTTAGCAAAGAATATGACACTGACACTCTCCCTGCCTATCCTTCTCTCTCCCTGCACACAAGAAGAGCACAAAGAATATCACACTGTCCCTGCCTATCCTTCTCTTTCCCTGCGCCGGAACACACTACACAAGGCCGCCGCGCTGGCGGCCTTTTATAGTGTGGGGCGTGTGCTAAACCCCCTGAGCTATAATTGGCGACAGGCAACCTGCCTGTGGCCAATTATGGCTCTCCTAGCTGCCGGCGCTGTGATTGGCCAAGCATGCAGGGTCACAGTGCATGCTTGGCCAATCACAGCGCCGGGATTACACTGTGATGGCGCAGTGTATTGTGGGCCGTTCGCGTCACTCGAATTTGGCACGAACGGCCCAAATCGTTCGATGCTCGCCGAACGATCGAACAGCCGAAGTTCGAGTCGAACGTATGTTCGACTCGAACACCGAGCTCATCCCTACTGCTGATCCATTGCGCACTGCAAGTTTTTGCGCCAATGTCGCACGTGTAGTCCTTCACACGTATTGGAATCCTCCCCTCTGCACTCTAGTTCGTGGGCTTTTCTTCTTTACTGGGTCACGCCCACGAGCTAAGCAGTTCGAATGGCGCAGTGCAAGTAGAAGCCCCCACGTGTAGTCCCTCACACGGCTGAGCTCCCCCCTCTTCTCGCTCTTCTGCGCGGGCCTTTCCCTTTACTGGGTCATGTCCGCGACTTCGAGCAGGGATGCACTTTGGCCAATAATATGGCCGACCTACTCGGAACTCCTCCGAGCAGACACGTTCAAACTCCGTAGTAGCACGAACACCATCCCGGACCCGAGCCCCCACGTGTAGCGGACCCCTCTCTCTCCTCTCAATTGTTCTTGCTCTGGCTCTTGTCTAGGGGTACCTCTGAGGAGAGAGTGCAAGGTCACCACGCCAAGTTCCCCTGCAGATGTATGTGCAGTGAGAGACAATCCTCTTTTACCTTCGGGTCGGTGTTCTGCATCTGGAGCCTCCTCCTGGTGGTTTCTTGAACGATATCTGCCAGTAAATGAGCCCCACACCATTAAAGTCCAACACTCCTTTATTCTTCCGATAACAGAGTAATGCACAATAAGTTGGACTCTCTCAACGAACAGAACAGACAGGGGGTGTGGATGCGAGTAGGCCCAGGCACAATGAACTCTCCTACTTCCTTCCCAGAAGTAGGTTTCTGCTCCGAATCGAGGAAGACATCCCTCCCGGCGGTCTCCGGAGGCTCACCCGTCACTGGCAATTTGTTGCACCAGGTCTTCAGGTAAGTACCCCCTCCGGTCCCTTATGCCACTGGATTCGGGTACCCACTCCCGGGTCCCCTAGGAAGTTCCTCCCTCGCAGAGCCTTAATCCGGGACCCTTAGTCCCGGACTGCCATCCAAGTACCTCACCCTAGGCTAAAGGTGCCTGGGATGGAACACGACCTCCGAACGTCCTCCAGGCCTAGGCCGCCTGGAGGACCGACACGAACCACCGCCCTCAGGCTGAAGGTGCCTGGGACTCGACCCCGTGACAAAGGTGGCCGGCCCCTTTATACCCTCCCCCAGCAAGCACGGCGGGTTCCCCGCCCCACCATACCACTGCCGGGGAAGGGCAAAAAGGGGTACGGCACACAGCAATGGTTCAACCCCAGCCCAAGGCGACAGCGCCACCCGCTGAGCTGCAGGGAACTGCACATTACTGGTGTCTCTTCCAGTTTAAATACACAGGGAAAGTGCATGCCCGCTACATAAGTATCCCCGATTGTTGCTGGAATGTTCCTCTTAGGACTGGTTTGTGCGCTTCCCACAGTGTGAGTGGGGAAATGTCAGTGCTCGTATTGTGTTTTAAGTATTCTTTTAGGGCTTGCTCAATTACTAGGCGGTATGAGGGGTGTTTAAGCAGCATGTCTGGGAGATACCGTGTTGGGTAATGCGTTCTAGGTATAATAGAAGAAACGGTGGTGTAGACTGCATTATGATCAGACCATGGGATGGGGATAATAGTAGAATTGAGAATTTCTGGTACCATACCTATTGTTAAGAACATATGATCAATGCGGCTGAATGATTGGTGTGGATTAGAAAAATAAGTATAATTTTGTTTCGTTGGATTGGATTCTCTCCAGGAATCAACCAAATTATACTTAGATAGGAGATTAGAGAGAGACCATTTAGCTTGATATCTTGGAGGGGTATATGGGGTTTTGTCCAGAAATGGAAGGAGGACCTGGTTGGAATCACTGCATACAAAAAGAGAACCCATTTTATGGGTGTTTATAATTTGAAAAAGATGCAACAAAAAGGGTATATGTTGATGGTTAGGAGCATAGTAAGAGACCACAGTTATAGCTGTGTCCATAATGAAACCCGTTGAGATTAGATACCGACCCTCTGGGTCTTTGATTTCTGAGTGCAATATGAATGGTGTGGTTCAGTGAAACGCTATTAGGGTACCCCGCTTCTAAGTAGATGCGGATGCTGTGTATACTTGTGGATAAGAGGTATTAAAAAATGTCGGAGTTGTAGTCAGGGGTGAAGTGCGTTTCCTGCAGGCATACAATGTGTGCATTCTTGGCCTGAAACTATCAAAATGCTTTTGTTCGTTTCTGGGGCACATTAAAACCTTGTACATTGAGAGATGATACATTTAATGGAGCCATGGTAACCAAATCAACAAGCTATGCTTACCAGTAGTCTCTGCGCAGTGATTTCCCGGCCCAACCCGTAGAACGTGAACGTGAGAAAGAGAAGAGAAAGGGGGGATCCAAAACAATCTATCTTAAAGAAGAAATGGAAAACAATAAAGGTTATAAAACATCTGAATACAGTAAAAAGGTCATAATGTTTGGGGTTTACCCGTGACGAGGGATATAATCCCTCATCAGGGGAAGGAGAGCCTTCGTCGAATCCCCACATAATATTGTGGGAATCCGAGGAGAGCGAGGTGAGGCACATGGGTTTTCCATGCGCAGGAGAGCCGCTTAAAAAATGAAAATTGCGCACCACTTAGGGTGCAAGAATGTTTGCCCTAACTAAATATGATAAAAATCAAGAATATATTTAATAGATATTTTCAAAAATAAACGAGAAGTGGGGGAAGAAGTACGACTAAGCTATCAAGGTGATATTTCCATTGGGTTAAACTTAAGAAATCCATTCGATAAAAATGGGATGATAACCGGGGTTTAAATTAATCTATAGGGCCTTCGCTGCATTAAAAATATGTTTTATGGCTTAATGAGCCAGAATACTTATTCAGTGAATGGAACTTTTCCTCTTCATTGCTAATGGTATATTAAATACAAATAAATGTATTTTAAGTATACGATCTTCGTGTATTGAAGGACCATTTAGAGAGCAAGACATAAGTATAGTGCAACAATGCCTATAACACTAACTTGTTTTTGCATATCACACAGAACTAACTCAAAAGTGTTATGTAATAAAGTAGTACCGTATATACTCGAATATAAGCCGACCCGAATATAACCCGAGGCATCTAATTTTACCACAAAAAAATGGGAAAACTTATTGACTTGAGTATAAGCCAAGGATGAGAATGCAGCATACTGTAAGCGGAAAAGAGGGTCAACAATGCCCATCTGCAGCCTCACTGTGCCCATATACATGCCTCACTGCTCCCACACTGTGCCCATATGCCTCACTGCTCCCACATACATGCCTCACTGTGCCCCCCTCAGTGCAGACCCCCATTAGCATAGACACATCCCAATGCAGAACCCCCTCCATCAGCATAGATACCCCCCAGTGCAGACCCCCCTCCATCAGCATAGACACCCCCCCCAGTGCAGACCCCCCTCTCCATTTGTGCTAGTAGTCCCCCCCTCTCCCCTCCCATAGCGCCCCCAGCACATGTCCATCTAAGAAAAAATACACTATTCAGACCTCAGAACAGTGCGGCATAGGCATAGCAGTGTGTCCCTCCTCGGACTCCCTCCTCCTGTCCTGTGTACATGTAAACAGAGAGGAGGGAGGACTCGAGGAGGCAGCTTCAGTCCGCAACACTGTCATAGATCAGTGCAGGGGTGTGCGGACCACGCAATGCCGCTGCCCACAGGTCGCACCCCCCACCCAGCAACGCCACTGACATTATTTTTATTATTATTATACAGGATTTATATAGCGCCAACAGTTTACGCAACGCTTTACAATATAACAGGGAGACAATACAGTTATAATACAATAAAATACAAGAGGATAAAGAGGGCCCTGCTCAGAAGAGCTTACAATCTAATAGGGTGGGGCAGGTGGTACAAAAGGTTGTAACTGTGGGGAATGAGCTGATGGAAGTGGTAAAAGATAAGTTGGAGACGTGATAGGCTTCCATGAACAGATGCGTTTTCATGGATCGCCTGAAGGTAGCAAGAGTAGGGGATAGCCGGACAGGTTGAGGTAGCGAGTTCCAGAGGATGGGAGAGGCTCTGGAGAAATCCTGGAGACGAGCATGGGAGGAGGAGACGAGAGAGCTTGACAGTAGGAGGTCTTGAGAAGAACGGAGAGGATGGTTTGGGATATGTTTGGAGACCAGATTGGTGATGTAGCTCGGGGCAGAGTTGTGGATGGCTTTGTAAGTTGTGGTTAGTATTTTGAATTTAATTCGCTGGGTGATCGGGAGCCAGTGTAAGGATTGGAGGAGAGGGTTGGCAGACACTGAGTGGTTGGTAAGGTGGATAAGTCTGGCAGCAGCATTCATGATAGACTGAAGAGGGGATAGCCTATGGAGAGGCAGGCCAATAAGAAGGGAGTTGCAATAGTCAAGACGAGAGATAACAAGGGAGTGAATGAGGAGCTTGGTGGTTAAAAAGGGGTGAATTTTAGAGATGTTACGGAGGTGAATTCTACAAACTTTTGACAGCGATTGGACTTGAGGCTGAAATGACAAGTCAGAGTCTAGAATTACACCTAGTACCCTGGCATGAGGGGAGGGACTGATGGTTGCATTGTTGATTTTGATGAAAAAGTCATGGAGGGGGGCAGGGGCGGGGGGAATATTAGTAACTCAGTTTTAGAGAGATTTAGTTTAAGGAAGTGGTGCGACATCCATGCTGAAATGTCAGTTAGTAAGTTAGTAATGCGAGAGGAGCCGGAAGGAGTGAGGTGAGGAGTAGACAGATAGATTTGGGTGTCATTGGCGTATAAGTGGAATTGGAAGCCGTGGGCGTTTATCAAGTGACCAAGGAAGGGGGTGTAGATAGAGAAGAGAAGTGGTCCAAAAACAGAGCCTTGAGGGACCCCCACAGAAAGGGGCAATGGAGAGGAGGAGACAGAGTTGTAGGTAACACTGAAAGAGTGCTGTGATAGATAGGCAGAGAACCAGGATAGAGCAGAATCTTGGAGGCCAAGGGAATGTAGTATATTGAGAAGGAGCGGGTGGTCAACGGTATCAAAGGCAGCAGAGAGGTCAAGTAGGAGTATGGAGTACTGGCTGTTGGTTTTCGCAGTTAGTAAATCGTTAGTGAGTTTTAGTAAGGCAGTTTCTGTGGAGTGCTACGAGCGAAAGCCAGACTGTAAGGGGTGAAGAAGGTTATTTTCACTGAGGTAGGAGCCAATATGGTTGTAGACTAGGCGTTCTAGAAGTTTAGAGGTGAATGGGAGCAATGAGATGGGCCTCAAGTTGTTCAGGTTGGTGGGGTCCAGTGAGGGTTTTTTTAAATATGGGAGTGATCTGCGCATGTTTTAGAGGGGAGGGGAAGGTGACACTAGAGAGGGAGAAAGGTGAACCTGTGTAGGGGTGATGGCGCTGCCTGTTAAACTAAATCCAACCACCAGTGTGGTGACAACAACTGAGTAAGGAAATGCGATAACTGGGTAAAGAGGTACACTCTTTACACGTCACACTGAGCTGGTGTAAGTAAATGTGTCCGTGAGAGCAAATAATAAAAAATAGTAATAAAATTATGATAATGATATATGATAAATTAAATTAAAACAGTGATATGTGTCCAATCAGGCCTCTGAAGGGTGATAAGCCCTCGGTCACTCTTCTTTGGCCTCTCCTATATATCCCTGTGAGAAATGTGTGTATCCTATTACAAAATCATGTGGCAGTCGCCATACATAAACAAATCAGTGATAATGTTAATCTGTTAACACAATCAATGTGGGTGTTCCCAGACAATAACTAATCAAGTGACAAGTGATCCTGGTGATAGACCTAGCGTGCTTAATAAATTAGTGAAGCAGCAAACAATATTGGTAAATAAGCCCCACAGGGTAGGGTTAAACAAAATAAGTGCAATTAATAGAGATGTCCATTTGCAATCATGTCCTGAGAAGACAAGGAATTCCTCATTGGCCCCAAGAAGGGCAATGCAGTGTAGTAACACAGTCCCACTAGCTAGACAGATAACAGTAGTAAAAGGTGACTTGGTGAAGTTCCTGTTCAGACGTTCAACGATTGTATACAGGTGACAGTGGTGCTCCCCCCTTTGTGTTCCCACTCACCGGATGAAGGCACCCCTACAGGGGTAACGGGCGCCTCAGGGGGTATAGTTGAGCTGTTCTGTCCGGCTGATGTTATGTCCTCCTACTCTCTGTCTCCACGTTAGGTCTCTCACCCTAATTCCAGGACAGGTCTCTCCACCTTTTAGTCTCCTTCCCGGCTCCTCACAGGGTTAAAAAATCAAAAATAGGCTCCCATAGCGTAAAAAAGTAAGGTTTATTAAAATTATAAAAAAATATATAATATAAAAACGTTGTGGACGTATGTAAGTGGTTACATGCGATACCGCAAACCAGTCCACATCTCGATAACAAAGAGAAAAGGCCACAGTGCCTGCAGTCTAGTACCGGGGCTGGTGGGTGCACTGGGAATGGCGTGCGTTCCACCACTCTAACTCCGTACCCGGAAGTGACGCAGACGTATGCAGTGACCAGTCTTTTCAAAGGTGATGTCACTAGAGATGGAGAGATTGAAGATGTGAGTGAGGGAGCATAGGATAGAAGAAGAGGGTGACCGTAGTAGTTGTGAGGGAACAGGGTCCAAGGGACAATTGGTTAGGTGGGCATCTGAGAAAAGTTTTGTAACCTTTTCAATAGTAGCCAATTTAAAAGAGGAGAGTGTTGAAAGTGCCGTTAGGCAAGTTATGTTGGGTGGTGGAGACGTACGGACAGTGGAGGTGTCCTCACAAATTGCATCTATCTTGTCTTTGAAGTGATTGGCAATCTCTTGGGCAGTAAGTGAGTTAGTGGGTAGAGGGGGTGGGGGACGAAGCAGAGAGTTAAAGGTTGAGAAGAGCCAACGGGGACTGGATGACAAGGTATTAATAAGAGAGACAAAGTAGGCTTGTTTGTATCAGGAACCATGATACAGACTGAGACAGAAGTACAGTTAAATCACATTGTTTAATAATAAAAATAAAAAGGCAAACAGAGTAAGCGTAGTAAAACAAGCCAGGGTTCGGTAACCGGATCAAGTAGTCAGCCAAGCCAATGTCCAAGAACCAGGGATAAAGATAGAGTCCAGCAAGTAGGATCTGTAGCCAGAGGGAACGTAATCAAGCAGGTCTTCAACAGCAATGCAGGAGAAAGTCTGTAGAGATGTTAACACAGGCGAAGGTGAAGAGCAAATGAACTGGAAGTCCTTAAGTAGGCAGCTGACGAGCGGATCATCAACAGGTGGATAACTGGAGAGATGGAAGCTGGCAATTAGCTGACAGCTGAGCTGCCAGCACAGAGAAGGAAGGGCTGAACGCAGCCCTGACAGTACCCCCTCCTCAATGACCCCTCCCCCTCGGAGGACCACCGGGCTTGAGGGGAAAATGTCTATGGAAATCACGGAGGAGGACAGGGGCATGTACGTCCGAGGATGGGACCCAAGAGCGTTCCTCCGGACCGCACCCCCTCCTATGCAGCAGGTACTGTATGCGCCCACGGAAACTACGGGAGTCAACTATGGACTGTACTCCATACTCCTTATGGTTCTCAACCTGTATAGGGTGAGGACGTGGCACCAAGGTGGTAAAACGGTTGCAGACCAAAGGTTTCAATAAGGAGACATGAAACACATTAGATATGCGCATACTGGAAGGAAGGTCCAACGCATAAGCCACTGGATTTATCCTGCGAAGGATACGGAAAGGCCCAATAAACCGAGGTGCAAACTTGAGAGAAGGGACACGAAGTCGGAGGTTGCGAGATGACAGCCAGACCCTGTCCCCGACCTGGTAGGAAGGCGCATGCAGGCGTCTGCGGTCAGCATGGAGTCTGTACCTCTTGTTAGCCTGTCGCAAAGCCTCCTGGACTTGTACCCAAGTGGAACGAAGACCACGAAGATGTTCCTCTAACGCAGGAATACTTTGAGGAACAAACGAGTCAGGCAACATGGAAGACTGGAAACCATAATTCGCCATAAAAGGGGACAAACGGGAAGCAGAATTCAGAGCGCTATTGTGAGCAAACTCCGCCCATGGTAAGAGGTCTGACCAGTTGTTGTGATGGTCAGAAATATAGCAATGCAGGAATTGCTCCAAGGACTGATTGGCTCGTTCTGCGGCCCCATTAGAGAAAGCAAGCTGAATTCCCAACTGTGCACAAAAGGCTCGCCAGAACCGGGACAAAAACTAACTTCCCCTGTCAGATACAATGACCTTGGGAAGACCATGTAAGTGAAAGATCTCCCGAGCAAAAATGGAGGCCAGTTCTTTAGACGTCGGCAACATTTTAAGTGGAATACAGTGGGACATTTTCGAGAACCGGTCTACCACCATAAGGATAACTGTGTTGCCCTGGGAGTTGGGTAACTCCACAATGAAATCCATAGACAGGTGGGTCCAGGGCCTCTCTCCATTGGGTATGGGTTGTAGGAGGCCCTTTGGAAGGTGTCGTGGAGTCTTAATCTGTGCACACACGGAACAGGCAGCTACGAAGGCGGTTACATCAGCACGTAGACTAGGCCACCAGAATTGTTGGGAAATAGCCCAACAGAGTTGAT
Organism: Rana muscosa; assembly: GCA_029206835.1. Classification (NCBI taxonomy): domain Eukaryota; kingdom Metazoa; phylum Chordata; class Amphibia; order Anura; family Ranidae; genus Rana; species Rana muscosa. Next base: position 240,878,088 of record CM055127.1, on the reverse strand, counting down.
TCTTCCCAGGGTGGCCAGCAGTCTTGGGAGAATGGTAAGTCTGGAGCACGGCAGTATGAAGACTCTCGGGTACAAAGCAGCGATCACAAGGTTTCTCAGGAGGAGCATCGACCTGAGCAGCCAGAATTTTGTCTCCCAAAGGAAAAGTGAGACTGGTGCGAACCGTAGCCAGAATACGATCAGGAGGAATCACCGGAACCGACTCCATCTTGGAAGTGGAGGAAAATTGTCGTGACAAGGTGTCAGCCCTTACATTCTTAGTACTGGGTAAGAATGAGACAATGTAATTGAAACTCGACAGGAAAAGAGCCCACCATGCCCTTCTGGGAGAAAGGCGCTTAGCCTCAGACAAGAATGTGAGATTCTTATGGTCAGTAAGAATGAGAACCGGCACAGTGGTACCTTCCAGGAGATGTGTCATGGAATACTAGCAAACCAGACTGTGTGACTGCTCAGAGGAGACCAAACAGGTGTAGGTGAAAGTGTAACAATTTATTAAGGGAAGTAACAGACAAATAAACACCTCCAACAGAACATAGTGCAGTAACCAAACCAAATAACAGTGACTTAAAGAAAATATATACAATAAGGGGAAATACCTGGAATCGTAGTGAAAGCCAGGCTGAGGTCATACACAAGGGGATCGGAGCAGATGGGTAAGGATGGGAATCAAACTGGAACAGGGAGGGGACGGATGGATTGGCTGCAGAGCAGGGATCCAAGATATCCAGGTAACGGGAGGACAGGGGACCGTGGAAATCAGGAGACAGGAGGGACAGATGCAGGATGGGCTCAAGGATGGGCTCAAGGTTCGGATCGGGTCAGGCAGGATGCAAGCTCAAAGTCCAGATCACAGGTCCTAGGTCCAGGAGAGAGAGAGATACCAGGGCAAGCATGTAAGGGCTCGCCGGGTATTTAGAGGAAGTCCTGTAATCAGGCTTCAGGTCACAGGTGACCACAGGAAGTGCTGCCTGTCCCACACTGCCGGAATACACCCGCTGGTGGACGCCGGTACTACAGTCCATGGATCATGCATTACCACCAGCAGGTGAGATCCTCCAACAAAGATACTGGCTGCAAGAGGACACCTTCTGGTGGACACCAGTACTGCAGTCCAAAATACCAACAGCACCACCAGTGGGTGAAGCCTTTCCTGACAAGATGTCTCCATTCTTTCAGGGCTAAAATGATCGCCAAAAGCTCCCTGTCACCAATCTCGTAATTGCACTCCGCAGGTGACAATTTCTTGGAAAAGTAGCCACACGGATGCATAGCTGTCAGAGCTAGGTCGTTGAGACAGAAGAGCGCCAACTCCAGTCTCAGAAGCATCAACCTCAAGGATAAAAGGCAACGTAGGATCAGAATGTGCCAACACAGGAGCAGAAACAAAGGAAGTTTTAAGACTCTCAAAAGCCTTGATGGACTTTGGAGACCAAGTCTGTGGGTTACCGTCCTTTCTGGTCATATCAGTCAGGGGCTTTTATAGAAAGGGGGGAGAATTCCGGCACTCCTAGCGGTGTGACGCCTTTAAAAAACAAATATAATTGTGGCACTTGTGGCACTTCTAAAATAGTCAGTTGGTATAAAAACAAAAGAAGGCAACCATCCTCAGAGGGTGTCCATTACCTCTGTCAGAAGAAGTATACAGAAAAAAAGAGGGTGGAGACGCCAACAGTGTAAATCCTACTTGATAAAACATGTAAGTGTAGTCTGTCCACTTACTGGTTCACTTGGCAATGTGGTCCATCTGGGATGGTAGTATCCTCGGGTCTGAAGTTGCCGCTCTGCAGGCTCTGATGATGTATCACTCAGCCGGATAGTGTGATGGATGTTTTGAAATTCGTGTCACAGGTTCCCAGCGGTGTCACGTGACAGGAAGCTCACGCTGTCCAGTCCGGAACACGGAAGCGGCGGTGACGTCACACAGCAGAGCTGGCAATCAAAGATGGGGTGGAGAGTGTCGCAGGCTATGCGCTCGGGGCTCACAGCTCCTTCTACTGGCCTGTTTGCTCTCAGGAGGAGAGCTAGTTAAATGGACAGGAAATGGGAAGTCCGCGGTTGTGGAACCATAACAACCAGCGGACTCATACTATAACAAAACAACCTATAGTGGTTAAGAATAATGCTTTAATACAAATGGGGATAATAACATAAATGGATTTTATCAAAAAAGATGGCACTAAAGAGAAAAAATAAATTAAAAAAAAGTGTAAAAAAAGTGAAAAAATTCTCCTGCACTGTACACAAAAATGAAAAAGAAAAGAAAAAATAAATAAATGGAAATTTTTCTTTTTAACAACAAAATGGAAACAAAGGAAGTTTATGTTTGAGGAACTATAAAAAAAAAAAAAAAAAAAGGGAAATGGTGAAAAAATAATAATATAAAATTTATAATGTAAAACGTGTGATGGGAAAAAATAATAATACTAATTAAAAAGCTAAATTCTACTTGAAAAATGTTTGGACAAGTGGTCACTTGCTATACATATGACAGGATGCCGTCCCCAGACAGCAAGTGACCTGGTGTCCTTGGTACAGCAATATAAAATCTCACAATACAAAAAACTGGAAATCATAAAGAAAAGAATGGATAAAAGACGAGGGACTACAATAGGGAATGGGTCTCTATTTCCTCATTGAGTCCCCCTGGCGAGAGAGTGTTCAATGAATAAATCCAGTAGGTTTCCTGCTGACATAAGCGTTTAAAGCGTTCTGCAGCAGGAAGATCTCTGGAAATGGCCTCAATCACCCAGACTCTGAGGCCCATGGTCGATTTTCGATGTTCTTTCAGAAAGTGAAGAGGAACACTGTGTTTATCAAAGCCCTTCTCGATAAAACGCCTGTGTTTGCCAAAGCGTTGGCGAAGGGTGCGGATAGTCCTGCCCACGTAGAAAACACCACATGGGCAGGTCAGACAGTATACCACGTACTCACTGGAACAATTGTAAAATTCCTTTATGGTATATAATTTACCCTGAATAGTGACGTTTTTTTGCCCATGATCAACAAATTGACAAGTAAGACATAATTTTTTCTTACATTGGTACATTCCCACTAATGGGATTAAGGGGATGTATGGGGCAGAGGTGGGTGCAATGTTTGGAATTTTTCTACGTGCTATATTACTTTTTATGTTTTTTGCTTTACGGTAGGAAACCTTGGGTTGTTGGGTAAGGAAAGAACCCAGAAAGGGATCTCTGAGCAGGATGGACCAAAGTTTGGCAATGATACTCTCCATTTTTTTATAACAGTCATGAAATTGGGTGATAAATCGTATGGGTTGTGGTTCATTTGCAATTTTGGACTTTGGGGGTGGTTTTGAGGCCTGTTGGAGAAAAGCTTCTTGTACCAAAGCAGGTGGGTATCCTTTTTCCTGAAATTTTTCTAGAAGAAGTTGGCCTTGTATGTGATAATCTTCATCTTAAGTGCAGTTGTGTCGAATCCTATGGAATTGGCTCCTGGGTATGTTCTTGATCCACCTAGGATGGTGACAACTTTGGTAGTGGATGTAAGAATTCCCAGCGGTGGGTTTGACAAAGTTGGTGGCATGGATTTGGGATTCACTATGAGAAAGCTCAAGGTCTAAAAAAAACAGTTTGTCAGGGTCCTTAACATATGTAAAAGAGAGCCCTAGGGAATTGTGATTACAGTGTTTAACAAAAGACTCTACACTCTCTCTTGGGCCGTCCCAGATGATAACAATATCATCAATATATCGTCCATAATAAATAATTTGGGCGGCAAAGGGATTATTGTGGGAGATGTTCCAGTGAGTACGTGGTATACTGTCTGACCTGCCCATGTGGTCTTTTCTACGTGGGCAGGACTATACGCACCCTTCGCCAACGCTTTGGCGAACACAGGCGTTTTATCGAGAAGGGCTTTGATAAACACAGTCTTCCTCTTAACTTTCTGAAAGAACATCGAAAATCGACCATGGGCCTCAGAGTCTGGGTGATCGAGGCCATTTCCAGAGATCTTCCTGCTGCAGAACGCTTTAAATGCTTATGTCAGCAGGAAACCTACTGGATTTATTCATTGAACACTCTCTCGCCAGGGGGACTCAATGAGGAAATAGAGACCCATTCCCTATTGTAGTCCCCCATCTTTTATCCATTCTTTTCTTTATGATTTCCAGTTTTTTGTATTGTGAGATTTTATATTGCTGTACCAAGGACACCAGGTCACTTGCTGTCTGGGGACGGCATCCTGTCATATGTATAGCAAGTGACCACTTGTCCAAATATTTTTCAAGTAGAATTTAGCTTTTTAATTAGTATTATTATTTTTTCCCATCACACGTTTTACATTATAAATGTTATATTATTATTTTTTCACCATTTCCCTTTTTTTTTATTTTTTTTTATAGTTCCTCAAATATAAACTTCCTTTGTTTCCATTTTGTTGTTTCTTTTCTTTTTCATTTTTGTGTACAGTGCAGGAGAATTTTTTCCCTTTTTTTACACTTTTTTTTTATTTTATTTTTTTCTCTTTAGTGCCATCTTTTTTGATAAAATCCATTTATGTTATTATCCCCATTTGTATTAAAGCATTATTCTTAACCACTATAGGTTGTTTTGTTATAGTATGAGTCCGCTGGTTGTTATGGTTCCACAACCGCGGACTTCCCATTTCCTGTCCATTTAAGCAGCTCTCCTCCTGAGAGCAAACAGGCCAGTAGAAGGAGCTGTGAGCCCCGAGTGCGTAGCCTGCGACACTCTCCACCCCATCTTTGATTGCCAGCTCTGCTGTGTGATGTCACCGCCGCTTCCGCGTTCCGGACTGGACAGCGTGAGCTTCCTGTCACGTGACACCGCTGGGAACCTGTGACACGAATTTCAAAACATCCATCACACTATCCGGCTGAGAGATACATCATCAGAGCCTGCAGAGCGGCAACTTCAGACCCCAGGATACTACCATCCCAGATGGACCACATTGCCAAGTGAACCAGTAAGTGAACAGACTACACTTACATGTTTTATCAAGTAGGATTTACACTGTTGGCGCCTCCACCCTTTTTTTTTCTGTATACTTCAGTCAGGGGCTTGACCAGGGATGAGAAGTTAGGAATAAACTTCCGATAATTGTTGGCAAAGCCAAGAAAACGCTGCAGAGGACGTAAACCCACGGGTCAAGGCCACTGTAGGACAGCAGAAAGTTTCTCTGGGTCCATCGAAAAACCAGCTGTGGAAATGACATAACCCAGGAATTTGACCTGTTCCCGATGGAATTCACACTTCTCCAGCTTACAATAGAGATTGTTCTTTCTTAGTTTTTGTAGCACTTGACAGACATCTGTGTGGTGGCTCTCCAGGGACTTGGAAAATATGAGGATATCATTGAGATAGACCACCACACATAACTGCAACAAATCTCGGAGGACATCGTTAATAAACTCTTGGAAAACTGCCGGAGCATTACAGAGGCCAAAAGGCATTACGAGGTACTCATAATGACCTGTTCTGGTATTAAACGCAGTTTTCCACTCGTCGCCCTGCTTGATCCTGACGAGATTGTATGCCCCTCTCAAATCAAGCTTTGTGAAGACCGTTGCTCCCTTGAGGCGGTGAAATAACTCCGTAATCAATGGGATCGGATAGGCATTCTTAATGGTGAAACGATTAAGACCCCTATAATCGATACAAGGTCTCAGTTCACCACTCTTCTTTTTTACAAAAAAGAAACCAGCACCGGCAGGAGATGAGGATTTGCGGATGAAACCTTGAGAAAGTGCGTCTGCAACATACTCCTCCATGGCTTTATCCTCCAAGACCGACAAAGGGTAAACCCAGGCCACGAGGGGGTACGGCACCAGGTTGAAGGTCAATTGTGCAATCATACGACCAGTGTGGAGGCAACGTACCGGCTTGACCTTTGTCAAAGACATCGCTAAAATCGCGATACTCCTCTGGCAGGGAAGAGAGTGAAGAGGTGCACAGAGCCTTGGCTACCTTCTGGAAGCATCTCTCACTGCACTGTGGCGACCAGGACAGAACCTCAGCACGGAGCCAATCAAAAGATGGGTTGTGCCTCTGTAACCAAGGATAACCAATAACCAGCGGAAACTTAGATGAGGAAATAACTTGGAATTGTATTATCTCATGGTGAAGAGCCCCTACGGCCATGGACAACGGAACCGTCTCATGAGTCACATGGGCAGGCTGTAGAGGTCTCCCGTCAAGAGCCTCAATGGCAAGTGGAGTGTCACGCAGCTGCAGCGGAATCGAGTGCTTAGACACAAAGGCAGCATCAATGAACAGGCCTGCAGCCCCGGAGTCGATTAGAGCCTGTATCTCGACGGACGACTCAGCCCACAACAGGGTAACCGAAACCAGGGGCTTATCCTTCTGGGCAACTGGAGACGAAACAACGCCACCTAAGGTCTGTCCACGACAGGACCTCAAGGTTCGGGCGTTCCCATGACGGGTAGGACAAGACTTCAAATAGTGACCGGCCTGGCCACAATAAAGGCACAATTTCTCCCTCCTCCTAAGGGCTTTCTCATCCGCAGAGAGACGCGTGAAGCCCAAGTGCATGGGTTCATCTTCACAGACCGACTCGGTACCAGGAGGCATGGGAGGTGTGGGAGGCAAGGGTGGGACTGCAAAGCTCGGAGACAAACGTACAGGAGACTTCCGCAAGCGCTCCTTAAGAGAGAGTCTTTCTCTGAGTCTGGAGTCAATGAGGATGGCAAACGTGATCAACCTCTCCAGCTCGGTGGGTATATCTCGGGCTGCTATCTCCTCTTTGATGTTATCCGAGAGACCATGAGAAAACGCAGCCACGAGGGCCTCATTGTTCCACGCAACCTCTGCTGCCAGAGTACGGAATTTAATGGCGTAATCAGCAACCGTCCTCGTACTCTGTTTGATGGACTTGAGGCACTTGGCAGCAGAAGCGGAGCGTGCGGGAATGTCAAATACCCTTTTGAAGGAAGCCACAAATTCTGGATAACTCAGGACCACAGGTTTTTGCATCTCCCATAGAGGGTTTGCCCAGGCCAAGGATCTCTCAGAAAGCAAAGATATCACGAAACCTACTTTGCTTCTGTCCGTGGGAAACGCCTGGGGCAGCATCTCAAAATATATCTCAACCTTAAAGAGAAAATACTCAAGGCGGGTGCCTGCACAGAGGCTGGAGCAGCAGCAGGGTCTGCCTGCACAGGGACTACCGGAGTGGCTAGAGTAGGAGACTCTAGATGAGCCGTGCGACTTTGGAGCGTCCTTTTCGCTGTGGCAACCTGATCCATGCGGTGATCCAGGTCATCCAATCTGGAAAAAATATTATCAACAAGTGGATTGGCTGCAACTTCTGAAGTCATGGCCTTCGCCTACTGTCAGGAACCATGAATCAGACGGAGACAGAAGTACAGTTAAATCACACTTGTTTAATAATAAAAATAAAAAGGCAAACAAAATAAGCGTAGTAAAACAAGCCAGGGTTCGGTAACCGGATCGGGTAGTCAGCCAAACCAATGTCCAAGAACCAGGGATAAAGATAGAGTCCATCAAGCAGGATCTGTAGCCAGAGGGAACGTAGTCAAGCAGGTGTCAGGGTCACCTGTGGCCAGGTGACAGATGCACACCGTAGGGGGACAGGAGTGCACCGCGAGGTAGTGAACCCTATGGCTGGCTTCTGTGGATAGGAAACTGGGTGGTTGTGGAAAGCGGGACCAGAGGAGCACAACCGGGATCCCAACGGAAGCGAGAGCCAAGATTCCCCAGGGCGCGGAGTCTAAGACCCAGCTGGTCTTCTCCAGGGCCTCTAGTGGTGAGGATGTTACGCTGCAGGCTGGGACCAGGTCGCGGCCCCTGGAGTTTCCTAGCTCACGCCCCGTAGGATAAGGGGAAGCAGCAGCACACGATAGAGAGAACCGAATAACAAGCCGAAGGTCAGGGGCCACAAGCAGACAAGGATAACGAAGAACGAGCCGAAGGTCAAGGGTCACGAGCAGACAGGGATGGTCGGGGACAAGCCAATAACGTAACAGAGAGACAGACGTAGCACACGGCAGGCAGGAACCCAAACACACAATGCCTAACAAACACGTTGATCAGCCAAGCAGGCTTGCAGTGCACAGGTTAATATAGTGTTCAGTGATAGGGCCTGGGGTGGAGTCAGGCTGGGAGGAGATTATAAAGGAAGCCAGGTGAAAGGGCTCAGGCCTCTAAGATGAACACATGGGAAGGAAGGTAAGCTGACAGACAAACACTACTGCATATCCATGACAGTACCCTCCCTCTTATGGGCCCTCCCCCGCCTGGACCCAGGCTTAAAGGGAAATCTCTGATAAAACCTTCTCAACAGATGAGGTGCAGCGGCATCAGATGCAGCGATCCAAGACGCCTCCTCAGGACCAAAACCTCTCCAATGCACAAGGTACTGAAGAATGCCTCTGCAGAGCCGAGAATCCAGAACTTGTCTAACCTCGTACTTAAGATTATCCTCAGAGACCGAAAACGAGGTAGGGAGATGACAAGAAGATCTATTGAGGACCAAAGGCTCTCTAGGAATAAGCAAGGGCATGAGAGGATCAACAGGAATCTGAGGAGGGTCCCCTAGACCCTTAAAGGGGAACTGGTCATCTTGCACAGGACCATCAGACTGGGCAGATGTCAGTGGAACCCTGAAGTCAGGTTGGTTAGAAGGTGACATGTCGCCGGAGTCAAGCTGAATAGCTGAAGGACAAGCAGAATGTCCCAAACAAGAAAAAGTAGGAGGCTCACTGGGCATGGGCTGGACTGGCATAACTAGTACAGAGGCAGAGTGAATAGCTGAGTCAGGTGTAGCGACTACCTGAATCGCATCGCAAGACGTAGCGACTGCAGGACTTGTAGACAAGCTAGCCTGGCTGTGCGTCCAAGGGTGGTTAGGGACAGAGAAATGTAAATGGTTATGCAACCTGGAATGAATGACCGGCTCAGATTCACAGGGGGCAACCTTGGGTAGGCAGGACGAGGAACAGGAGGGACCCCAAGCCAGGATCTGTCCAGTAGTCCAGTCCACATGAGGAGAATGGAGCTGTAACCATGGGAGACCCAAAATGATAGGCGTTGAGGCCTTGGGTAAGATAAGGAAGGATATCCACTCCTGGTGGAGTGTCCCTACCGACATCTTAACAGGGAGGGTCTGGAAGCGGATAGGTCCCCCTGGGAGAACAGTACCATCAATCGCCAAGACCACCAATGGCGTGGTGAGGGGCAAAAGAGTAAGTCTCATGGACGATGCGATTTCCCAGTCCATGAAATTACCAGCGGCTCCGGAATCCAGATATGCTGAGACCGAATGAGAAGAAGCACCAACATGAAGGAACACAGAAAGCATAAGACGAGAAGGGGAAGGTGATATTTCTGGGTCCAATACTCCACTTTCCAGATGAAGTGGACCCGAACGTTTTTCTGGACAAAGAGAGCAAGTGTCACGAAAATGACCTTTGCCCCCACAGTAAAGACACAGACCAAGAGTTCTGCGCCTAGCACGTTCCTCGGGGGATAACCTGGTCCGACCCAGCTGCATGGGTTCCTCAGCTGGTAGGAGATGCTCTACGGGTCGAAGAGAGGGGAGCTCAGGCTGACTAAGAACCAAGGAGTGCTGGCGTTGCTTTTCTAAGGTCCTCTCCTGAAAGCGAATATCGATCTGGTTACACAAGGAGATAACGCCGGCCAGATCAGTGGGGATGGTTCTTCCTGCTAATTCATCCTTCACTCTATCAGACAGGCCATGCAAAAAGGTTGCGACTAAGGCCTCATTGTTCCAGCTCAACTCAGCCGACAGTATGCGGAAATGAAGGGCATACTGTCCCACAGAAGCAGACTCTTGGCGGAGACGTAAAAGGGCGCTGGCCACTGAAGAGACACGAGCCGGTTCTTCGAAGATATTCCGAAAAAGTTTCAAGAAGCCAGACAGGCTAGAAACCACTGGATCATTCAGTTCCCACAGAGGGGCTGCCCAGGCTAAAGCTTCACCAGAGAGGAGGGAAATGATATAGGCTACCTTAGCCCGATCAGACAGGAAGTTTTGGGGCTGGAGCTCAAAATGAATCGTGCATTGGCTAAGGAACCCCCTGCAAGCCTTGGAGTCCCCAGAGAAACGGGACGGAGCTGGCAGTTGTAGTGAGTGTGTGGCTGCGACTGGTGCAATAGGTGCAGCCGCTGATTGTATTTGAGGTTGTGGATTCAGGGTTCCCAAGGAGGCCTGAAGCTGCTCGAAGCGAGAAGCCAGATCCTGGAGGAATCGCATCGCCTGGGTCTGATTTGATTCCTGGGTCTCAAGTCTGCGAACTATGCCCTGCAATGGATCATCCGCGGGAAGCGGGATGTCAGCCGGGTTCATGGCTGATCAAACTGTCAGGGTCACCTGTGGCCAGGTGACAGATGCACACCGTAGGGGGACAGGAGTGCACCGCGAGGTAGTGAACCCTATGGCTGGCTTCTGTGGATAGGAAACTGGGTGGTTGTGGAAAGCGGGACCAGAGGAGCACAACCGGGATCCCAACGGAAGCGAGAGCCAAGATTCCCCAGGGCGCGGAGTCTAAGACCCAGCTGGTCTTCTCCAGGGCCTCTAGTGGTGAGGATGTTACGCTGCAGGCTGGGACCAGGTCGCGGCCCCTGGAGTTTCCTAGCTCACGCCCCGTAGGATAAGGGGAAGCAGCAGCACACGATAGAGAGAACCGAATAACAAGCCGAAGGTCAGGGGCCACAAGCAGACAAGGATAACGAAGAACGAGCCGAAGGTCAAGGGTCACGAGCAGACAGGGATGGTCGGGGACAAGCCAATAACGTAACAGAGAGACAGACGTAGCACACGGCAGGCAGGAACCCAAACACACAATGCCTAACAAACACGTTGATCAGCCAAGCAGGCTTGCAGTGCACAGGTTAATATAGTGTTCAGTGATAGGGCCTGGGGTGGAGTCAGGCTGGGAGGAGATTATAAAGGAAGCCAGGTGAAAGGGCTCAGGCCTCTAAGATGAACACATGGGAAGGAAGGTAAGCTGACAGACAAACACTACTGCATATCCATGACAGCAGGTCTTCAACAGCAACGCAGGAGAAAGTCTGTAGAGATGTTAACACAGGCGAAGGCGAAGAGCAAATGAACTGGAAGTCCTTAAGTAGGCAGCTGACGAGCGGATCATCAACAGGTGCCAGCACAGAGAAGGAAGGGCTGAATGCAGCCCTGACAGTTTGGCAGCATGGCGGCAGGAATTGTATTTTAGAAGGGCAGATTTATATAAGGTGAAGTCTTGCAGGCATTTGGTTTTACGCCACAGTCGTTCAAGAGCACGGCAATGTCTCTTGAGATTTCTAGTGTTGTCAGTTTGCCAGGGTTGTAACGGTCGGGGTCTAATTCTGCGTGTGGTTAGAGGAGCAAGTGTATCTAGTTATGATGAGAGTGAACTGTTGTAGACAGAGGTGGCCAGGTCAGGACAGGACAGGGGAGAGATTATGTCATATAGGTGGTCAGTAGCAGAATAGAGAAGAGAAGGGTCAAAGTTGCGAAGGTTCCTACAAGTAATTGTTTGCTGCTTGGAGGGATGGTTGGTTGGAGGCAAGGATACAGTGAAACTGATGAGGTTGTGATCAGAGAGAGGAAAGAGGGTGTTGGTGAGGTTGCCAGGATTGCAGAGATGGGAGAATACAAGGTCAAGGGTATTACCATTGGAGTGAGTGAAATTATGTGTTAATTGGGTTAGGTCAAAAGAAGAGGTTAAGTTGAGAAGTGTAACTGCACCCCAAGTATGAAAGGGGTTAAAGTCGTTTAAGATATTCCAATCCCGAACACAAGACAGCTACCAGACACTCCAACCAGCCGAATAAGACCCCAAACTATTAATTCTCCCCCAAATACGAGACAACACTCTGTATGAGGTTCAAGCAGGAATGAGTTTATTGAAAGCACATGTTCACAGATATCTCTCTTCAAAACAACCCCCCCCACCCTTGGGAAACAGGGCGGGTTAAACTGTCCAATGACAATTGTTATACAGGTCAGGTGTGTTCCAACTTCTCAGTAAACAGTCTTATCAGCAGGGGGGTTGGAGAAATCCCCCCTTCCACTTTCCTCACAGCAAGACACTACACATCCCATAATAGTTGAAGCATCAGACACAATAGACAATAGAATACAGTCCCACCCCAAACCATCACAGCAAATAGTCCAACAGCATGACACACAATATATACAATGTATAAAGCATTGAATCTGACTAGCGCAGATCATAGTGGAGTTCTCATTCGCCCTGTGCCCCTATGAGAGACACAGGGTGATTTAGACATATGTCAGGGAACCAACAGCAGGCGAAGGACTTTAGGACCCAGCATCTCTGGCAGGAGAAGGGCTCTAGGACCCAGTATCTCTACAAGCAGGTCACATGGGCCTATATAAGGAAGTCTGCTAGTGTCTGCATTTGCTGGATTATCGTCAGCTTCTCCTGTGTTCCTGTGTCTTGCATCTCCTGCCTGTCTGATCTCCTGTGTACCAAACCCGGCTTGCCTGACCTGCTCTTGTTGACTTCCTAGCGTATACCTGACCCCGGCCTGGCTAACGGACTCCGCTTACCTTGTCTTCTGTGCTAAGACTCAGCTCTGCTGTGTTCTCGGACTGTCTTCCTGTGTTTGACCCTCTGGCCTGGCTTTGACCCTGTTATCGGAACATTCCATTGGTCCTTACCCTTTGGACCTCCTAAGCACGCCTGCTGTCCTGCAGTCTGCCTGTCCTACCAAGTTCCTGGCAACCAGCACTACCTACCAGGCAACCCGTGCTTCTGTGGGCACCACATCCCCTGTGTCATCTTCAGGGCTGTGCTGCACTCGGCCGCAAGGGGCGCCCTCTCTGCTACTCGACCTCACATCAGAGACTTGACACATAGGAGGTGCATGGGGAGCTGAAGCAAGGGTATCTCAAACTTTCTAAGGGATTCTGGGTTCCGCGGGCCCTCCCGTTACATCTCTCCCCTTTCGGCAGGAGACTAACACAGCAGGAGACCCCAGACGGGTTGACTCCAAAGTTAGTTCATAGTTCCATTCCTCTAATACCTGTATCCACACAGTACCCCAAATAAATTGCTCCAAACAGAGCATTACTCACCCAGCCAACCTCTGCCTCTCTCAGAGAACATATCTGCCGCTGGGGAGAGGCCTGGACTGACCCTTCTCCCTAGAGTCCTTTTAGCCGCTGGAGAGAAGACAGGGTGACTGGGCTCAGTCTGTCATGCTGTTGGGGATCTGGGCCAACTGCCCAGCATCCCTGGGGTATACAAGTGGAGACTGAATTCCCATCCCCTTGTGGTAGGTGAAAATCCCCCAGTGCTTGCAAAGCAAGGTTAACATCCTCCTGTCTCAGTGTCACACCATTTTCTGGGGTTGTGTCAGTGAAGACCAAAGTCCCATCTACTACCACACGAACTCCCTCTTCTGTTAGTTGAGAGCAGAGGCCAGCAGCACTCTGCTCTGTTGCCAGCTCTTCTGCTGGGTTGCTGTGAGTGGAGACCGCAGTCCCATCCCCCAATATCAGCTCAAGCTGCAGTTGTGTGCAGAGGCCAGTAGCATTCTGCCCTGCTGCCAGTGATTCAGCTGGGATTAAAAGCTTTACTACCTCAGCTTGTTGCTGGAGAGAGGGGCCAACTGCCCCGGCTCCCTGGAACTCCACCGTTTTTTTCCAGTGCTGGGCAGAGGTTGGTAGCACTCTGCCCTGTTGCCAGCACTTCTGCTTGGGACTCCACATCATCCGCTTTGGCTTTAGGGATGGCAATCTCCAGATTTTCTACTGCCGATTCACTGGCATGCTGCTGCACAGGTACATTCCTCCATCCAATATCATCCCAAGCAGAAACAGGATCATCAAGGTCAGTCAGCACTTCAGCTTTGGGGATGGCAATCTCCAGATTTTTCCACTGCTGATTCTTCAGCCAGGATTTCAGAGTTGTCAACTGGTATTTCCTGATAGTCCCAGGCAAAGGGAGCCCCACCCTGCTGCTGAGCAGAATCTAGCAGCTGTCTGTAGGCGATCTCCAGCTCCCATTCCTGAATGTCTAGAAACTCCAAATCCTCCTCTGTCCAGTGGCCTTCCGAGACATTCAGTTTTCGCTCTCTGTGATCCATTATTTCCTCCAAACGCCACTCCCGATCACTCCCAAAGTCAGGGTCCCTGGACAGCCTCCAATACAACAATCCCAGGCCATCATAGTCCGAGATGAAGCTATGCCACTGAGCACGGCGAAACGCGTTGACGTCACCATCCTGCACAGTCATGTGACGTTGTTTGGTGCGGAGTGAGCGGAGCGGGGGCGGAGGTCGCCGTGGGATGACCGGGCTACCGAGCTAAGACTAGCACTTGCGGGGCTGGGAAATTACCGGCTGCCTGTACAAGTCCCCCTGCTGGGGCGGGTCATACTGAATACCGCTTGGACATATCCACACTTACTAGCGGAGACCCGAGACTGCCTCATCTCTCTCTTTTTATACTACCACGCTGAATAGACAAATCCAAAAATCCCAGCAAGCTGCAGCATCGATAAGTAGCCAACACCACTGAGAGTGACACAGGGGACGCCAACAGTAATGTATGACTGCACATACTAAACTTGCATTTGCTGCTAGCAGATTGAACTGCCTTATACTACCAACCCAGTGTTGCTTTCCTTCTTAGCCCATTGCTGATCATTCATTTCTGACCAAGCCCAGTGTGGGGCAATTGATGATTGAATACATTACGACCAGTGACTAAATCTTGAAACCTAACTACAACGATGATGGACTAACATAATTACTGTTCACTGGAGGTCTACATATGAGACCAAACAAGCAACTCAAACAGATATCTCAGTAAAATTGTTGGTCCCCGTGGATAATTGATTCATTACTATTCTTCTTGCCTACACCAGGATTTATTCTAGAGGTTGGAAACATCAAATGTGACTTGTCATTGATGATCGCATGCGCTGTACCTATTCATATTCATCTAGGTGATTTTTGATATTCCCAGTCTTCCTCCCCCTGCCCCCTCCCCTAACACCTGGTCCAGCCCCTTGTACGTCGCACCCATTTCACCTTTAACCACTTGCTTACTGGGCACTTAAACCCCCTTCGTACCCAGACCAATTTTCAGCTTTCAGCACTGACGCACTTTGAATAACAATTGCGCGGTCATACAACGCTGTACCCAAATGATATTTTTATAATTTTTTTCCCACAAATAGAGCTTTCTTTTGGTGGTATTTGATCACCTCTGCGGTTTTTATTTTTTGCGCTATAAACAAAAAAAGACAGAAAATGTTGAAAAAAACACAATATTTTTTTACTTTTTGCTATAATAATATCTCAATTTAAAAAAATATATATATTTTTTTTTTTCTCAGTTTAGGCCGATACGTATTCTTCTACATATTTTTGGTAAAAAAAATTGCAATAAGCATATAGTAATTGGTTTGCGCAAAAGTTATAGCGCCTACAAAATAGGGGATAGATTTATGACATTTTTATTATATTTTTTTTTTTACTAGTAATGGCGGTTATCTGCGATTTTTGGCAGGCCTGCGATATTGCGGCGGACACATCGGACACTTTTGACACTATTTTGGGACCATTCACATTTATACAGCGAACAGTGCTATAAATATGCATTGATTACTGTATAAATGTGACTGGCAGGGAAGGGGTTAACACTAGGGGGCGATCAAGGGGTTAAATATGTTCCCTGGGAGTGATTCTAATTGTGTGGGGGAGGGGACTGACTGGGGGAGGTGACCGATCTGTGTCCCTATGTTAAGGTGTGGTGACCAGATTTTTAAAATGAAATCCGGGGACATATTTTTTTTTTTATTGGAAAATGGTAAAACTATTTTATAAGCATATTTTCCTCCAATGATATATGCAGTGTATGTGGTATGTGTTTATGGAATGATTGTATGATATACATGTTATTTCTCACATTTCCTCCATGAGATAAATAAAAGATGCTTCTTAGAATTTTTTGGGATAGGACTACTAAATGCTAAGAAAATAAGAAACTTGGAGGGAGGGATGGGACGGCAAATTTCAAATCTAATCCAGGAAGGGGTGGCTCCAGACAATTTTTTTGGGGGTGCTATGGTGGTGCTTGAGGTAAAAGTGAGGGTGCTAATGCAGCGGGCTACCGCACACCTGTGGATGTGGCCAAAAAGTTGGTGTGCCCAGCAACTGGGCGTGGCCTGAAAGCAGAGGTTTCTTCATGGCGTACAATAGTGATCAGTATGTCCTGGCCTCTGTATACCAATACACAACTCTACACTTCCTTTATACAATTCTACAAATGGACTTATAAGTGCAATGGTAAAACCTATAAATGAATATCCAGTGCAAATCAACCAATGTATTGCAATATAGTAGTGATGGTGTCACCCCCGTGCAAAAATATTTAGAGAAATTGCAGAGCTTCAATGTGCAAATAATGGTGAAACCCCCTACATACAATAATAATAACAGAGATGCAAATCAACCCGTGTATTAGGACATAGTAGTGATGGTGTCACCCTCTCTGCAAAAGGTAGGACTTATTGCAGAGCTACAATGTGCAAAATCATAATAAAATGTACAATTGATGTACATATTTTATATTTTATTAGGATTATATATAGGGGGTTTCACCACTATTTGCACATTGCAGCTCTGCAATATTTTCTACCATTTGCAGAGGGGTGACACCATCACTACTATATTGCAATACATTGATTTATTTGCACTGGATATTCGTTTATAGGTTTTACCATTGCACTTATGAGTCCATTTGTATGTAGCGGCCCCCTCTCACCCCGTCCTCTTTAGCCTAGGGGTATGTCACGCGACAGGGGTGAGGTGCGCTACGGCCCATGTCCTCCCCACTACTTGCGGGCAAGGTGAAGGCCAATACCTGATGTTTCCTTGGGCCGGTGTGTCCGGAGCATGTACCGAGTCTGCTGTGCAGAAACCACCAAACCACCCTTTGCTCCCATTAACAGAGTCCATACACTGATCACAGTCCAACGGTTAGATTTATTCCGTATCTTCAGTTACAAGGCAATGCTATGGCATGATACGGTGGGATGAGCAGGTCGAGGCACTCTACTGATCTGGGTCCCTACACCCCCTATACTATGACCAAGGGTTGTAGGAGTCTTGACATGAATACCTCCGTTGCGCTGCGGGCCTCTATCAGGGGAAGATGTCCTCCAAGGGAGTTACTGAAGGCCCATCCGTCACCGGGTTGACACTACACAGGGTCTTCGAACGAGTGACCTCCCCAGCCTCCTCACCTCAGATGCGGGTCCCCTCACAAGGGGCGCCCTGGAGCAACTCCACCCTCGCGGGACCCAGTCGGAGTCACCGGGTCCCAGGCCTCCTCAATAGTACCTCATCCCAGGCTGAAGGTGCCTGGGATGGACTCCATCTTCATCCCGGCCAGGCCTAGGGTGCCTAGGCCGGAACCTTGAACTGCCCGCACCCAGGCCTAAGGTGCCTGGGTGCGTGAAGAGATGATCCCCGAAGACAGACCTCGTGGCGAGGGCGTCTCCCCCTTTTATCTCCTCCCGTCGATACCACGGCGGGTTCCCCGCCCCGACCGTACCATCTCCAGAAAGGGACAAAGAAGGGTAGCACTGCGGTAGTGATTCTACCCCGAGCCAGTAGGTACACTGACACCTACTGGTCGAAGAGAATATTACACCACCCAATCCTCCACGAATAAGAAAAAGGGGTCTGAACCCTAACATAATTACACACTTGGGTCACACTACTCCCCAAGTGTACCCCACTAAATTGAGGACCCCGCTACACACTCCCCCCTGTGATTTGACGCTGGTCCCCAGCGTCAGGTGCACACCCATGTCTCCCAAAGAGTGATGACTTGAAGTGGGCCCCAGAGGCTATCCCTCAAATTTTTGGATACTAAATGTGCCAAGACCTGCTCAAAAGGGAAAAGGGAAATATAAAACGATAAACATTTACATAAGACATCTATTCTGTACACATGTACAATCCCTCCCATCGCTGTCTAAGAACCACCCCACTCTCAGTAGTCTTGACCGATGAATCTCCTGCAGAAGGGAAACAACAAAAAGAAAACACATCCTAACACTCTGTGTTAACTTGGCATGAGTGGGTCTGTCGGCCGAGAGACCCGCTCACTCCAATAAGCAAGTAATGCATATGTAAAATTTTCAAACATTCGTTGCGCAACACGGCCACCTGGTGACAGAGCTGTGGTAATGACACTTGGTGAGATCTTCATTCTTCCTGCTTTCCTACTCTGACTCTACCCCAAAAGTCTCTGCCTTTGGCACATGAAGAAAAGGATGAAAAAAAAAAACACAACAGCTCCCAAGTCTCCAGTGAGTAAAAGAAAAGCCCAAATCAAAACAAAAGTAGGGCACAGTTCTAGGCGTCTGGGAATGTCTCATCCAGAAAGTTTCAACAGCAACAAGATAGGAGCTCACTCCTCCTATAAGTAGAACCTTGGATCCGGCAGAAACAGAGGCTTCAGGTGCCCGTCAAACACTTCCACTGAATACTCGACATCCTCTCCTTCTTTCCTACAGATGAGCACCTTATCAGCATGAATATGGCGCCCAAGTCTCCAATCAGCTCTGCAGTCCTTGAACTTTTTAGACACAGGCGGCGAACATGACAGGTATCGCCTGGCATGGGGTACTTTAAGCTTTTCCCATACAAACTCGTCATACCACCTTGGTCGCAGGACCTCAACTTCATACAATAAGTCCCGAGGCAAATAGGGGTACTCCCACCCATATTCACGGGCGACTCTCTGGGAGAAAAGTCTCTGCAATCTGGCTAGGGGCGGCATCACATCTCGCTCACCTTCTCCTGGCTGTACGATGGCCTCCGGGTGCCGAGGTAACTTCACCATCTCGGGTTGCTTTGTCTTTGGTGCCCGCAACGAGGCACGCTGCGTCCCCACCATCAGAGCGGGTGATGTAGTTGAGTGAGGAAAGTTGGTCGAAGGGTTAGATTTCCTCTGGAACTCCGGGGTCTGCACCCGGAGCGTATTATCTTCTATGGACATGGGGGAATCCTGTGGTTTACTCAGCACAGGTAGCGGGAGTCTGTCCCAGCCCTTCCGGTGAAACAGCTCGTCTATCTCCCCGTCATCCCCACAGTCTGACAACGACTCTAGATCAGAGGTGTCATACATCTCGGCGGGAAGGTAGTCTCTAGTAGACGGAAGGCTACCTTCCCTTTCGGGCTCCACCGGCTGTGAACTCCCGACACCTCCAACCAACACCGCAGTCCCAGCCCCTAGCTCACCTGGACCTACTGAAGAACTGGGATGTCCGGGACTCTCTTCTCTACCGGCGCCATCCAGGCCAGGCAAGCGGCGGGGTGAAGCTCGACCACGACCACAGGATGCCTGCACCAGGCCTATCTTCCTCTTCGGGGGTGGCAGCAGGGAGTCTGTGGTGACCGAAGCAGTGTCTTCGGATTTTTCTCTCTCAATCTCTGGTTGGGCAGTCACTTCGCCCTGGTCAGCGCGTACGGGGACCTCCGCAGAGGCCTGGATCTCTTCCTCCGGAGTGGCGGTTCCTGTGATGCAGTTGAGGCGTAGGTCCCGGGGCCTTTCCGTGTATGGTTCAACCTCAAAAAGGAACTCCTTGCATGCCTCACATCGCCCGAATGGCTTTAGTTGGACCACCAGTCCCGAACATCCGGGACAGATCACACCGAGAGCCTCCGTGTCTCTGCATGAATACAGAGCCAACTGTCCTCGGGGCCTAAGTCTTATCCCCGTGTCTGTCAGGGGAGCAGCAAATGCAGTCATCTTCGTGGGGTAAGGTACCGGTATCCATGGGGAGCTTGAGGCCATCCCGACCACTTGCTGTTCCATCACGCGCTGACCACGCGCCGGAGTCTCCACGTGTATCTCCACACGTGGCCAGACTCCTCCCACAACTTGTACGTTTTCGCGGGCTTCCGCCAGCCTCCGCCCACAAATTGTACAGTCATGGGGTGCCTTGTGGCGCAGTGCATTAACAGTCCCCACATGTAGTACTTCACACGGCTGGACCTTTCCCTTTCTACGCTCCTCTGCGTGGGCCTTTCCCGACTTAGGGTCATGTCCACAACTCCGAGCAGGGATGCACTCTGGCCAATCACATGGCCGACCCGCTCGGAACTCCTCCGGGCAGCAAAGTTCAAACACAGACGCTCTCAGTTCCATCGCCAAGACACACAATATCCCGGACGAGCCCCCACGTGTAGCGGCCCCCTCTCACCCCGTCCTCTTTAGCCTAGGGGTATGTCACGCGACAGGGGTGAGGTGCGCTACGGCCCATGTCCTCCCCACTACTTGCGGGCGAGGTGAAGGCCAATACCTGATGTTTCCTCGGGCCGGTGTGTCCGGAGCATGTACCGAGTCTGCTGTGCAGAAACCACCAAACCACCCTTTGCTTAACAGAGTCCATACACCGATCACAGTCCAACGGTTAGATTTATTCCGTATCTTCAGTTACAAGGCAATGCTATGGCATGATACGGTGGGATGAGCAGGTCGAGGCTCTCTACTGATCTGGGTCCCTACACCCCCTATACTATGACCAAGGGTTGTAGGAGTCTTGACATGAATACCTCCGTTGCGCTGCGGGCCTCTATCAGGGGAAGATGTCCTCCAAGGGAGTTACTGAAGGCCCATCCGTCACCGGGTTGACACTACACCGGGTCTTCGAACGAGTGACCTCCCCAGCCTCCTCACTTCAGATGCGGGTCCCCTCGCAAGGGGCGCCCTGGAGCAACTCCACCCTCGCGGGACCCAGTCGGAGTCACCGGGTCCCAGGCCTCCTCAATAGTACCTCATCCCAGGCTGAAGGTGCCTGGGATGGACTCCATCTTCATCCCGGCCAGGCCTAGGGTGCCTAGGCCGGAACCTTGAACTGCCCGCACCCAGGCCTAAGGTGCCTGGGTGCGTGAAGAGATGATCCCCGAAGACAGACCTCGTGGCGAGGGCGTCTCCCCCTTTTATCTCCTCCCGTCGATACCACGGCGGGTTCCCCGCCCCGACCGTACCATCTCCAGAAAGGGACAAAGAAGGGTAGCACTGCGGTAGTGATTCTACCCCGAGCCAGTAGGTACACTGACACCTACTGGTCGAAGAGAATATTACACCACCCAATCCTCCACGAATAAGAAAAAGGGGTCTGAACCCTAACATAATTACACACTTGGGTCACACTACTCCCCAAGTGTACCCCACTAAATTGAGGACCCCGCTACATGTACAATTTTAAAGATGAAGTGTAGAGCAGTGCTGCATTTTTTGCTTTTTATTGATTTGTGCTAGATAAGGGAACCAGCTAACAAGATTCTCTTATTGCTTTTGAGATGGTGGTGGTCAGTGGTGGTGGTCAGTGGTGGTGGTCAGTGTTCCCCCCTCTGTATGCTGGTGGTCAGTGTTCCCCCCTTCTGTATGCTGGTGGTCAGTTTCCCCCCCCCTGTATGCTGGTAGTCAGTGTTCCCCCCCTCTGTGTGCTGGTGGTCAGTATTCCCCCTCTGTTTGCTGGTGGTCAGTGTTCCCCCCTCTGTATGCTGGTGGTCAGTGTTCCCCCCCTCTGTATGCTGGTGGTCAGTGTTCCCCCCTCTGTTGGCTGGTGGTCAGTGTGCCCCTCTGTATGCTGGTGGTCAGTGTCCCCCCCTCTGTATGCTGGTGGTCAGTGTTCCCCCCTCTGTATGCTGGTGGTTAGTGTTCCCCCCTCTGTATGCTGGTGGTCAGAATTCCCCCCTCTGTATGCTGGTGGTCAGTTCCCCCCCCCTGTATGCTGGTGGTCAGTGTGCCCCTCTGTATGCTGGTGGTCAGTGTGCCCCTCTGTATGCTGGTGGTCAGTGTTCCCCCTCTGTATGCTGGTGCTCAGTGTTCCCCCTCTGTATGCTGGTGGTCAGTGTGCCCCCCTCGGTATGCTGGTGGTCAGTGTGCCCCCCTCTGTATGCTGGTGGTCAGTGTTGCCCCCCTCTGTATGCTGGTGGTCAGTGTTCCCCCCCTCTGTATGCTGGTGGTCAGTGTTCCCCCTCTGTATGCTGGTGGTCAGTGCTCCCCTGTATGCTGGTGGTCAGTGTGCCCCCTGTATGCTGGTGGTCAGTGTGCCCCCTGTATGCTGGTGCTACGTGCAGGAGGATTCTACGTGCAGGATTAAGGAGCATGCTATGCGCAGAGTGCAGGGCTCAGGAGCATGCTATGCGCAGAATGCAGGGCTCAGGAGCATGCTAGGTGCAGAGTGCAGGGCTCAGGAGCATGCTAGGCGCAGAGTGCAGGGCTCAGGAGCATGCTAGGCACAGAGTGCAGGGCTCAGGAGCATGCTAGGCACAGAGTGCAGGGCTCAGGAGCATGCTAGGCACAGAGTGTAAGGTTCAGGAGCATGCTAGGCACAGAGTTTAAGGTTCAGGAATGCATTACACAGAGTGCAAGGTTTAATTCCTCCTGTCAGTGTGAACCTGGGCTCAATATTCATTAAAAGAATGTTTTAAAAATTCTGAAAAAATAAACAAATAAAAAATAGAAATATAGTGAAATGATTAAGGCTGGGTTCACACTGGTGTGAAGTGAGAAACCCTGCAAATCCTGTGCGGGTTCCCGCATCGCACCTGACTCAGACGGTTCACACTGACATCTGTGAATTGCTGCGGGTGTCAATAGAAAGTCAATGACACCCCCAGATCGGTTCTCAGATCGCAGTGTGAACTGTAAAATGGTGCAGGAATCGGATCGCATGGATATTCACATCCAGAAGTGTTCACACCCATAGTGCGGACCAAAAGGAGTCCTGCACCATTCTGGTGTAAATGCGATGCGATTTCAGCCATACAGTTTGTATGGCTGAATTTGCATCGCACAGACATCGCATGTGATGTGCACAGCAATGCGGTGCGGATCACATGCGATGTCTGTGATCGCACAAGTGTGAACCCAGCCAGAAGGTATTATAGGTGAGGAAATAGGACTGACCTGGCGTTATGGATACAATTGGACTATTTCTCAGATTCCATTAAGAATCCTATAATGACAGATCTAAGCTATGGGGGAAAGAAAATGACACATTAACCAGATCAGTCAGTAAAGGGTTACATAGTGGTGTCAATACAGTGTAATACATGGATTTGTAGAAGGGAATGGAGTGTGTAAGGGGTGATGATAGTGTAGAGGGGGAGTAGAAGTTACATTAGATAGGGGGATGGGAGATTTGTATCAGAACTGAGGAAGAATGACACTAGAAGAGAGGAGTGATGCCGTGTACACACGATCGATTTTCTCGACGGTAAAAACACCGTCGAGAAAATCGGCGGGAAAAGCGAGGAACGGCTCAGTCCCCTACACACAGCCGTTTTTCCTGACATTTTTTCTCTTGCTCGGAAAAAACGACCGTGTGTAGGCTCCCTGGCAGTGTTTCCCTATGGGAAAACTGCCGCGGAAAAAAATGCCGTGAATCTCGTCGTGATTCTTGCCATTTTTCTCGTCGGGAAAAATTATGGAAAGCCCACACACGGTCGTTTTTCTCGTCAAAGAGAAAAAATGAAATTTTTCCCGACGAGAAAAATGGTCGCGTGTACGCGGCATGAGAAGCCATGCTGGATAAAGATAGGCTGAGTCAGGGGGAGAGCAGAAAAGAATACACAGGCTGGGGGCAGTGAGTTGGAGGAATGAGATCCACTGTGAGACAGAGAAGGAGAGTACAGGAGAGACGGGATGTTGACTGACCTGGGCACTATCAGTGGGACAAAGAAGGAAGAATGTAAGCAGGACAAGTATCTAGAAGGGGGAGGAGTAACAAACTTACGAGGTAAATAGAAGATCATGCAGGGAAGGAGAGCTGACATCAGAGCACTGAGTGCAGGGAGAGAATACCAGGAGACTGGGGATCGGCTGCTATTGTAGCAGAAGGGCAGAAGGAGAGAGACGCTTGTCAGCTGAAGTGCTGGGCCCCTTCACTTCCTGTTCTTCTCGCTCACTATGCTCTGGGTTGTCCAACAAAGGGGGCAAAGCTCCGGATATTGGCCCCGCCCATCCCAACATCAGATCTTCAATCTGACAGATCCACTCACTCTCCCTGCAGCCATACGCCCCCGGCTTACCCCCCCCCAATCACTGGATCGCTGGATCCATGGTCATTGGCCACACTGCTGCATGTCCTGCTAGCTAGCTAGATAATGTCAGCAATGGGTTTGGGTGCCACCAATGGATCCGGGGACAAACCCGGGGACACTCAAGCTCAGGGGACAGTGTCCTGAATCCGGGGACTGTCCCCGGAAATCTGGGACGTCTGGTCACCCTACCCTATGTACAAGGGACACAGCATCGGTCTCCTGTCTCCCTGACAGGAAGTGGATCTCTGTGTTTACACACAGAGATCCACGTCCTGCCTCTGTAACAGCCGATCGCGTGTACCTGGCGGACATTGCAGTCGCCAGGCACGCGCATCGGCAACACGTGACACGGCGGGCACAGCTGTTCCCCGCCGCGTGCCCTCGGCGGCGCGCAGGGGGAATGAAAACAGCATGACGTCCAGGGACATCCACCCGGCACTTGAGAGCCGCGCTGCAGACGTCTTTCGTCTATAGCGCGGGTCTCAAGTGGTTAATAAGTGAAATACATTTTAATTACTTATTATTTAATTAGATTCCCTTCCTCATAGGGTTAAATTACTACTCCGATTGGAATGGGGTGTGCATAACTTGTGGCTGGACTACAACGTCCGGACTAGTGCTGTGTTTTATGTCTTGTCATTTGTGTGTCCTGTTTGTCATTTATGTTCATGGCAATTATTTTCCATTTTGATATTACCTTCCCAATGGTTCATTAAAAATGCATTTTTATCTTAATATATATTTAACTTTTGATATTGGAATAAACATAATGAAATTTGGATTATTCCAGTCTTGATCATAATTTATTGCTAAGAGTAACCCCTTCCAGCCTGCCTAATCTTAGGCCACCCCCTCCCCCTCCCTTTTCGTCAATGATAATTGGTTACAGCAATAACACCCCACAAGGTGAATGATCTATTACAGGTATTCCATTTGACTACCTGTATACTAGTGGCCACCACTTGCACCTCCCCTTTCCCCATTATTCCCTTAATTTCCATGCATCATAGTCAAAGCCTTCCGTGGGGCTGTCATCCCCTGACCACGCGCACTCTTAGGCTACATAACACCGGAGGGCTCTGTAGCTCTCGTCCAACCGCATCTCTGCCCGGATCAGCCTGCTTAACTCAGCTGTCAACTCCTGCTTCGGTTGTTCCCCCAATAACGGCATTCGTACATCATACTGCGACCAGTACCTTACATAGATGGAGGGGAGAACTTTTCCCTGGTGGTGCTGCTTGAGAGCTAGCGCTTTCTTCCAGAGTTTGCAGCGGATAGAATCAGACCATCCCAGCAGGACCTCCTCTGATACTGGTCCTGCTGTATCTGCATCTCTTGTAACCTCCTTCTGAATTCCTCTTCCATGGCGGCTGGTATCTGTACCTCTCCTCTCCTTTCTGTTGGTGCTGCTGTGACTTCTGCTGCTGCAGCACCTTTTTGATGTAGCCAAGTTGCGTCCACAGCCGCTATAACTAGGGCTATGATCTCTGCTGGAGGGTTAGGACCATAATGTGCCAGTCTTAGTTTAACAGCCCGATCAAAACTTGCCTCTTCAGGTGTCCTGTCTGTTATGCTGGGCCTTTCGATTATGTTGGGTCTTTCGGCTTCATCCATTTCGACTAGTTCTGCGATAATGTCCCTCTTCTTACGGTTGTTGGCCGGTCTGCCCCGGTTCTCCTGTAAGTCCTTGAGGGTAGAGCGCTTTAGCCGTTCATACTGTGCTTCCATTGTCCTGTGTCCTCTTGTAGCTGTCCTTCTAGGCTGTGGGAATCATCTCGCTGCTTCCCACCAATTGTAACGACACCCCAAGTATGAAAGGGGTTAAAGCCATTTAAGATATTCCATTCCCGAACACAAGGAAGCTACCAGACACTCCAACCAGCCGAATAAGACCCTATATGAATAATTCTCCCCCAAATACGAGACAACGCTCTGTATGAGGTTCAAGCAGGAATGAGTTTATTGAAAGCACATGTTCACAGATATCTCTCTTCAAAACACCCCCCCACCCTTGGGAAACAGGGCGGGTTAAACTGTACAATGACAATTGTTATACAGGTCAGGTGTTTTCCAACTTCTCAGTAAACATCTTATTAGCAGGGGGGTTGGAGAAATCCCCCCTCCTTCTTTCCTCACAGCAAGACACTACACATCCCATAATAGTTGAAGCATCAGACACAATAGACAATAGAATACAGTCCCACCGCAAACCATCACAGCAAATAGTCCAACAGCATGACACACAATATATACAATGTATACCGCATTGAATCTGACTAGCACAGATCATAGTGGAGTTCTCATTCACCCTGTGCCCCTATTAGAGACACAGGGTGATTTAGACATAAGAGGTGCATGGGGAGCTGAAGCAAGGGTATTTCATACTTTCTAAAGGGATTCTGGGTTCCGCGGGCCCTTCCGTTACAAGAAGTTTAGCTGTAGTTGGGCTGTTAACATTGACAGGAATGTTGAAGTCGCCAAGAATGATAGTGGGTATTTCAGAGGAGAGAAAGTATGGTAGCCAGGCAGCAAATTCATCAAGAAAGCGCAATACTGGTCCAGGAGGCCGATAAATTGCTGCAATCCTGTCACGTACCTAGCGGTGATGAGCCCGGACTTGCAGAGGAAGGCCTCCCTTACGGCTCCCACCAGCGGCCCCTGGTAAGGTAACAGCAGGTGCGGAGGTAGGAGGGGTTGGAGTGCCTGGCAGGATCAACCAAGGTGAAGGTAGGTATGCAGACTTGGTAGGCACACTGGAACACAGCAGGTCGAACTGGAATCAGGAACACTCAGCAAACTGGAATCGTTTAGCAGACGGGACCGGAACCAGGAACACAGGAACTCAGCAAACTGGATCAGCTTAGCAGACTGGACCGGAACCAGGAACACAGGAACTCAGCAGACTGGATCAGCTTAGCAGACTGGACTGGAACCAGGAACACAGGAACTCAGCAAACTGGATCAGCTTAGCAGACTGGACCAGAACTAGGAACACAGGAACTCAGCAGACTGGATCAGCTTAGCAGACTGGACTGGAACCAGGAACACAGGAACTCAGCAAACTGGATCAGCTTAGCAGACTGGACCGGAACTAGGAACAGTGAGCTTGGTCAGACAAGCCGGGTCGGTTAACTGGCTGGCAGCAAGGTACAGAGGGATCAGACAGAGGAGAGGTCACAACAAGCCAGGGGTCGGATGCAGGCAGAAAACTGGAGAAGTCACAGGCAGGCCGGGTCAAACACAGGTAAGTCTTCAGATCAGGTTTTCAGGTACTCAACGCTGTAGAGCAGACAGCAGGGACTGTCTGCGATTGACAGGTTTAAATAGCCCCTCTGGCGCCACCTGCAGGGCGGAGCATGCGCAACCGAGAATCAGGAAGACCAGGACGCCTGCTTCTGGCAGGAACTCCATGACATTGCCCCCCCCCAAGGGGCAGCCTCCGGATGCCCATCCGGGCAAACTTCTCAGGGTGAGATCTCTTGAAGGACTGCACCAGGCTTCTAGCATGGATGTTCTCCTCAGGCTCCCAAGAGTTTTCTTCGGGTCCGTAGCCCTTCCACTTAATCAGGAATTGGTTCTGGTTATTCCTTCTTCTAAAATCCATAATGGCTTCCACTTCGAATTCCTCCTCCCCGTCTACAATGACAGGATCAGGGAGAGCCGGACTTCGGCCTGGAAATGGGTTGGGAACCGAAGGCTTCAGCAGAGATACATGGAAGACCGGATGGATCTTGAGGGAATCAGGGAGCTCCAGTTCATAAGCCACTTCATTGATTTTCCTTTTGACTGGAAACGGCCCTAAGAATTTGGGGCCCAGTTTCTTAGAGGGACATGCCATCCTCAAGTTTAAAGTGGATAACCATACTTGGTCGCCGGGTGCCAGCATTAATTCACCCCGTCTCTTCCTGTCAAAAATTGTTTTGTTGTGTTCCTGAGTCTTGGTCATGGTTTCCTGCAGAAGTTGGTTGTTGGATGAAAAGAAGTTCAACTTTTCCTGGACTGCGGGCACCGTACATTCAGGAAGGGAATTGGGCAGGAATGTAGGATGGAAACCGTAGTTTGCGAAGAATGGGGACTGCTTGGTAGCGGAATGCGTAGAGTTGTTATAGGCAAACTCGGCCAATGGGAGCAGGGAAACCCAGTCATTCTGAGCGAATGAAGAGAAGCAGCGCAGGTACTGCTCAAGGGTCTGGTTAGTCCTCTCAGTCTGTCCATTGGTCTGGGGATGGTAAGCAGAGGAAAGTGACAATTCTATCTCCAGAGCCTTGCAGAGGGATCTCCAAAACCGGGAGGTAAATTGTACCCCTCGGTCGGAGACAATATTGGCTGGTACCCCCGTGGAGTCTGACGACCTCTCTAATGAACACCTGTGCAGTTTCGGGAGCTGAGGGAGTCCCCTTCATGGGAATGAAATGTGCCATCTTGGATAGACGGTCTACTACCACGAAGATAGTGGTGTGACTCTCAGCCGGAGGCAACTCGATGATAAAGTCGATGGACAGCATTTTCCAGGGTCTGTCTGGGACGGGTAGGGGTCTCAGTAGTCCCCAGGCCTTGTATTTGTAACCCTTGTTTCGGGTACAAACTATGCAGGACTCCACAAACTTCCTACAGTTCTCGCGGAGCCGAGGCCACCAAAAGGTACGCTGTACCAAGTCGGTGGTCTTGGCAACGCCAAAGTGCCCGGCAAGGGCATGGTCGTGGCAGAGTTCCAGTACGGTTATTCTCAGCTCTTCAGGTACGTAGATCCTGTTCTGGTACCAAAACAGCCCATCTTTGGCCTGCAATTCCGGTTCGGAGGGGAGTCTCTGCCCAGTGGAGGCTTGCTTGATCCGGGAGAGTAGGTCTTCCTGAAGCAGAAGGAAGTTTCCAGGAGCAAGAATGGTGTCTGGAGGAGAGGTTTCCTTAGACTTATGGAACATCCGAGAGAGGGCATCGGGCTTAATGTTCTTGGAACCGGGACGGTAAGTGACATGGAAGGAGAACCGGGAGAAGAAGAGCGCCCACCTGGCTTGTCATGGTTTTAGCCTTTTCGCTGCCTTCAGGTACTCCAGGTTCTTGTGGTTGGTGAATATCAGAATCGGGTGGGCAGCCCCCTCCAACAGATAACGCCACTCCTCTAATGCGGACTTGATCGCCAGCAATTCCTGATCCCCCACGTCGTAGTTCCTCTCTGCCGCAGATAACTTGCGAGAGAAAAAAGCTACTGGGTGGAGCAAGGCTCTGGTCCCCTGTCTTTGGGACAGTATTGCTCCTACCGCAATTTCCGAGGTGTCTACCTCCAGGACGAACGGTAATGAGGAATCTGGGTGCTTCAAGATAGAGGCAGAGGTAAAGAGACCCTTCAGGGCCTCAAAGGCCTTTTGGGCCTCAGGGGACCAGTGGAAACGGATCCCTTGTTTGGTCAGCTGGGTGATGGGTGCGATGATGGCTGAGAACCCTCTGATGAATTTGCGGTAGAAGTTGGCGAATCCAACGAAACGTTGGATCCCCTTCTTGTCCGCCGGGACTGGCCAGTCCAGGATTGCAGCAATCTTTTGAGAGTCCATCTTGATGCCCTCGCTGGAGATAATTAGTCCCAAGAACGATATACTTTCCAGCTCAAATTCACACTTCTCGGCCTTCGCATACAGGCCGTGCTGGCGAAGCCGAGCCAACACACTTCTGACGTGCCTGCGGTGGGAATCAAGGGAGGAAGAAAAAATTAGTATATCGTCTAGGTAGACAATGACAAAGAGATCTAGGAAGTCCCGGAGCACATCGTTAATGAAATACTGGAAAGTGTCAGGGGCGTTGCACAACCCGAAGGGCATTACCCGGTACTCGAAAAGTCTGAATCGGGTGCGGAAAGCGGTCTTCCACTCATCCCCCTCCTTGATGCGGACCAGATTGTAGGCTCCGCGGAGATCAAGTTTGGTAAAAATGATGGCTGTTCCCAGTCTCTGAAATAGTTCCGGTACCAAGGGGAGAGGGTAGCGTTTTTTTACTGTGATTTTATTTAATTCACGATAGTCCACACAGGGTCGAAGGGTATGATCCTTCTTCTCTACGAAAAAGATGCCTGCACCGGCTGGAGATGTAGACGGACGAATGAACCCTTTCTGTAGGTTTTCATCGATATAGTCTTTTAGTGCCCCCTGTTCTACCTCTGTTAACGGGAAGATCCTGCCAAACGGAATTGCCGCTCCGGGAAGTAGGTCAATGGGGCAATCATAGGCCCGATGAGGTGGTAGAGTCTCTGCCCCTTGTTTGCTAAACACATCAAGAAAGTCATGGTAGACCTCAGGGATGGATTGCCGTATTCCAGCCTCCGTATTGATACATAAGAGGGTGGCCGGCCCAGGGGTTTTGAGTGTCCCGCAGGATTGCTGGCAGTAAGGAGAAGAAAAGGTCACCAACCCTGTGGCCCAGTTGATGGTAGGGTTGTGGACCTGTAGCCAAGGTATACCAAGGATCACAGGGAACAATGGGGAAGAGATAATGTCCAGGCGTAAGTATTCTTGGTGGGTTCCGGAGATGGTGGAGATGGTAGCGGGTAAAGGGGCGGTCTCTTGGACCACTGGTCCAGACTTAATGATGGACCCATCAGCCAAATGCACACATAGTCCATGGGTCTTGGTGACAAGAGGGATCTGGTGCTTGATGGCAAAGGCTGAGTCCATAAAGCAGCTGCAAGCCCCGGAATCAATAATAGCGGGCACTTGCAGAGTCCTTCCTGGGAGCTGTAACGAGACAGAGAGAGCAAGGTGAGATGTGGACTTGGCCTGTGGGTTGGTAGTGTCAGAAGATACTGAAAGACACTTACGAAGTTTCAGGGGACAATTTATAACGAAGTGTCCGGGTTCCCCGCAGTACAGGCACAGATTGTTCACTTGGCGACGTTGGCGTTCCTGTTGGGAGAGGGGAGGACGAAGCACTCCGAGCTGCATGGGCTCGGGTATGTCAGATGTAGCGGCTGGAGGTGCAACAGGTGCTGGGTGCAGATGGCTGGGAGCCCGGGGAAGCATCCAGGTCGGGCGGGAGAAGCCCGTGGACCTCTCAGCCCTTCGTTCCCTGAGACGTCGGTCGATCTGGATTGTTAAGTCAATTAGTGAATTCAGGGTTGGTGGTATGCCAACCCTAGCGAGCTCGTCCTTCAGAGGGTCGGACAGACCTATGCGGAACTGATGGCGGAGGGCGGCGTCATTCCAACTGGTATCTGCGCTCCACCGTCTAAATTCCGCTACGTAGTCCTCTGCTGCTCTGCGCCCCTGCTGAAGGGTGCGCAAGGCGGTCTCTGCGGTTACTGAGAGCTGGGAATCTTCATATAGCTGAGCCATGGCGTCGAAGAAGGCAGTAAGGTTGTTTAACGCCATATCTTTCCGTTCCAAGAGACGGTGGGCCCAGCTCTGAGGGTCTCCGGAAAGCAGGGACATCACAAAGCCCACCTTGGTGGCTTCCAAGGAGAAGGTGCGAGGCTGCAGAGCGAAGTAGAGTTCACAGGAATTACGAAAAGCCCTAAACTTGCTTCGATCCCCGGAGAATCTTTCGGGTGTAGGGACCCTGGGCTCCGGAGGAAGCATGACAACTGTGGGTGAGGATCCTGCCCCAGCAGTGGAGGTAGAGGTATGGGATCCCCCTTGGGCTCCAGAGGGGTTGGAGAGGACCTGCACTTGTTCTTCCAGATGGGTGTAGCCTTGCTGGAGGTTCTTGACCGCTTCAGCCAATCCTGCCAGGTGCCGACATAGTTCCTCCATAGGTGAGGCTCCCTGCTCGGGCTCAGACATGGCTGTCTGCTACTGTCACGTACCTAGCGGTGATGAGCCCGGACTTGCAGAGGAAGGCCTCCCTTACGGCTCCCACCAGCGGCCCCTGGTAAGGTAACAGCAGGCGCGGAGGTAGGAGGGGTACGAGTGCCTGGCAGGATCAACCAAGGTGAAGGTAGGTATGCAGACTTGGTAGGCACACTGGAACACAGCAGGTCGAACTGGAATCAGGAACACTCAGCAAACTGGAATCGTTCAGCAGACGGGACCGGAACCAGGAACACAGGAACTCAGCAAACTGGATCAGCTTAGCAGACTGGACCGGAACCAGGAACACAGGAACTCAGCAGACTGGATCAGCTTAGCAGACTGGACTGGAACCAGGAACACAGGAACTCAGCAAACTGGATCAGCTTAGCAGACTGGACCGGAACTAGGAACACAGGAACTCAGCAGACTGGATCAGCTTAGCAGACTGGACTGGAACCAGGAACACAGGAACTCAGCAAACTGGATCAGCTTAGCAGACTGGACCGGAACTAGGAACAGTGAGCTTGGTCAGACAAGCCGGGTCGGTTAACTGGCTGGCAGCAAGGTACAGAGGGATCAGACAGAGGAGAGGTCACAACAAGCCAGGGGTCGGATGCAGGCAGAAAACTGGAGAAGTCACAGGCAGGCCGGGTCAAACACAGGTAAGTCTTCAGATCAGGTTTTCAGGTACTCAACGCTGTAGAGCAGACAGCAGGGACTGTCTGCGATTGACAGGTTTAAATAGCCCCTCTGGCGCCACCTGCAGGGCGGAGCATGCGCAACCGAGAATCAGGAAGACCAGGACGCCTGCTTCTGGCAGGAACTCCATGACAAATCCTTAGAGAAATAGGAGAAAACAGACTGATACAGTGCATCTCGAAAGAAGAGAGGGATAGAGAGGGAGGGATAGGAAGGACTTGGAAGGTGCTTTGTGGGGATAGAAGGAATCCAACTCCACCTCCTTTCTGTCCGGTCTGGGGGAGTGAGTCCAATGGAGGCCACCATGGGATATGGCAGCAGGAGAAGCGGAGTCAAAATTTTGAAGCCAGATTTCGGTTATGGCGAGTATGTTGAAGCCATGAGAGATGAAGCGGTCATGTACCGATGTTAGCTTGTTACAGATGGAACGGGCGTTCCAAAGGGCGAATGAGATTGGTGGGCTGCTTTGCGGAAGCAGGGGGATAGAAATTAAACTGAGTGGATTGCAGTGTTTGCCAGAGGGGTATTGGATATGTGGCTTGCAGTTGGAAAATGGTGGACCAGGATTAGGAGAAATGTCACCTGAGACTAGGAGAAGGAGGAGGGTGAGGAATGCACAGTGGGAGTGGGATGTGCATAAGCGCACGTGTCTAATGACCCTGGTGTTTATGTGGGTGCAGCAAAAGCAGGAGATGATGGGTGCAGTAGTAGGGAGAGGGTAGGAGTGAGGGTGATATGTGCATGCTGCAGGATAGAGAGGAGGGGTAGAGTAAGGATAATTTGAGGATAGAAGACACCGATGTGAGAAGGAAGAGAAGGAGCATGATATTGGATAGAGAGTGGGAATCTGACTTCATATAAAATGTCAAATGCTGGTTTGCTTGTAGTCTCAGAGTGGAGCAGAGTTCTTTTTGTATCTTCATCCAGCTTTAGTTATCCTTCTTTCGTTAAACTAAGGCAGCCTCATGTAACTGATCTGTAGCTGTGACACCGTC
Source organism: Rana muscosa (assembly GCA_029206835.1). Classification (NCBI taxonomy): domain Eukaryota; kingdom Metazoa; phylum Chordata; class Amphibia; order Anura; family Ranidae; genus Rana; species Rana muscosa. The sequence goes on along the minus strand of CM055127.1, from coordinate 240,844,521 downwards.
CGCGGTGTCCAGTGTAGCAAAGCCCCGCCTCCTTCTTGTCCTCGTCCGTGATGGAACACTTCATTCAGTTCCCAAGAGAAGGAGGCGGGGCTTTGTAACACTACACGGCCGCTGACTGCAGTTAAGACTGCATGTCACAGCTCGTTAGGCTGCAGATGGACACAGTGAGGAAGCGTGGCTCGAGTATAACCCGAGAGGGGCCTTTTCAGCACACAAAAAATGTGCTGAAAAACTCGGCTTATACGCAAGTATATACAGTAAATTAATTCTGTGAGTTTGAATCTTTACCATTAATTAGTAATGGGTTTACCTAAAATATTCTAATGCATTGTATGTTTTAAACCTCTCAACAGGGAGCAGAGAAAAAAAAAATGTTAATTATTTCCTTGGGGGAAATAAGTCATTAAATTAGCTGTTTCACAGTTTTCCCAAAAGGTGCTATTAATGCAAAAATAATGAGGTAAATGTCTTAAAAGGTAGTCAGTCAGTCCATGGAATCTTCTTTATCCTGTGGTGGGGATGCGAATCGACCTCTTTAATGCGAATGATGGGTACCATTTTTCATCTCAGGTTGAGGTGTGTTACTGAGGGAGGAAGCAGAGATTGCTCTTCTGCATGAAGTGGTTGCTGTGGCTGCCCCTTCAAGTAAATTGAGTTCTTGTAGGGCTTGCTGAAGTTATTTAGGTGTTCTGCAAGAAATTCTGGTTCCTTAATGGGTGAAACGTAGGGGAAAAGGGAATCCCCACTGATATTTGATATTGTGGCGTTTGAGTTCCAATAATTGGGGTTTCATTGCACGCCCCTTGGTTATAGTTAGTTGGGAGAGGCCCGCAAAGATCTGGTAATTATGGCCTTGGAAGAGTAGGTTGTTCTTTTCTCTGGCTGTCTCCAAAAGTTGCTCTTTTGTCCTGTAATAATGGAATTTAGCAATAATATCCCGTGGAGGACCTTCTGCTTTTTTGGGTATGAGAGCCCTATGAACTCTGTCCATTTCCAGCCGTTCTACTGCAATTCCTGGCTGTAATTCTTGACATAAGGCTGTTATAGTTGCTTGGAGGTCTATGACTGACTCAGGAATGCCTCTGAATCTCAGATTGTATCTTCTGGCGCATTATAGGGGGCGGGGTTACCCATCACGTCAAACAATGCTTGCGCGTCATTAGCCGGGGGGCTCAAATGCAGGGAAGATGTGCGTCGTTCCTCACTGGAGACTCGCATCGCTGGAGATTCATGGCTGTTTGATGGCTGGTTGAAAGTCTTGGTGGGAAGACACCCGCTGGTGGCCACCAGAACTACACCCACTGGTGCCAAATGCAACAGTGCCACCAGCAAGTGAGCCCAGTAATGACACCATTCCTGAAAGTTTCCCCCCCCCTTAAGGAGTGGCCTCCGGACACTCCATTCAGCCCTTGGTTTGACAGTCCGAGTGGATGCGGAAACACCCTAAAAAGTTTCCATACTGAGTCTGCGGACTTCTTCGCACTTCCTAGGCCAGAGTCCTTAAGTATGAAAATAGGACACGCATCCCACCACCAGGGTCAGGACGTTTAGATCCAGAAATGAAAATTAGCAGGGCAACGGGCAAGAACCCATCGGAGGCAGACCACGCAGAGGCATTACATTCAGGCTGGGTGACAAGCAGGATTGAAACAGCGGAAAAAAGGGCATCCATCAGGAAGACATCAGCGGCCAGCTGGGCATCAGGAACAGGTTTAGCAGGGACCATATCATCAGGCTGGGCAGCGGGCTCCAGGTCATCAGGCTGGGCAGCGGGCTCCGGGTCATCAGGCTGGGCAGCGGTGCTCCGGGTCATCAGGCTGGGCAGCAGGCTCTGGGTCATCAGGCTGGGCAGCGGGCTCCGGGTCATCAGGCTGGGCAGCGGTAAAGGAACCACCAGGCAGAGTATCTGGATTGGGACCATCAGGAACTGGTTCGTGAGGCTGGATACCAGGTACAGGATCACCAAGCAAGACAGTGGGCTCTGGGACATCAGACTGAGAAGTGGGCACATCGAACTGGAAGGCAGGCACTGATACGTCAGACTGGAAAGCGGGCACGTCAGACTGGAAAGCGGGCACTGGGACATCAGACTGGAGGGCAGGCACCGGGACATCAGACTGGAAGGCAGGCACCGGGACATCAGACTGGAGAGCAGGCACCGGGACATCAGGCTGGAAGGCAGGCACATCAGGCTGGAAGGCAGGCACCGGGACATCAAACTGGAAGGCAGGCACTGAGACGTCAGACTGGAAAGCGGGCACGTCAGACTGGAAAGCGGGCATCAGACTGGAAGGCAGGCACCGGGACATCAGACTGGAGGGCAGGCACATCAGACTGGAAGGCAGGCACCGGGACATCAGACTGGAAAGCAGTCACTGGGACATCAGACTGGAAAGCAGGCACCAGGACATCAGACTGGAAGGCAGGCACATCAGGCTGGAAGGCAGGCACCGGAACATCAGGCTGGAATGCAGGCACATCAGGCTGGAAGGCAGGCACCGGGACCTCAGGCTGGAAGGCAAGCACATCAGGCTGGAAGGCAGGCACCAGGACATCAGGCTAGAAGGCAGGCACATCAGGCTGGAAGGCAGGCACCGGGACATCAGGCTGGAAGGCAGACACCTCAGACTGGAAGCCAGGCACCAGGGCAACAGACTGGAAGCCAGGCACCGACATCAGACTGGAAGCCAGGCACCGGGACAGCAGACTGGACAGCGGGCACTGGAGCAGCAGACTGGACAGCAGGCACTGGAGCAGCAGACTGGACTGCGGGCACTGGAGCAGCAGACTGAAAAGTGGGCACTGGATCATCAGGCCTGAACATGGGCACAGGGACACCAGTCTGGAACATGGGCACAGAGACACCAGGCAGGCAGACAGGAACAGGAACTTCAGGCAGGCAGACTGGCACAGGAACTTCAGGCAGGCAGACTGGCACAGGAACTTCAAACCGGGCAGCAGGTACTGGAACTCTAAACTGGGCAGCAGGCACAGGCACTGGCACATCAGGCAGAACAGCAGGTGCTGGCACAACAGGAAGAACAGCAGGTGCATCGGTCTGGATAGCAGGTACTGGAACTTCAGACCGGGCAGCAGATACTGGAACCTTAGACTGGGCAGCTGGCACATCAGGCAGAACAGCAGGGGCTGGCACAACAGGTGCATCAGGCTGGATAGCGGGTACTGGAACTTCAAACCGGGCAGCAGGTACTGGAGCTTCAAACCGGGCAGCAGGTACTGGAATTTCAGACTGGGCAACAGGCAGAGAGTTGGCAGGGTTGGTGGGTCGTCTGGTTCAGGATCAGCTGGCTTGAGGACGGACCGAAGCAGGTTGGTTGGCAAGGAGTCAGGCTGGAGCAGCTCCGCTGGTACGGGAACAGGCTGAAGCAAGTTGGCTGGAGTGGAGGCAGATTGGGATAGTGGCAGGATTGAATGGGTTGGAAAAAACTTCATTTTTTTCTTTGGTTTCGCCACTGAGGATTTGTATATGGATATAGGACTGCAGGTAATGGATGTAGCTGGTAGTGGTGAAGAGCGGAGCGATGGTGAAACAGAGGGTGCAGACTTTGAAGGGGGCTTTAGAGGAACTGATGGAGGCAGCCAAGAAGAAGCAGAAGGGTTAAAGGCAGGGTAAGTGCAGCAGGAGGAAACAGGGTACTGGTACTTCATTGTTAGCAGGGTGTATTGTTCAGCAAAAGTGGGAATTGGGGGTAAAGGTGAGGAAGACATCCAAGCAGGTTGGTGTGTAGACATAGAAATGGATGGTTGGGAGCTGACAGGGGCTGAGTACAACAAACTTGACCAGGCCTGTAATAAGGGTTTCACAAAATCAGGTTTGCACACTGCTTGTCTGACCAAAGACTGCACTGAATCAATACATTCTGCAAGCACCTGTTGAGGACAAGCTGAGTATTGCTCATGGAAAAAGGCTCATGCCGCGTACACACAACCGTTTTTTCATGCCGAGAAAAATTCAATTTTCAAAAATTTGGAACTTCCGCTTTATCCACTCCTCGCCCCCTTACATGCCACATTTGGCATGTCATTTTTTTTTGGGGGGGGGAGTGGGGGCTTCAGTAGGAGTGGGACTCAGCGCAGGAGATCGGAGTACTTTGTAAAAATACTTTTCAATGTTTAATGCTCACCCTATATCTTTCCTAAATATAAAACTGGTATCTCATGTATGTCTTGAATGAACTAGAAATTAACTGAGGACCGGTGTGTGTGCTTCTTAGGATTACTGGCAGTAACAGGAGAAACAACAATAATAACCTCTGTGTAATTTGTAACTTTTTAACAGCCTTGGGGGAGAGGGGCTGCATGGCTTGATGTTGGCTTAGAAACCCAGGACCGGGGTTGGGGGAGTTGAAAATCCGGTACTAAATCACAGACGTTTAGGACTATAGAGCACGGAGGCATGAATATTTCAAACAGCCGATGCTATCAGCTGAAGTAGCTGAAGGCTCGATATTGAATGGTAGACTATAAACCACCGAAGATACGCCAGTAACACTGGGATAAGGGGTGTTTAGACATTAAGCAGACACTAAAAAGCTGAAAGCCTGAGATTGGACGGGACATTGAGAGGAAAGTGCAAACAGGCCATAGGCTATACGGTCATATGAGAACAATAACTGTGCGACCGGATAAAGGGTGACAACCTGGGATGAGCAATAGAAGGAAGAAAGGGGGAGAAGGTAAAAATCCATCTCAAACAGTACTCATACAACCCATACAACCGGTCATTAAGGACAAGAGCAGCAGCAGCGGCGGCACGGGCAGCGGTAGTTGAAACTCGGGGAAACCTGTGTCTAGAGATACGAAAGGCGGCACCCCGCTTGAGCTTACCACTGACACCGGATATAATAATAGGTAAAACCAGGGAGCAAGAAGAGGAGAGCCAGAGGCAGAAAAAATAATGTCTGAGCAAAGAGAATCGATATCAACTGGGTCAATAGATCCAGAGTTAAAAAGGATTCTTCAGGCGCTGCCAACACGGACAGAGATAGAGACGATGATGTCCCAATATGAGGATGGCCATAGGCAGGAAATGCAGTTAATCCGGGCAGAGATACAAACATTGAAAGATAAAGTGACAGGAGAGGAGATAATGGTAGGAAAATTAGATGCACGGATCTCTAATCTGGAAAAGGAACAACTTACCCAAAGAAAACAATCAATTATGATGCAGATAAGATTGGAAGAATCTGAAGACCGTAGCCGAAGGAATAATTTAAGATTTAGAGGGATCTCGGAGGAAGTAGGAGAGGACAAGCTGCATACAGCAGTAATGTCTATATGTCAACAACTGGGTGTAATAGATAATGCTAGAGAAATCGAATTTGACAGACTACACAGATCATGGGGACCTCGCTCTACAGACCCAGTAAGACCTAGAGATGTGATAGGACGGCTACATCGATACGCCCATAAGGAACTTATAGGTCGTAAAGCATGGGAAGTGGGGCTGGTAACTTATGAGGGATCCAATGTAAAAATACTTCCAGATCTTTTGTGGGCTACCCTTCAGCGGAGGGCTATATTACGGCCACTGCTGGAGAAAATTAGATCAGCAGGTGCCTCTTACCGCTGGGGATATCCCATATCCTTGATGATTAAAAAGGGAACATAATTTTTTTCCATAAATGACCCGGGAGATCTACCAATGCATTTTTGGGGATAGAGCAATGCGAAATACCGGACTGGCTACAACCACTTGGGCGGAGACAAAGAAGAGGGGGTACTCGGCCACCAATGAGAGAAGAGCCCACATAGAACCCGGAAAAGGACTTTGAATCGGGATTTGAGATAAGAAATGCCGATCGTGAGTTATTGGGAGGACTTAATACTCCGTCTCCGCACCTTCCTTTTTTTTTTTTTTTGAAGGTGTGGATTATGGACAGGTCACATATGACTGATTGACCTCTTCTTTTTTTTTTTCTCCTCTCCCCCCCCCTCCCCCTTTTTTTTCCCTTTTCTTTTTTTTTTCTCTTTCCTCTTTGGAGTGATGGGAATTATGGGAGGAAAGCGCAACAGAATCAGGACTTGCTACTGAGTCTAAGATTTAGATGCTGAATATTGATTCCTTCTTTTTCTTTCCCCTTCCCCCTTTCCCCCCTCCCCTCCTCTCTTCTTCCCCCCCCCCTTTTTTTTCTCTTCTTCTCTCTTTTTCCTCCTTTCCGCTTCTCGTAAGGTACTGAGACAAATGTTGGAAAAAATGGGAATATATGAGATTGACTCCTGTTATATACTAAATAACTATTCTGATATCTCAAGCCACACTGGACTTAGGGAGTTTAAGGGTTACACAAGGGGACAAGTGCACATTTCAATGGTGACAAAGACAGAGTGATAATATTAGAAAAGGGGTTTATAATGGGTCTATAACAGATGTAAATATGGTAATTAGGAAACCACAGGAATCACAGAAACAAGGGGAATAATCAGAAGAAATTGACAATTAGAGGAAGGGAGGGAGGGGGGAGGGAGTAGTGTATGGGTAGGTAGGATGGGTGGGGGAGGGAGGAAGAAGGAGGGAAAGATATGAACAATAATAGAGTTTAGAATTACACTTACACGGCACAAAGAAGGGTCATAAAGTATATACATATTTCTGTTAGGTATATACACACTTAACAAACTGAGAACAATAACACATTAGGACACGAGGAAATAGAGGTACACGTGGGTATTAGCACACCAGTGGTGAGAGATATACAGATATTAATGAGGAAGAGATTGGAACGGATGGGAATGGGGGGGGAGGGGGGAGGGACCAGGAGTGGCATTATGAGTATGCTATGTGACAGGGTAATATGATTGTAATATGATATTTGAAGAGGGAGGGAGGGGAGAGGGTGGGCGGGGGTGAGGGAGAGAAAGGAGGGTATATGGGTAATTGTACTTAACACGGAGTAGATGAGAAATGGATACAAAGTGGAATATTCCGAAGTTATTAGCCTAATATTATTTTGTAAATATTGATCTGAAACAAAGATGGGCTGGGGAAAAACCTTTACATACATTAGAGTCCCATAGACAGGTGGATAATATACAGTCATTTATTTTAGTAAGCATCCCTTCCATGGAGTAAATGGTGAAGCAAAAGTTAGAAATTGAGATGTGTCTAAATGTACAAATGTGTTATGAAAAAGGATGGAGATCTCTTATATAAACAACCTTTGTGTATGCTATTGGAATATGTAGGAAAATGGAGGGGGAGGGAGAAGGAGGAGATAAGGGCGAAATTATTAAAATTATGGTAAATAACAAGACAGCCATGGGGACATGGCCTACTGCTCGGCTACCCGGCCGCCGCTAAACACTTCCCCATATTTGGTACCTACAGGCAATTAGGTAGACCTAAGTAGGTACTAGTGCTTTTAATCCATGGGGTTTATTTTTTTTCTCTCTCCCCCCCCCCCCCCTTTTTGCCTGCGGGATTGGGGAAGATGGCAGGGTTGAAGGTGACTTCTATAAATGCGAGGGGACTCAATATTCCGGAAAAACTTAGGATGCTACATCATGATTTGAGGCAGACTAAAACAGATATAGGAATGATACAGGAAACTCATTTTAAGGAAGGAAAATTCCCATATCTCCAAAACAGATACTTTCCTAACGTATACCTTGCGTCTAACAAAGAGGCCAAAACTAAAGGTGTGGCTATTCTAATATCCAATAGAATTGCATGGTCTTTGTTGGATAAATATGTAGACCCAGGAGGGAGATATCTTTTTCTTAAAGGATTTATAGGAAACATAAAAGTGACTCTAGCTACTATCTATGCCCCAAATGTTAATCAAGATAATTTCCTTGAAAAAATGCTATCAAAACTGACTAAATTTAAAGAAGGGAAATAAATTTTAGGGGGGGATCTTAATATACCTCTAGATCCAAGAATTGATACCTCTAGTGGCTCCTCCTCAGTCCTCTTCGGGACAAGGAAGCGTATTCTTTAAAAACTTCACGAAACTCAATTGATAGACGTTTGGCGTATACTGCACACAGGGGAGAGAGATTACACATATTTCTCTAATCCATATCAATTATATTCAAGGATAGATCTTTTTTTGATACCTCAGCAACTACTATCCAGTGTGCAGGATATTTCAATAGGTAGTATAACCTGGTCAGACCATGCCCCAGTTATGATAAAACTCTTACTATCGGGGGCAGTCCATCCTATGGAATGGAATTGGAGATTGAATGAAAGCTTATTACAATCACCCGAAATTCTAGCAGACCTAAGTAAAGAAATTTCATGGTACTTCCAAATAAATGACAGTGGAGAAAGTGACCCAGGTATTGTATGGGAAGCACATAAAACAGTTAAACGGGGAATATTAATTAAACATGGTTCAAGAGTAAAGCAGGCCAGAGAAATGGAAATAAATGAACTACTGGGAAAGATTCAGGAATTAGAGATATTACATAAAGAGACATCAGAAAGGGGAGTAGGAAGTGAATTAGCACATTTAAGAAGACAGATATCAGATATCCTACGATATAAAGCAAAAGCGGTATTACAGAGATGGAGAAGGTTGACATATGAATCTGGAGACAAGTGTGGCAAATTACTGGCAAAGAAATTGAAAGAACAACAAACAATATACCCTATATTAAGGGAAAAGGAGACCAAAAAATCTCGATCCCGAAAGAGATTGCACAGGAATTTGGGGAGTATTACTCTTCATTGTATAACCTAGCACCTCCTTCTTTGCCTCACTCGTCTATAGATGAATATCTTGTCTCCTCTCAACTAGCTCGATTACCATCCCCGGTTCGAAGAAAATTAGAAGCACCCATTACATCAGAGGAAATATTTGCAGCAATACAAACGATAAAACATGGAAAGGCCCCCGGACCAGGTGGCTTCTCTATACAATACTTTAAAAGTTTTTACTCTCTATAAGGTCCACACATGACCAAATTATTTAATGCGATAGGACAAAAAAACGACCTTTACTTCAGACACACTAAGAACACATATTACGATATTGCCAAAGGAGGGTAAAGACTTGACATGTTGTAGTAGTTATCGGCCGATATCCCTATTGAATACAGACTTAAAGATCTATACAAAAACTTTGGCTATTCGATTACAACCCCATGGGGCTGATTTACGAAACATTTGCGCCATGAGTATTGGCGCATCTGCGTGCGCAATGGCTGTTTTGGTATTTACAAAACATTAGCGCCTGTAGCGCAGCCCTATTTCCCATTTACTATAGTGTTGTCGGCAGACGGGAGGAGGCGCTCAGTGCGCCACTATGGACCTGGCGCACGGCATGTTAAACTCTAAATATAAAGAATCTGGAAGTGAGAATATAATGGGGGTGATGTGGGGTGATGTGAGGAAGTGTAGGGACACCTGCCCAAATAACTAATATGCCCAAAATAGAGTGATAAAGTAACTTTTTCAAAACCAGCCCGCTGCGCCGGCAAGTACGATTCGAGCTGCGGGAGGTTTTTTTGAGCTCAGTGCGGGAATTTCAATGGTTCAAATGCGCCAAGACACTGCGCCGGCAAAATCTTAGTAAATGTCAAGTCACGTAACTCAATTTGCATAAGTTGAACAGGCGCAGCTCTGAACTTCCCAGTGCGCCAGCAAAATTACATTTCTAAAGGAAAAAAAAGGCATTTAAAAGCACCCACGGCTGTAATGAATTGTCGGCTCCCGGCAATATAGAGAAAAGTCATTGAAAGTCTTTGCTAACCAAAAAAAAAAAGCGTGGGGGTCCCCCCGAATTCCATTACCAGGCCCTTCAGGTCTGGAATGGATATTAAGGGGAACCCCGCTGCAAAAAATTTTTTAAAATGACGTGGGGTCCCCCCCAAATATCCATACCAGGCCCTTCAGATCTGGCATGGATTTTAAGGAGAACTCCATCCCAAATTTAAAAAAAAATGGCGTGGAGTCCAGACCCTTATCCGAGCACGCAACCCGGCCGGCCGCAGGGGAAGAGGGGGGGACGAGAGAGCGCCCCCCCCCTCCTGAACCATACCAGGCCCCATGCCTTCAACATGGGGAGGATGTCCCCATGTTGATGGGGACAAGGGCCTCATCCCCACAACCCTTGCCCGGTGGTTGTGGGGGTCTGCGGGCGGGGGGCTTATCGGAATCTGGAAGACCCCTTTAACAAAGGCGTGGGGGGACTCCACGCCATTTTTTTTAAAATTTGGGGTGGAGTTTCCCTTAAAATCCATGCCAGATCTGAAGGGCCTGGTATGGATATTTGGGGGGAACCCCACGTCATTTTTTTTTAAATTTTGCAGCGGAGTTCCCCTTAATATCCATTCCAGACCTGAAGGGCCTGGTAATGGAATTTGGGGGACCCCCACGCTTTTGTTTTTTGTGTAATCAAAGACTTTCAATGACTTTTATCTGTATTGACGGGAACCAGCAATTCATTACAGCCGCAAGGACTTTTAAATGACTATTATTTTACTTTAGAAATGTAATTTTGCTCTCCAACTGTTATAAACATGGAAAACATGTGCTACTTTACAGGCATACTATAGACACCCCCCGGGTATGATATTTACGGCCAGTTCACACCGGATGCAGTGCAGTGCGTTTTTTTGATGCATGAAAAACGCAAAGAAAGTTGATCACATTAATGCCAATGGCATAGTTCACACCACTGCAGTCCGTTCCAGTGCGTTTCAGAAAGCAAAAAAAAAAAATTGGTCATGCTGCATTTTTTAAGTACAAAACTGTACTGGACCGCAGTACAACACATCAAAAACGCAACAGAACATACCAAAAATGCACTGGAATGCACCGGAACGCACCTAAATGCACCAAAGACGCACTGCAACACACTTGTCCTAAGTGAAAAGAGGGGGAAAAAAACACTGGACTGCATCAAAAACGCATCAAAAATGCACTGGAATGTGTCAAAAACGCGCATGCAGAAAAGCACCTGGAACGCACCCAGACTGCGTTTCTATAGTGTGAACTAGGGCCAGTTCACACCATAGAAACGCAATCCGGATGCGTTCCAGGTGCTTTTCTGCATGCACGTTTTTCATGCGTTCCAGTGCATTTTTGGTAAGTTTTTGATGCAGTCCAGTGCTTTTTTTCACCCCTCTTTTTTATTAACCATAGATAAGGACAAGTGTGTTCCAGTGCGTTTTTGGTGCATTTAGGTGTGTTCCTGTGCGTTCCAGTGCATTTATGATGCATTTTGCTGCGTTCCAGTACAGTCCAGTGCAGGTAAAATGCAGCATGTTCTACTTTTTTGGTGGAACTGGAACGCACTGGAACAAACACTGCCATTTAGAACCATATAACCAACTTTCCATGCATTTTGGATGCATAAAAAACGCAATGCACTACATGTGGTGTGAAATGGCCCTTAAGCAATTTGGCATATTTAAAGGCACTTCTCCTTGTTTTGTTTTTGGTGTTTTCCAAATTGGTGACATTGATATATGTCCCTTAGGGTGGGACCTGGGCCCCCATTTTAAGGCCAATAACTAGAAGATAAGCCAGCCAAGTGGGGACTAGCAAAATTAACATGTCAGTTCCCATAGACTGCAATGGTATTTGTTGGTGGGGGGGGAGGGGTGATTGTCCCATCTCTAATTTTGTAGCATGCTGGATGATGTGCTTAATTTTGGACGGGGGGCGGGGGCTCTTATTTTTTGCTAGCTGCATTGGTGTTGTTCTGCACATGCCCAGCCAGTTAGTTTTTTTTTGGGTGCTTTTTGTGTTTTGAACAGCGCCTGGATATTTCTGGGCATGCTCACTCAGAGAGTGTTTTTATGGGTTAGTAATTGAAGGACATCCTTAACAGGTGTAGCCACTTTGAATTTCAGTCTCTACACAGTGTGTGTGTGTGTGTGTGTGTGTGGTAAAATGTACATGTTGGTGTCCTTATCGAGTTTGTAACACATGTATTTTATTTGTTATGTCTTTGCAAAACAGGTGATTGGTTAACTTTTGTGGATTGTATTTTTTTTGTGTGGGGAAAATGTTCCCCTGAAATAATTCTGATGTTGTTAATGTGTGTTGTTTGTTCACTTTGATTTAATTGTCTGTGCTGCATTTTTTTGGCCAAAAATTTCTCAAGATGTTAAGTCTGTAACTGTTTCAAATTGACCATGTTTTTTATTTTGCCTTCCCTTTTGTTTTGTTGACCAATAAAATTTGATGCAAAGTTTTGATGTTTGTTTTGTTTTCTTTGCAACAAATGTGACAGCTGATTGTCATGTCAAAACAAAACAGGTGTGATTTGTCTACCCTGGTGCCTTCATGCTAGCATATGCATGGATTGTGTGCTGCCAAGGAGCGTCACCAGGAAATGAAAAATACAGAGCGGTAAGTATTCAATTTTCCTTTTTTACTGCAGTGGTTCTCAGCCTCAGTCCTCAAGTACCCCCAACAGGACATGTTTTGTGAATTTATCTCATGGAGAATTGCTGTCCAAAAATCAAAACCATTGACTGTGATTTAAAGCACATGTGCAAGATGAAGGAAAACCTGCAAACATGGCCTGTTGGGGGTACTTGAGAAGCACTGATTTAGAGCACTGCACTTAAAAATAGCTCAAGGCCATACAATTCTAATTGTGGGCATTTTGAGGCAAACAAAGTAAGTGTTAGAACCCCTGCGTGTGTTTTTTTTTGTAGTTTGGCCTTTGTGTCTCCTTTTCTTAAAATTGGCTTCACTTCCTGTCACACAGCTAAACAGGAAGTGAAGGTAAAACCCTACCAATGTCTTTTCTTGGGGACACACAGATCAATCTAACTAGTGTCCCCATTAAGCAAATTGCACTCTAGCACTTCGTTGTGCACACCCCAAATCATTGTATAGTTTGGGGTTTAGTAAAGACAAATCCACTCTGCAGTAAAAGTGTAGCTGCTAAAAATCTGGGGGAAAGTACTGGTGATTGGATGTTACAATCATGTAAAAGCAAAGATGGTGTTTTTTTTTTTGCTTGCATGTCCCCCTCAGATATACAGCAAGTGCACTTGTAGTGCAAAGTAGATTTGCCTTTAGTAAATAAACCCCAAAGTCCAAACTACCTAATAATTTGTGGTGTACCCCGCAATATGCTGGAGTGCAATGTGCATAATGGGGAAAGTATTTAGACTGACCTGTGTGCCCCAAGGAAAGACATTGGGAGGGATTTTCCCTCACTTCCTGTGTGGCTATGTGACAGGAAGTGAATTATTTGGAAGGATAAAGTGGCCAAATTATTTAGTTTAACTTTTCAAAGACTCATTCCTAAGTTGAATTGTGATGCATGTCAATGGCCCATTTAGACCCTCTTTAATCACTTGAGATCAGCGCTATAACTGATCACTGAGACTCGGGTGATGACAGATCCGAGTAAGGGGCCGATCCCTGCCCTTTACCATGTGATCAGCTGTCAGCAAATGACAGCTGATCACGTGATGTAAACAAAAGCTGGGTAATGGTTTTTGTTTTCTCCTTGTGCTGACAGCGTGAGCATAAAAAAAGGCAATCACCAGCTTATGTGCAAGGGACATCGGGCCCGAAGAGGAAGAGGCAATTCTGCGTCATCTGTGACAATTAGTAGCCCCTGCCAGTGCCACCTATCAATGCCCACCACTGGTGCCAATCAGTGGCACCTAGCAGTGCTGCCTATCAGTGCCCATCACTGCCAACTATCATTGCCACCTAGCAGTGCCATTTCTCACTGCCCACCAGTGCCAACTAGCAATGCCACCTCTCAGTGCCCACCCTTGCCACCTTATCGGTGCCCATCAGTTCAGTCTCATCAGTGTACATCAATGAAGAAGAAAAATAACCTTTTTTTAAAATATTAACCAGTTTCCTACGGCCCACCGTCAAATTACATCCTTGGCTTTGTGCGGTGACATCTGAATGATGCCTGCAGTTGCAGGCATCATTCAGATATCATTCTTTTCAGCCGGCGATTCTGTGCACAATAAAAACGATCATAGTGGCAGTTCCGCCGCTTGATCGTTCTTATAGGCGGCGGGAGGGGACGTTCCCCCCCCCCTCTTGCCACCATCCGGTGCTTCTCCGGGCTCTCCCGTGCCATCTTGGGCTCTCCCGTGCCATCTTGGGCTCGGAGAACGATTTGGAGATGACTGGTGACCAGATGGTCACCAGTCATCTCTATGACCGTCGGAGGCCCGGGCGCGACGTTATGACATCACGCCGTGTTCCTGTATGTTAACCAAGCCGTGATCTCGGCTGTCAGCATGAGATTGGTGATTTTTTTTTGACCAATATCATGCTTTCCAGCCTGGAGGAGAGATGTGGGGTCTTATTGACCCCGCATCTCTCCATGAAGAGGACTTGTCACACACATTCCTATTACAAGGGATGTTTACATTCCTTGTAATAGGAATAAAAGTGATCCAAAAAAAAAAAAAGTTAAAAAAAGAGTAAGAAATACAAAAAAGTAAAAAAAACAAAATAAAAAAAATAAGCAAAAATAAGAAAAAACGCCCATGTCCCCGGTAGCTCGCACTCAGAAGCGAACACACACATAAGTCCCACCCACATATGTAAACGCCGTTCAAACCACACATGTGAGTTATTGGTGCGTGCGTTAGAATGAGTGCAACAATTCTAGCACTAGACCTCCTCTGTAATGCCAAAATGGTAACGTGTAAAAAAATTTAAAGCATCGCCTAGGGAGATTTTTCATTACTGAAGTTTGGTGTCATTCCATGAGTGTGCACAATTTTAAAGCGTGATGTGTTAGGTATCTATTTACTCAGCATAACAACATCTTTCACATTATACCAAATAGATGGCCTAACTTTACTGTTTTGTAATATTTTTAGCAAAAAAAAGGCGTTTGAAAATTTATTGCGCAAATACCGAGCGAGATAAAAATTTGCAATGACTGCCATCTTATTCCCTAGGGTGTCTGCTCCAAAAACATATATAATGTTTGGTGTTTTGAAGTAATTTTATAGCCATAAATTTATGATTTTTACATGAAGGAGAGAAGTGCCAGAATAGGCCCAGTGCTGACGTGGTTAAAATATCCATTTATTTATTTTTTAAACTCGGTCTTTTGTATTTATATAAAAAAACAAAAAAAACACAAAGGTGATCAAATAGCACCAAAAGCAAGCTCTATTTGTGTGCCAACAAATAATAAATTTTCATTGGGTTACAGTGTTGTATGAGCGCGCAATTGTCATTGAAAGTGCATCAGCGCTGAAATGTGAAACTTGGTCTGGGCAGTGCGCAAGTGGTTAATATAAGGCTACATGCACACGGACGTTTTTCAAGCCGCTTGTTTGGGCGTTTTTTGCAGCTTAAAAACATCTCTCCATGTTAGCCTATGGCCTCATGGCCACCATGGCGTTTTTGAGCTGTAAATGGCATAGGCGTTTTTAGGCCCCATGTAGACGGGACGCTGGTGCAAAGTGTTCAGAACTAAGGTTGAAAGTGGCATTTAGAAAGGTGCGCTTTGTGGCGTTTGCATGCCATGTTTTACCACATTTGCGTGTATATGATAAGGAGCCGCCCTAAGCTCCAAAAACAGTATTATTTACGATTTTAGCTATTTTGTGAGACCAGAGTGATATCAGCAGCTGATAGCAGCAGTGTAGTTGTATTTAGCGTGTCACTTGCCACAAGTTGTGGATTGTCCACTTGCCACGTCAGCTGCCCCAAGTTGTGGATTGTCCACAATGCAATGGAAGCAATTTCATTATATATATATATATATATATATATATATATATTTATGGTTTTTCCTCATTTGCCATAAATTTGGAGTTTATCAATGTAAAAAAATAGGTCACCTTTAAAAACGCTTATAAACTAAAATGCGGCTAAACGCTGGTACCGCGTCTGAAACGTGGAAATCTTTGGCGTTTGAAGGCATTTTTAGGCTTTGTGAAAAACGATTTTAAACGCAACTGCAGATTTTTTTGGCCAGGCCAAAAACAGTGTTTTGGATGTAATAGAATTCAATGGACCCGCATCCAAAACGCAAGTACTGCAATTTTGCGGCAATTTTTTGTTTTACCTGTTTATAGCTGGTTGTTAAAGGAAATGTAAAAAAAAAAAAATGCCGGTTCAAAAAAAAAAAAAAAGAAAGAAAAGAAACAGCGTGGGGTCCCCCCCCCCAGGTCCATACTAGGCCCTTGGGTCTAGTATGGATTCAAAGGGGACCCCCCCAAAATGAAAAAAAAATGGCGTGGGGGTCCCCCCAGAATCCATACCAGGCCCTTCAGGTCTGGCATGTATTTTAAGGGGAACCCCGCGCCAAAAACAAAAAAATAGCGTGGGGTCCCCTAAAAATACACACCAGACCCTTTATCCGAGCACTCAACCTGGCAGGCCGCAGGGGAAGAGGGGGGGACGAGAGAGTGAACCCCCTCCCTCCTGAACCGTACCAGGCCGCGTGCCCTCAACATGGGGGGTTTGGTGCTTCGGGGCAGGGGGGGGCGACCTGCGGCCCCCCCACCCCAAAGCACCCTGCCCCCATGTTGATGGGGACAAGGGCCTCTTCCCAACAACCCTGGCCGTTGGTTGTCGGGGTCTGCGGGCGGGGGGCTTATCGGAATCCGGGAGCCCCCTTTAATAAGGGGGACCCCAGATACCTGCCCCCCACCCTATGTGAATGAGTATGGGGTACATCGTACCCCTACCCATTCACCTGGTGGCAAAATAAGTCAATAAAAAAGACAACACAGGTTTAAAAAATAATTTATTGGGCAGCTCCGGGGGTCTTTTTCCGACTTTGGGGGTCTTTCTGCCGGGCGCCCCACTATCTTCTGCCAGCTCTTTTGCTAGCGGGGGTCCCGGGCTTCCTCGCCGTCTTCTTCCGACTTCGGGGGTCTTTCTGCCAGGCGCCCCGCTATCTTCTGCCAGCTCTTTTGCTAGCGGGGGTCCCGGGCTTCCTCGCCGTCTTCTCCCGCTCTCCGGTGCCTTCTCCACGATCTCCGGTTCTTCTCCCGCTCTCCGGTGCCTTCTCCACAATCTCCGGTTCTTCTCCCGCTCTCCGGTGTCTTCTCCACGATCTCCGGTTCTTTCTGCCTTCTGCCAGGCGCCCCGCTATCTTCTTCCAGCTCTTTTGCTAGCGGGGGCTGGTCTTCTTCGTCGCCTTCTTCCCTCTTCTCTTCGCCCGATGTTGCCTCGTCGCTGTCCACCACTACAATGCTCTGTCCGAGCAGCGGTGCCACTTATATTGGCATGGGGTGTGGTCACCGGCTGATGCCACCGCTGACCCCGCCCCCGTTTCACGTCACAGTCCCATCATTCCCCGGGACTGTGACATCATACGGGGGCGGGGTCAGCGGTGGCATCAGCCGGTGACCACGCCCCATGCCAATATAAGTGGCACCGCTGCTCAGACAGAGCATTGTAGCGGTGGACAGCGACGAGGCAACATCGGGCGAAGAGAAGAGGGAAGAAGGCGACGAAGAAGACCGGCCCCCGCTAGCAAAAGAGCTGGAAGAAGATAGCGGGGCGCCTGGCAGAAGGCAGAAAGAACCGGAGATCGTGGAGAAGACACCGGAGAGCGGGAGAAGAACCGGAGATCGTGGAGAAGGCACCGGAGAGCGGGAGAAGAACCGGAGATCGTGGAGAAGGCACCGGAGAGCGGGAGAAGAACCGGAGATCGTGGAGAAGGCACCGGAGAGCGGGAGAAGACGGCGAGGAAGCCCGGGACCCCCGCTAGCAAAAGAGCTGGCAGAAGATAGCGGGGCGCCCGGCAGAAAGACCCCCAAAGTCGGAAGAAGACGGCGAGGAAGCCCGGGACCACCGCTAGCAAAAGAGCTGGCAGAAGATAGCGGGGCGCCCGGCAGAAAGATCCCCAAAGTCGGAAGAAGATGGCGAGGAAGCCCAGGACCCCCACTAGCAAAAGAGCTGGCAGAAGATAGCGGGGCGCCCAGCAGAAAGACCCCCGAAGTCGGAAGAAGACCCCAGGAGCTGCCCAATAAATTATTTTCAAACCTGTGTTGTCTTTTTTATTGACTTATTTTGCCACCAGGTGAATGGGTAGGGTACGATGTACCCCATACTCATTCACATAGGGTGGGGGGCCGGCATCTGGTGGCCCCCTTTTTAAAGGGGGCTCCCGGATTCCGAAAAGCCCCCCGCCCGCATACCCCGACAACCAACGGCCAGGGTTGTCGGGAAGAGGCCCTTGTCCCCATCAACATGGGGGCAGGGTGCTTTGGGGTGGGGGGGCTGCAGGTCGCCCCCCTGCCCCGAATCACCAAACCCCCCATGTTGAGGGCATGCGGCCTGGTACGGTTCAGGAGGGAGGGGGGGCCACTCTCTCGTCCCCCCTTTTCCCCTGCGGCCTGCCAGGTTGCGTGCTCGGATAAGAGTCTAGGTTTGGATTTTGGGGGGACCCCCACGCCGTTTTTCGGCCTTGGGGGTTCACCTTAAAATCCAGACCAGACCTAAGGGTTTGGTTTGGATTTTGGGGGGGACCCCCACGCCGTTTTTCGGCTTAGGGGGTTCACCTTAAAATCCAGACCAGACCTAAGGGCCTGGTATGCTCCTGGAGGGGAACCCATGCCATTTTTTTCATTAAAATTTGGCCTGGAGTTCCCCTTCATGATTCATACCAAACACGGGACAGTGAGGCTGCCGAGGACCAGCGCGATGACATCGTGCTGGAGACATTCTCGGCCGGCTAGTCGCCTTTAGGACACGACTTGAGCGGCTGCTTCACGCCTCGCAAAGTCGCGCTGTCCTGCTGGCACACGAGTCGCGCCGCGAGTCGGATCCCCTTCATCCGACTTCCCGGGCGACCTCTATTCAAATCAATGGGCTCCCATAGGGAACCATTCATTTTCAATAGAGCGCCGCTGACATTTGGATTTACTATAACAGTGCGCCGCTGGTTCCTGTGCCCAGTGAAGGAGTTATCTGGCGCACCAATTAAGGTTAGAACCAGCGCAGCGCACTGTTATTAGTAAATCAGCCCCCATGTGTCTCAGTTGGTACATCTAGATCAAGTGGGATTTATTCCCAAACGCGAAGCAAGAGATAGCACTATTAAAGTACTAAATCTAATTCAACAAGTAAACCAATTTAAAAAAAAAACAGTGTTTTTATAAACACAGATGCGGAAAAAGCCTTTGATAGGGTGAATTGGATATTTATGTTAAGAGTACTGAAACACATGGGTCTTGGAAACCGGATGCTAAAGTGGATAACTGAGCTATATTCGAAACCACAAGCTACAGTTAAAGTAAATGGAGTACACTCTAAAATATTTCCGATATCGAATGGGACCCGTCAGGGGTGCCCCTTGTCGCCACTCCTATTCGCTCTGACACTAGATCTTCTGTTGAATAGAACCAGACAGAATCCGGATATTGTGGGTATAAGAATGGGAAGAGAAGAGTATAAGGTGTCAGCTTATGCGGACGACCTGCTGTTTTCTCTAGAATCCCCACAAATATCACTGCCAAATCTTCTGAAGGAAATAGAACAGTACGGATCTCTGTCTGGTTTTAAGATAAATTATAGTAAGTCGGAGGCGATGGGAGTGGCAATGCAGGGACAACTAAGTTAAAATCTACAACATAACTTTAAGTTTAGATGGACGACAACAGCATTAAATTACTTAGGGACACAGATTCCCTCAAATTTAACAAAGATCTATGATATGAATTTTCGAACATTACTTGCAACAGTTAAAATACTCTTAAAAAATTTGAATAAGGGCATGCACTCCTGGTTCGGGAGATGCAACATTTTAAAAATGAATATAGTCCCTACGTTTTTGTACCTTTTCCAGGCATTACCTATATATATCCCCAGGACCTATTTTAGCCAAATTGGGTTAGAGTTCTCAAAATTTATTTGGGCCTGTAGACGTCCTAGGATAAATAGAGGTTTGCTGACAATGCCGAAGGAGTGGGGTGGAATTGCAGCCCCTGATATGTATAAATATTTTCAGGCAGCACAATTAGGCAGGATTATTGATTGGTGTAGGCACACAGAGTATAAATTATGGACTAAAATTGAACAACAAGTAAGTAATATTCTATTAAGCAGAGCCATATTGTGTTACACATCCTTACCTTCCTCACTTAAAATACACCCTACGATAGGCCCTACATTATTAATGGGATATAAGACAAGTCGGAACCCTAGAATCTCTACAGAACATTCACCTTTGACACCAATTCTGGGAAACCCAGCATTTCCACCAGGGTTAGAAGCAAGAGGTTTTCAGGGACTCAGAGACAGGGGCTTTCATCAAGTATTACACTTTACGAACTTAGATAATTGGCCATCTATAGAATCCATGACCCGACAGGGAGGTCAATTTGAAATGTCTGGTTGGCAGGAAAGACAACTACGACATGTCTTGGTATCCTTAGGCCCGATGGAAAAATACTATAGACCACATACAAGATTTGAGATATATTGCGAAGAAAAGGAACCAATCTCCCATGTTATATCTAAAATATATGCTCTTTTGGTAACACCTCCAGAAGATTATAAAATTAGAAGTTTGAGTAAATGGGAGAGAGATTTGAATCAAAGGTTCTCTCCAATTCAGAGCAGGAAAGTGGTACAGTTGGCACTGAGTACCTCTAGATGTACCAAGATACAGGAATCTAACTATAAATTGCTAACACAATGGTACTTCACTCCAGCAACTTTGAATACATTTTCTCCGGAAGCAACGGATAGATGTTGGAGAAACTGTGGAGAGCGAGGGACTATTTTTCATATTTTTTGGCAATGCCCAGTGATTAGACAGTACTGGTTGGAAGTTCAGAGGATAACGCAAATGTTTACGGAATACCGAGTCCCTGATGACCCAGCCTTCTTCCTGCTACAAAATTCCCAAAGCCCGATGAAAAGATATAAAAATTCAATAGAATGTCCTATGGTGAATGCAGCGAAAAGCTGCATATCTTTGTGTTGGAAAGAAACACGAACACCTCCTATCTCTATGTGGCTGAATAAAATCAGAAGAATTTGGATAATAGAAAATTTATGGCCCAGAGATATGGAAAGACAGGAACAAAATAAGGAAATATGGGCACCATGGGAAGAATTCGTAAAATCGGAAGAAGGGAAAAAACTATTTGGAGAAGATAGAGAAGAATAAAAGTGGGATTTAGGCTTTGAAGCTTAGTGGCAGAGACACCATACCATCTATTGAAGCCGGCAGGCGGAGGTGGGGAGATGGGGGTCTCCCCTTTTCCCTTTTTTTTCCTCTCTCTCTCTGGGGTTAATGGGGATGGGTGCAGGGGAGGGAAGGGAAGGATAAAAATGCAGGCAATTAATCATATATGTCTTATTAATATTATTAAGATAATGTTATCTTTTATGTTTTTGATGACGCCTGTAAGAAAAACATGGAAATAAAGAGGAGTGGGACTTCCTGTCCCACTTCCTCCTTCCGCCCTGGGCTCGCCTAGGCGATACGTCATATCGCCTTGTGGCGGCCTCTCCCTGTAGGCGATCACCTGGGACGTGACAGGTCCCAGGCGATCGCCTGTCCATTCAGAGAGCGCTGCACCGTTCGCGCATGCGCAGTGAGTGCCCGGCCGTGAAGCCGAAAGCTGTCACGGCCGGGTGCCTACACAATGAATGGAGGTGCCGGCGGAGAAGGGGGGGAGAGGAGCGGAGCTCCAGGCGGCGCGTCGCTGGACAGTGGAACAGGTAAGTGTATGTTTATTAAAAGCCAGCAGCTACACTTTTTGTAGCTGCTGACTGTTAATAAACATAAAAAAAGGGTGGAACTCCCCTTTAAAAACGATCGTGTGTAGGCTCCAGAGCATTTTTCTCGACGCGAAAAATGGCCATTAAAAATTTAGAACATGCTCTATTTTTTCTCGTCGTTTTTCACGTCGTTGTTTTTCTCGTCGTGAAAAACGGCCGTGTGTACGCTTTAATGACGGGAAAAAAACGTGCATGCTCAGAAGCAAGTTATGAGACGGGATCACTCGTTCAGGTAGAACTAGCATTCATAATGAAGATAGCACATTCGTCATGCTGTAAATTATTGCATCGTTTAATGCAGCGCATTCTTTTCTTCGTTATAATGGTACAACTCACAGAGTTATGACAAACTTGTTTCTTTATTATTTATTGTGATCTCATGAATAATCTTTATTTTTTGTAAGCCAGATCTCCCTAAAATATATATATATATATTTTTACAATCTTTTATTGAAGATGTTATTTTTTGGTTATTATTTGGATAATATTTTAGACTGATTTCCATTATTTTTTTGGTTTTTCTGAGTGTGCCAAGTTACCACAACAAAATTATTATTTAGTATTATTTACCCTCAAGGAGGTTAGTGTCCCTTGTTAATTTGAAAATGTTTTTTTTAAATGTCCCTGCCTACTCACTAGCAAACTCTCTATTTTGAATAAAAACACATGGTCAATTTTTGCCTGGAAACCAAAAATCCATTTATTCTGGAATAAAAACAAATTAGAGGTGAAGGCAAACCAAAAACACAGGTAAAAGAAAACAAAGAAGCCAGGAAGACAGCACTGGAGACCCTGCTTGAATTAGTGCAGACACAGATCACCACAGCAAACAACCAAAAATGTCAAGAACAAAATTGGGACCATGAGAAGGACATATCATAGAATTATTTTTTGGTCTTCTTTGTAGCCTTCTTTGCAACCTTCCCTGCAGCCTTCTCTGCAGACTTTGCTAACCGTGTCTTTGGAGGCTGTGTTCCTGGAGGAGATCTTGTGGCAGGAGCAGGAGCAGGAACTGGAGCAGGAACTGGAGCAGGTGCAGGAATAGGAGCAGGAACATGAGCAATCTCCACAAGGTCGGTATAATCGGTGAGCTTCCCCATCATGCCCATGTTGACCGCCTTCAATATGATGGTCTCACATCTGAGACGCTGGCCCATGTCCATTGTTGACAGTTTGTGCCCAATAAGGGCAGCAAATCCCTCTGCAGCGGTGGGGGGCACTCTGAGGGCCACAGTAGCCTCCCTAATTAGGGCCTGTGTCTCCTCCTCCATCTGTATAAGCCTCCTGGCCCTTTTTGGTGGAATGCGAAGAGGAGGTATCTGGGACCTGGTGTTACGCCGTGTCCAACTGGGGCCTGCCTCCTCCTGGGTCCCACTGGGGCCTGCCTCCTCCTGGTTTCCACTGGGGCCTGCCTCCTCCTGGGTCCCACTGGGGCCTGCCTCCTCCTGGGTCCCACTGGGGCCTGCCTCCTCCTGGGTCCCATTTTCTCCCCCCTCATCCTGGCTTTGTTCTGTCTGTGTATCAAAAAGGTACATAGTTAAATTTTGGTCTTCATCTATCACATACATTTGTCACCTCATGACAGTTGCAAATTGAATGCTAATAAATATTAAAGACAATCATTCTGACCCCTGCATTTTTCATTCTTGTCCCCATCATTTTTGGCCACTACTGTCTGTTGATATGTCAAACACTTTTTGTTAAATCTTTAAATCTTTCGCACTAGTAACATCTATTTTACATCATTATACTTTTAGTACAAGAAATGTTTAGCTAAATACTATACCTGGCTCCAAATGGTCAAATCAGGCTCCTCCAGGAATTCAGGTTGTTCCTCCAAAGAAGGTTGAACTTGGCTGCAGGGAAGGCTGGAGGGTTGGCTGCAGGGAAGGCTGGAGCTACTTCTGGGGGGGAGGCTTGAAAGGGATTCCCTTGCTTCCAGATGGTCATCAAGGAAGTTTAGCTGACTGAAGTACCACAGATTAGGCTTGTAAATTTGATCTGCAGCTGCTCCTGACCTCATCGTTCAGTCCGATATGTGCTCCTAATGGTCCCAATTTTCTTCTTGACATCCTCGATTGTTGCTGTGGGGATCTGTGTTTTCATAAATTCAAGCATGCCCTCCAGTGCTATCTTCCTGGCTTCTTTATTTTTATTCGTCTTATTTTTGGTCTGCCATAAAACTGGAAGATTCTTCTACCTTTGCAGGAACTCTGCCATAAATTCAGTATCTTTGAATACCTGCATGATTTCTGCAAGTCAAAATCCAGACAAAAATACTAATGTCAGTCAAGACTCTACTACTAATCTTTCTCACCATATATAGGCCACAAACTCATCTACTGATCAGTCAAGTATAAAAAATGTTACGTACCCTCGATCTACACGTTTGTTGCTTCCGACCTTCTTCCACACACTGAACGTCGTTTTGACCCATGCGGATTACCGTTATATACACTGCGCATGCGTGAAGCTCTGCACGCTTTCCCCGCCCCTGACGTTCGTTATACTACTTTCCCCGCCCCTTCTCACTCGTCATAATGCAAGACAACATGGCGGACACTCTGCAAGTGGCAACCTCAACCGAGGAGGAAATCCAGGTGGAACCACAAACCAGATCCCGGAGATACAAGGCCACAAACATGGTGTTCGAGGAGATGGTTGAAATGGTGGCAATATTGAGGAGGGAGGATTATGATGCAAAACATGGCCCATACAAAAAGCCTAATCAGGTCAAGGCCAAAATAATGGACAAAGTGGTGAAAACTCTGCAAATTAAATTTGGGGTGCGCAGATCAAAAGAACAGCTCCGCAAAAGATGGTCTGACATCAAGTTGAGGGAGCCGGAGCAATACCACAAAATTAAAAAATGTATATGAAAAAGTAAGTAATTTTCCTGTGTTACTCAGATTATTATTACTAGCATGGTGCTGCATGTGCTTTTTCTTTAATGTAGTACAGTTCAAGATGTCAAGTTTCATGTTCTTGGGCACAATAATAGTCATAGGAATCATCGTTCATTCGCTCACTAATAATAATACAATGTATATTCTATTAAGCAGAGCCATATTGTGTTACACATCCTTACCTTCCTCACTTAAAATACACCCTGCGATAGGCCCTACATTATTAATGGGATATAAGACAAGTCGGAACCCTAGAATCTCTACAGAACATTCACCTTTGACACCAATTCTGGGAAACCCAGCATTTCCACCAGGGTTAGAAGCAAGAGGTTTTCAGGGACTAAGAGACAGGGGCTTTCATCAAGTATTACACTTTACGAACTTAGATAATTGGCCATCTATAGAATCCATGACCCGACAGGGAGGTCAATTTGAAATGTCTGGTTGGCAGGCAAGACAAATACGACATTTCTTGGTATCCTTAGGCCCGATGGAAAAATACTATAGACCACATACAAGATTTGAGATATATTGCGAAGAAAAGGAACCAATCTCCCATGTTATATCTAAAATATATGCTCTTTTGGTAACACCTCCAGAAGATTATAAAATGAGAAGTTTGAGTAAATGGGAGAGAGATTTGAATCAAAGGTTCTCTCCAATTCAGAGCAGGAAAGTGGTACAGTTGGCACTGAGTACCTCTAGATGTACCAAGATACAGGAATCTAACTATAAATTGCTAACACAATGGTACTTCACTCCAGCAACTTTGAATACATTTACTCCGGAAGCAACGGATAGATGTTGGAGAAACTGTGGAGAGCGAGGGACTATTTTTCATATTTTTTGGCAATGCCCAGTGATTAGACAGTACTGGTTGGAAGTTCAGAGGATAACGCAAATGTTTACGGAATACCGAGTCCCTGATGACCCAGCCTTCTTCCTGCTACAAAATTCCCAAAGCCCGATGAAAAGATATAAAAATTCAATAGAATGTCCTATGGTGAATGCAGCGAAAAGCTGCATATCTTTGTGTTGGAAAGAAACACGAACACCTCCTATCTCTATGTGGCTGAATAAAATCAGAAGAATTTGGATAATAGAAAATTTATGGCCCAGAGATATGGAAAGACAGGAACAAAATAAGGAAATATGGGCACCATGGGAAGAATTCGTAAAATCAGAAGAAGGGAAAAAACTATTTGGAGAAGATAGAGAAGAATAAAAGTGGGATTTAGGCTTTGAAGCTTAGTGACAGAGACACCTTACCATCTATTGAAGCCGGCAGGCGGAGGTGGGGAGATGGGGGTCTCCCCTTTTCCCTTTTTTTTCTCTCTCTCTCTGGGGTTAATGGGGATGGGTGCAGGGGAGGGAAGGGAAGGATAAAAATGCAGGCAATTAATCATATATGTCTTATTAATATTATTAAGATAATGTTATCTTTTATGTTTTTGATGACGCCTGTAAGAAAAACATGGAAATAAAGAGGAGTGGGACTTCCTGTCCCACTTCCTCCTTCCGCCCTGGGCTCGCCTAGGCGATACGTCATATCGCCTTGTGGCGGCCTCTCCCTGTAGGCGATCACCTGGGACGTGACAGGTCCCAGGCGATCGCCTGTCCATTCAGAGAGCGCTGCGCCGTTCGCGCATGCGCAGTGAGTGCCCGGCCGTGAAGCCGAAAGCTGTCACGGCCGGGTGCCTACACAATGAATGGAGGTGCCGGCGGAGAAGGGGGGGAGAGGAGCGGAGCTCCAGGCGGCGCGTCGCTGGACAGTGGAACAGGTAAGTGTATGTTTATTAAAAGCCAGCAGCTACACTTTTTGTAGCTGCTGACTTTTAATAAACATAAAAAAAGGGTGGAACTCCCCTTTAAAAACGATCGTGTGTAGGCTCCAGAGCATTTTTCTCGACGCGAAAAATGGGCATTAAAAATTTAGAACATGCTCTATTTTTTCTCGTTGTTTTTCACGTCGTTGTTTTTCTCGTCGTGAAAAACGGCCGTGTGTACGCTTTAATGACGGGAAAAAACCGTGCATGCTCAGAAGCAAGTTATGAGACGGGATCACTCGTTCAGGTAGAACTAGCATTCATAATGAAGATAGCACATTCGTCATGCTGTAAATTATTGCATTGTTTAATGCAGCGCATTCTTTTCTTCGTTATAATGCTACAACTCACAGAGTTATGACAAACTTGTTTCTTTATTATTTATTGTGATCTCATGAATAATCTTTATTTTTTGTAAGCCAGATCTCCCTAAAAAAATATATATATATATTTTTACAATCTTTTATTGAAGATGTTATTTTTTGGTTATTATTTGGATAATATTTTAGACTGATTTCCATTATTTTTTTGGTATTTCTGAGTGTGCCAAGTTACCACAACAAAATTATTATTTAGTATTATTTACCCTCAAGGAGGTTAGTGTCCCTTGTTAATTTGAAAATGTTTTTTTTAAATGTCCCTGCCTACTCACTAGCAAACTCTCTATTTTGAATAAAAACACATGGTCAATTTTTGCCTGGAAACCAAAAATCCATTTATTCTGGAATAAAAACAAATTAAAGGTGAAGGCAAACCAAAAACACAGGTAAAAGAAAACAAAGAAGCCAGGAAGACAGCACTGGAGACCCTGCTTGAATTAGTGCAGACACAGATCACCACAGCAAACAACCAAGAATGTCAAGAACAAAATTGGGACCATGAGAAGGACATATCATAGAATTATTTTTTGGTCTTCTTTGTAGCCTTCTTTGCAACCTTCTATGCAGACTTTGCTAACCGTGTCTTTGGAGGCTGTGTTCCTGGAGGAGATCTTGTGGCAGGAGCAGGAGCAGGAACTGGAGCAGGAACTGGAGCAGGTGCAGGAATAGGAGCAGGAACATGAGCAATCTCCACAAGGTCGGTATAATCGGTGAGCTTCCCCATCATGCCCATGTTGACCGCCTTCAATATGATGGTCTCACATCTGAGACGCTGGCCCATGTCCATTGTTGACAGTTTGTGCCCAATAAGGGCAGCAAATCCCTCTGCAGCGGTGGGGGGCACTCTGAGGGCCACAGTAGCCTCCCTAATTAGGGCCTGTGTCTCCTCCTCCATCTGTATAAGCCTCCTGGCCCTTTTTGGTGGAATGCGAAGAGGAGGTATCTGGGACCTGGTGTTACGCCGTGTCCAACTGGGGCCTGCCTCCTCCTGGGTCCCACTGGGGCCTGCCTCCTCCTGGTTCCCACTGGGGCCTGCCTCCTCCTGGGTCCCACTGGGGCCTGCCTCCTCCTGGGTCCCACTGGGGCCTGCCTCCTCCTGGGTCCCATTTTCTCCCCCCTCATCCTGGCTTTGTTCTGTCTGTGTATCAAAAAGGTACATAGTTAAATTTTGGTCTTCATCTATCACATACATTTGTCACCTCATGACAGTTGCAAATTGAATGCTAATAAATATTAAAGACAATCATTCTGACCCCTGCATTTTTCATTCTTGTCCCCATCATTTTTGGCCACTACTGTCTGTTGATATGTCAAACACTTTTTGTTAAATCTTTAAATCTTTCGCACTAGTAACATCTATTTTACATCATTATACTTTTAGTACAAGAAATGTTTAGCTAAATACTATACCTGGCTCCAAATGGTCAAATCAGGCTCCTCCAGGAATTCAGGTTGTTCCTCCAAAGAAGGTTGAACTTGGCTGCAGGGAAGGCTGGAGGGTTGGCTGCAGGGAAGGCTGGAGGGTTGGCTGCAGGGAAGGCTGGAGCTACTTCTGGGGGGGAGGCTTGAAAGGGATTCCCTTGCTTCCAGATGGTCATCAAGGAAGTTTAGCTGACTGAAGTACCACAGATTAGGCTTGTAAATTTGATCTGCAGCTGCTCCTGACCTCATTGATTTAAGGACTTTGTTGCGTTCAGTCCGATATGTGCTCCTAATGGTCCCAATTTTCTTCTTGACATCCTCGATTGTTGCTGTGGGGATCTGTGTTTTCATAAATTCAAGCATGCCCTCCAGTGCTATCTTCCTGGCTTCTTTATTTTTATTCGTCTTATTTTTGGTCTGCCATAAAACTGGAAGATTCTTCTACCTTTGCAGGAACTCTGCCATAAATTCAGTATCTTTGAATACCTGCATGATTTCTGCAAGTCAAAATCCAGACAAAAATACTAATGTCAGTCAAGACTCTACTACTAATCTTTCTCACCATATATAGGCCACAAACTCATCTACTGATCAGTCAAGTATAAAAAATGTTACGTACCCTCGATCTACACGTTTGTTGCTTCCGACCTTCTTCCACACACTGAACGTCGTTTTGACCCATGCGGATTACCGTTATATACACTGCGCATGCGTGAAGCTCTGCACGCTTTCCCCGCCCCTGACGTTCGTTACACTACTTTCCCCGCCCCTTCTCACTCGTCATAATGCAAGACAACATGGCGGACACTCTGCAAGTGGCAACCTCAACCGAGGAGGAAATCCAGGTGGAACCACAAACCAGATCCCGGAGATACAAGGCCACAAACATGGTGTTCGAGGAGATGGTTGAAATGGTGGCAATATTGAGGAGGGAGGATTATGATGCAAAACATGGCCCATACAAAAAGCCTAATCAGGTCAAGGCCAAAATAATGGACAAAGTGGTGAAAACTCTGCAAATTAAATTTGGGGTGCGCAGATCAAAAGAACAGCTCCGCAAAAGATGGTCTGACATCAAGTTGAGGGAGCCGGAGCAATACCACAAAATTAAAAAATTTATATGAAAAAGTAAGTAATTTTCCTGTGTTACTCAGATTATTATTACTAGCATGGTGCTGCATGTGCTTTTTCTTTAATGTAGTACAGTTCAAGATGTCAAGTTTCATGTTCTTGGGCACAATAATAGTCATAGGAATCATCGTTCATTCGCTCACTAATAATAATACAATGTTTTTTGTCAGATACAGTGTTAACTAAACTTGAACGATGATTCCTACGACTGATTATTGTGCCCAAGAACATGAAACTTGACATCTTGAACTGTTTATGTGAGAATATTTTTGGAGCATGGTTGTGTAGATGTGTTGGTAACTATATTTAACTAATATAACTGGATTCAGTGTACGGTAAGGAGAGTATTCTCAGAAGCTGGTTACACATCTGGACTCATTAGCACAAGTGTGGTCCACAAGAACAACCTTTTTAGGGTGTCACACACAGGTGATCCAGTGGATACTTGGTGTGTTTCCATGTGTGAAACTTGACCAAAATAGATCAATGTACCAGCTTTGGTAATGGATACAATCATGTGTTCAGCTTAGAACTATTGACAAAACAGACAATTGTACCACACTACCAAAGAAATATTCATATTCCTCTTTCAGGCCTAAAATCTTTTTTTACTCAAGTATACCTTTTTGTACAATCTCATAGGGCTTCACAGAGCTTTGAGACGGGAGCCTAGGAACCCCACACCTCCAAACCAAGACCAACAACCGCGGGATGTGGAGGAAGAAGTGGAGGAAGTGGAAAATGGCAACACAACAGGTCAGTGTTATACACCACAGATTCAGGTAATAGATGTAGGCCTGCATATTTATAATACATGGTGTGTTTCCAAATTTTAGGTGTTTTTCTGCCTGTGGAGCAAGAAAGATTCACCAGTCACAGTGCCCAGATGGTGATCAACGAAATCATGGTGTGCTCTCATGACCTGGATCACATCAACCAAAACTTGCTCCAGATCAGGCAAAAGACCAAGCAGCTGGAGCAAAGAATAAAAAAGATCAGAGATGTGATTGGGAGGGTTTAAATATTGAAAATGGCAACAAATTTTACTTTTAATTTTGTTTGTTGTTTTGATTGTTTGGTTTGTAATTAGGGATGAGCTTCATGTTCGAGTCGAACCCATGTTCGACTCGAACATCGGCTGTTCGATCGTTCGACGAAGATCGAATATTATGGGCGGTTCGCGCCAAATTCGAGTGGCGCGTCACGGCCCATAATTCACTGCGGCATCGCAGTGCATTGCTGGCTGATGATTGGCCAAGCATGCACTATGACCCGCATACTTTGGCCAATCACAGCGCAGATAAAACGGAGAGCCGTAATTGGCCAAGGCCAGGGTGGCTTTGGCCAATTATGGCTCAGGTATTTTAGTACACACCCCACACTATATAAGGCCGCCGGCCCGGCGGCCTTGTGTAGTGTGTTGGAGTTGTGAAACGAGAGTTTACAGAGATAGACAGTGTCATTTATATTGAGTTAGATAGAGCAGGCAGGCGAGTCAGTTAGCTGCAGTTACAGTGTGTAGAGGATATATATGCATCCTAGGTGTTGTATATATATTTACACACTGTATTAAGTTTAGCTAGATCCGTTCCTGGTTTTCTCTATACTGTGACAGGCAGGCAGTTGATTGTGCTAGCTGCAGACAGTCAGTGTTTCACTTAGTGTACTGTGTGCTTTGCATAGCGTTCACCTAAAGCTTACCTGAATACAGTTAGTGAGTGACTAATAGTGGTGTTCTCATAATTAAACCACAGGCAGAGAGCTGCAAGTATTTTCAGTGTACTGTGTCCCTCTCTGCACAGTTTTCACCTAAAACTAACTGCTGCTGCTGTTGCTTTCCCCATACTAATACCACAGCAGGCAGTTGATTCTGATAGCTGCATTATCAGTACAGACAAATATATATATATATATATATATACACCGTATATACTCGAGTATAAGCCGACCCGAATATAAGCCGAGGCACCTAATTTTACCACAAAAAAATGGGAAAACGTATTGACTCGAGTATAAGCCTAGGGTGTCCATCTGCATGCCTCACTGTGCCTCACTTTGCCTCACTGTGTCCATGCCTCACTGTGCCCATGCCTCACTGTGCCCATGCCTCACTGTGTCCATGACTAGACTGATGTTTAACATGGGAGTCTATGGAAGGGGAGCCCAGCTTTGAAAAATCTGTGCTCCCCGGCCGTAGGTCCCCCAGACAAAAAACTTTGCACACTTATAGAGGAGAAATGGGGCTACATGTGTGCCAAGTTTCGGGTCCCCAAAATCCCCGGAGAAATTACAGTTTAACATGGGAGTCTATGGAAGGGGTGCCCGGCTTTGAAAAATCGGTGCTCCCTGGCCGTAGGACAACAAACTTTGCACACTTGTAGAAGAAGAGTGGGGCTACATGTGTGCCAAGGTTGGGGTCCAGGGGACCTACAGCCGGCCGGTACCGGCTCTCCAAATTCTGGGAGATCAGGCGCAAAAGGGTGACTCGAGTATAAGCCGAGGGGGGCATTTTCAGCACCAAAAAATGTGCTGAAAAACTCGGCTTATACTCGAGTATATAAGGTGTATATTATGTATATATATATATATATATATATATATATACATCCCACCTTTGTGCAGCTACATCTCACTGCGGGCCATTAGTATGTCTGGAAGGCAAATAAGGAGAGACAGACAGTCACGAGTCAATAAAAGAGGGCAAGCAGTGTCTAGAGGCAACAGTGCTGCTGGTCGTGGCCACGGTGCATCCTCATCAGCACGTGGCCGTGGGACACGCTTGTCCTTCTTTTCGGCAGCTGGCCATGTTGAGCCGCAACATGCCCAAGACTTGGTAGAGTGGATGACCAAGCCGTCCTCCTCCTCCTCGTCTTCTCTCACCCAGGCTCAGGGTACTTTGTCTGGCAAAGCAGCTGCCAAAGCAGCCTCTTCCCTCGGCTCAATGGCATCAGTCACTTCTTCCCTAGCCCCACCATGCCCTCCTGAGGAGTCCCCCGAACTGTTTGACCACAGTGTTGGGTACATGGTCCAGGAGGATGCCCAGTGTTTTGAAGGCTCCGATGATGGAACCCAGCTGGAGGAAGGCAGTAACGTGAGCTCAGAGAGAGGGGGTAGTAACGTGAACCCAGAGAGAGGGGGTGCCCAACAAGGATAGCTATCTGGCAGTCATGTTCCCCCAGCTGCAGCATACTGCCATATTGGTTCCAGTGATGAGGAGAGAGGGGATGATGAGGTCACTGACTCCACGTGGGTGCCTGATAGGAGAGAGGAGGAGGAGGAGGAGGAGGCACATCTCCAACGAGGCAGGATGCCCTCCAGGGGCCAGCTTAAGGACAGCACCCTGACCGCATCACACCGCAGAGCTCCGCATGTGCAGGGCGCTGCTGTCTTTGTGCGTTATTCCAAAAGTTCTTTGGTGTGGGCCTTTTTTCAGACGTGTGCAGCAGATCGCACCATTGCCATTTGCAACATATGTCTAAAGCGTATCTCGCGTGGCCAAAACATCACCCGCTTGGGCACCACGTGCTTTACCAGACATATGTCAACCTGCCATGCAGTCCGTTGGCAAGCGTACCTAAAAGACCCACACCAAAGAACAAAGCGGACCTCTCCTTGCTCCTCATCAGCTGGGATCTCCAACCCCACTATACCTTCAGTCCTCTCTGAAACCTGCACTGAGAGGAATGAAGGTATAGAATTCGGTGTGTCACAGCCAAGTACTTGCGGACAATCTGCTATCGGTACACCGACGTCCGATTGTACCAGGCAAATTTCCCTGACACAGCTGCTGCACCGCCGAAAGAAGTTCGCTCCCAGCCATCCACATGCCCAGCGGTTGAATGCTAGCTTGGCTAAATTGCTAGCATTTCAACTGCTGCTTTTTCAGTTGGTAGACTCTACCCCCTTCCGTGAGTTTGTTGAATGTGTGGTTCCTCAGTGGCAGGTTCCCAAACGCCACTTTTTCTCAAGGAAAGCGATTCCTGCTCTCTACCGGCATGTGGAAGGCAATGTCTTGGCCTCGCTGGACAGGGCGGTCAGCCGTAAGGTTGTGTTGCGTTTGTTAAAAAGATGATTTTTATTATATTAATCAGACAAAGGATACATGGGACAATTTTACAATAGTGAGTTGGTCAGATTTTTTTATTTTTTTTTATTCTTTATTTCCATGTTTTTCTTACAGGCATCATCAAAAACATAAAAGATAACATTATCTTAATAATATTAATAAGACATATATGATTAATTGCCTGCATTTTTATCCTTCCCTTCCCTCCCCTGCACCCATCCCCATTAACCCCAGAGAGTGAAAAAAAAAAAAAAAAGGGAAAAGGGGAGACCCCCATCTCCCCACCTCCGCCTGCCGGCTTCAATAGATGACAAGGTGTCTCTGCCACTAAGCTTCCAAGCCTAAATCCCACTTTTATTCGTCTCTATCTTCTCCAAATAGTTTATTCCCTTCCGATTTTACAAATTCTTCTCATGGTGCCCATATTTCCTTATTTTGTTCCTGTCTTTCCATATCTCTGGGCCATAAATTTTCCATTATCCAAATTCTTCTGATTTTATTCAGCCACATAGAGATAGGATGTGTTCGTGTTTCTTTCCAACACAAAGATATGCAGCTTTTCGCTGCATTCACCATATGACATATTATTGAATTTTTATATCTTTTCATCGGGATTTGGGAATTTTGTAGCAGGAAGAAGGCTGGGTCATCAGGGACTCGGTATTCTGTAAACATTTGCGTTATCCTCTGAACTTCCAACCAGTACTGTCTAATCACTGGGCATTGCCAAAAAATATGAAAAATAGTCCCTCGCTCTCCACAGTTTCTCCAACATTTATCCGTTGCTTCCGGAGAAAATGTATTCAAAGTTGCTGGAGTGAAGTACCATCGTGTTAGCAATTTATAGTTAGATTCCTGTATCTTGGTACATCTAGAGGTACTCAGTGCCAACTGTACCACTTTCCTGCTCTGAATTGGAGAGAACCTTTGATTCAAATCTCTCTCCCATTTACTCAAACTTCTCATTTTATAATCTTCTGGAGGTGTTACCAAAAGAGCATATATTTTAGATATAACATGGGAGATTGGTTCCTTTTCTTCGCAATATATCTCAAATCTTGTATGTGGTCTACAGTATTTTTCCATCGGGCCTAATGATACAAAGAAATGTCGTAGTTGTCTTGCCTGCCAACCAGACATTTTAAATTGACCTCTTTGTCGGGTCATGGATTCTATAGATGGCCAATTATCTAACTTCGTAAAGTGTAATACTTGATGAAAGCCCCTGTCTCTGAGTCCCTGAAAACCTCTTGCTTCTAACCCTGGTGGAAATGCTGGGTTTCCCAGAATTGGTGTCAAAGGTGAATTTTCTGTAGAGATTCTAGGGTTCCGACTTGTCTTATATCCCATTAATAATGTAGGGCCTATCGTAGGGTGTATTTTCAGTGAGGAAGGTAAAGATGTGTAACACCATATGGCTCTGCTTAATGGAATATTACTTACTTGTTGTTCAATTTTAGTCCATAATTTATACTCTGTGTGCTTACACCAATCAATAATCCTGCCTAATTGTGCTGCCTGATAATATTTATACATCTCAGGGGCTGCAATTCCACCTCACTCCTTCGGCATTGTCAGCAAATCTCTATTTATCCTAGGACGTCTACAGGCCCAAATAAATTTCGAGAACTCTAACCCTATTTGGCTAAAATAGGTCCTGGGGATATATATAGGTAATGCCTGGAAAAATGCCCTTATGCCGCGTACACACGACCGTTTTTCTCGACGAGAGAAACTGCATTTTTTCCTTTCGCCGAGAAAAACGATCGTCTGTGGGCTTTATGTCGTTTTTCTCGACGTGAAAAACGGCATTAAAAACGACGAGAAAAATTAGAATCTGCTCTAATTTTTCTCGCCGTTTTGCACGTCGTCGTTTTTCTCGTCATGAAAAATGATCGTGTGTAGGCTTTAACGACGTGAAAAAAGCGCGCATGATCAGAAGCAAGTGAGGAGAAGGGAGCGCTCGTTCTGGTAAAACTACTGTTCTGAATGGAGATGGCACATTCGTCATGCATGAAATTATTACATCGTTTAATGCAGCGCATTCTTTTCTTTGTTCTAATGCTGCAATAATCCAATTCTCTTGCTGCTGATATTCTCCCAGAGTTATGAAAAAGTTTGGTCTTTAGTATTTATTGTTTTATCATGATTAATCTATATTTTTTGTAAGCCAGATCTGGACTTTACATTTTTTTGTGCCTTTTTTTAATTTAAAATTTTTGGTATTAGATTTTAGACTGTTTTTCCATATTATTTGCTATTTTGGAGTGTGTCAAGTTACCACAACATTATTATTTATTCTAATTTACCCTCAATGAGGTTAGTGTCCCTTGTTAATTTCACATTTTTTTAGCCACTGTCCCTGCCTACTCACTACCAAACTGGCTATTTAGAATAAAAACACATGTTAATTTTGTATCTTCAAACAAAAATTCAATTTATTATGGCCTAAAAACAAATTAAAAGGTAAGCCAAAACAAAACCATATGTAAAGTAAAAATAAAGAAGCCAGGAAGACAGCACTGGAGACCCTGCTGAAATGAGTGCAGACCCAGATCACCACAGCAAACACCAAAGGATGTGAAGACGAAAATTGGGCCCATCTGAGGCACATATCCTGGGCTCATTTGCTGTTTTTTTTTTACCTTCCCTGCAGCCTTCCTTGGAGGCTGTGTCCGTGGAGGAGGGACTGGAGCAGGAGCAGGGACTGGTACAGGAGCAGGGACTGGGACAGGAGCAGGGACTGGGACAGGAGCATGGAGTGGGGCAGGAGCATGGAGTGGGGCAGGAACTTGAGCAAACAAATATGAAAGGTCCACAACGTCGGTGAAATCCTTCAGTTTGCCCAACATGCCCATATTTACCACCTTCAATATCAGTGTCTTACTTTTAAGCCTCTGGTCCAGTTCCATTTGGGGCAGTTTCTCCCCAATAAGGGCAGCAAATCCCTCTGCAGCGGTGGGGGGCTCTCTGAGTGCCACAGTAGCCTCCCTAATTAGGGCCTGGGTCTCCTCCTCCATTTGAAGCAGCCTCCTTGACCTTTTTGCTGGAATCCGCAGCGGAGGGATCTGGGGCCTGGTGTTGTGCTGGGTCCCACTGGGGCCTGCCTCTTCCTGGGTCCCACTGGGGCCTGCCTCCTCCTGGCTTCCAGTGGCACCTGCCTCCTTGTGGGTCCCACTGGGGCCTGCCTCCTCCTGGGTTCCACTGGGGCCTGCCTCCTCATCCTGTTAAAAAAAGGTACATAGAGTTATTTTCGCCTTCATCTTTCACACACATTTGTCACCTCATGACATTTGCTAATTGAATGCTACTAAATATTAAAGTTAATCATTCTGACACCAGCATTTTTCTTTTTTGTGCCCTTAATTTTTGGCCACTGCTGTCTATTGATATGTCAGACACTTTGGTTTAACTGGTAACATTTTTCACACATTTTTTTAAACTTTGACAACATTCAACTTTTATTACTCTAAATATTTTGTGAAATATTATACCTGGCTCCAAATATTTAAATCAGGCTCCTACAGGAGTTGAGGTTGTTCCTCCAAAGAGACCTCAACTTGGCTGGAGGCTTGGCTGCAGGAAATGCTGGAGGGAAGGCTGGAGGGTTGGCTGCAGGGAAGGCTGGAGGTCGTTCTGGGTGGAAGGGCGGAAAGGGATTCCCTGGATTCCAGGTGTTCATCGAGGAAACTCAGGTGCTGGTAGTACCACAGATTAGGGATGTATCGGTCCTCTGCACCTGCTCCTGACCGCAGCGATTTTTGGACTTTATTACGTTGAGCCCGGTATGTGCCCCTAATGGTCCCAATTTTTGTATTTACATCCTGTAGTGTTGCTGTGGGGATCTGAGTTTGCACAAATTCCAGCAAGGTCTCCAGTGCTCTCTTCCTGGCTGCTTTATTTTTATTTAGTTTATTTTTTGTCTCCCATAAAATTGGAAGATTCTTCCATCTTTGCAGGAATTCAAGCATAAACTCCGGGTCCTTAAATACCTTCATTTTCTCTGCAATTCAAAACCAAAATAAAAAAAAGGAATGTCAGTCAGGACTACTCCAAATCTTTCTCACCATATATAGGCCACTAACGTAGCAATTGATCAGTCATCATAGAGTTGAGTGAACACCTGTATGTTTGTGTTGAACTCTTTTTTGCAAACTTTGTAAAAAGCTAGAGTTCGTGACCTGACTTTACCCGAACTTGACCCCGAACCCAAACCCCATTGAAGTAAATGTTGCCCTGAAAATCTGGGGACTAAAAGGACTCCCCAAAAATAAAGGAGTACCTCGAACTGTCCCTGCACCAAGTGTCATTTGTGTTTATTCAAAATTAACACAAAATTCACTCCTGGGTATAATGAATTGTTGTCTCCTGTCAAATGCAATACATAGAAAAGTCATTGATACAAACATTGGGTAAGCATTGTGGTTCCCCCAAATAGCCATACCAGGCCCTTCAGGTTTGGCAAGGATTTTAAGGGGAACTCCACCACAAATTCTGGGAAAAAATGGCGTGGAGTCCCCCCCAAAATCCATAACAGACCCTTATCCGAGCACGCAACCTGGCCGGCCACAGGGGAAGAGGGGGGGACGAGAGAGCGGCCCCCACCCTCCTGAACCGTACCAGGCCACATGCCCTCAACATGGGGAGGATGTCCCCATGTTGAGGGGGACAAGGGCCTCATCCCCACAACCCTTGCCCGGTGGTTGTGGGGGTCTGCGGGCGGGGGGCTTATCGGAATCTGGAAGACCCCTTTAACAAAGGGGACCCCCAGATCCCGCCCCCCCTATGTGAAATGGTAATGGGGTACATTGTACCCCTACCATTTCACCACAAAACTTGGCAATATCCAAAAAATGACAATACATGTTTTTGGACAATTCCTTTATTATTGGTTTGGATTTTCTTCCATCTTCTTCCTTCTTCTTTTCTGCATTCGAGTTTCTTCCTCCATCTTCCTCTTCATCTTCATCTTCATCTTCCTTCTTGCTTCGGGCTTCTCGTCCGCAGCTTGCTTCGGCTTCTTCTTTGTTCTCCCGCCGCTCCGTTTGAATTGGAGTTTCCCGCTGTGTGACGCTTAAGTTATGCAGTTCTCCTCTAGGTCCGCTGCGAGCCGGTGGACCCGCCCCCCTCTGACAGCACGGGGAAAGTACCTGTGAAATCTATGTGCGTCAGAGGGGGGCGGGGTCGCCGGACCAAGAGGAGAACTGATGAACTGAAGCGTCACACAGCGGGAACCTCCAATTCAAACGGAGCGGCCGGAGAAAGAAGAAGCCGGAGCAAGGTGCGGACGAGAACACCGAAGGAAGAAGGAAGATGAAGAGGAAGAGGAAGATGGATGAAGAAACACGAAGCGAGAAAAGAAGAAGGAAGAAGATGGAAGAAAGCCAAACTCAAAAATAAAGGAATGGTCAAAAACTGACTCTTGTAATTTTTTACATTTTGTACACTTTCTTCGTGAAATGGTAGAGGTACAATGTACCCCTTACCAATTCACATGGGGGGGCCGGGATCTGGGGGTCCCCTTTGGTAAAGGGGTCTTCCAGATTCCGATAAGCCCCCCGCCCGCAGACCCCCACAACCACCGGGCAAGGGTTGTGGGGATGAGGCCCTTGTCCCCATCAACATGGGGACATCCTCCCCATGTTGAGGGCATGTGGCCTGGTACGGTTCAGGACGGGGGGGGGCGCTCTCTCGTCCCCCCCTCTTCCCCTGCGGCCGGCCAGGTTGCGTGCTCGGATAAAG
Source organism: Rana muscosa (assembly GCA_029206835.1). Classification (NCBI taxonomy): domain Eukaryota; kingdom Metazoa; phylum Chordata; class Amphibia; order Anura; family Ranidae; genus Rana; species Rana muscosa. Next base: position 240,805,369 of record CM055127.1, on the reverse strand, counting down.
GGTCTGGTCTGGATTTTTGGGGGGACTCCACGCCATTTTTTTTCAGAATTGGGGGTGGAGTTCCCCTTAAAATCCTTGACAGACCTGAAGGGCCTGCAACTCGAATTTGGGGGGACCCCCACGTTTTTTGTTTTTAGGTAAAAATGACTTTTCAATGTCTTGCCATTTGCCGGGAGCCAAGAATTCATTATAGCCGCGATGGACTTTTAAATGTTTTTTCAAACTTCAAAAATGACACTTTGTGCACGGCCAGTACTAACAGCACGGGAAGCAAGCGCCAAGTTACATGCATATTGCCCAACCCCGGCCCCGAACATACAGTGAATGTTTAGGTTTATGCTCCTGGACACAGGCAAAATAAAAGGTCTGTACGGTCACTAAATTTGCTGTTCGGGGCCGCTCAACCCTCGACATATCAAGTATGAAAAATGTTACGTACCCGCGATCTACACGTTCGTTGCTTCCGACCTTCTTCCACTCACTGAACGTCGCTTTCAACGATGTTTTTTGGAGTTATATACAGTGCGCATGAGTGACGCTCCGCACGCTTTCCCGCCCCTGACGTTCGTTAGACTACTTTCCCCGCCCCTTCTCGCTCGTCCTTAATGACGGAGAGTGAAAACATGGCGGAGAATCAACGACATGAAGTGGAAAGTGGGGAAGGAAGCAGGCCCAGACCCAGAAGGTATAAAGCCACTAACATGGCTTTTAAGGAGATGGTGGAGATGACGCGAAACATGGGCCCTACAAAAAGCCGAATCAAGTGAAGGCCAAGATCATGGATAAAGTGGTCAAAACGCTCTTCCATAAATTTGGTGTTCGCAGGTCGAAGGAACAGATCCGCAAACGATGGTCGGACATTAAGTTGCGTGAGCCTGAGCAATATAAAAAAATTAAAAAAGTGATCAGAAAAAGTAAGTAGATTTACATTAACTCTGATTTTTGGGAATACCGTGGTGCTGCATGTGCTTTTTATATAATGTATGTAGTACAGTTCAAGATGTCCTGTTTCATGTTTTTCGACACACGAATCGATCGTAGAAATGGTCGTTCAAACGTTCACTAAATCACAAGCTTTTGGTCCGATTCATTGTTTGAACGACATTTGATCATTCGTAATAATAGGCATGTTCAAATGTAGTTAGCAATGTATTCCACCAAAACATCGTTTGGGTGGTATTGAACGAGGATTTCAACGTTGGATTCTTGTGCCCAAGAACATGAAACAGGACATCTTGAACAGTAAAAGATGTCCTATTTCATGTTTTTCGACACACGAATCGATCGTAGAAATGGTCGTTCAAACGTTCACTAAATCACAAGCTTTTGGTCTGATTCATTGTTTGAACGACATTTGATCATTCGTAATAATAGGCATGTTCAAATGTAGTTAGCAATGTATTCCACCAAAACATCGTTTGGGTGGTATTGAACAAGGATTTCAACGTTGGATTCTTGTGCCCAAGAACATGAAACAGGACATCATGAAATGTTGATGTGAGAATTAATTATAAACATGTTTGTGTAGGTGTTGGTAATTATATTTAACTAATGTAACTAGATTCAGTGTACGTTTACGAGAGTATGCTCAGCAGCTGCTTACACATCTGGACTCATTAGCACAAGTGTGGGCCACAAGAACAACCTTTTGATGGTGTCACACACAGGTGATCCAGTGGATAACTGGTGTGTTTCCATGTGTGAAACATGACCAAAACAGATTAATCTACCATCTTGGGAAATGGATACAATCATGTGTTCATCTTCTAAAAAAAATTCCTAAATACAATTGTAACACACTTCCCAAGAATGATTAATATTCCTCTTTCAGGCCTAAATATATTTAGTTACACAAGTCTACCTTTGGGTTATATCTCCTAGGGCTTCAAAGAGCTAAGAGACACGAGGCTGCAAACCCCGCACCACCAACTCAAGACCCACAACGGCAGGATGTGGCTGAAGAGGGAAATGGCAACTCACCAGGTCAGTGTCATACACCACAGCCTCAGGTAATAGATGTAGGCCTGTATATTTAGTAAGACGTTTTTTTGTTTCCAATTAAAGGGACTTTAATGCCTGCGGCCCCAGCAACCTTCACCCGACCCACTGCCCAGATGTTGAGGAAAGAAGTGAGGGTCTGCTCTCGGGAGGTTGAAAACATAAAAGCCAACCTGTTCCAGATGTGCCAAACAACCAAACTCATGGAGAAAAGACTGAAAAAAATTGAACATATTCTTGAAAGGGTTTAAAACTTGTAGATATTTGAAAAAAGTTTTGTTTAGTTTTTGGGGGGGGGGATCTTTTATTTCTAAAGTTATATTGTACGTGTTGTACATTTTTGTACAGAGTTTTATAAAACAAACAAAAAATGAAAATCACAAAAAAAAAATTAATTTTTTTTTATACAAACCAGAATTTTTTTATACTCCTATAAAAAAAAATGAAAACTAAACAATGTGTGGCTTCTTATATCAATGTTGCCCCCCCCTAAAAAAATGTGTGTGTTTACACTCTATAAATGATGGTAATTTACTTGTTAGGAAAAAACATGGCACTACAACTGCACTAGTATAACCTAGGACAGTGATGGTGAACCTTGGCACCCCAGATGGTTTGGAACTACATTTCTAATGTTGCTCAGGCACTCTGCAGTGCAGTTGAGCATCATGGGAAATGGAGTTGCAAAACATCTGGAGTGCCAAGGTTCACCATCACTGACCTAGGAGAAAGAACAAATACAACAAAAGAAAAGCAAACAAGATGTTTTCATTATATATTTTTTTATTATGACAATAATTTAGTTAAAAATGATCAGGCATTGCAATGGCCCCCCTACCCATAAAATATTCAAGATAGCGTTGCCGCACATCACGGCCGCTTTGGGGGGCCAAGCCTGTAGGGCCAGCTAACTGGGCTGCCAATGGTCCATCCAAGCACTGTGTGCCCTGAAGGGCAACTGTAGATAGATAATTGTTCGAGTTTTTTATTAAAAAATTGTGGAGTATGCAACAGCACATGTTCAAATGGTTCCATTTATACTCCGCCATGTTTATAGCAGTCTGAAAAATGCGGAACCGACTGGCCATGATGCCAAAGGCATTTTCAACCACCCTTCGCGCTCTGGCCAGCCGATAATTAAAGACCCTCCTCTCAGGGGTGAGGGACCTTTGTGGAAAAGGCCTCATCAAATGGGGTCCAAGCGCAAATGCCTCATCTGCCAGGAAAACAAACGGGAGGCCATGTTCATTTTCTACAGCAGGTGGCAATGCCAGGTCCTCTGAAAGAAGCCGGTCAGCAAACTCGGTCTGGGCGAAAACACCACCGTCAGACATCCGCCCATTTTTCCCAACATCAACATAGAGAAACTCATAGTTGGCAGACACCACCGCCATGAGCACAATACTGTGGAAGCCTTTATAATTGTAAAAAAAGGATCCAGAATGGGGTGGTGGCACGATGCGGACGTGCTTGCCATCAATGGCTCCTCCACAGTTGGGAAAGTTCCACCGCTGAGAAAACTCAGATGCCACATTCTGCCATTCCTGTGGCGTCGATGGTAACTGTGGAGTCAAAGCAAAAAAAAAAATTAATATACTTTGCTACATAAACATTGCAAGCATGTTAGCACAAAACACTCTGGGCAAAACATCAGTATAGCATTAATTTGGAAGGAGGATTTTAGAGCGGAGCTACGCAGCCAAAATAATAACAAATTACACAGCAGCTCCAGCTACAGCAGCTGCAGAGGTTTGCTAATTGTACACTTACCTGTCCTGGAGTCCAGCAACGTCCGCAGCAGAGGACGAACAATCGCTTGTCACTCTGCTGCCCCCTCTGCCATCCTCGGTGAGAGAACCAGGAAGAGAAGCCTTGCGGCTTCACTGCCCGGTTCCCAAACGCACATACACGAGAAGCGCTGCGCAGTTCTGACTGGTCCTCCTGTGTTCTGTGAGACAAGTGTTTCCAAGAACACTACGGGTATTCTGCGGGAAGTGACTTGGCTCCGGCAGATTTGCCGCAGAGATGACTCCCGGATGTGGGTGAAAATACCTGTCTTAAACAGGTATCGTCACCCCCCTCCCCCCTGAAAGGTGACAATTTTGACACCGGGGGAGGGTTACGATGAGCGGACCAAAAAAATTTAGGATGGAGCTCCGCTTTAATAAGAGCTAAAAATGAGCACAAAAAACATCACCCACTCTGATGGACCTGTGAAATTCTTATAGGGTGGGGGGGTTGAGATGAGTTGGGGACATCATAAATAAAAGCTCTAGTACTATGTAATTTATTTGGGTAGATTAGACAAAAGAAAATAATTAGGGGGGGGGGATTCAGGCAATCTAAGCACTACAATGGAGCGGCCCAAAAAAAATGGGGAGTGACTAGGCTAGGTGTGTTTGGGCCCAGGATATAATGCTGGAGAGCTTTTTAAAAAAATATATGCATGTAGGCCAAAAAAATGGAACATTCAAAGCTTACAACATGCAGGGGGACAAAGGGGACATTCACAGCATATTCAAATCATGGTAATTAGAGACAGTTCAAAAAATACTATACATTAGCAAGCATACAAAAACATAGATTGTGATGTTTATAAAGGAGAAAACTTACCTTAATATAGTCCTCCTGAAGGACCTGGATAATGGCAGAGCAGGTCTCAGGGATAATGACCCCCAGAGCCTGGGGGGAGATGCCTGTCGAGAACTTGAGGTCCTGCAAGCTTCTCCCAGTCGCAAGGTATCGCAACGTGGCGATGAGCCTCTGCTCAGCAATAATGGCTTCCCGCATAACGGTGTCCTGCCTGGTGATATAGGGGGACACCAAAGCCAAGAGCTGCTGAAAAACGGGGTCAGACATCCTAAGAAAATTCCTGAAGTCATCAGGGTTATTCTCCCGGATCTCCCGCAGCAGAGGCATATGACATAATTGGTCCCGCTGGAGCAACCAATTCTTGGTCCAAGAACTCCTCCTCACCCTGTTCATGGACCGGATCTGGGACATAGCAACAAGCCCAGCAGCAAGCACAGCACGATCTCGGCGACAAGAACGTACCCGCAACATAGCTTCAAAACGGTCGTCTAATCAGAACGAACTAAAAGAACGCACTGAAGAACAGCAAGGCCTCTGAAGAACGAGCTGAAAAACAGTAACGAGCGGACAAGAACGCATTGCAAAAACAGATACGAACTCACTACACGCACTGAAAGCCAGATACGAACCCACAAGCACAAACTGAACTCCCGAAAACTATCTTTAAAGCACGAAGACTGAAAAGCGCGAATCGTCTCTTCCCAAACTTTTACTAACACGCGGTAACACGAAATCAGCAAAAGCAGCCAAAAGGGTGGCGCGAACAGAATGAAACTTCCCCTTTATAGTGCCGTCGTACGTCACCGCGCTTTGCTAGATCATTTTTTTTCACGATCGTGTGTAGGCAAGGCAGGCTTGAGAGGAAACACGAAAAATAGCGTCGAGAAAAACGACGTTTTTTTTCATGACATGAAAAACGGTCGTGTGTACGCGGCATCATTCCATTTTTTTAAGAGTATTTTAACTGTTGCAAGTAATGGTCGAAAATTCATATCATAGATCTTTGTTAAATTTGAGGGAATCCGTGTCCCTAAGTAATTTAATGCTGTTGTCGTCCATCTAAACTTAAAGTTATGTTGCAGATTTTTACTTAGTTGTCCCTGCATTGCCACTCCCATCGCCTCCGACTTACTATAATTTATCTTAAAACCAGACAGAGATCCGTACTGTTCTATTTCCTTCAGAAGATTTGGCAGTGATATTTGTGGGGATTCTAGAGAAAACGGCAGGTCGTCCGCATAAGCTGACACCTTATACTCTTCTCTTCCCATTCTTATACCCACAATATCCGGATTCTGTCTGGTTCTATTCAACAGAGGCTCTAGTGTCAGAGCGAATAGGAGTGGCGACAAGGGGCACCCCTGATGGGTCCCATTCGATATCGGAAATATTTTAGAGTGTACTCCATTTACTTTAACTGTAGCTTGTGGTTTCGAATATAGCTCAGTTATCCACTTTAGCATCCGGTTTCCAAGACCCATGTGTTTCAGTACTCCTAACATAAATATCCAATTCACCCTATCAAAGGCTTTTTCCGCATCTGTGTTTATAAAAACACTGTTTTTTTTAATTGGTTTGCTTGTTGAATTAGATTTACCGTATATACTCGAGTAAGAGCCGAGTTTTTAAGCACAATTTTTTGTGATGAAAATGCCCCCCTCGGCTTATACTCGAGTCACCTTTTTGTGCCTGATCTCCCAGACTTTGGGGAGCCGGTACCGGCCGGCCGTAGGTCCCTTGGAACCCAAACTTGGCACACATATAGCCCCACTCTTCCTCTACGAGTGTGCAAAGTTTCTTGTCCGGGGGATCTACGGCCGGGGAGCACCGATTTTTCAAACCGGGCACCCCTTCCATAGACTCCCATGTTAAACGGTCATTTCTCTGGTGACTTTGGGGACCCGGTACCGGCCAGTAGTAGATCCTCTGGACCCCAAACTTAGCACACATGTATCCCCACTCTTTCTCTACAAGTTTGCAAAGTTTCTTGTCCGGGGGACTTACGGCCGGGGAGCACCGATTTTTCAAAGCTGGGCACCCCTTCCATAGACTCCCATGTTAAACGTCAGTCTAGTCATGGACACAGTGAGGCATGGACACAGTGAGGCATGGGCACAGTGAGGCATGGGCACAGTGAGGCATGGGCAGAGTGAGGCATGGACACAGTGAGGCAAACTGAGGCATACCCTAGGCTTATACTCGAGTCAATAAGTTTTCACAGTTTTTGTGGTAAAATTAGGTGCCTCGGCTTATATTCGGGTCGGCTTATACTCGAGTATATACGGTAGTACTTTAATAGTGCTATCTCTTGCTTCGCATTTGGGAATAAATCCCACTTGATCTAGATGTACCAACTGAGACACATGGGGTTGTAATCGAATAGCCAAAGTTTTTGTAAAGATCTTTAAGTCTGTGTTCAATAGGGATATCGGCCGATAGCTACTACAACATGTCAAGTCTTTACCCTCCTTTGGCAATATCGTAATATGTGCTCTTAATGTGTCTGAAGTAAAGGTCGTTTTTTGTCCTATCGCATTAAATAATTTGGTCATGTGTGGACCTAATAGAGAGTAAAAACTTTTAAAGTATTGTATAGAGAAGCCATCTGGTCTGGGTGCCTTTCCATGTTTTATCATTTGTATTGCTGCAAATATTTCCTCTGATGTAATGGGTGCTTCTAATTTTCTTCGAACCGGGGATGGTAATCGAGCTAGTTGAGAGGAGACAAGATATTCATCTATAGACGAGTGAGGCAAAGAAGGAGGTGCTAGGTTATACAATGAAGAGTAATACTCCCCAAATTCCTGTGCAATCTCTTTCGGGATCGAGATTTTTTGGTCTCCTTTTCCCTTAATATAGGGTATATATGAACGTGTTTGTTGTTCTTTCAATTTTCTTTAATATTCCCTGTTTAACTGTTTTATGTGCTTCCCATACAATACCTGGGTCACTTTCTCCACTGTCATTTATTTGGAAGTACCATGAAATTTCTTTACTTCGGTCTGCTAGAATTTCGGGTGATTGTAATAAGCTTTCATTCAATCTCCAATTCCATTCCATAGGATGGACTGCCCCCGATAGTAAGAGTTTTATCATAACTGGAGCATGGTCTGACCAGGTTATACTACCTATTGAAATATCCTGCACACTGGATAGTAGTTGCTGAGGTATCAAAAAAAGATCTATCCTTGAATATAATTGATATGGATTAGAGAAATATGTGTAATCTCTCTCCCCTGTGTGCAGTATACGCCAAACATCTATCAATTGAGTTTCGTGAGGTTTCTGAAGAATACGCTTCCTTGTCCCGATGGGGACTGAGGAGGAGCCACTAGAGGTATCAATTCTTTGATCTAGAGGTATATTAAGATCCCCCTAAAATTAATTTCCCTTCTTTAAATGTAGTCAGTTTTGATAGCATTTTTTCAAGGAAATTATCTTGATTAACATTTGGGGCATAGATAGTAGCTAGAGTCACTTTTATGTTTTCTATAAATCCTTTCAGAAAAAGATATCTCTCTCCTGGGTCTACATATTTATCCAACAAAGACCATGCAATTATATTGGATATTAGAATAGCCACACCTTTAGTTTTGGCCTCTTTGTTAGACGCAAGGTATACGTTAGGAAAGTATCTGTTTTGGAGATATGGGAATTTTCCTTCCTTAAAATGAGTTTCCTGTATCATTCCTATATCTGTTTTAGTCTGCCTCAAATCATGATGTAGCATCCTACGTTTTTCGGGAATATTGAGTCCCCTCGCATTTATAGAAGTCACCTTTAACCCTGCCATCTTCCCCAATCCCGTAGGCAAAAGGGGGTGGGGGGGGGGGGTAGAGAAAAAAAAAAAGAAACCCCTGAGGTTAAAAGCACTAGTACCTACTTAGGTCTACCTAATTGCCTGTAGGTACCAAATATGGGGAAGTGTTTAGCGGCTGCCGGGTAGCCGAGCAGTAGGCCATGTCCCCATGGCTGTTTTGTTATTTACCATAATTTTAATAATTTCGCCCTTATCTCCTCCTTCTCCCTCCCCCTCCATTTTACTACATATTCCAATAGCATACACAAAGGTTGTTTATATAAGAGATCTCCAGCCTTTTTCATAACACATTTGTACATTTAGACACATCTCAATTTCTAACTTTTGCTTCACCATTTACTTCATGGAAGGGATGCTTACTAAAATAAATGACTGTATATTATCCACCTGTCTATGGGACTCTAATGTATGTAAAGGTTTTTCCCCAGCCCATCTTTGTTTCAGATCAATATTTACAAAATAATATTAGGCTAATAACTTCGGAATATTCCACTTTGTATCCATTTCTCATCTACTCCGTGTTAAGTACAATTACCCATATACCCTCCTTTCTCTCCCTCCCCCCCGCCCACCCTCTCCCCTCCCTCCCTCTTCAAATATCATATTACAATCATATTACCCTGTCACATAGCATACTCATAATGCCACTCCTGGTCCCTCCCCCCCCCCCATTCCCATCCGTTCCAATCTCTTCCTCATTAATATCTGTATATCTCTCACCACTGGTGTGCTAATACCCACGTGTACCTCTATTTCCCCGTGTCCTAATGTGTTATTGTTCTCAGTTTGTTAAGTGTGTATATACCTAACAGAAATATGTATATACTTTATGACCCTTCTTTGTGCCGTGTAAGTTTAATTCTAAACTCTATTATTGTTCATATCTTTCCTCCTTCTTCCTCCCTCCCCCACCCATCCTACCTACCCATACACTACTCCCTCCCCCCTCCCTCCCTTCCTCTAATTGTCAATTTCTTCTGATTATTCCCCTTGTTTCTGTGATTCCTGTGGTTTCCTAATTACCATATTTACATCTGTTATAGACCCATTATAAACCCCTTTTCTAATATTATCACTCTCTCTTTGTCACCATTGAAATGTGCACTTATCCCCTTGTGTACCCCTTAAACTCCCTAAATCCAGTGTGGCTTGAGATATCAGAATAGTTATTTAGTATATAACAGGAGTCAATCTCATATATTCCCATTTTTTCCTACATTTGTCTCAGTACCTTACGAGAAGCGGGAAGGAGGGAAAAGAGAGAAGGAGAAAAAAAGGGGGGGGGGAGAAGAGAGGAGGGGAGGGGGGAAAGGGGGAAGGGGAAAGAAACAGAAGGAATCAATATTCAGCATCTAAATCTTAAACTCAGTAGCAAGTCCTGATTCTGTTTCCCTTTTTCTCCCATAATTCCCATCACTCCAAAGAGGAAAGGGAAAAAAAGGGAAAGGGAAAAAAAAAGGGGCGGGGGGGAGAGGAGAAAAAAAAAAAGAAGAAGAAGAGGTCAATTAGTCATATGTGACCTGTCCATAATCCACACCTTCAAAAAAAGAAAAAAAAAAAAAAAGGAAGGTGCGGAGACGGAGTATTAAGTCCTCCGAATAACTCACGATCGGCATTTCTTATCTCAAATCCCAATTCAAAGAGTTGGTCAGATTACTGTCAGTCTTTTGGTTTGAGTAGATTTCTCAAACAAATGCTGTTTTCATACAATGGGGTTAGATACCATTGTTGTATTCAACAGGCTAATGTCTCTATAGCTAAAGTAAACAAGTAAGACATTACTTGTTTGAGATTTCTTTCAGCTCTCAAACTGAAAGAATGACTGTTAGATTACTGACAGGTTTGGTTTGAGTAGACAATAAGTAGATAGCATTGTTGTATTCAACAGTCCATTGTTTCTAAAGCTACAGTAAACAGGTATGTTTTCTGTTGTTTGGTAACTCAGCCTGACACATAAAAGCAGGCATAAGCTAGGACACACACATCATGTTGCTATAAGATCAGAAGAAGCCACTCATGATAGAAGAACAGAACCTGGTCTCCAAGAAGAATCATTGCCAATGGAGATCACGAGTAACAGAAAATAAGTAACTTAAATGTATTTGTAGTTATAGACCATAGGCTGTTCTATTTTTTAGGCATTTTGCTTGTTATAGATATCTGTCAGTCTTGTATTGTATTCCTAAGATTGTAATAGTTTTGTATGTACAGCATCTTTGTATAGTAAAAGCACATTTACACACTGCACAAGTCTCAGCTTCATTGTTAAACCACAGAGTAACCTTGCTAGATAGACGCAAGCAAAACAAAGGTGCATATTACCGCTGACTCGTGGTCCAGCAGGCATGGACAGGGACGTTACCTATCTTTTATGGCGCATTGGGTGACTCTGCTGGCAGCTGGGAAGGATGCAGGACAAGGTGCAGTAGTGTTGGAGGTTGTTCCGCCACCATGCCTCCAAAATGTTACTACTGGTGATTCTGACACACCTCTCTCCTCCACCCCCTCCTCTTCTTCTTCCTCCATAGCCTCTACCTGTGCTTTGTCCTCGGAACCAGCAGTGCTCCGTAGGTGTTCATGGGGCTACGCAAGTACGCAGGCAAAAATATGTCATGCGGTGCTTGAGCTGGTGTGCTTGGGGGACAGGAGCCACACTGGGGCAGAGATTCTGTCAGCTCTGCAGGGGCAGGCTCAGAGGTGGTTGACGCCACGCCAGCTTAAGCCAGGAAAGGTGGTTTCCGACAATGGCACCAACCTCCTCTCCGCCCTCCGACAGGGACAACTGACCCATGTGCCCTGTTTGGCTCACGTCCTTAACTTGGTGGTGCAGCGGTTCTTGGGCAGGTACCCGGGCTTACAGGAGGTCCTGAAGCAGGCCAGGAAACTCTGTGGGCATTAACGCCAGTCATATAATGCCAGTGCTCAGCTGGCTGACCTGCAAAAGGATTACAACCTGCCCAAGAACCGCCTAATCTGTGACATGCCCACCAGGTGGAACTCTACGTTGGCCATGCTGCAGCGGCTGCACATGCAGCAGAGGGCCATCAATGAGTATTTGTTGCACTATGGCACCAGGACAGAGTCAAGGGAGCTTGGATTTTTTTCCCCACGCCAGTGGGCCATGATCAGGGATGCATGCACTGTCCTGGCACCATTTGAGGAGGCCACGAGGATGGTGAGCAGTGACAGTGCATGCATCAGTGACACTGTCCCTCTTGTCCACCTGTTGGAGCACACGCTGCGTGGAATAATGGACAGAGCTCTTGAGGCAGAACAGAGGCAGGAAGAAGAGAACTTCCTTACCTCTCAAGGCCCCCTTTATCCAGACAGTGTTCCTGCTGGCCCGGCTATCACACAGGAGGAGGAAGAGGAGGAGGATTATTGTGTCAGCATGGAGGTGTAGCCTAGCACTCAGCATTAGCAGCAGTCTTCAAGGGATCAATTACAGTCCCAAGACACCCATGGACTTGTACGTGGCTGGGAGGAGGTGGCTGCGGATCAGGTCGTCCGCAGTGACCCAGAGGACTCCACACCGAATGCCTCAGCAAACCTACGCTGCATGGCCTCCCTGATCCTGCAAAGCCTGCAGAAGGATCCTCGTATTCGTGCAATCAAGGAGAGGGATCATTACTTGCTGGCAACCCTCCTTAAACCATGTTACAAGGGTAAGGTTGCAGACCTTATCTTGCCATCGCAGAGGGAGCAGAGGATGAAGCATCTTCGGGAGGCCTTGCAGAAAGGTCTGTGCAACGCGTTCTCAGAAACTGGGAGGTTTCGAATTCCTGGTCCTGGGCAACGTGTTGCTGAGGCTCTGGTCAGTCAAAGAAGGAGCTGTGGAGAAGGTGGCCGTCTGACCGATGCGTTCAGACAATTTTTTAGTACACATCCCCAAGGTATGATTGCTTCCAGCAACCATCGCCAGCGTCTGGTTTACATGGTGCAGGAATACCTAGGGGCAAGATCAGACTTGGACACCTTTCCTACCGAAAATCCTCTGGGTTACTGGGTCTTGAGGATGGATCACTGGCCAGAGCTTGCACAGTATGCAATTGAGGTACTGGCCTGTCCTGCATCCAGCGTTCTTTCAGAACGCAAATTCAGTGCTCCTGGAGGCTTTGTAACCGATCACAGGGTGCGCCTGTCCACCACCGACTCGGTCAATCGACTGACCTTCATAAAAATGAATCAGACTTGGATCACCACCAGCTACCAAGCACCTGATGCTGATGTAACCGAATAATTTTTTGGGAAATGCCAGATCCCTTCAAGACTGCCTATGCTGATGCTGAGTGACTATCCTGTTATGCTGAGTGACTATCCTCTTCCTCCTCAATAATCATGCTGATAGCTTGAAAGAACATTTTTGGTTCTGGGCACCGCCACCAGTGGCTAAGGCTCAATTTTTCAGCCCCTGTTTAACAGGGGCGTCTATTTACAATTTTTGATGCAATTCTTTGCAGCAGGGCTCATTGCTGTGCTCCAACTACAGTATCTGTGAGGGGTTGCAGTGTTGTGGCACCAGCACCAGTTCCTAAGGCCCAATTTTTCTGCCCCTGTTTAACAGAGGCGTGTAATTACAATTTTTGATGCAATACTTTGCAACAGGGCTCATTGCTGCGCTCCAAGTACAGTATCTGTGAGCGGTTGCAGTGTTGTGGCACCAGTGCCTAAGGCCCAATTTTTCTGCCCCTTTTCAACAGGGGCATGTAATTACATTTCTTGATCTAATAATTCACAGCAGGGCCCATTCCTGCGCCCACCAAGAGTAACTGTGAGGGCTTACAGTGTTGTGGCAACACCACCACCACCAAAGGCCCAATATTTCTGCCTCTGTTCAACAGGGGCATGTAATTACAATTCTTGATCTTTTTTTTTCATAATCAAATTTGTATTTTATTATAAACTTCAACATTTCCATTTAGCATTGTACATTCTTATATTCCATCATTTCCATAAAAAACACAATTGAACATTACAGGAAAAAACTAGGTACAAAATTGTCTTATCAAAAGTTTATCAATTATACTCCCCCACCCACCACCAAAGAGAAAGAAAGGAAAAAAAAAAAAGAAGAAGAGAAAAAAAAAAAAAGAGACATGAAAAAACAAAGGAAAATAATTGATAGCCAATTCCCTCACCTCCCCCCCTCCACACCATCCCCAGCTGCGGTGGAGTAAGTCCGCTCTGTCCCTACCCACTCCTTGCCTTCTCCTTGAGTCGTGTATTCTCCTACTGTGACCTTCTGTGTCACTTAAGCAAAGGAAAAAAAAACAAACAAACAAAAAACCCTTCCTACTTCCAAAGAGGCCACTAATGGCCATGGTAACCTATTCTTTTTATGTGGAAAAAAAAAAAAAAGTATATATATATATATATATATATATATATATATATATATATATATACACACACACACATACACATATATACACACACATACATACATACATACATATACACACACACACACACATACATATACACACACACACACATACATATACATATATGTATACACACACATACATATATATACATACACATATATATATATATATATATATATATATATATATATATATATATGTAGCGGGGTCTCCTTTAAGACTCTCGGGACCACCTTGCCCAGAATCCCTTTCGGTATGTTTCCACCCCAGAGACTCATGGGAGGGGTTATAAAAGGAGGAGGCGAGGCTGGGCTTGGTCTCTTTGGGACACGAGACTTCAGTGACTGATCCTCCTGTGCGGATGTGCCGGAGTGCAAGGCCTGAAGCCTGAGGCCTTACGCAGCACCAAAGATCCTTCCACCCCACTGCGAGCCTGGGTGGCATCTGACTTCGCTTGTTTACAACCTTGGTTTTATCGGGGATCTGATCGCTGGAGACACTGTGTGTGTGAGGACACAGTCGGTGGAAGTTCCCGGACTGGGATCGCGTCCGGACGGGTGAGAGGGCGTATGCTCAGATCATATACTGTTGTTGCTGATGTGCCTATAGACTGCCGTGGCCCACAAGTTTATTTCTGACACTCTCACCGGAGATCCATATCAGAGCGGAACTTAGAGTTCATGAAGTAATGTGTTTAGTTCATCACAACTTTCCCATTGGATTACAAATGTTGTTCTGTTAATGTGCATCACCTTTAAAGAATTGCCGGTGAAGAAACCATCATCCCCTATAGACTGAGTTTTAGATATCTGAGCCAGACCTGGCCAGCTAGTTAATTCATTTAGTAACTGCGTCACAGGGCGCCTAGTTAACGGTCGCCCACGCAGCGCACCTTTACTGTTCATCTTAAATGCATAGAGTGTTATTGCTGCAGGGCTCTGCAATTTGTTATCTGTGAACCGTTACCACTGTTAACTTTTATTACCAACAACTCAAAGTAAATTTGATACCCTTTTCATTACTGTCTTGGTGTCTGGGTTTACTCATAAAGTATAAGTTAATATTGATTGCTGCCAATACTAACTGTGCCAGTAGGGGGTCGAGTACATTGTTGGGGGTTGACGGAGCTGTTTTCAGGGCCCAAACAAAACTTGCGGCCTTCTTAGTTGAAGGTATCGCTACACATATATATACATATATATATACACACACATATACATTTGTGCCTCATGGTTAAATATTAATTACCCGTAATTGCGTGTAGTGGCCCCTAATTCCCCAATTTGGGTAACAACAACCAACAAACAAAACAAAAACAAAAATGGGGAAATAAGGAAGAGGGGGGGGATCCCCTCTCCCTCTTCCACGTGTTTATCAATTCCCCCTCTACCAAGACCTCATAAGAGGCCACTAATGGCCATGGTGTTGAAAATAAATAATTATACCTTGTGATTTAAGTAACAAACCCATTATTCCCCCAAAAAAAAAAGAAAAAAAAAAAGAAAGATTATTCTGATATCCTCATGGTGACCGTGTACACTCTCTGTCCACATTCTACATTAAGTCCCTCCTCTCCTGTGTGTGCCCTACTCCTTATCCGCAACCCTCCTTCCCATCTCTCCCCTCACTATTTTAACGTGGCTTGACTCCTTCTCTCTCCTAGTTAGGGGCAGACATCTCACTCCACACTATCAAAGCAGTAAAAAACTGTAAGGGAGGTCAATGAGAAAGAGAGGGAGGGGAAGAAAAGAGGGGGGAAAAAAAGGAAAAATTAAAAAGATAAAGTAAGAAGGAAGACCTAAATAGATTAATCAATCCTGGTCAAGGTTCATGATTCTGCTCTTTATTCTTCTATAGCTAAAACCATAAGCAACTATTCCGGGGTCCTTATGAGTCTACTGCACCCCCTGCTTTCCCATTCCATGTCTCTTATCTTAGCCCATCTCAGGTGCATACTGTATCCAGCCTGCCCATGTCTTCTCAAATTCCCCTTTTTTGTCCTTCAATACTTGAATCCACCTTTTGGCTTCCATTATCCGGTTGACCTCCTTTTTCCAGTCTGCTAGTGTTGGGCAAGCGATCTGTTTCCAAAATCTGGGGATTAATAATTTATCTGCGTTCAGTAAGTGTGGTGTGATACTCTTCCTGTAGGCTTTAATGGAGCCGGGCATTCCATGGAATAGGAAGCATAGGGGCGTAAACTCCATAGGTCTAGGGGTCAACCTCTCAATCCATGGTGCAATTGCTACCCAGAATGTTTTAATCCTGGGGCATTCCCACCACAAATGGAGAAATGTACCCCTTTGCTCACACCCTCTCCAACACCGGGCATCTGCCGCTGGGTACATCTGAGTTAATCTTACTGGTGTCCTGTACCACCTTGTCATACATTTTTAAGCCATTTCCTGAACATACAAACTCATAGATGTAGAATAAGTTGATTTAATAATTTTTTTAATTTCTTCATCTGACAATTCCTTATTTAATTCTCTTTCCCATGCCCTGATAAAGTATGGTACTGTACTCTTTTGGGAGCCTAGTATCAATCTATACATCTGAGACAACAGATGCCTAGCATCCCTCAAGCGCACACACTGGCCCTCAAACACCGTAATTGAGTTTAATGATCTCATTAGGGGTTTCATCTTATTAAAGAAATCTGTCATTTGATAGTATCTCCATCCTGATGTAGATATATTCCCTAGGGCTGTAACCAGCTCCGGATAAGTTGCTAGGGTTCCCTGCGGGACCAATTTACCACATGTGGTATCTCCATCCCGACCCCATGCCCCCAGGAATCCCCCTTCCTCCCCTTTGGGAACCATGGGAATCCCTCCAGTGGAGCTAGGGGGGATACCTGGGGGGAGTACTCTCCCATTTTATTCAACTTATCCCATATTAGTTCCAAGTCAGAGGAGATGTCCATTTCGAAAGTCCTCTTGACATACTCTGGATCCAAGGGGCCCCTGCAAGGTTCCTCCCCGCTATTGTTTTTTCTAGTGGGACCCACATTTAATTAGAGGAGTCATGGCACCAGTTCAAAATTCGAACCAGCGACATTGCCTTGTAGTACACTGATATGTCTGACAACCCCATTCCTCCCTCTGCCTTACTTCTGCGCAGGATGTCGTAGGCCAACCTTGGTCGTTTGTCATTCCACACGAATGCTACAAAAGCCTTCCGTATCTGTTTAAAAAAGGTTTCTGGTAGTTTGATCAGAACTGTATGTAATATATAGATAATTCTAGATAGTATACACATTTTAATGGCACTCACTCTTCCAAACCATGTTAGATATTGTCCTGTCCATTTATTTATGTCCCCCACTATCCTGGCCATTAGCGATGCATAATTAGGATCATATAACTTTTTTTGATCTGAGGTGATATGTACCCCCAGATAGAACAAGAAGTCCTTCTTCCATACGAAGGAGTACGCCCTTCTCAGCCTCGTCATCTCTTGAGGTACATGGCTGGGTAAAAGTATTGATTTTTCAAAATTAATTTTAAAGTTAGATAGATACCCATATCTGTCCACTTCCTGCATGAGAGCTGTTAAGGATGTCTGTGGTGTCGAAAGATAGAATAATAAGTCGTCAGCATAGGCCGATACTTTGTGTTCCACATCCCCAATACATGTCCCTGATATCTCCCCATTACTTCTGATCTTACAAAGAAATGGCTCTAATATTATAGCAAATATTAATGGTGAAGGTGGGCACCCCTGTCTTGTCCCATTTCGTATATTAAGATAGTCTGACACTGTACCATTTACTTTAACCCTTGCTCTTGGGTTTGCATAAAGGGCCATTACCTATCCCATCATGCGGTCTCCCAGGCCTACCCCCCTCAAGACTTCACTCATAAAGCCCCAGTTCACCTTATCAAAAGCTTTTTCAGCATCCATTGATAGTACGATCTTTGGGGCTTTCTCTGGGCCATATTGCATCCAATGAAAAAGGTGAAGTGCCCGGATGGTGTCCCTTGCCTCACGTCCTTTCATAAAACCTATCTGATCTGGATGCACTAGGTCCCGATATGTTCTTACGATCGCAGAGCTAGGATTTTGGCAAGCAGTTTAGTATCCGAGTTGAGCAGAGAAATAGGCCTTTAATTAGCCCAGTACTGTGGATCTTTCCCTACCTTTGGGAGTACAGTAATGTACGCCAACAGGGCTTCTGGGGGCAACGGATTAGTTGCATTAATTGTATTAAAGTAATTGCATAACAGTCTGGTCAACTCAGAAGAATTTTTTTTATAATAAATATTTGCCAGGCCATCTGGGCCCGGACTTTTCCCTATCGGCAAGGCTGCTATTGCTCTGCTCAACTATTCTACTGTAATTGGATGTTCCATTTCTGCTGTAACTATCTCCGATAGGGTGGGCATTGATGATTCCCTAATATAATCTCGTATCTCTTCCCTTCTTTGGTCCTCCCTATCTTCTATTTGTGAAGTCTTGGGTGTCTGGATATTATATAGTGTTTCATAGACTCCATGAAATTCTTTCGCAATGGCCTGGGTTTCCAGCATCTTTTTGTTTTGAATTAATAGGTTATGGACATGTCTGGATTCTTGTTGCTTTTTAAGTTGTTTAGCCAGTAGCCGCCCGCCTTTGTTCCCTTGCTCATAGAACCTATGAGCAAAGTATCTACATTTATTATTAATTTTTCGATCTAGACATTGTGCGAGTTCTGCTCGAAGATTCCCTAGTTGTTGGATCTCTAAGTGGTCGAGGTTCAGCCACTGTTGAGACCGCCATGCATACCCTGACCCAAGGAAAACGCACAGCAGAAGACTACACTGTTGATTTTCGTAGATGGTCTGCTGACACGGATTGGAATGAAGCAGCCCTCAAGTACCAGTACCGTCTAGGGCTATCTGAAACCCTGAAAGATGAACTGGCCCGGGTTGAGACCCCAGCTACCTTGGAGGATCTGATTCAACTGACTATTAAACTGGATAGACGCCTGCGGGAACGGCGATCAGAACGATTCCAAAACCCACAACCTACTTGGATGATGCCCAGGATTCCGCAGGTCTCTGCTCCCCTACCAGCACCTTCTGCCACCCCAACTGCAGAAGGGGAGCCTATGCAACTGGGTTTAGTCCGTTCCTCCCTTACCCCTGAAGAGAAGCAACGCTGCCGGCAGGCCAACCTCTGCCTTTATTGTGGAGGAATTGGACATTTCCTGCGCAACTGCCCCATAAGACCCAGTAAGTCTTCTCAACAAAGGCCTATGAACTTTCAGGTATCCGGATCTTCCCCCTCTCATCTTGTTCTTCCTGTCTCCTTACAGGTGGCGCACGGGCAGGTCAGGCTCTTGGCGATCATTGACTTAGGGGCCTGCAGCTGCTTCCTGGATTCCTCTCTGGCTAAAAGACTATGCATTCCACTTCATGATAAAAAAAAGAAACTTGAAGTCCATTTGGCTGATGGGTCTTTGCCTAGTTCTGGACTTGTCACTCAAGAAACTAGACCCATTATGACAATTACAGATTCCGGCCACCAGGAATTCATTTGTTTTGATGTACTACATTCCCCTTTGTTCCCTGTCATCCTAGGACTCCCTTGGCTGCAAGCCCATAACCCCCAGATCCATTGGGGTAAAAAATAAATCTGCTTCTCCTCAGTCTATTGTCTACAGCATTGCTTTGTCCCTGGTTCTAGCAGTCCGGCTAATTGTGTTGCCATCCAAACCACATCCAGCTTACATCAAAATGTCCCAGCAGCTTATCAAGAATTCTTGGATGTTTTTGACAAGAAAAAGGCTGATGTTCTTCCACCTCATCGGCCCTACGATTGTCCCATAGAATTACTCCCCGGGGCAGAAATTCAGTTTGGATGAATTTTCCCGTTATCTGAAGTTGAGTTGGAGGCCCTCTGAATATACATTGATGAAAATCTGGAAAAAGGGTTCATCCGTCCCTCTTCCTCTCCCGCTGGGGCTGGCATCTTTTTTGTTGAAAAGAAGGATGGTTCACTGAGACCTTGCGTGGACTATAGGGAGCTTAACAAGGTCACCATAAAGAACAGGTATCCGCTCCCCCTCATTCCTGAATTGTTCCAAAGGTTTCAACCACGCAGGTCTTCACCAAATTAGATCTGCGGGGAGCCTATAATCTTGTTCGAATACGTGAGGGAGACGAGTGGAAGACGGCATTTAGAACCCGATTCGGACACTTTGAATATCTTGTTATGCCGTTCGGCCTGTGCAATGCCCCAGCTACATTTCAATACCTGGTAAACGATATCTTCCGAGAATTCCTGGACAACTTTGTTATCGTTTACCTTGATGACATTCAAATTTTTTCTGCCACCTTAGAGCTCCATCGTACCCATGTAAAATGGGTATTGTCTACTCTGAGGGAGCATGGACTATACGTTAAAGCTGAGAAATGCGATTTTGAAAAATCATCTATTCAGTTTTTGGGATTTGTCATCTCCACTGATGGAATTGCCATGGATCCCCAGAAAATAAAGGCAATCTAAAGCCTCGTACACACGGCCGAGATTCTCGTCGAAAAAAACATGTCGTTTTTTTCGACGAGATTCTTGGACAAGAAACTTGTCCCGGCCGAGTGTACACACGCTCGATTCAAAGAACCCGCGGTTCTTTGAATGGAGCGTACGTGGTGACGTCATCGACTATGACGAGCATGCGCTCGTCACATTCGATGCCGTCGCGGCCATCTTGGTATACCCTACGTATGCCTAGGAAGCTACCGCGCATGCGTCAAATTCATTTCGAACATGCGCGGGCTTCCGGGAGGACACACACTCACTTTTCTCGTCGAGAAACATGCCGACGAGAATCTCGACGAGAAAATAGAGAGCAGGATCTCTATTTTCTCGTCGAGATTCTTGTCGCTTTTCTTGACGAGAAACCATACACACGAACAAATTTCTCGGCAAAAAATCTCTGCCAGCAAGTTTCTTGCTGGTTTTTGCCGAGAAACTCGTTCGTGTGTACGAGGCTTTAGAGTGGCCAGCTCCTTCGGACAAGAAAAGCATCCAGCGATTCATTGGCTTTGCTAATTTTTATCAGAGATTTGTGAAGGGCTTTTCTGCAATTATCTCACCCATTACCCAGTTGACTCGCCAACAGGTGCGATTCCAATAGTCCCAAGAGGCTCAAATAGCTTTTGACAAACTTAAGAAGCTGTTCATCTCTGCACCAGTCCTACAGCACCCAGACCCGGCCTTGCCTTATGTACTAGAAGTTGATGCCTCAGAGATAGCCACAGGTGCGATTTTATCCCAGCGTCAGGGACCTAAAGCCCTGCTGCATCCTGTAGCTTTTGCCTCTCAAAAGATGGGTCCACCAGAGAGGAATTATGATGTGGGTGACCGTGAGTTGCTGGCTATTAAATTTGCTTTGGAGGAATGGAGATACTTACTGGAGGGGGCCGCACACCCAATTTTGATTTTTACGGGCCACAAGAATTTGGAGCATCTCAGAACTGCTAAAAGGCTAAGACCCTGACAAGCCCGTTGGGCACTGTTCTTCTCCAGATTTAATTTCCATATTTCATACCGACCAGGCTCCAAGAACGGGAAAGCGGACGCACTTTCCCGGATGTTCCCTGATACCCTTGAAATAACCGAACCTGGCACCATGCTTTCTGCAAATTTTTTTTTACTACTCTTGCCTGACTTGAGAACAGCAATTAGACAGGCATCTACCAAATGTACAGAGCCAGAGGTGTCTTCTCTAAGAAACCAGGGAGGCCTGCTCTGGTACCAAAATAAAGTTTTTGTTCCACAGCAAGTCAGACTTCAGGTCTTGAGGACTTTTCATGATCATAAACTTGCCGGACATTTCGGAATATGAAAGACCTCTGAGCTAGTCCAACTCTCTTTTTGGTGGCCCAGCCTGAGTCAAGACTGCAGGAAGTTTGTAAACTCTTGTACTGTCTGCCAACGGAACAAAGGGTCTAATGCCAAATCTTGGGGTCTATTAAGACCATTGCCCATTCCGGAACAGCCATGGAGAAAGATTTCTATGGACTTTATTGTAGACTTACCACCCTCAGAAGGGTTCACTACCATCTTGGTAGTAGTTGACCGTCTCTCTAAAATGGCCCACTTCCTGCCCATGATAAGCACACCCTCTGCGGTAGATACCGCCAACATATTTATTAAGGAAATAGTCAGGCTGCACGGATTACCAGACAATATTGTGTCAGACAGAGGAGCACAATTCACGTCCAGGTTTTGGAGAGATCTTTGTAAATCCTTATCCATTGAGGTATGTCTATCATCTGCCTATCACCCTCAGAGCAATGGTCAGACTGAAAAAACAAACCAGACTTTGGAGCAATATCTGCAGTGTTTCTGTACCTGCTCTCAAGATGACTGGGTATCGCTCCTCCCTTGTGCAGAATTTGCCTATAATAACTCCCTGCATGCTGCCACTAACCAATCTCCATTCTGGGCTAACTATGGGTTTCATCCCTCTTTCCTACCCAATACCATTCCAGAGGCATCAGTCCCTACAGTCCAGGATCGGGAAAAATTTTATTCAAGCTAACTACCAGCGACTTCAGTAGGCAATGCAGGAGGCTCAGGAAAGCTACAAGAAATTCCATGAAAAAGGGGAGAGAGGAAGTCCTGCTTTTCAGGTAGGAGAAAAGGTGTGGTTATCGGCCGTTAATCTTAAACTTTCTTGCCCTTCTCGGAAATTTGGACCAAAATTTATTGGCCCTTTTGAAGTCAAGAGGATAATTAATCCAGTAGCCTTTGAACTGGCATTACCAGACTCCTATAGAATCCACCCGCTAATCCACGTTTCTCTTCTCAAACCAGCGGTTCCCAGCCCTTTTCCTGGAAGGGAAGAATTGCCACCACCTCCAGTGTTGGTGGAGGGTGAAGCAGAATTTGAAGTGGAAGCCATCATGGATGCAGGAAAAGAGGTACGCAAGTCCAGTACCTAATTAAATGGAAGGGTTACCCCCCGGAAGATATTTCTTGGGAACCTTACTGCAATATACATGCTCCAAGAGTGTTACAAGACTTTAACAGGAGACATCCTAAGAAAGTGGCCCGTTTGGGAATCTGGAGGCTGCCCCTTGGGGGGGGGGGCACTGTCAGGGAAATGGCCGTGGAAGTACTGGTAATCTTGCCAGTAGAAGAAATGGACGCCATAGGCACATCGTGTGACAGGTGGATTCCCCTGCTAGCCTATCAAATGATGCCACTGTCTGACCCAAATTGCTGGATTGTCGTCAGCTTCCTGTACTCCTGAACCTCTGTGTTACCTTATGGATCTCCTGTTCTTGACCCGGCTCGTTCCAGACCTGTTGAACTCCTCTCCTGGCTCATCCCCTGGCTTGCTCCTTGACCTTCCTTCTGCTGATTATCCGTGCATGACCCCGGCTTTGCTATATGGACTTTGCCTTTGCCTGATAACCTGTGCATGACCCCGGCTTGCTATATGGACTTTGCCTCTGCCTGATAACCTGTGCATGACCCCGGCTTGCTATATGGACTTTGCCTCTGCCTGATTACATGTGCATGACCTCGGCTTGCTATAATGACTTTGCTCCTGCTTGATACCAGTTTATGACCTCAGCTTACTTCACGGACTTGCTCTTGCTTCTGGCCATCCTGTGTTTGACCCTCAGCCAGGCGTCCACTGGCCATCCTGTGTTTGACCCTCAGCCGGGCGTCCACTGGCCATCCTGTGTTTGACCCTCAGCCGGGCGTCCACTGGCCATCCTGTGTTTGACCCTCAGCCGGGTGTCCACTGGCCATCCTGTGTTTGACCCTCAGCCGGGTGTCCACTGCTGTCCTCTAAAGCACGGTCTATTCCAAGCACAGCTTGAAGTTCCTGACCACCTGTGCACCACCACACCCTGGCAGTCCTCACAAGGTGACGCTCTTCTGGACCCATCCAGATCCTGCCGGCAACCCGTGCTACTTTGGGCTGTATACCTTCTATGGCACTTTCAGAGGTATACCGCACCTAGCCGCAAGGGGAGCCCCTCTCTGCAGTTACAGTGTATGCAGTATATATATATATATATATATATATATTGTGAGGGGGTTAGCTCGGCAGCGGGTGTGTGTGACCCCCGGGATGGGCTCCCCACACAAAACAGGCCCAGCAAACGGAGGTTGTGGTTTTCAAAATCAAAAAGGTGCGGTTTATTTTCTATTTACAGTGACAAAACACAGCAAAGCAAAAGAAACATAACCAAAATAAATCCTGGTCAAGTTGACCTCTGACTAAACATACAGGTTTCCTAACTAACAACTGGGATCAGCCTAGTGCTGTCCTAGTCCCTAAGTCCCTGGTTTTAAATGTCCAAGCAAATAGCCACACAGGCTTTTTCTCACCGCACAGGGGTTCACTCTCCCTAGACAGTCCACACAGGTCTGGTTCCAGGCATGAGCTAACATCTAATGAAGCTGGGAGTTCTTATAGAGGCCTAAATGAGCTGACAAGCTTCAGCTGGTCTCATCAACTCCCTGTCTGCACGACGCCCAGCCCTCTCCCTAGAGGTATGAGTCATCCATGAGCCCACTAGCCTTATACAACTCTCCACCTAGTTGTATAAGTCGGCGTAAAGCCTGAATCTGGGCGAAATATATCTACCCCCCTGGATGCAACCAGGTGACTTTACCTTCCTGCTGTCACATACCCCCCCTCTTGTTTTAACCTCGGGGTTGGAACACCAGCAATCAGGCATTCATGTACTCGAGACAAAGCATCCACATTCCCCATTTGAACGCCAGGGCGATGCTTTACTGTGAAGTTGAATTCCTGGAGGGCCAGGAACCACCTATTCACTCTTCTATTTGTTTCCTTGTTTTGAGCCATCAACTTTAACGGAGCGTGATCCGTAACCATGTCAAAGTGCCTACCTAGCAGGTAGTACCGAAGGGAATCTAGAGCCCACTTCACCGCTAAACACTCCTTTTCAACGGTGGCGTAATTTACCTCATGGGACTTCAACTTCCTGCTGAGGTAAATGACTGGGTGCTCTTCCCCGTTCCAGACCTGGGACAATACTGCTCCTAACCCCACATCTGACGCATCACTTTGTACGACAAAGTCTTTAGAGAAGTCGGGTGAGTACAACACTGGCTGGCTACATAAGGCTTGTTTCAAGAATTGGAATGCTGCCTCAGCCTCGGGGGTCCATTTAATCATGACCGACCCTTTCCCCTTCGTCAGGTTGGTTAGGGGCACAGCCTTAGAAGCAAAGTGGGGAATGAATCGCCGATAATACCCAGCGATTCCCAGAAAGGCTCGTACCTGCTTCTTGCTGTTGGGACGTGGCCAACTCTGGATGGCCTCGACTTTGTTGAGTTGGGGTTTTATTACTCCCCTCCCAATGGTGTACCCAAGATATTTGGCCTCCTCCTGCCCAATGGTACACTTCTTGGGGTTAGCCGTAAACCCCGCTTCCCGAACAGAGTCCAGGACTGCTTGCACTTTTGGCAGATGTGAGGCCCAATCTGTGCTATGGACAATTACGTCATCCAGGTAAGCCGCAGCATACTTCCGATGGGGCCTCAGCATCTGGTCCATTTTCCGCTGGAATGTGGCCGGCGCATTCTGTAACCCGAACGGCATTCTTTTATATTGGAACGCCCCGTCTGGGGTTACAAATGCGGTTTTCTCTTTGGCCGACTTGGCCAGGGGGATTTGCCAATACCCTTTTGTGAGGTCAAGAGTCGTCATGTATCGGGCTGTTCCCAGCCGGTCGATCAACTCATCTATACGTGGCATGGGGTAGGTGTCAAATTTTGTAACTTTGTTCAACTGACGAAAATCGTTACAAAATCGCCAGCTCCCATCCGGTTTAGGCACCAACACGATGGGACTAGACCAATCACTTTGGGACTCCTCTATCACCCCTAAGTTCAGCATTTTCTGTACTTCCTCCCGTATTGCCTCCCGTCGAGCCTCTGGGATCCGATAGGGTTTTAACTTCACCCTTTCACCGGGCGGGGTAATGATGTCATGCTCTACCCCAGATGTTTGTCCCGGCAGCTCAGAGAATACCTCCTTGTTGCGAAGCACAAACTCCTTAACCTCCTGTTGTTGGGGTTGTGACAAGGTGGCTGCTATTCCAACCTCAGGAATCACGCAACCAGTTTGAGCTGGTGACCAAGTGTCTGCGACTAGGGACTCTCTATCCCTCCAGGCTTTCAACAGATTAACGTGATAGATCTGTTCGGGCTTTCGCCTTCCTGGTTGTCTGACCTTGTAATTCACTTCGCTCACTTTTTCCATTATCTCATAGGGGCCTTGCCATTTGGCAAGGAATTTACTTTCAACCGTAGGGACAAGTACCAATATCCTATCCCCCGGGGAAAAGGTACGGGTCTTGGCTCCACGGTTGTACACTCTCTGCTGTGCCAACTGCGCTTGGGCCAAATGTTCCTTCACGATGGGCATTACCTGTGCAATTCGATCTTGCATCAGGGCGACATGCTCAATCACACTCCTGTGGGGAGAACTCTCACTTTCCCAAGTTTCCTTGGCAATATCCAACAGCCCTCTTGGGTGTCTCCCATACAGTAACTCAAAGGGGGAGAATCCCGTAGAGGATTGGGGCACCTCCCTAATAGCAAACATCAAATAAGGAAGTAAACAGTCCCAATCCTTTCCATCTCTATCCACCACTTTCTTCAACATTTGTTTTAGGGTTTTGTTGAATCTTTCAACCAGCCCATCGGTTTGGGGGTGATACACAGACGTACGCAATTGCGTCACTTTGAACAATTTACACAGCTCTTTCATAACCCGGGACATAAAGGGTGTACCTTGGTCCGTAAGCAGTTCTTTACAAATACCCACCCGGCTAAAAACAAGAGATAGCTCTTTGGCTATGGTTTTGGCCGAGGTATTTCGGAGAGGGATCGCTTCTGGATAACGGGTGGCATAGTCCATTATAACTAATATGTACTGGTGCCCCCTAGCGGACTTGATTATAGGACCTACCAAATCCATGGCGATCCTCTCAAACTAGACCTCAATGATGGGTAGAGGGACCAGCGGGCTACGGAAATGTGGCATCGGGGCCAACCTCTGACACACAGGGCAGGAGGAACAATAATTTTCTACGTCCTTCATCACCCCCGGCCAATAGAATCTCTGTAATACCCTCTCTCGGGTTTTCTCTGTCCCCAGATGACCTCCAAGAATGTGCCCATGGGCCAACTCCAACACCAACTTCCTGTAAGGTTTGGGCACCACAAGCTGCTCAACGGTTTCTTCTGCCCTTTTTGCCACCCGATACAGTAGGTCCTTCTCTACGCTGAAGTATGGGTAAGTGCAGGTATTATCTGGGTTCACTAACTCGCCATCTATTTTCACTACGTTTTCCCGTGCCTTTATTAGGGCGGGGTCTTTCAACTGTTCTGTGGCAAAGTTTTCCCTGTGAACCTCAAGATCAGAAAACTCCACAGACGGTAGGTTTTCGTCTGAGGAGGTGGGCTCCTCTCCAGTTTCTTGAGTCTCCCCTGCCAATACTGATAAGGGAAATTCCGGAGAGTCCTCACCACTCTCAGGGGAGTTCTGGCTATCACATTCCTGGTACATAGGGGCACCAGTGAGGGGCTCAGGATCATCCCACAGTTCCCAGAACTTCGGAAAATCCCTTCCCACAATGGCGTCATACGGTAACTGAGATACTAAGCCCACTGGATGAGAGAGGGTACCTTTGGGGGTCTCGAAACACACTGTAGTCACTGGATACTCTCGGGTGTCCCCATGCACACAAATAACAGCTACCTTGCTATTCCCAGAGACCTCTGTTTTAACTAACTCAGCCTTTATCAGGGTCACAAGGCTACCTGAATCCAGCAATACCACAACATTTCTACCATTAACACACATTTTGCATAAATGTTTCTCAGTTCCTCGAATGGCAGTGCATGCGACTGTCGCACACAGCGACTGACGTCTGCCCGTCAGAAAGTCACACTGCATGGGTTCCTCCACAACCGGGCAATTGGCTGCAATATGTCCCGCTTGCCGGCAGCGGTAGCAAACGATCCTTCTTGCCGCCTCTTGAGCTGCTGATTTCCCAGGCTGTTCTCGCCAAACTTGGGGTAGAGCTCCCACCCTCTCACTCTCTCCACCCTTACCCCTTGGAATCCTCTTATCCGCCCCTGGGGATGGTCTGGTCTTAGGGTGGAAAGTCCGAGTGTCTCTGGAAGAGGCCGTCAGGTTCTCTGTAGCCAAGTATTTCTCCACACGATCCACAAGACCATCGGCCGTCTCTGGGTCTCCATGGCTTACCCACTTTTGGATGGCAGTAGGAAGAGCTCTCAAAAACCGATCCATTACAACACGTTCCACAATCTTTGGTGCGGACAAAGTCTCTGGCTGTAGCCACTTTCTGCTCAGGTGAATGAGATCATACATTTGAGACCTGGGGGGTTTTCCAAGCTGGAAAGTCCAGTTATGCACACGCTGAGCCCGGACAGCCTGGGTGACACCCAGCCTTGCCAATATTTCAGCTTTTAGCATCACATAGTCTTTTGCTTGGTCAGGCTCTAGGTCATAGTAAGCCTTCTGCGATTCACCAGTTAACAGAGGAGCCACCAGTCCAGCCCACTGCTCCTCAGGCCACTTTTCTCTTTCAGCAGTCCTTTCAAATGTGGTCAAAAATACCTCTGGATCATCCTCTCCAGTCATTTTTGTCAATAAACGACTCACCCCAAAGGACGCGGTATTAGTGGGACGGCTTTCCTCACTGGTCTGCGGACGTTGCTGCATTACTGCTTCCATTTGTTGTAGTCTCTGCTCTTGCTTCTGTAACAGGTCTATGAAGCGGGCCTCAGATTGCTGCTGGGCTTGTTGATGAGCTTGCTGATGGGCTGCAAGGCTCCTTTGCAAACCTGCATTTGTCTGCTGTTGATTGGCATTTGCTAGAGCCAGCTGTTTCAGTATCTCCTCCATGCTGGCTTAAAAAAAACTGCCACTGGTTCTCCACCAACTGTGAGGGGGTTAGCTCGGCAGCGGGTGTGTGTGACCCCCGGGATGGGCTCCCCACACAAAACAGGCCCAGCAAACGGAGGTTGTGGTTTTCAAAATCAAAAAGGTGCGGTTTATTTTCTATTTACAGTGACAAAACACAGCAAAGCAAAAGAAACATAACCAAAATAAATCCTGGTCAAGTTGACCTCTGACTAAACATACAGGTTTCCTAACTAACAACTGGGATCAGCCTAGTGCTGTCCTAGTCCCTAAGTCCCTGGTTTTAAATGTCCAAGCAAATAGCCACACAGGCTTTTTCTCACCGCACAGGGGTTCACTCTCCCTAGACAGTCCACACAGGTCTGGTTCCAGGCATGAGCTAACATCTAATGAAGCTGGGAGTTCTTATAGAGGCCTAAATGAGCTGACAAGCTTCAGCTGGTCTCATCAACTCCCTGTCTGCACGACGCCCAGCCCTCTCCCTAGAGGTATGAGTCATCCATGAGCCCACTAGCCTTATACAACTCTCCACCTAGTTGTATAAGTCGGCGTAAAGCCTGAATCTGGGCAAAATATATCTACCCCCCTGGATGCAACCAGGTGACTTTACCTTCCTGCTGTCACAATATGCATCCCAGGTGTTGTGTGTGTGTGTGTGTATATACATATATATATATATATATATATATATATATATATTGTGAGGGGGTTAACTCGGTAGCGGGTGTGTGTGACCCCCTGGTTGGGCTCCCCACACAAAAACAGGGCCAGCAGACGGAGGTTGTGGTTTTCAAAATCAAAAGGTGCGGTTTATTTCTCTATGTACAGTGACAAAACACAGCAAAGCCAAAAAGAAACATAAACAAAATAAATCCTGGTCAGTTTGACCTCTGACTAAACATGCAGGTTTCCTAAACTAACAACTGGGATCAGCCTGGTGCTGTCCTAGTCCCTAAGTCCCTGGTTTAGTAAAAGTCCAAACAAATAGCCACACAGGCTTTGCCTCACCGCACAGGGGTTCACTCTCCCTAGACAGTCCACACAGGTCTGGTTCCAGGCATGAGCTAACACCTAATGAATCTGGGAGTTCTTATAGAGGCCTAAATGAGCTAAATAAGCTTCAGCTGGTCTCATCAACTCCCTGCCTCACGACGCCCAGCACTCTCCCTAGAGGTATGAGTCATTCATGAGCCCACTAGCCTCAGCTGGGCTTCATCAACTCCCTAGTTGTATAAGTCGGCATAAAGCCTGAATCTGGGAGAAATATATCTACCCCCCTGGATGCAACCAGGTGACTTTACCTTCCTGCTGTCACATACCCCCCCCTCTTGTTTTAACCTTGGGGTTGGAACACCAGCAATCAGGCATTCATGTACTCGAGACAAAGCATCCACATTCCCCATTTGAACGCCAGGGCGATGCTTTACTGTGAAGTTGAATTCCTGTAGGGCCAGGAACCACCTATTCACTCTTCTATTTGTCTCCTTGTTTTGAGCCATCCACTTTAACGGAGCGTGATCCGTAACCATGTCAAAGTGCCTACCTAGCAGATAGTACCGAAGGGAATCTAGAGCCCACTTCACCGCTAAACACTCCTTTTCAACCGTGGCGTAATTTACCTCATGGGACTTCAACTTCCTGCTGAGGTAAATGACTGGGTGCTCTTCCCCGTTCCAGACCTGGGACAATACTGCTCCTAACCCCACATCTGACGCATCACTTTGTACGACAAAGTCTTTAGAGAAGTCGGGTGAGTACAACACTGGCTGGCTACATAAGGCTTGTTTCAAGAATTGGAATGCTGCCTCCGCCTCGGGGGTCCATTTAATCATGACCGACCCTTTCCCTTTCGTCAGGTTGGTTAGGGGCACAGCCTTAGAAGCAAAGTGGGGAATGAAGCGCCGATAATAACCCGCGATTCCCAGAAAGGCTCGTACCTGCTTCTTGCTGTTGGGACGTGGCCAACTCTGGATGGCCTCGACTTTGTTGAGTTGGGGTTTTATTACTCCCCTGCCAATGGTGTACCCAAGATATTTGGCCTCCTCCTGCCCAATGGTACACTTCTTGGGGTTAGCCGTAAACCCCGCTTCCCGGATAGAGTCTAGGACTGCTTGCACTTTTGGCAGATGTGAGGCCCAATCTGTGCTATGGACAATTACGTCATCCAGGTAAGCCGCAGCATACTTCCGATGGGGCCTCAGTATCTGGTCCATTTTCCGCTGGAATGTGGCCGGCGCATTCTGTAACCCGAACGGCATTCTCTTATATTGGAACGCCCCGTCTGGGGTTACAAATGCGGTTTTCTCTTTGGCCGACTTGGCCAGGGGAATTTGCCAATACCCTTTTGTGAGGTCAAGAGTCGTCATGTATCGGGCTGTTCCCAGCCGGTCGATCAACTCATCTATACGTGGCATGGGGTAGGTGTCAAATTTTGTAACTTTGTTCAACTGACGAAAATCGTTACAAAATCGCCAGCTCCCATCCGGTTTAGGCACCAACACAATGGGACTAGACCAATCACTTTGGGACTCCTCTATCACCCCTAAGTTCAGCATTTTCTGTACTTCCTCCCGTATTGCCTCCCGTCGGGCCTCTGGGATCCGATAGGGTTTTAACTTCACCCTTTCACCGGGCGGGGTAATAATATCATGCTCTACCCCAGATGTTTGTCCCGGCAGCTCAGAGAACACCTCCTTGTTGCGAAGCACAAACTCCTTAACCTCCTGTTGTTGGGGTTGTGACAAGGTGGCTGCTATTCCAACCTCCGGAATCACGCAACCAGTTTGAGCTGGTGACCAAGTTTCTGCGACTAGGGACTCTCTATCCCTCCAGGCTTTCAACAGATTAACGTGATATATCTGTTCGGGCTTTCGCCTTCCTGGTTGTCTGACCTTGTAATTCACTTCGCTCACTTTTTCCATTATCTCGTAGGGGCCTTGCCATTTGGCAAGGAATTTACTTTCAACCGTAGGGACAAGTACCAATATCCTATCCCCCGGGGAAAAGGTACGGGTCTTTGCTCCACGGTTGTACACTCTCTGCTGTGCCAACTGCGCTTGGGCCAAATGTTCCTTCACGATGGGCATTACCTGTGCAATTCGATCTTGCATCAGGGCGACATGCTCAATCACACTCCTGTGGGGAGAACTCTCACTTTCCCAAGTTTCCTTGGCAATATCCAACAGCCCTCTTGGGCGTCTCCCATACAGTAACTCAAAGGGGGAGAATCCCGTAGAGGATTGGGGCACCTCCCTAATAGCAAACATCAAATAAGGAAGTAGACAGTCCCAATCCTTTCCATCTCTATCCACCACTTTCTTCAACATTTGTTTTAGGGTTTTGTTGAATCTTTCAACCAGCCCATCGGTTTGGGGGTGATACACAGATGTACGCAATTGCGTCACTTTGAGCAATTTACACAGCTCTTTCATAACCCGGGACATAAAGGGTGTACCTTGGTCCGTAAGCAGTTCTTTACAAATACCCACCCGGCTAAAAACAAGAGATAGCTCTTTGGCTATGGTTTTGGCCGAGGTATTTCTGAGAGGGATCGCTTCTGGATAACGGGTGGCATAGTCCATTATAACCAATATGTACTGGTGCCCCCTAGCGGACTTGATTATAGGACCTACCAAATCCATTGCGATTCTCTCAAACGGGACCTCAATGATGGGTAGAGGGACCAGCGGGCTACGGAAATGTGGCATCGGGGCCGACCTCTGACACACAGGGCAGGAGGAACAATAATTTTCTATGTCCTTCATCACCCCAGGCCAATAGAATCTCTGTAATACCCTCTCTCGGGTTTTCTCTGTCCCCAGATGACCTCCAAGAATGTGCCCATGGGCCAACTCCAACACCAACTTCCTGTAAGGTTTGGGCACCACAAGCTGTTCAACGGTTTCTTCTGCCCTTTTTGCCACCCGATACAGTAGGTCCTTCTCTACGCTGAAGTATGGGTAAGTGCAGGTATTATCTGGGTTCACTAACTCGCCATCTATTTCCACTACGTTTTCCCGTGCCTTTATTAGGGTGGGGTCTTTTAACTGTTCTGTGGCAAAATTTTCCCTGTGAACCTCCAGATCAGAAAACTCCACAGACGGTAGGTTTTCGTCTGAGGAGGTGGGCTCCTCTCCAGTTTCTTGAGTCTCCCCTGCCAATACTGACAAGGGAAATTCTGGAGAGTCCTCACCACTCTCAGAGGAGTTCTGGCTATCACATTCCTGGTACATAGGGGCACCAGTGGGGGGCTCAGGATCATCCCACAGTTCCCAGAACTTCGGAAAATCCCTTCCCACAATGGCATCATGCGGTAATTGAGATACTAACCCCACTGGATGAGAGAGGGTACCTTTGGGGGTCTCGAAACACACTGTAGTCACTGGATACTCTCGGGTGTCCCCATGCACACAAATAACAGCTACCTTGCTATTCCCAGAGACCTCTGTTTTAACTAATTCAGCCTTTATCAGGGTCACAAGGCTACCTGAATCTAGTAATACCACAACATTTCTACCATTAATACACATTTTGCATAAATGTTTCTCAGTTCCCCGAATGGCAGTGCATGCGACTGTCGCACACAGCGACTGACGTCTGTCCATCAGAAAGTCACATTGCATGGGTTCCTCCACAACCGGGCAATTTGCTGCAATATGTCCCGCTTGCCGGCAGCGGTAGCAAACAATCCATTTGGCTGCCTCTTGAGCCCCTGACTTCCCAGGCTGTTCTCGCCAAACTTTGGGTAGAGCTCCCACCCTCTCACTCTCTCCACCCTCACCCCTTGGAATCCTCTTATCCGCCCCTGGGGATGGTCTGGTCTTAGGGTGGAAAGTCCGAGAGTCTCTGGAAGAGGCCGTCAGGTTCTCTGTAGCCAAGTATTTCTCTACACGATCCACAAGACCACCGGCCGTCTCTGGGTCTCCATGGCTTACCCACTTTTGGATGGCAGTAGGAAGAGCTCTCAAAAACCGATCCATTACAACACGTTCCACAATCTCTGGTGCGGACAAAGTCTCTGGCTGTAGCCACTTCCTGCTCAGGTGAATGAGATCATACATTTGAGACCTGGGGGGTTTTCCAAGCTGGAAAGTCCAGTTATGCACACGCTGAGCCCGGACAGCCTGGGTGACACCCAGCCTTGCCAAAATTTCAGCTTTTAGCATCACATAGTCTTTTGCTTGGTCAGGCTCTAGGTCATAGTAAGCCTTCTGCGATTCACCAGTTAACAGAGGAGCCACCAGTCCAGCCCACTGCTCCTCAGGCCACTTTTCTCTTTCAGCAGTCCTTTCAAATGTGGTCAAAAATACCTCTGGATCATCCTCTCCAGTCATTTTTGTCAATAAACGACTCACCCCAAAGGACGCGGTATTAGTGGGACGGCTTTCCTCACTGGTCTGCGGACGTTGCTGCATTACTGCTTCCATTTGTTGTAGTCTCTGCTCTTGCTTCTGTAACAGGTCTATGAAGCGGGCCTCAGATTGCTGCTGGGCTTGTTGATGAGCTTGCTGCTGGGCTGCAAGGCTCCTTTGCAAACCTGCATTTGTCTGCTGTTGATTGGCATTTGCTAGAGCCAGCTGTTTCAGTATCTCCTCCATGCTGGCTTAAAAAAAACTGCCACTAGTTCTCCACCAACTGTGAGGGGGTTAACTCGGTAGCGGGTGTGTGTGACCCCCTGGTTGGGCTCCCCACACAAAAACAGGGCCAGCAGACGGAGGTTGTGGTTTTCAAAATCAAAAGGTGCGGTTTATTTCTCTATGTACAGTGACAAAACACAGCAAAGCCAAAAAGAAACATAAACAAAATAAATCCTGGTCAGTTTGACCTCTGACTAAACATGCAGGTTTCCTAAACTAACAACTGGGATCAGCCTGGTGCTGTCCTAGTCCCTAAGTCCCTGGTTTAGTAAAAGTCCAAACAAATAGCCACACAGGCTTTGCCTCACCGCACAGGGGTTCACTCTCCCTAGACAGTCCACACAGGTCTGGTTCCAGGCATGAGCTAACACCTAATGAATCTGGGAGTTCTTATAGAGGCCTAAATGAGCTAAATAAGCTTCAGCTGGTCTCATCAACTCCCTGCCTCACGACGCCCAGCACTCTCCCTAGAGGTATGAGTCATTCATGAGCCCACTAGCCTCAGCTGGGCTTCATCAACTCCCTAGTTGTATAAGTCGGCATAAAGCCTGAATCTGGGAGAAATATATCTACCCCCCTGGATGCAACCAGGTGACTTTACCTTCCTGCTGTCACAATATATATATATATATATACAAATTTGCTAAATACAATTGTCATTGGGACAGAAAGTGAGGTGAAATCTTCTGAACAGGTGCACAGACAGCAAAACAAATGCTACAGGGGTGATAACCCTTCCCTATGTTTTCCAAAAAGCTTAAAAATTGATTTTTTTGGCTGGAGTTACACTTAAAAAATGCTCCTGTTCCAAATTACAAACAGATTCGACTTAAGAACAAACCTACAGTCCCTGTCTTGTTTGCACCGCCTGTATACTGCTGTTCAGAGTATATAGGGCCTGGGGGCCCCACGCCTTTCCTTTTTTTTATTTGGGTGCGGGGTTCCCCTTAATATCCATACAAGACCCAAAGGGGCTGATAATGGGCTGGGGGGGATAACCATGCCCTTTTTCTCAATGATTTTCATCCATAGTGCCGGGACCAGACATGACATTAAAGCCGCAAGCAGTTTTAAATGACTTTTTTTCCTTCAGAAATTGCATTTAGTGCAGGGACAGTTCTAAGCACGGGAAACACGTGCCACTTTACAGGCATACTATAGACACCCCCCCAGGCACGATATTTAAAGGAATATTTCACTTTTATTTTTTCACTTTAACCCCTTCCATACCGGGCTATAGCAAAATGACGCCGGCAGGAACCCTCTCTCCCTCCAGGTGGACGTCATATGACGTCCTGGGTTTGAGGGGGGATATCTGAATGATGCCTGCAGCTAGAGGCATCATTCAGATATCCTTTTTTTCAGCCGGCGATCCTGCGCACCATAAGAACGATCATAGCGGCGGTTCCACCGCTTGATCGTTCTTATAGGCGGCGGGAGGGGACATCCCCCCTTCCGCCGCCATCCAGTGCTTCTCCGGGCTCTCCCGTGCGATCGGGGACCCGGAGAGAATCGTCGGCGCCGGTGGTGGGTCACGTGATGAGCATAGAGATGACTGGTGACCAGATGGTCACCAGTCATCTCTATGATCGTCGGAGGCCCGGGCGTGATGTGATGACGTCACGCCCGGGTCCTCAAATGTAAACAAAGCCGCCATTGCGGCTGTAAGTATGAGATCGTGAAAAAAAATTCACTGATCTCATGCTTTCCAGCCTGGAGGAGAGATGTGGGGTCTTATTGAAAAGAGGACCTGTCACACACATTCCTATTACAAGAGATGTTTACATTCCTTGTAATAGGAATAAAAGTGATAAAAAAAAAAAAAAGTGTAAAAAAAAAAGTAAAAAAATAAAAAAATTTTTTTTAAAAACGCCCGTCCCCAATAGCTCGCGCTTAGAAGCGAACACACACGTAAGTCCCGCCCGCATATGTAAACGCCGTTCAAACCACACATGTGAGGTATCGCCGCGTGTGTTAGAGCACATGCAACAATTCTAGCACTAGACCTCCTCTCTAACTCTAACCTGGTAACCTGTAAAAAATTTCAACGCGTCGCCTATGGAGATTTTTAAGTACCGAAGTTTGGCGCCATTCCATGAGTGTGCGCAATTTTAAAGCGTGACATGTTAGGTATCTTTTTACTCGGCGTAACATAAGCTTTCATATTTTACAAAAAAATTGGGCTAACTTTAAAAAAGGCGTTTGAAAAATTACTGCGCAAATACCGTGCAAGATAAAAAGTTGCAACGACCGTCATTTTTTTCCTTAGGGTGTAGAGTACTTTTCCCACTAGAAATTGTTTGGATATATTTGTCCAAGTCCTCTCCAAATAGCCGCTCCCCATGAAAAGGGAACCCAGTTAGGAGGTTTTTACATGGTGCTTCAGCTGACCAATTTTTTAACCACAGGATTCTACGCATATGCACAAGCATAAGCGTAAGGCGAATAGAATCTGTAATAGCATCTATGGCAAAAACATAATGCTTTTGGTAGTTCAGCCAAATCCCGAGCTTGTTGTGCAGGAAGCTCTCTAAGGGCCTGTTTAAATTGGTCCTTTAGGGATTGACAGATGCCTATTGCAGAGACTGCAGGCTGAGTAACGGCACCTGCCATGGAAAAGGTAGCCTTTAACAGGGATTCCAACTTTTTATCTGTTGGATCCTTAAGCATTGTATACAGGACAAGTTAGGCTTTTATTCACACTGGAAATCGCAGCGTCAACTGCTGGTACTTTCCATTTTTTGGAGAATTTCTCCTCCAAAGGATAGAGAATTGAAAATCTCTTAGGAGGGAGAAAATGCTTATCCGGGTGATCCCATTCATGAAAAATAAGCTGTTCTAGTAATGCATGTGCAGGAATAGAATGCAAAGGCTGAGAAGGTTTGGAATTTCACAACAGCATATGCTTTCCCACCTCGTCCACTCATATTGAAATTCTTCCTGAGACTCCTAAAGGGAATCAGTACAGGTGGTGGCGGTCTTGCCATACTGGCCAAAGAGACCTTGATCCCCCTAGCAATGCACCTCAGTGTGGCCCCTCCAATCAGGATTCCTCCTTTTCCACAACTTCAGACTCAGCGAGAGTTAGCTCATCTAAATCCGTAGAATCTGGATCTTCAAGTATGGAGGATGAAAGGCAGATATCCAAGTCTCTAGGGTGTTCTCAAGAGGTCATATCAACATTGCTTGGATCCATAAAGCCGACAACGAATGTCATATATTCAAGGGTCTGGGAAAAGTTCCTATCATACGCTACTGGGAAAGGTGTCGACCCAGTTTCTCCTTCTACCACCAATATACTGTTTTTTTTTTCAAACTGGCCTTGATCTAGGGCTCGGCCTCAGCTCCCTTAAAGTGGTTGTAAACTCTTGCAAACCACTTTTCACTACAGGTAAGCCTATAATAAGGCTTACCTGTAGGCACCGTGGATATCTTCTAAACATGCACGGTTTAGGAGATATCCACTGTATCAGCATGTGCCGACATCATCGGCACATGCACACTGAAGCAACGGCTCGTTCGTGCCATTGCTTCAGCTGATGCATCAGGAAGTGCTCAGTGGAAAAAACATTGCTGGCTGAGCTGGTGCACGTCTGTGTACGCCGGTGCGTGTGCGCGATTCTTGGCGCCAAACGGCCTATTTAAACAGGATATGCAGATAAGGCCAGTGCTGTCGGATCTGCTGCTTCCTGTGACCCCTGCTCCTGTTAATCTGCTTTTGTGATCTGCTTCCTGAATGACCCAGCTTGACCTTTGGACTTCTCTTGCTTTCTGCCTGCACCTGACCTTGGCTCACCTCTGACCTTGAATCTGCCTGCTCCTTTGGATACCACGCTGCCCGCCAGTTATTAACCCGGCCTGTGACCCGACCTGCCTGCCTCTAGCACCTGCTCCTGCCTCCCCTGTCTGTGTGGGATCCAGCCTGCCTGCTCTGGCCTGTATCCACACCCCTCTGGACTGTTCTACTATCTGCCAGACCCGGCATCTGGGTGTGTGTGTGTGTGTGACCGGATACGGGTGTTCCAGACACCAGCCTGCCTGCTGTTCTGGTTCCTTTTCCCAGCTGGTCTTCTTCTCTGCAGCATTAGGAACCTCGGAGCAGCCTTTCTAACAGCTGACCAGGCACTCATACCATTCTGCATTCCCGTGACACTTGTCTGCTCTACCAGGGGCCGTGAGTCAGATACGTAAGGGAGGTCTTCCTCTGCACTCCCGGGTTCATCAGTCAAGTACGTAGGAACTTGACATGATGTGCCATGACCGGCAGCTCCCTCACGTATGCGTGGCGGGAGTGACGTCATCGCGGCTCTGGCCAATCACAGCGCCGGAGCACGTGAACCCGGAAGCAACATTCCAGAGATATGTCACCAGTCATAGCGGTGTACGGGAACCACTGCATCAGCTTCGATCTAAGGTAAGTATTTCGTAATCAGCTAGTATGCGATGCATACTAGCTTATTATGCCTTTGTCTTGCAGGTTTTTTATTGGATGGGTTTACAACCACTTTAAGGTTCAGGTAGCAGCAATTTCGGCGGCAACTAACACAAGATGGGAAAAAATTAAACAAAGAGGGGTGCTAGACTAAGTGCAGCATTAAAAGTGGATTTAATAATTGAAAACAAATTGGCAACTCAGAAGAAGGTGAGAAATCTTACAGGCATTTTGGTTGTGTAAGTAGTCTGAAGAAAAAGCGGTCGCTTCGAAATGCATTACTGATCTGTACACGTCCAGCATACCCTCCCTATGACGTCATTTCCCGCCAGACACAAGTTTGTAGTTCAAGCTGGTTACAGCGGCGTCTGGCCACTTCTTGGTTCCATCTGCTCACACAGCCGAGTCCACAGCGGCCATAGGACGCCTTGGAGAAGCTGGTGCAATGACGCTTACACAACCAAAATGCCTGTGATTTCTCACCTTCTTGTGAGTTGCCATCTTGTTTTTAATTATTAAATCCACTTTTAATGCTGCACTTAGTCTGGTGCCCCTCTCTGTTATATTTTCACTCACAGAGTATATTGCATCGCTCCAGGGTGCCGCCTCCTAGTGCAATTTTACCACAAACTTTCAACATTAACTTTTCCTTGTCAAAAAGTTTTATTGATTACACATAAAAATAAAAGTACAGTACTTTATTATAGTAGCTTATTCAAGGATATAGATGAATAAGCTCTATCTTGAACAATAAAATTTACACACACACACACACACGTAGCGGGTGGTTACATTTAGGGGGAAGCATCTGAGTGGTAACTAGGCTCAGATGCACTAATTGTCAGGTTTCATGGAGCTGTTGCCATGGGCCCGGGTTGAACCGCAGTACAAGGTTGTGCCTTTTTTTGTTCGCTCTTGGCAGCAGTATGGCGGGGAACCTGCTGTGCCTGTCGGGAGATGATATAAAAAGGGGGCGGCCATCTTCCAGAGGGCTGGGTTCCGCGCTCAGGCACCTTAGGCCTGGCTGCGTGTGTGTCGCCTCCGGGTGCCCTAGGCCCGGAGGCCTGGTCGGGTTGTTTCTGGGTGCCCTTGGCCCAGAGACGGAGCTGCTGTTCCAACCCAGACACCTTCAGTCTGGGGTGAGGTACTTTGGAGAAAGGCCCGGAGCCTAGCAGCCTTCGGCTGGGATCCGCTGGGGACCAAGACTCCCAGGGATCTGCCTTGTGAGGGGACCCGTATCCAGGACGAGGAGGCCAGGGAAGTGACCCTTTCTGAAGACCAAGCGCAGAGTCGTGGTGACAGATGGGGCCTCTGGTAACTCTCCGGAGGGATGTTCTTGTCCTAAAAAGGGGCCAGTTTACTAAAGGAGGGAAGTGCATGTTCTTTATGTCACAGTGTTAGTGACACTACGCACACAAGGTCAGTGGCAGTGACTTTCATCTTTTTCACCCGGTCAGTGGCAGTGACCAACTTTATGGTCTGTGGCAGAGACCGTGCGCCAAGCCTGTTCGTGCTAATCAGAACAGGAGAAAACCCAATTCAAGTTTGTGCCTGGACCTCCTCCCACCTTATCTGACCTGTGTCTTGTCCCAACCTGTCTGCTCTCAAAGAGACTGTTTATTGTGCTGAGAAAAATAAATAAGAGTTGGACCTTTCAGTTGGTGTGGACAGTTGCTTACTGGGGAGAACTAAAGGCTTGTTTCTGACTACCACAGAAACAAGGTCAGCACTGGAGGTTTTTAAACACTGGCTGCAAGCAGGCCTGAGAAACTAACACCGCTCAACCTCCCTATTCAGGAGGGTACGGACTTGTGGTGCGGTGTGCCTCATTCTTTCCTGCAGAGGAGCCAAGCAGAAGAAAAGCAGGTAAAGTCTGGGGTTGGTGCGCTACATATAGGTAACATAAAATGTTTTATTCGTGTTGTTAACTACATCACACGGCCTGAATTAACAGTATAATATAACTTACCCATGCTAGTGTAGATAACGTATTTGACAAAACCTTACATATGTTATTATATAACGTTTTTTATAAATGCATAGGTCAAGTACATATTGGTATAGAGCTTGTATGAGTAAACTAAAATTATAAAACTAAATAAGAGTGAGAGAAAGGGGTAAGTATTGAGAGAGAAATGAAAAGAAAAGACAAAGAGTGGGTTCACAAGTTCGGTCCAGGCGCCAGAGTAAGGTTCAGCATAGTTATTTAATATATGGTTAGATAAGTGGTTCCGTGGATTAGTAAATCAGTTACCACGGCAGAAGGACTAAGTCATTGAAACTTGGGGGTAAGTAGTGCTTTATCCAGGGGTTCCATATTCGGGAAAAGGGTTTAATCTATAGCTGCCATTTTGGTATGAGACATTGCAGAGTTCATTGTTTTTTGTTTCAGCTATTACCAGTAATGGCGATTTCCATGCTTTCACCATTGTTTCTTTTGCTGCCGTTAAAAGTTTAATAAAAAGCTTAAATTGGGAGCATGTTTGATAATCTGGTTTCAAGTTAAGTATTGTTATGAAAGGGTCTGGCTGTATCGGTATTTGGAACATTTTGGAAGCTAATTCAAAAATCTTTTCCCAAAAAGATTAAGCTATTGGGCATGTCCACCACGTATGCAAATGAGTGCCTAAATCTGCACAGCCCCTGAAACAGAGGGCTGATTGAGTGGGTGTATATTTAGCCATCCTGACGGGTACCAGTGGGTTAGGACTTTATAATTTGATTCGATCGCCATAACATTAGGTGAGGAAGTTTTAGTAATAGACCATATCCCGGACCATTCTGCGTCATCCAATATACGTCCCAAATCTTCCTCCCACTTCTGGACATAAGTTAGTTTATCAGGTTTAAAATTAGTCAGAAGTTGCGTGTAAAGAGATGATATCATTCCTTTAGCAAGTGGGTCGTTTTTACACATTGATTCGAAAGTGGAAAGATGAGAGAAGGGCGTTTTATCGTTTATGAGAGGTGTAAAAAAAAAAATAATTTGAAGATATCTGAAGAGTTCTGACTGCGGCAAATCATAGCTTTCCATAAGTTCTGATGCCGCGTACACACGATCGTTTTTAAATGTCATTTTCAAAAACGATGTTTTTCTCGACGTGATTTTTCTTGTTTCCTCTCAAGCCTGTCTTGCATACACACGTTCATTAAAAAAAAAACGCTCGAGCAAAGCGCAGTGACGTACAACACGTACGACGGCACTATAAAGGGAAAGTTCAGTTCGAATGGCGCCACCCTTCAGGTTAGTAAAGTTTGTTGAGCGACGATTCGCGCTTTTCAGTCCGTTACAGCGTGACGAATGTGCTATCTCCATTACGAACGCTAGTTTTACCAGAACGAGCTCTCCCGTATCATACTTGATTCTGAGCATGCGCGGGTTTTTTCCCCCTCGTAAAAGCATACACACTACCGTTTTTCACGCCGTTAAAAAAAACGACGTGAAAAAATAGAGCAGGTTCTCATTTTTTTAGGCCATTTTTCACGTCGTTAAAAATGCTCTGGAGCCTACACACGATCGTTTTTAATGCCCAATTTAAAAAATGGCATTTTTAACGTCGTGAAAAACGGTCGTGTGTATGCGGCATCAGAAAGATCGGAAGGATTGAGAAGTGACAAATTCATAAAGCGTTAGGAGTTTAGATGTTGACCAGGCTTTAAATGATTTTGGGTATATCCAACCCGGGATAAAGGCAGGATTTTAAGGAAGGACAACAGGGGGATGGGTTGTGATTGTAATTGATGTTTTGTTTTCAGGCTGTTCCAAAGAGATATAAAATATTTCGTTATGGGATTACGTAGCTCGTGACGGTCTTTAGGTTGAAGCCATAATAAGTTAAAAATTCAAAGTGGGTCACATTCTGATGCTTCTTATAATACCCATAATGGGATTTCCTTTTTGTGTGGTACTTGGTGAGACTGGCTAGGTGATCAGCTTTGAAGTAGTTGGCAAAATTTGGGAGACCTAGACCTCCATTGGATCTAGGAAGATATAATGTGTGTGCGGGTATGCGAGGTTTGGAACTACCCCAGACAAACGTTGTCACTCTTTGTTGCACCAGTCTCAAATAATAAGATGGGATAGGAATTGGTAAAACTCGAAACAGGTATAGTAATTTTGGTAAAATGGTCATTTTAATTGCATTGATCCTTCCTATCCAGGACAGTGGGAGTTGTGACCATTATTTTAGTAAGTTCGTTATCTATTTCAATAAGGGAGGGTAATTGACTGAGAAAAGATCAGTATGAGAGGCTGTCAGATGAATTCCTAGATATGGAATCGACTTGTCTGCCCAAGTAAATGGGAGTGCTGCTTTTGCTGGGATCAATTCTGCATTAGTTAGTGAGATATTGAGTGCTAGACATTTCTTAGGGTTAATTGGCTAGGCCAGAGATTGACGCAAATCTGCTTAGAATAGGTAAAAGATTAGGGCCTGAAATTTGTGTAGATGACAGAAAAAAAAAAGGATATTGTTTGGGAACATACAAAGTTTGTTCTGTATACCTCATACTTCTATGCCGGTAATTGTGGTTTTGGTCCTAATATATTGGGCTAAAGGTTCTAGGATAAGAGCAAATAAGTCGTGTGCTTCTTTCAATATTGAATGGTTCGGATTTGTATCCTGCATATTTTATGTATGCCTTAGGTTTATTATATAGAGCCATTATACATTTTATGAAGTGTGGGCTAAAACCCCATTTTTGTAAAGAATATTGCACGTAAGGCCATGAAACCGTGTTGAATGCCCTCTTGATGTCCAGAGAAAGAAAACAAGAAGGGATACATAGTTTATTGGCGACATGTGCCAAAAGCACAGCCCTGCGCACATTATCGCCCGCTTGTCTATGCAGCATAAAGCCTACTTGATCCCTGCGTATCAAATTGCAGATTATTTGGTCAAGTCGTTTTGCTAAAATTTTTGCTAACAGTTTAATGTCTAGATTCAGAGAAATGGGACGATAACCTGAGCAGGTGGTAGCATCAGAAAGAGGCTTCGGGATCATGATTACTATTGCCGATAGTGATTCTTGTCTGAAAGAGTGGTCTTCTAACAATACAATAAATGCATTGGCTAAAATAGGGGAAAGGAGTTCTGTAATTGTACAATAGTATAGGGCCGAGCATAGGTGTGCGCAGCCTATTGAATTAGGGTGTGCACCCCAAAGCTCAAACACACGCTACCGATCACTCACTGTGTTCACTCAAAAAGGGAAGGTGCCAGTAAATCACATATTTACCGGCCCCTTCTCCACTCATTCTAAAACATTCCCCTCTGTGTGAGCAGCAGCCAGTGGGAGAGGAGAAGAGAGGAGGAAAGCTGGAAGCACTGTGGGGGGAAGGGGGTGCCCAGGGCAGTAGAGAGAATCTGTGCTGTACAGGGTGATTAGGGTGTACCTGGGCACACCTGGCACACCCTGTGCGCACACCTATGGGGCCGAGTAACCACCTGGTCCTGGTCTTTTATTTATCTTTAATAGAATCAGCTACTCCATTGTTATAGGTTCTTCTAATAGTGTTTTTTGATCATGAGATAATTCTGGTAAAGTGATATTGGAGAAGAAAGAGTCAGCTCCGGTAACATTGAAATTGTGAGTTGATTCGTATATGGATGCTAGAGGAGTTTTGAATTTGTGCACAATTTTGACTGGGATACTAGTATAATTGTCTTTTGACAACTTTAGGGGAATTGGTTTGAATGATTTATTTATTGAAGTTAGTGCTCGTGCTAGATATGTGTCTGGTTTGTTGGTTTTCATATAAAAATTGTGTCTTGTGCGTTTGTAGGTTTTGTCTACTGATTCTGTAAGAAATAAATCATATTCTATGCGCGTTTTTTCCAATTGAGATTTCGTGGTGAGAGAAGGATTATTTTGAAACTAAATAGATGCAGTATTAAAATAAATTTTCTAGTTTCCGGGCAAGAATTTTAAATTCCCTTTTAAATAATGCCCTTTGTCTCTGTATATTGCCCCGCAA
The DNA here is from genome assembly GCA_029206835.1 of Rana muscosa. Lineage (NCBI taxonomy): Eukaryota > Metazoa > Chordata > Amphibia > Anura > Ranidae > Rana > Rana muscosa. The sequence goes on along the minus strand of CM055127.1, from coordinate 240,760,586 downwards.
TACCGGTTTGTGGGCTTCCCAGAGTGTTAGGGGGGATATATCTGGTGTATTGTTGTGCAACAAATATTCTTTTAAAGCCTGCTCAACTTTCTGGGATTGAGATGGGTGTTTGAACATTATGTCCGGTAGGTACCAGGTAGGATCATGTGCTCTTGGTATGGTGGAAGCTATGGTTGTAACTACCGTATTGTGGTCCGACCATGGGATGGGAAGTATATCAGAAGTGAGTATCTCTGGTATCATACCAATAGTTAAGAACATATGGTCAATACTGGTGAAAGATTGATGAGGGTGTGAAAAGTAGGTGAATCTTTTCTTTGTCGGGTTGTTCTCTCTCCAAGTGTCAACCAAGTTGTACTTGCAGAGGAGTTGAGAGAAAGGAAATTTGGTCAAGGTACTGTGGGGAGTATAGGGCGATTTGTAAAGGAATGGAAGGAGAACCTGATTAGAATCTCCACCCATAATTACCGTTCCAATTTTATGTGTATCCACCACTTGCAAAAGATGTTAAAAGGAAGGATGAAAGTGGTTGTAAACCCTTTACAACCACTTTAACCTACAGGTAAGCCTAGATTAAGGCTTACCTGTATGTGCTTTAAATATCTCCCAGACTTTCACCGTCTAGGAGATATTTGCAAACCGCCATACAGCGATTTGCTCTGCGCATGCGCCAGAGTTAGTCATGCCGTTAAAGGTGGCTCCCGCGCTCATACGCGGGAGTGACGTCACGCGACTCCTGCCAATCACAGAGCCGGAGTTCGCGGCCACGGAAGGAAGAGGGGTGAAGAAGACGGAGACATTGCGGGCTTCTCCTGCAGGTAAGTGTCACATAATGGGCTACTATGCGATGCATAGTAGCCCATTATACTTTACCTCTACAGGGAAACAAAGAGGAAGTAACACCCATCAGGGTTTACTTCCTCTTGAAGGTTGTTTGTTAGGAGCGTAGTATGAGACAATAGTAACTGCCGTATCAATTATATGTCCCCGAAGTATTAGGTATCGTCCTTCTGGGTCTTTAATTTCCGATAATAAAGAAAAAAAGGTAGATCGGTGGAAAGCTATAAGGGTTCCCCTTTGTTTGGAATTAGCTGAGGCTGTAAAAATTTGTGGGTAAAAGGGAGACATACATTTTTTTTAAACTTTATTTCTCTATAAAAATTTTCACAGTTTACAACAAACTGTAAGCAGTCTTCCCCATGCTGTCCCGGCCCTCCGACCCAGTTTCTCTCCCTGGGTTCATTGAACTTTACGTGTCATGTATATCTCTGGGGAGGTATCTGGGGGGGTCCCATGGGGTTATCAATAAATTCTGCTATTCTAAAACTAAAATTCATACCCATTCACAACTTCATTCTTCCCACTCATTTCCTCAACTTCCACTCCCTCATCCATTGGTTTCTGTTGGGTCATTGCTCACCCTTTAAATGTTTTTTTCTGCATTTATTAAGAATTACATACTGATCCCTCTTGCTTCCCACCAGGGTTTCCAGATCTTATCATATGTCGTTGGAGCGCCTTGCTTTATATATACCGATTTCTCTTTAAGGATTACCCCGTTCATACTATTCAGCCATTCCTCACTGGACGGAGGCAGTGTTGACTGCCATCTACCGGCAATCAGAATCCTTGCTTGGAATAGGCATCTCATAGCTGCTATTTGGGGGTTCCCTGGTTTACCCGCTTTCCCCACTAATCCCAGAAGACATTGCTTCGGCATCAGCTCAATGGAAATTCCAAACACCCTGTCAATAGTTTTTACCACCTCCGTCCAATACCGGAATAGCTTTGGGCACCTCCAAAACATGTGAAGCAAATCCCCTTCTGAGTCCCCACATCTGGGGCAGCTAGGGTCTGGCCGATGGCCAAACTGAATAAGTCTATAAGGGGTATAATAAGTTCTATACAGTAAAAAAACATGTGACATCCTCTGTGAGGGAGACAACGAGACCAGTGAGGCCAGTTCAAGGATCCTATTCCACTGGGTATCAGAGATAACTCCGACATCATTTTCCCATTTCGTCTTGTACAAGGGGGGTTCTAGCCTGCTCAATCTCCCTTTATTAACCACTTGGCAACCACCTGCCGACAAATAACGTTGACAAGGTGGTTGCTTAACTCTAGGAGGACGTTATATAACGTCCTCCCAGAATCGCACGGAAAAGGGAAAATCACGAATCGCGGTAAATCGCCGCTGATAGCGGCCGTTTACCACGTGATCGCTCCGTCAAATGACGGAGCAATCACTTGTAAACAGACCGGCGTCATGTGATGACGCCGGTTCCTCCCTCCCCTCTCTGTACCGATCGGTGTGAGAGGAGAGGGGGAGAGAGAGCGGATGGCAGCAGCAGCTCTGTGGGCTGGATCTGTGACAATTGCAGTCACAGATCCAGCCATCCATCCATCCGTGCTCAGCCATCCCTGGTGCAATACCCTGCCAATACTCTGCAATACACCCTGCCAATACTCTGCAAAATACTCTGCAATACCCTGGTGCAATACTCTGCAATACCCTGGTGCAATACTCTGCAATACCCTGGCGCAATACTCTGCAATACCCTGGCGCAATACTCTGCAATACCCTGCGCAATACTCTGCAATACCCTGCGCAATACTCTGCAATACCCTGCGCAATACTCTGCAATACCTTGCGCAATACCCTGCGCAATACTCTGCAATACCCTGCGCAATACCCTGCAAAATACTCTGCAATACCCTGCGCAATACCCTGCGCAATACTCTGCAATACCCTGCGCAATACTCTGCAATACCCTGCGCAATACTCTGCAATACCCTGCGCAATACTCTGCGCAATACTCTGCAATACCCTGCGCAATACTCTGCGCAATACTCTGCACAATACTCTGCAATACCCTGCGCAATACTCTGCAATACCCTGCGCAATACTCTGCAATACCCTGCGCAATACCCCCTGTGCAATACCCCGTGCAATACCCTGCCATACTCCGCAATACCCTGCCATAGTCCGCAATGCCCTGCAATACTCCGCAATTCTCCGCAATGCCCGGCAATACTCCGCAATGCCCGGCAATACTCCGCAATGCCCGGCAATACTCCGCAATGCCCGGCAATACTCTGCAATGCCCGGCAATACTCTGCAATAACCACTTCCCGCCCGCCGGCCGTCATATGACGTCCTTGACTTTGTGTGGAGATATCTGAATGATGGGAGCAGCTACAGGCATCATTCAGATATTCGCTTTTTCAGCTGGCGATTCCCTACACCATAAGAACAATCATAGTGGCTGTTCCACCGCTTGATCGCTCTTACGGAAGGTGAGAGGGGATGCCCCCCCTCCCGCTGCCCTCCGGTGCTTCTACCAACTCACCGCTACGATCAAAGCCAAGATTGTTTTTTTTTTTTGTTTTTTTTTCAGGCTTCCCAGCCTAGAGGTGAGATGTGGGGTCTTATTGACCCCATATCTCACTGTAAAGAGGACCTGTCATGCCATATTTCTATTACAAGGGATGTTTACATTCCTTGTAATAGGAATAAAAGTGATCAAAAAAAATTTTTTTTGCCATAAAAAACGCGTTAAAAAAATTGCTGCGCAAATATTGTGCGAGATAAAAAGTTGCAACAACCACCATTATATTCTCTAAGGTCTTTGCTAAAAAAACATATATAATGTTTTGGGGTTCTATGTAATTTTCTAGCAAACAAATGATGATTTTTACATGTAGGAGAGAAATGTCAGAATTGGCCTGGGTGCTCCAGAACACCTGAAGGTGCTCCCTGCATGTTGGGCCTCTCTATGTGGCCACGCTGTGTAAAAAACTCACACATGTGGCATCGCCATACTCGGGAGTAATAGCAGAATGTGTTTTGGGGTGTAATTTGTGGAATGCTAATATGACAATTTTGTGAAAAAAAAAAAAAGAGAAAAAAAAAATAAATCTTGATTTTCCAAAGAATTGTGGGAAAAAATGACAACTTCAAAAAACTCACAATGCCTCTTTCTGAATACCTTGGAATGTCTTCTTTCCAAAAAGGGGTCATTTGGGGGGTATTTGTACTTTTCTGGCATGTTAGGGTCTCAAGAAATGAGATAGGCCGTCAGTACTTCAGGTGTGATCAATTTTCAGATATTGGCACCATAGCTTGTGGACTCTATAACTTTCACAAAGACCAAATAATATCCACCAATTTGTACTTATTTTTACCAAAGATATGTAGCAGTATAAATTTTGGCCAAAATTTATGAAGAAAAAATAGTAATTTGCAAAATTTTATAACAGAAACGAAAAAAAAAATCTTTTTTTTTTACAAAATTTTCAGTCTTTTTTCTCTTATAGCGCAAAAAATAAAAAACCCAACAGTGATTAAATACCACCAAAAGAAAGCTCTATTTGTGTGAAAAAAAGGACAAAAAATTCATATGGGTACAGTGTTGTATGACTGAGTAATTGTCATTCAAAATGTGAGAGCACCGAAAGCTGAAAATTGGTCTGGTTATTAAGGGGGTTTAAGTGCCCAGTGGTCAAGTGGTTAATATGTGGATATACTTTTGATATTAAACCTTTCACTGAATCTGCATTAATTAATTTTTGGAGTACAGGAATTGTGCTCCATTCTAGGGTCTGTCGTTTAAACTGTTCCTCTAGTGCATGCCTAACCTGTAGATATTTGAAAAAGGATTTATTCGGTAAGGCATGTTGGGCTCTCAATTCCTGGAAAGTTTTCAAGGTACCTTCTTGATATAACTGTGCAATAAATTTTATTCCGCATCTCTCCCATTGCTTTATTGTCCCTATTTTCTGGAGCTCTCCTAATTTACTGTTATCCCACAGTGGAGTGAATTCCGTAAATCCTCTATAATCCAGTATAGTTTTCGCTGTGTCCCAAACCCTCATCATTAGATTCAAAGTTGGGAGTCTTGGGGAAAAGGATCCTGCCTCCAAAGCTTCAGGTATAGATTCATGTGAAGTATCTTTCTTCCTACTTCTTGGACAGCTACGTTACTTCCCTCCAAGTACTTGAGTTGTGATGCCAAAAAATAGCTATAGGGGTGTGGGAGCGCTACTCCTGATTCCTGTTTCTGGAGTTGCAGGGTACTTGCTGGACCACCTTTACATATCATTTCCCTGAACAACGTCTCTCTCTGGACATTCAGGGATAGTATATTTATCGGAGCCATGGTAACTGATTATAAGAAAGAAACTTACCAAGAAGTATACAATTCTGGTTTGGTGGAACGACCTGTGTGAACTTAAAGGAAATAGGAGAAGAGAGAGGTCTCGTAGAATCTGAAATGGTATGGAAAGAAAAAGTAGAAACAACAAAGGTTAGCATATACATTGCTTGATTTGAAACAAATAAATACGGCAAAAATTAAAAATTGGCCCGTGATAGGGAAAAAAGATCCCTATCAGGGGAAAAAACGCCTACGTCGGACTCCCACATAATATGGGTGGGTGAACGAACCAGGCCAAGAAGGGCATACAGGTCGTCCGCGTGCAGGGAAAAAGCTCTATAGTAAGAGCATCAATAAGATGCATATTTTGGGTTGCAGGTAGTTTGGAAAAAGTTACTGTACTAGGTGGTCGTCCTAGGAAGTTGCCTCGAGATTATAACACGTTGAGTTAACTGGTTTCACTATCAAGAGGCAATTTAGAACAATGGTACCAGGGGAAACTAATACCGTATTTTCCGGCGTATAAGACGACTTTTTAACCCCTAAAAATCCTCTCAAAAGTCGGGGGTCATCTTATACGCCGGTACCTGACCTTACTGTAGAATCTCAGGCCGCGGCCGTCCATTTTTCAAAAGGCGCGCCTCCTCCTCATGCTGTTCCGTGATAGGCGGAACACTCAGCTTCCCAGCAGAGCCTCTGTTTAGTGTTCCGCCTATCACGGATGCCCTCTCGTCCTCGGCCTCGGATGAGAGGGCATCTGTGATAGGCGGAACACTTAACACAGTGTCTGCTGGGAAGCTGAGTGTTCCGCCTATCACAGAACAGCACGAGGAGGAGGCGCGGCTTTTGAAAAATGGACGGCCGCGGTCTGACTGAGATTCTACGTCAGGGATAATGTAAGTGATCGTCGAGGGGGCACAGTGAGGCATGCAGGGGAACAGTGAGGCATGCAATGGGACACAGTGAGGTATGCAATGGGACACAGTGAGGTATGCAATGGGACACAGTGAGGTATGCAATGGGACACAGTGAGGTATGCAGGGGCACAGTGAGGTATGCAATAGAACAGTGAGGCATGCAATGGCACAGTGAGGTATGCAGGGGCACAGCGAGGTATGCAGGGGCACAGTGAGGTATGCAGGGGCACAGTGAGGTATGCAATGGCACAGTGAGGTATGGTGAGGCATGGCTAGTCGGAAGAGGGTCTTATACGGCGAGTATATCCCAAAACCCAAATTTTATCTGGAAAATTAGGGGGTCGTCTTATACGCCCAGTCGCCTTATACGCCAGAAAATACGGTAACTGGGATAAACCTATAGTAAGAGATGGATTTTCTTAAAGAAAAAAAAAAACTCTGAGCCATCCTAAATGTAACGGGTGGGCCCGTGGAACCCAGAAGTTCTTAGAAAGTATGAGAAAAAATATGAAAAAATATATATAGTCGCGCTAACTTATGAATATGAACATAAGCCCACCACTGAATGATTGAAAAAATTATCTTCAAATCATCACAGTGAAGAATTATGTAAGTGCTCAGTGAAGAACAATAAATAAAAAATATATAAACAAAGCATATGGAATAATACAAACTTAATTAATGATATTAATACATGCTTGCATAGGGCCTTAAATAATCAAATCCAAAGTCCATACAAAGAAGCACCCGTGATCAAGTGTCCATGTTGAATGAAAAAAGAAAAATGAAAAAAGCAAAAGAAAACATAACAAAAACGGTTCCAAATCTTCTTATATTCGTGACTTTCACCACCACCAGTAAGAATTCCTGCTTACCAAAAAGCGATGGTCCCCTATGACGGAGGACCCCAAACAGCCTCAAATGATAATCAGTAGGACTCCAGACTTCAGTGTATGCTGAGCCTCAACTGTTTTGATAGCCAAAATGCTCATATACCATCATGCAGTACTCGATACGGAACATGGAAGGAAGGGAGGACACTACATAGTGTAAAATCCTTGGTGGATATTTAATTTAAAAGAAGAAAACATACTTACAAAAATGCAGTTTAAAAAACAGCCTTAAAAATGTGACAGCGCCGACCGGTCAAAGGCGCTAGTCACACACATACGTCCGTGGAAGTCGAGCAGTGGAGGGTGACGTCAGCACAAAGCTCGTATCCTGCCGGATACGAGCTTTGTGCTGACGTCACCCTCCACTGCTCGACTTCCACGGACGTATGTGTGTGACTAGCGCCTTTGACCGGTCGGCGCTGTCACATTTTTAAGGCTGTTTTTTAAACTGCATTTTTGTAAGTATGTTTTCTTCTTTTAAATTAAATATCCACCAAGGATTTTACACTATGTAGTGTCCTCCCTTCCTTCCATGTTCCGTATCGAGTACTGCATGATGGTATATGAGCATTTTGGCTATCAAAACAGTTGAGGCTCAGCATACACTGAAGTCTGGAGTCCTACTGATTATCATTTGAGGCTGTTTGGGGTCCTCCGTCATAGGGGACCATCGCTTTTTGGTAAGCAGGAATTCTTACTGGTGGTGGTGAAAGTCACGAATATAAGAAGATTTGGAACCGTTTTTGTTTTGTTTTCTTTTGCTTTTTTCATTTTTCTTTTTTCATTCAACATGGACACTTGATCACGGGTGCTTCTTTGTATGGACTTTGGATTTGATTATTTAAGGCCCTATGCAAGCATGTATTAATATCATTAATTAAGTTTGTATTATTCCATATGCTTTGTTTATATATTTTTTATTTATTGTTCTTCACTGAGCACTTACATAATTCTTCACTGTGATGATTTGAAGATAATTTTTTCAATCATTCAGTGGTGGGCTTATGTTCATATTCATAAGTTAGCGCGACTATATATATTTTTTCTTGTTTGTGTGCACTGTTAGTTTTCAGAATAGTTGCTGCTTTTCCCTTTGTTTGTTTCTGGGCATTTGATATATCTGCCTAGTTCTATATCTGTAGCGCAGTTTCTTTTTTCACTTTCCAACTTAGAAAGTATGAGCCAGAAAATAATGGACATTGAGAATATGTCTTGGATTGCTTTAAAATGGGTCTGTAATAGTAATCCACAATGTTCCCCAGGATATCTGTAAAGGACTATTTACTGGTTGTTTGATTCTGAACTCAACAGGTTAATTGAGAGATGCTGACGTGTTCAACCTCAACCACCTGGCTGCCTGTGTAATGTAGATTAAATCCAGACTAGCTTCCAAAGACCTTTTCATTGTTGTTTGTGATGATGTGGATTGGAGCTTGGTAGACCGTCTGGCTGCCTATTATGGGATGTTTAAGTGTCCTGCTGTGAGAAAAGGGGGGGGGGGGAAATAACTCCAGCAACCCCTCCTGCTAAGTCTGTTTACTGAAGGAGAAGTTTGAACACACCTGACCTGTATCACCATTGTCATTGGACAGTTTAACCCGCCCTGTTCCCCAAGGATGGGAGGGAAGTGTTTTGAAGAGAAGTGTGTTACCATGTGCTTGGAATAAAGATTCATTCCCTGTTTTGGAACTTCAACACAGGGCGTTGTCTCGTTTGTGCGGGGAGAATTATTTGTATGGGGTCTTATTCGGCTGGTTGGAGTGTCTGGTAGCTGCTGTGTGTTCGGGAATGGAATATATTTAAACAACGTTAACCCCTGTCGTTACATTGGTGGCAAGCAGCGGATTGATTCCCACAGCCCAGAAGCACAGCTACAAGAGGACACAGGCCAATGGAGGCACAGTATGAATGGCTAAAGCGCTCTACCCTCAAGGACTTACTGGAGAATCAGGAAAGACCGACCAACAACCGTAAGAAGAGGGACATTATCAGAGAACTAGTCGAAATGGATGGAACCGAAAGGCCCAGCGTAACAGACAGGACACCCGAAGAGGCAAGTTTTGATCGGGCTGTTAACATAAGACTGTGTCACGTACCTGGTTGGAGGCCGAAATGCCGAGAGGGCTCCCCTTGCGGCTGAGTGCAGTACACCTCTGAGGTTGGGTACAGAGGGTGTAGTGCCCAGAGAAGCACAGGTTGCCAGATGGGTCCAGGAGAGCAGAGCTGGTGGGATCCTGAAGAACACCGGTGGATGCAGGACACCACTCAGGGAGTAGTAGTGGCAGCCAGGCTGAGGGTCAAACCCAGTAGATCCACCAGGAGGAAGAGGTGGGTTGCAGGAACGGAGACAAGCCAATGGTCTGGTAACAGGAAGCAGGCAGGAACAGATGACTGTGGCAAAGTCCGTGGAACAAGCCGGGATCAGGTGGAGGAGAAGGCAACAAGTCGGTAAAGCAAGCCAAAGGGTCAAACCAGGAGAGCAGATCAGACAGGTCAGGAACAAGCCGGGTCACAACAGGAATCCAAACAGCAGTTTAACAGAGTCTCGGGAACACAGGAAGGCTGATGACTATCAAGCAATGAGAGGGGCTCAGTGGCCGTCTTATATAGGCCAGCAAGTGGCTGCATCTGTTGCGTGCGCCGATTGACGCTCCCACGCATGCGCGCGCGCCTGTTGGTTCCATTGCGCATGTGCATGTATTTATTGCGCATGTGCATGTATTCATTGCGCATGTGCGTGTGCCTATTCGCGCCGCTTGCGTCAGTGCGCACAGGGATGTGCTGGAAGTGGCCAGTACTAGTACTGGCACGATTGCCAGTTCTGCTACGGCCGTTTCCCTGACAGACTGGCACATTATGGTCCTAACCCTACAGCAGAGATCATAGACTGAGTTATAGCGGCTGTGGACGTAAATTTGCTACCGCAAAGAGGTGCTGCAGTAGCAGAAGTCAGAGCAGCACCAACTGAAAAGAGAAAGATACATTTTACTGCTTTTAAAAATGTCATTGAAACTGAAGGAGAGATTGATGGGTACCTTGCTGATTTTGAATGGCAATGTGCCCTAGACCGGGTGCCCACAGAGGAATGGGTTACCATTTTGTCTGGGAAACGGTCCAGCCAGGCCAGTGAAGCATTCAGGGCCATCCCAGACGAGGATATTATGAACTATGGACTGGTAAAAGAAGCACTGTTGGCCAGGTATGCCGTCACACCGGAGGCATACCGGAGGCTGTTCCGAGAGACGAGTAAGCAGACTGGAGACTTGTATACCGAGTGGGCATGCCGCCTACACCGCACTGCATCCCACTGGGTCGCTGGATGCCAAGCAGAATCCGGGGAAGAGGTGCTGCAGGTGTTCCTGCTTGTCAAGTCTCTGATGTGAGGCAGAGTAGCAGAGAGGGCGCCCCTTGCGGCCGAGTGCAGCACAGCCCTGAAGATGACACAGGGGGTGTGGTGCCCACAGAAGCACGGGTTGCCTGGTAGGTAGTGCTGGTTGCCAGGAACTTGGTAGGACAGGCAGACTGCAGGACAGCAGGCGTGCTTAGGAGGTCCAAAGGGTAAGGACCAGTGGAATGTTCCGATAACAGGGTCAAAGCCAGGCCAGGGGGTCAAACACAGCAAGACAGCTTGAGAACACAGCAGAGCTGAGTCTTAGCACAGAAGACAAGGTAAGCGGAGTCCGTTAGCCAGGCCGGGGTCAGGTATACGCTAGGAAGTCAACAGGAGCAGGTCAGGCAAGCCGGGTTTGGTACACAGGAGATCAGACAGGCAGGAGATGCAAGACACAGGAACACAGGAGAAGCTGACGATAATCCAGCAAATGCAGACACTAGCAGGCTTCCTTATATAGGCCCATGTGACCTGCTTGTAGAGATACTGGGTCCTAGAGCCCTTCTCCTGCCAGAGATGCTGGGTCCTAAAGTCCTTCGCCTGCTGTTGGTTCCTTGACACTGCTGGAGCACTTATTTGACAAACTGTCCCTGGAAGTCAGAGAGTGGGTCCGGGACCGAAAACCTTTCACCTTGCCTGAAGCAGCTCGCTTGGCGGACCAATACATAGACGCCCGCAAACTGGATAACCCTGTGGTCAAGACAAAAGCTCGGGTGGATTATCGATCAGTGGCACCCCCTCGGGCTATCGCCTACCAACCCCAGTCGTGCCACCCTACAGCACCACCTCCAGTGGCCACTTATTCTCAGCAGCCCAGGTCCAACTCCCAGGGCTACTCACAACCCATCAGGTGTTTTGGGTGTAAACAGCTGGGGCACAAAAAGCCAGACTGTCCGTTGAATCCAGCCAGGCAGTCCCAGTCATGGAGACAGCCAGCGAGGGGGAAATCCCACACATCCATGCCTGCGGCCCACTGCATTGAGGAGGAAGAACATTGGGGTGTCCTGCACGAGGCTGATCCAATAAAAGCAGCTAACCGGGACAACCGGCAGCAACACAGGCAGACTGTCTGGGTCAATGGAAAGGTAGCCAATGGCCTACGTTATACTGGTGCCACCATGACCCTACTACAGAAGAACCTCATCCCAGAGAGCCAACATACCGGAGACACTGTAGCCGTAAGAGTAGCGGGAGGCACCGTCTTCCGGCTACCCGTTGCCCGTGTTCACCTGGATTGGGGGGTTGGTTCGGGACACATGAATGTGGGGGTGATTAAGGATTTGCCAGCGGATGTACTACTGGGGAATAATTTGGCCCCCCTCGTTTCTGCTTACACCCCAATGGGCCCTGCTGAAGCCAACCCAGTGACTACCTGTGCTTAGACCCGTGCTGCTGGAACCGACCCGCTTGCTGCCGAGACCCGGGTAAGACTATCTTCCCCGACATGTACCTTAGATCAGGCACAATATCACAGTCTAAAATTGGAATGTGACAAGTTGACCAGTGAGAAATCGGAGATGCAACGACACTACGTCATGTATTAGGAGATGTCCCATGGCTTGAACATTGAAATGCACAAACAGGCTGAAATTGTCAAAAGGTTAAATGGGATTTGCGCCCAGGTTTTGCCTTACCTCTCCCAAGAGCGTCAGTAACAAGTTTTGGGAGCCATTGAGAGAGCAAAGCAAGTGACTGTTCCAGAACTGAATTCCATTATTCGCCCTGCAACCTTACAACTTCACCATCAGCTACTGACCCGGTAAGCAAAATGTCAATGCTGATGGGTTGTCCAGGCATTAGAGGAATGGAAATATGGACTAACTTCGGAGTCAACCCGTCTGGGGTCTCCTCCTGTGTTATTCTCCTGTTGAAAGGGGAGAGATGTAACGGTGGGCCCGTGGAACCCAGAAGTTCTTAGAAAGTATGAGCCAGAAAATAATGGACATTGAGAATATGTCTTGGATTGCTTTAAAATGGGTCTGTAATAGTAATCCACAATGTTCCCCAGAATATCTGTAAAGGACCATTTACTGGTTGTTTGATTCTGAACTCAACAGGTTAATTGAGAGATGCGGATGTGTTCAACTTCAACCACCTGGCTGCCTGTGTAATGTAGATTAAATCCAGACTAGCTTCCAAAGACCTTTTCATTGTTGTTTGTGATGATGTGGATTGGATTTTGGTAGACCGTCTGGCTGCCTATTATGGGATGTTTAAGTGTCTTGCTGTGAGGAAAGGGGGGGGGGGAAATCACTCCAGCAACCCCTCCTGCTAAGGCTGTTTACTGAAGGAGAAGTTTGAACACACCTGACCTGTATCACCATTGTCATTGGACAGTTTAACCTGTCGTTACACTATATATACACCGGAATTGTATATATAAAGACATTTACTAATCTCTATTTAACTATGTTAACATTCAAATAGTTATATTAGACAACATATAAGTGGTTATATTACATTGGAGAATGTAATAACCAAGTAAGGCAAATAGTAGGGTTATAAGAGGCAGATGGATAGAATAATGAATTGTCAGTCTGCAAATAACCACAGATTAGCCAAGTCCTTTGCTGCTAGTCATTTCCTGGCCATTACTGGAGCTAAAAAAAAATTGAAGAAAAAAGTAAAAATTTCCCACCAACCTCTAGGGAATAAGTAAATTATAATTTAACCTGCTAGTCGCTCCTAAGATTTGGAAATATAGCGTTGTTGTCTTAGGTTGTGAAAAATAGGTATAAGTCCTATGGATTCATATGTCCAACCTATAGATATTCATCTTGAATGAGATAATATGAATAGAATTACTATAGATTGATATTATTAGTCCATAGATTTCCTGATCCAAAGGAGAGGGGGCATATCGGGTTCTCTTGTGGGAATAATGGTTTCCATTTTTCTTTGCGTTTTTGGAGGGCTTGTTGGTGAAGATGTGGCTGCTCTTCTACGCTGTGGGGAAGCGTTGGTTGTTTCATACATCAGGCGTAGTTTTATTAGGGTCTGTTGCAGCTCTTCTGCTGTTCTGGATGTGTATCTGTTGCCTTGATAGGTGAATCTGATGGGAGAAGGGGATACCCCATTGGTACATAATGTTGTGGTGTTGGAGTTCCAGTAATTGGGGTTTCATTGAGCGTCTTTTAGCAATGGTAAGCTGGGATAAAGCCGCAAACAGCTGGTACTTCTATCCCTGAAAATGTAGATCTTTTTTTTATCTCTAGCAGCTGTCAATATTTGCTCCCTTCATCTCCGAGGAATAAATAGAAAACCACAGAGAAGGAAGAAATGTGGAGGCGTGACCGGATGGTGAGGTGAGAGGCCGTAGCAGCCCGGCCCCCACACCCGCTCCCATGATGCACGCCGACTGAGGAGTAGGATGGCTGGAGGAAGCAGGGACGAGGAGGAGGAGTACGTGGGGTCGATCAGCTGACCATCATGGCGCGACCCATGTGACCTCCGCATCAGCACACAGCCCTCGGATCTTGGATGCTTTTTTGAGCTGCTTGGAGACATCTTGTCACTCCGCCTGTGTAGGGGCCTGGTCTGTGCAACCCCTATACCGGCATACAGCCCGTTGATCTTGGCTGTTTGTGGAGACGCTCGTGTGTGCCCTGCCCACATTGCTTGGATACGGAGGGAGGCTGCGGCCGGACCATGCTGTGACCCACACCATTGGACCACGCTGTGAACCACACCATCAGAGCCTGCGGTAAGCTTTCGGGTCACTTATCTGTTTATGGGAGGAGGCTGGGGAGACGGACACTGCCAAGCCTTGCTGGGATTCACTCAGCTGGCGGACCCTGCTGAGGGTTGACTTTGGGTTGATTTGTGGAGGGCAAGTTGCTGGAGAGACAAACGGAACGATACAACACCGCCCTTTTATTTATCAGGGCAGGTTGGGAAGCCCGGGGAGCCTAAATATACCAGTGCGGGAGAGACCCTGACTGTGGTGGTGATCGGAGGGGAACGGGCAGTCTGTATACCCACTGAAAATGCCGGGCACCCTGTCAGTGATGACAAGGAAGTGAGAGGAGGAAGATGCCTCCCAGGAGGGGCCCAGTACTAGAGCACAGACACAGCCCCAGTCTCAGCCACAAACACAGCCAGTGCGGGGAACAAAAGCAAGCCAGGCTGCGGCGGCAGCCAAATTAGAAAAATATGCACATACACCGACACACACAGCAGCCCATACACCCCCAAAAGGACAGGGAGCGCAACAGTTAAATACCCAATGAAAGAGCCAGGGCCAGGGCCAGGGTCCGATGTCGGCACAACAATACCTGCAATCACGGTTAGTGATCAAGGATCCAAGAAAAAGACATCGAAAGAAGAAATGGAGCTAACCACAGGACCAGCGGAGGAGGGTGAGCCTTCTATGAAGGAATTTTTTTTTTGCAATTAACAATTGTAAATCCTCATTATCCGAAATATTTAACCAATTGAAGGGTATTAAAGAGGACATGTCGGTGCTTAAGCATGAGGTACAGGTGATTGGTGCGAGGACTTCTGTGTTAGAGGAGAGGCTTAGTCAAGTGGAAGACTACGTTAACCCTATGACAAATGAGATGAAAGTAATGAGAGAACAACTGAACACATGCATTAATAAAATCAATGACATGGAAAATAAGATTACGTAGGAAAAATATAAGGGTACTAGGCCTCCTCGAGAAAAGTGAAGGTAATCGCCCCACTGAATTTATGGAAGATTGTCTCAAAGGAGCGTTCGGCACTGACTGCTTATCAAAATATTTTTCAATTGAGCAGGCCCATAGAGTCCCTTTTAGAGCTCCAGTTGCAGGAGGCCAACCAAGACCGGTCCTCATAAAACTCCTACATTTTACAGATAAAATCACTATTCTTTAAAAAGCGAGTGTAAACATAGACTGCAGCAAAAAGGAATCAAATATGCAATGTTCTATCCGGCACGCCTGCTGATAACTGTAAAGGGGGAAAACATATTTTTAAGAACACCTGCTGAACTGACATTATGGATGAGCACAAACGAAGGGAAGACTTAGCAGGATGGAGACGAACAGCAACCTCTTCTTTCTTTTTTTTCTCTCCCTTTTTTTTTTTAAAAAAGGAGGGGAATGTTTTTCTCTGACGTGGGAGCGGGAGGGTGGGGAGCTGGGAGGGGGGAAGGGTTGATATAAGTGTATTTTTTGTGGAGACGGGTACAAAGGTGGGGAAATAAGAATAAATAATAAAAAATCCGCGCCAACACTAGTGAATACTTATCAATTAATTGCTATACAGCTGCTACTCTGCAAAATGGGAGCCGTGGCGACTTCCAAAATGATCAAGTGAAAAAAATTATTAAATTAAATAAATTAGAGTGCGCTTAATATACCTACAAATAAAATCACACCTACTTATGTGATAATCTCTAAATATAAAGATAGCCCTATTAAAGGTATCTCAGGTGAATCTCTCACAAATACCTCTAATGCGCAAACTATATTAATACTATTAATTGGTGCTTAGTTACTAATTAGTACTTAAGTCCAAACAAAATATAAAATCGTTAGCACTAGGGCTAAGAGCTTGTCTGAAGACGTAAACCCATGAAACGTACGTCGGCGGCAGTACCTGGTCACGTGATTTGTTGATGTCATCCCGGCGCTCTGGTTTGAATCGATCTGTGAAACACCAAGCGCGGTACCTCGGAGGAAACAGCGGAGGAGTTCACTTTTCAGACAAGCTCTTAGCCCTAGTGCCGGGAAAGGCACTTTTCAAAGAAAGAGGCCATTTGGCACTTCTTGTTTTTTATCATTCTTTTAATAAACTGTAATACACTATGAGGCTTCCTGTTTCTATTTGCATATCCTGTCTTTATGCCTGACAAGAAGGGTCTGATTCCTGTGTATAACGGTCGATGTGCATGCAGGCACAATCCTGCACAAGCTCTCAAAACCATCTTTTTAACTAAAGTGGTCAACAAAATCTGCAACAAATGATCTACGGATAACCGATGTTTGAAGCAATATTTGATTTATTACCTACATTTGGTTGGAACTTTTATTGGAGACTTTTTCTTGGGAGAAATTGGATTTTTTGACTGCACTATATTGGGACTCACATTTATATATATATATATATTTTATATTTTGTTTGGACTTAAGTACTAATTAGTAACTAAGCACCAATTAATAGTATTAATGTAGTTTGCTCATTAGAGGTATTTGTGAGAGATTCACCTGAGATACCTTTAATAGGGCTATCTTTATATTTAGAGATTATCACATAAGTAGGTGTGATTTTATTTGTAGGTATATTAAGCGCACTCTAATTATTTAATTTAATAATTTTTTTCACTCAGGGGAAATAAGAATGTATGTCAAAAGTTATGGAAGAGATGTGGAAAGAGGAATGATACACTAAAAACACTAAAGCACAAATCAACAGAAGGGAAGAGGGGAACTTTCACCTTAACCACTTGACAACTGGGCACTTAAACCCCCTTCCTAACCAGACGAATTTTCAGCTTTCGGTGCTCTCACATTTTGAATGACAATTACTCAGTCATACAACACTGTACCCATATGAAATTTTTGTCCTTTTTTTCACACAAATAGAGCTTTCTTTTGGTGGTATTTAATCACTGTTGGGTTTTTTATTTTTTGCGCTATAAGAGAAAAAAGACTGAAAATTTTGTAAAAAAATGAATTTTTCTTTGTTTCCGTTATAAAATTTTGTAAATTAGTATTTTTTCTTCATACATTTTGGCCAAAATTTATACTGCTACATATCTTTGGTAAAAATAAGTACAAATTGGTGGATATTTTTTGGTCTTTGTGAAAGTTATAGAGTCCACAAGCTATGGTGCCAATATCTGAAAATTGATCACACCTGAAGTACTGACGGCCTATCTCATTTCTTGACACCCTAACATGCCAGAAAAGTACAAATACCCCCCAAATGACCCTTTTTTTGAAAGAAGACATTCCAAGGTATTTAGAAAGAGTCATTGTGAGTTTTTTGAAGTTGTCATTTTTTCCCACAATTCTTTGCAAAAATCAAGATTTTTTTTTCTTTTTTTTTTTTTCCACAAAATTGTCATATTAGCAGGTTATTTCTCACACACAGCATATGCATACCACAAATTACACCCCAAAACACATTCTGCTATTCCTCCCGAGTATGGCGATACCACATGTGTGAGACTTTTACACAGCGTGGCCACATAGAGAGGCCCAACATGCAGGGAGCACCTTCAGGCGTTCTGGAGAACCCAGGCCAATTCTGACATTTCTCTCCTACATGTAAAAATCATCATTTATTTGCTATAAAATTACATAGAACCCCAAAACATTATATATGTTTTTTTAGAAAAGACCTTAAAGAATATAATGGTGGTCATTGCAACTTTTTATCTTGCACGGTATTTGCGCAGAAATTTTTCTAACGCGTTTTTTACGGAAAAAAACTGTTTTGTGCCTAAAAGAAAAAAAAACAGTAAAGTTAGCCCAATGTTTTTGCATAATGTGAAAGATGAAGTTACGCTGAGTAAATAGATACCTAACATGTCACCCTTCAAAATTGCACACGCTCGTGGAATGGCGCCAAACTTCGCTACTTAAAAATCCCCATAGGCAACGCTTTAAATATTTTTACTGGTTATATGTTTTGAGTTACAGAGGAGGTCTAGGGCCAAAATTATTGCTCTCGCTCTAACGTTCGCAACGATACCTCACATGTGTGGTTTGAACACCGTTTTCATATGTGGGCGGGGCTTACGTATGCGTTCACTTCTGCATGCGAGCTCGCGGGGGCAGGGGCGCTTTAAAAAATATATATATATTTTATTGTTCATTTTACTTTATTTATTTTAGTTTGACATGTTTTTCCGCCCCAAATTTTTTTTTGATCACTTTTATTCCTATTACAAGGAATGTAAACATCCCTTGTAATAGAAATATGGCATGACAGGTCCTCTTTACAGTGAGATATGGGGTCAATAAGACCCCACATCTCACCTCTAGGCTGGGAAGCCTGAAAAAAAAACAAAAAAAAAAACAATCTTGGCTTTGATCGTAGCGGTGAGTCGGTAGAAGCACCGGAGGGCAGCGGGAGGGGGGGCATCCCCTCTCACCTTCCGTAAGAGCGATCAAGCGGTGGAACAGCCACTATGATTGTTCTTATGGTGTAGGGAATCGCCAGCTGAAAAAGCGAATATCTGAATGATGCCTGTAGCTGCTCCCATCATTCAGATATCTCCGCACAAAGTCAAGGACGTCATATGACGGCCGGCGGGCGGGAAGTGGTTATTGCAGAGTATTGCCGGGTATTGAGGAGTATTGCCGGGTATTGAGGAGTATTGCCGGGTATTGATGAGTATTGCCGGGTATTGAGGAGTATTGCCGGGTATTGAGGAGTATTGCCGGGTATTGAGGAGTATTGCCGGGTATTGCCGAGTATTGCAGAGTATTGCGGGGTATTGCCGGGTATTGCCGGGTATTGCAGGGTATTGAGGAGTATTGCAGGGTATTGTGGAGTATTGCAGGGTATTGTGGAGTATTGCTGGGTATTGTGGAGTATTGCTGGGTATTGTGGAGTATTGCCGGGTATTGTGGAGTATTGCAGGGTATTGTGGAGTATTGCCGGGTATTGTGGAGTATTGCTGGGTATTGTGGAGTATTGCTGGGTATTGTGGAGTATTGCTGGGTATTGTGGAGTATTGCCGTGTATTGTGGAGTATTGCGGAGTATGGCAGGGTATTGCACAGTATGGGCAGGGTATTGCACAGGGTATTGCACAGGGTATTGCAGAGTATGGGCAGAGTATGGGCAGGGTATTGCACAGGGTATTGCAGAGTATTGCACAGCGTATTGCAGAGTATTGCACAGGGTATTGCAGAGTATTGCACAGGGTGTATTGCAGAGTATTGGCAGGGTGTATTGCAGAGTATTGGCAGGGTGTATTGCAGAGTATTGCACAGGGTATTGCAGAGTATTGCACAGGGTGTATTGCAGAGTATTGCACAGGGTGTATTGCAGAGTATTGGCAGAGTATTGCACAGGGATGGCTGAGCAGGGATGGATGGATGGCTGGATCTGTGACTGCAATTGTCACAGATCCAGCCCACAGCTGACATGGGGGAGGGAGCGGACATGATCCGCTCCCTCCCCTCTCCTCTCACACTGTACCGATCGGTACAGAGAGGGGAGGGAGGAACCGGCGTCATCAAATGACGCCGGTCTGTTTACAAGTGATCGCTCCGTCATTTGACGGAGCGATCACGTGGTAAACGGCCGCGATTAGCGGCCATCTACCGTGATCCGTGATGCGCCGGGTCTTCCGGACCCGGCGGTCACGGACATATCCTGGAGTGCGCCCCAGGGGGCGCGCGGGAGCAAGATTCTGTGAGGACGTCCCTGGGACGTCCACTCAGGATAACTCGACCGCGCTGTGGACGTCTTTTGTACATGACGCGGTCGGGAAGTGGTTAAAGGGTAGATGCGGTCATTTTAAAAGCCTTCAACACGGGGCCCCAAGAAGGGCAAGGGACAGGGGGGGTAGGGGGAAGAGGAGGGGGGGGTGTGGGAGGGAAGGTATGTGTGAGTAGGGCACTGGAATGGGCAGATCCACTAAAAGCACGCTTTCTTGATGGAAAGCAGGAAACAAAAAAGGAAAAAAAAGGAAAAGAAGGGAAATTTTCACTAAGGTACACTATCGTAGGGTGGGAAGTACACTGATAAGGGTGAAATCATAAAAGAGGTAGATGACGGATAGTAGAAAGGATAAGGGGAAAACCCCAAATTAAGTTAACAGCATAAAGGTGTGCTCATGGAATGTTCGAGGGGTAAAAGATCCAGTCAAAAGGCAGGCGATTTTCTCAATGGCGGAAATGAACAATGTAGGGATGCTGTGTCTGCAGGAGACACATCTGTTTAAAGAAACTACTAAGGTATTAAAACATAGGAAATACCGGGTTCAATACCACTCCACTCACACCCCTTATTCAAGGGGCGTGAGCGTTTTGGTGGACTCTGGGATGGTGTTCTCCTGCAGACAGAGTAAGATAGACATCAAAGGGCGTTACGTATTTCTTTATTGCTGGATAGAAACAAGAGAATATGTGATGGCTATCATATATATCCCCCCCCCCCATTTAGTACGGAAATTCTGTGGCATTTAATGGAATTTGTTATGGACAAGTCAGGGGTGCCTATTATAGTGGCGGGCGATTATAATATGACTATGAATAAAAGTTTGGATAGATTCCCAGCGGGAGCCTCCACCTAACACGCAATCGGCAGCCCTCCAATTTTGTGGGGAGGTGGGACTGATGGACGTGTGGAGGGGGAGACACCCGGGGGAAAAACAATTCTCCTGCCACTCGAGGACGCATGCGACACTGTCCAGAATAGACCTTGTACTTTGTAACGAGGAGGCCTTGGGCGAGGTGGTATATGAACCAAGAAGCATCTCAGACCACTCCCCAGTGATTTTTGAAATTAAGATAAACAGAGGGTACAGCAAGAGGGATTGGAAGATAAACCTATTTTGGCTGAAAGTGATTGAAGATCTAGGGGGGGATATGTGCTAGCTTGAGAGAATTAATAGTAGTAAATACCGGATCTGCCTCAAAGGGAGTTATATGGGATACCTTGAAGGCGTTTCTGCGGGGAATTTTAATTCAAAAAATATCATATACCAAGAAACAAACACGTGCTAGGGAAAACGCAGAGAGAGATAAGGTGAAAAGGGCAGAGTTAAATTACATAGAAAATCCAACCATGGAGAAACATAAGGAATGGTCAGAGACCCAAGAAGAGTACAAAAAATTAGTAATAAAAAAGGCGGAAAATAAAAAGTTATTTCAGAAACAGAAATTGTTTGAGGAGGGAGAGAGAGTGAGGAGAATTTTGGCACTAATAGCTAGGGCCGATGCTCCCCTATCGGTCATCCCGGCGATCTGTGATGAGGAAGGGGAAATTAAGAGAGGGACATCGGAAATAACAGAGGTCTTTAACTACTTCCCACCCGGCCACTGTATATATACGGCCGGGTGGGCGCTCTCTCCTTCTGAGTGGACGTTCAGGAACGTCCCTCAGAAGGAGGGGGGATCGCTCGCGCGTTCCCGCGCAGCGGCGCGATCCCGATGCACGCGTGTCACCCGGACACTGCGCATCTCGATTCGGCAGGAGGGCTCTGTGATTGGCCCTCCTGATCACATGACGGCCGTGTCCAATCACAGCCGTCATGTGATGTAAACAGAGAGCCGGTTGCTAGGCAACCAGCTCTCCTCTCCTCACACAGAAGTCGTCGGTGAGGAGAGGAGATCGCTGCAGCTGGCTGGTGATCAGTGAGTATGAGCTGTTTTTTTCAGCTTTTTACTCACTGATCACCAGCCTAGTGTCCCCACACAGTGTAAACACAAACATGTCCCCAAAATACATGTCCTCAAAATACATGTCCCCCCCCCCCACACACACACACACACACATGTCCCCACATAGTAAAAACACCTGCCCCCCACATATGTGACAGTAAAATCATATGTCCCAATGATCATTTGCACACATATGTCCGTGATCACCTGCGCACATCTGTACATGATCATTTGCGTACATATGTCCGTGATCACACGAACCAATTAATATACACTTAACGGATTTTTTTTTTACCGAAAACATGTAGTAGAATACATTTTGGCTTAAATTTATGACAAAATTCGATTTTATTGGATTTTTTTAAAAATAGATTTCCGCTCTTTTTTCGCTTATATCGCAAAAAAATAAAAAACGTAGTCGTGAATAAATACCACCAAAAGAAAGCTCTATTTGTGTGAACAAAATGATAAAAATTTCATTTGGGTACAGTGTAGCATGACCGCGCAATTGTCATTGAAAATGCGAGAGCGCTGAAAGCTGAAAATTGGTCTGGGAAGGAAGGGGGCTAAAGTGCCCAGTATTGATGTGGTTAAAAAGTACTATCAGAACTTGTACAGTAGCACATCACATAGTAATATAGAGGGGGAAATAGAAAACTTATTTATAGGACTGCAGATCCCTCGGCTGTCAGAGGTGGATAGAGAGGGATTGGAGGCACCACTTACACTAGAAGAGCTACAGCTGGCAGCGATGGATATGACGGGCCAAAAGTCCCCAGGGCCCGATGGCTTACCAATAAAAATATATAAAACCTACGGTGAGGTGCTGCTTCCAAAACTTCTGGAGGTATTTAACTGGGCAGCTGATGAAAGGAAGCTACCGTGTCTATGACGGAAGCAACAATTATTGTATTATTAGAAGAAGGGAAAGCCCAACTTGAGACAGCCTCATATAGGCCGATATCTTCTATGTACAGATGTAAAAATCCTAGGCAAAGTACTGGCAATGAGGCTAAACAAAATGGTCTCAAAGCTGGTACACCCGGACCAGACAGGATTTATCCCCGGTAGGTCCACCAGTATCAATATAAGAAGAGTATTTTTAAACACTCAACTGCCAACAGAAGAAGGGTCAAGAGCAATCTTATCCTTAGACGCAACCAAGGCGTTTGACAGTCTTGAGTGGCACTATCTGTGGAAAGTTTTGGTGGAATTTCAGTTCGGTCCCAATTTTATCCAGTGGATCAAAATACTGTATGACAGCCCCAGGGCAAAAGTAAGGATAAAAGGCGAGTGCTCAGATTGGTTCCAGCTGGCAAGAGGGACAAGTCAGGGATGCCCGCTATCGCCCCTGCTTTTCGCCCTTGCTATGGAGCCCTTGGCGATCGCCATAAGGGCATCACCGGGAATACAGGGCTTTAAAAGGAGGCTGGGGGAGGAGAAGGTCGCACTGTATACGGACGATGTATTACTCTTCCTGGGGGACACGCAATCCTCACTGGAGACGGTAATGGGGATAAGAGGGGAATTTGGTAAATTCTTCTCGGGACTAACAAACAATTAATTGGGACAAATTGGCACTTTTGCCGATAGACCCATTATTAGGGCAGATAGAACAAGTGAAGGTGGTGAGGCAAATGAGATACCTGGGAATAAATATAACAAGGGATCCAGGGCAGTACATAGCGGGAAACCTTGTACCACTACTGACAAAGTTAAGACAAAAATGTCGGGTTTGGAATCGGCTTCCACTTTCAGTGGCTGGCCGGAGCAACTTCATTAAAATGATCTGGATGCCGCAAATCTTATATGTTTTACACAGCTCCCCAATGTGGATCCCAAGACATTGGTTTAAGAAACTAGAAAAGGTGTTTAGGGAACTGATATGGAAGAACAGAGCAGCAAGGATCCGCCTCCGGACCATACAGAAACCAAGAGAGAAGGGGGGGATTGGCTCTCCCGAACCCCAGATATTATTTTTTATCTGCTCAAATGCAGCATATGTGGGGCAGTAACCTAATAGAAGGAAGAGAAACAGTAAAAGGGTTAATTTTGAACGACACAAGTCACGATACAGAAGTAGAGGCAGTAGAGGCGGACTCTTTTTGCTCTAGGTGCCCCACAGCCCAACTGTTAGGACCTGGGCTTGAACCTGGAACCTCTGGTGTGTCTGGTGGCCACCTGGAATGCTGGACAGCTCCTTGGATAGTTCATTAGACAATTCCTTGAATGATCTTTGTCTTAAATCTTGTTTGCCTTAAACCTTGAACCCTTTGCTCCTCCCATGAACTTCCTGATTTAAGCCATGTCCCTGCACTTCCTGGTTGCCAGAATATAGTGTCATCACCAGCCAATATCTTGCTCCTGTCTACTGCTGCCGACCGCATCTTTGCTACCACTCACTACCGACTTTTGGCTCGTCCCCAACTACGCTTCTGCTTGATCCCTACCTGTATTATCTGCTTCTGGACCCCGGCTTGCTCACCCCCTGGTGGGGCTAATCTGAGGACCGCGACCTGGCACTGACACGCAGCGAAGCCCATCTCCACCTTTAGGAGCCCTGATGAATACCGGTCAGTGCTTAGACCCCGCACCTCAGGTGAACCCGTGTCATCAGCCAGGGTGACCTGTGTGAATACATGCTCTGCTGCTATAGCTACTGGCCTCTGAGCCTGACTCCAGACCGTGACACCAACTGATGATAAAATGCTGGACAGATGTCAAGAAAATTCTGGGATATAGCGGATTCTTCTAATTCTCCCCTATCGGGGATAACAACAACGTAAAGGAACTTAAAGCTATGGGAAAAATTGAGGAGTGGGATAGATTGGGCATACACTTTCTGGCACAGCTTTTTAAAGCAGGGAGTATAAAATCATTTCAAGAAATAAAGGAGGACTATGTAGTTCCGAACAGATCTTTCTATAGATATTTGCAAATTAGGCATGCGTTGAATGCGCAGTTCACACAGGGCCTACCAGTATGGGATGATATAACCTCTTCTTAGAAAAATAGTAAACGCAGAGACCTCCAGAGGGATGATTTCAGATATATATGGATTTTTAGAAAAGGCAGATCAGGGGGAAACATCAGTTATTAAAAATAAGGCTAGGTGGGAGAGAGATGCAGGCCCACTAGCACAAGAACAATGGGAACATATACTAGCAACAGGACCCAGAGTATCATTGTCACCCTCCCAAATAGTGTCTCACCTCTATTTGATACACAGAGCGTATTACACACCCCAAAAGATGTACCAGTTTGGTAGGAGGTTGGATGCAAAATGTCAGAGATGTGGGGATGAGAGGGGGGACCTAGTACACATGGTCTGGAGGTGTCCCAAGTTATACCAATATTGGAAACAAATCGTAGGAAAAAATAAACGTTGTGTTTGCGACATCTCTGCAGCCAGAGGTCAGGCTATGTGTACTGGGTCTCCTGGAAGAGAGGGGATTGTCAGGAGACGAACAAACGGCAATAATAAGATGTCTGTTTCAAGGAAGGAAACTTATTGCGCAGAAGTGGCAAGTGGAAAAAAAACCTACAGTGACAGAATGGGAGAGAGTGATAGAAGATACTATTGCAAAAGAGGAATTCATATATATCAAGAGAGGAAACAAAAAGAAATTCAACAAAATGTAGAAAAAATGGATAGAAGTGGAAACACGTTAAAGGGTGGGTGATGGTTAAGCGAGTAAGGAGGGTGGAAAGTTGTGAATAGGGGGTGGAGGGGAGGGGGGAGGAAGGAGTTCGCTTTTGTGATAACCGCTTTATATGTATTATGGTATATGAGGGGAAATTGAAGTGTGTTTTAATTGTGTGGAAAAGAAATAAAGAATAGTTGTTTTAAAAAAAAAAAAAATATTTGCTCCCTTGACCGGTAGTAATGGAATTTTACAATTATGTCTCTTGGGGGGCCATCTGTTTTTTTTTGCGGTGAGGGCACGGTGGACTCTGTCTAATTCCAGACGTTCGATAGGGATAGATGGTTGGAGATCTTGGAATAATGCTATGATTGTGGATTGTAAGTCTGTCACAGTTTCAGGGATTTCTCTTATGCGCAAATTGGATCTCCTGCCCGTATTTTCACAGTCCTCCAATTTAGATTGGAGTATTAAATTCTCCATTTCAGTCATATTGTCTTGTGTGTTTATTTCTAATTCATCAATTTTTAACTCTAAAGCAGCCGTGCGGTTACCTAGCTCTCTGATCTCCTTAGTGAGACTGCTAGTTATCTGTTCAGAGGTCTGCTTTAATGCCTTATGAAGCATTCTCTCAAACTGATGTAAAAGTGCAGGGGATGCTGTGGATATTTGTGAGGGGTTTTGTGAGGGGATTAGTTCAGTTTCTGAGTCTGCTGGAGAGATTGACTGAGTTAGTTTCTGCCTGTGGGAGCGTACTGAGGCAGTGAATGAGGAGGGAGCTGCTGCCATTTTAGCAGCGGTGCGCAGCTGTGTGTCCTTTGTGAGGAGATTTTTTGATTTGCCACGGTTTCCGCCCAACACCATTGTGACAGTTCAAATGGTGTCTGCAGGTTCCCTGGTACTAGGGGCTTCTGTTGAATACCTTTAGGTCCTGCTTTGTCCCCTGTAAATGCGTCTTTTTCCCCCTCAGCGGAGCAGAGCTCTAGCTTTCCAAGTCCGTTCCGCTAGACTCTGCGCATGCGCCCCCTCAACTTTAACTTTTCATATGGACTTGCATGAATTGCTTTTCATATGTTCACACATCCTAGTGTCGCTGTTCTTTGCTAGTGCTACTGTTTTTTATAATGTTTTACAACTGGAATGGTACCACTGGATTGGCGCAGGGCCAATGTGGTGCCCATATTTAAAAAGGGATCAAAAAGTCTTTACCAAGTAACTATAGACCTATTAGTTTAACTTCTATAGTCTGGAAGATACTGGAGAGTTTAATAAAAGACCACATAGACGAGTTCTTGTTGGAAAAAAAATAATTTTAAAGCAACAGACAGCACGGATTCATGAAAGACAGAAGTTGTCAAGCCCATGCGCGGCGCTCTGTGAGATGGACGCTTAATCACAGAGCTCCGTCCCGTTCTGTTTGTCTTGCACTCCCAGCAGCAAGTGGCATCACCCCAGAGAAGCCAGCATGGGACCGGGATATCCAGGAATCCAGCAGGGAACATCATACGCCGGTGGGGTCGGCTAAACGCGGCTTACAGGCACAATTTGAAGCTCTCCCAGGGGTGGCCGTGTAATCCAAGATGGCGGCGGAATGGCTGCTACACGAGGCAGCTTACACACGGATCCCTGTCTCATCTCCTTGGCGGGACTTACTGCAAGAGGAGGTATGTGGGGGGGGGTCCCCATTATCACATCAAATCGGGGGCCCGACATCACCAGCTACCACAGTGTCTCTCCTGAATCAGACACTCAGCTGCGGCCTCTCGAAGGCCCAATGTGACTTATCAGGATATGGGGCTTAACACCTCACAGCCCCATGATATCTCCCTCATGTTCATTAGATTTGCAGAGATGGTAGACAGGGGCCTAGCTCAGACTGCAGCCAAAATTACTTCGGATATTAAAATGGATCCCCAGGTTTTGGGCTCTCGCATTGAGACCATTGAAAACACAGTGGATGCCACAATAGACCGAGTTACCCAGAACACTGATCGTATCCAAGATTTACAGTCAAGTAGAAGGGGCCATGGCCAAAATTGATGACCTTGAAAACAGGGCGAGAAGGCTCAATTTTAGAATCAGAGGACTGCCCGAGACCATTATGGATATACCGGAAGCAGTGCACTCCCTCATTAAGAGCCTTATTATTCCAGACATCCGAGCTCACAAAATGGAGCTTGACCGGGCCCACGGGGCCCTGGGTCCCCCCCCCGACCTGAAGGACTGCCTTGTGACATTGTGGCTAAGCCGCACTACTATAAAGTTAAAGAGGAAGTTATGAAGAGAGCACGCTTCACTCCGCAAATCCAAATTATGGGTCATCCAATCCAAATCTTTGCTGATATCTCCCCATACACGATTCAGAGAAGGCAAACACTCAAACCCCTTCTGACAGTGCTGAGGCAGAAGAACATCAAATATTGGTGGCTTTTCCCCTTCAGCCTGAAGTTCGAGTGTAACGGCAAGCCCTTCAGATTTTCTACATTTCAGGAAAACTTCTACAGAAACTGGGCAGAATTTCCAGAGATCCACCTTCTCCAATGCAGTCCTCAACCTCAAACCTGACCAAACAACCAACCCCGTCTAGTCCACTCACCTCTCTATGGCAGAAGCCTAAAACCAAAAAAGCCAAAAGGAGGAATCTGGACGACTTCTTCACTTACCTATTTTCCCTCCCCTTATTGGCCCTTTTTGTATTAATGCCCACCTGGACTTACAAACCCATTGACTTTCACCGCTTGAACAAGCCTGTCTTCCACCACTTATCACACTGCTTATATACTATCTGGTTACAACTAGCCCCTCTACCCGTATTCTTCTATATCGGAAACGGAATCCCTCAAGGCCCTCCTGGATCTACTGAATCAAGCCCCGGACAAATCACCATGGAGCAACTTCCCCTTTATATAATTTTGGCTTTCCTGGAAGCTGTAGACTATTTATATTTTTAGACCCAGTTCCCCCCTAGTCTTGTATGCTGTCAACACAAATTCCCAGGGGGCACTCACTGTCCTTATCCCCTTAACCAGGCAATAGTTTAGCTATTAGGACCCCATTACCGTAGTATTATGGAGCTCCTTCTGTTTCCACCACACATCCTTCCCTGGAAGCCTGAGTTCCCTATCCCCCTTAGAGGGATCAACCCCATCCCAATAGCATCTTACTTCTTCTCTTATGAACCCCCAACAGTTGTCATGCCTACCTTAGCTTGACCTTCATTGAATGTTCATATGTTACAGTTGTTGAGGGTGATTCCTCCTGGTTTATATACATTTTTTGCTTTTTCTCTCTCCTAGTCTCTCGGGGTATGGTGGACATACCCCACCCCTAGTGCTCTCTCTTATTCTTTCTCTCACTTGTCTTCTATCTGTTTCTATTGTTTTGTACTAACTTTACCTTTTTCTTAGTGACGTGTGTGATCTTGCGCCTCTGCAGGATCCTGGAAGGCCCTACAATGGACTTCACCACACTCCCGGACTCTGGCTTATCCACCAAGGGGAAGGTAGGCGATTGAGGATCATTGGCACTACATTCTAGATTGCCCCATGGCTGACCTTACGGCACCTAGACCCTCCCTGCGCATTCCATTACACAATGTTCAAGGGATTAACTCTCCCCTTAAATGCCAGAAAATCTTCCAGTACTACTATGACCAAAAAATAGACAGACATACTGTTTCTTCAAGAAACACACTTTTCGAAATCGTATGCCCCCTCCTTCATATACCCTAAATTTCCCAGTTATTACCTGGAAAATTCTGACAACAAAACTAAAAGGAGTAGGCTTATTTTTCTACTGAAATACATAGTTCTCATCCATTTCTGAATTTAAAGACCCAGAAGGTAAATTCCTACTCGTTAAAGGTCTCACTGACAACCAGCTCTACTCCCTCGTATCGTACTACGCACCAAATAGGTGACAATCAACATTTTTCAAGCCCCTTTTTCACACTCTAAACCCACTTATTGAAGGTCTGGTCATCTACGGAGGTGACTCTAATACTGCTTTTGATTAGACATGTGCACACTGAAATATTTTGTTTCGTAATTTCGTTTTCGTACGAAAAATTAATTTATTTAGTTACTCTCGAAATTTGTTTTTCGTTAGAAATTGCATTCGTCTGAAAATCTGAATTAATTAAGGTCGAATCTGTCATTGAAGGCTTATGGTGTCTGTCGAATGTTCAAAGAAGATTCGACGGAGCAGCGAAACTGTACGACGCTGCAATCATACATTTCCGGTCGAATGTTCCGCCTTCAAGCTATAGTAGAATTCTAATGTATGACTAGTAATAATTATATTTATTAATTATTATTACTAGTCAACCAACATTAGAATTCTTCTATAGCCTATGGGCGGATGCATTTGACCGGAAATGTACGATTGCAGCGTCGTACAGTTTGGCTGCTCCGTCGAATCTTCTTAGAACTTTCGACAGACACCATAAGCCTTCAATGACAGATTCAACGTTTGTATGTTTTTAGATGCTCTGTCGAATCTTCGTCGTTCATGTTGAATTGTCAAGTTAGTTCTAGCTATTTTACTGGTCCTCCTCTTCGTTTACAATCAGCCAATAACATTCATCATCATCATCATTATTTTTATTTTACTTCCCCCACCCAATTCCAGCAGTGATCTTTTCTCTCTATGTCAAATCTTTTCTCTCTATAATGTTGAATCTTTTCTCTCTATAATGTTGAATCTTTTCTCTCTATAATGTTGAATCTTTTCTCTCTATAATGTTGAATCTTTTCTCTCTATGTAGAATAATCTTGGACTAATAGAGTTACGGTTAGGCACATTCGACCACAGGTTCGATAGACACAGATTGTTATTGTCAGCGTCATGTCGAATCTCTTATCTATATCGAACTGTTGTTGCAACGAAAACGAAAATAAAGCATTTGTTTATGTCGGATCTTTTGGTTTTCTGATTCTGTGCTTTCGTTTTCGTTTGTTAAAACGATAACGAAAATCCCTGAAATTCGGACGAAAATGCATTCGGACGAAAACGAATGCACATGTCTACTTTTGATGCATAGTTAGATAAAACCCGCCCTACGGGCAGGGACAGCATCTGTCCCACCAGGCAGAGCCTTAATGTGGCTAGACAAAATTACCACCAGGGGGCTTGTTGATGTTTGAAGCGAAATTAACCTAAATGTACGGGATTACACGCACTTTTCTAGCCCACACAATACCTTCGCTAGAATAGATCACTTCTTTCTTCTGTCAAACCATATCCCGCTAGTGACTAAACCCCTTATAAAACACTCTGCCTGGTCGGACCACTCCTTTCTCCTCCTAATAACAGGCAGACCAACAGAACAATGGAAGGGGTACAACTGGAGACTTAACGCCTCAATTCTTAGCAACCCTACCCATGCATGTGAAATTGAAAAAGACGTACAGGAATATTTTCGATTGAATGATGTAAATAAGATTTCTCCAATCACACTATGGGCAGCACATAAAGCCTCCATTAGGGGAAAACGTATCCAAATGGCCTCGTGGTTACATAAAGCTCGCAAAGTAGATATTGACTGATTAGAGAAAGAGTTCTCACTTTTAAGCAAACAACACAAACGTAACCCTTCACCAGGCTCTGCGGAAAGACTAGAAGCGGCGGCGCATAAACCTAGCTCTCACTGCCTTGCGCTGGGAGGGTTTTACCACCAAAAAGAAAAGACGGGCTCCCTGCTGGCTAATAGGCTGACCCCTAAAATAATGTCTCATACCTTACCTAAAATTAAACTCCGCAATGGCTCCCTTTCACAAAACCCCCAGAAAATCATGGAAGCCTTTCATGACTTCTATCGAACCCTGTATAGTAGGGAAGGGAAAGATTCCTCACCTAGCTCGATTGGCTCCTTTCTTGGTTCACTTAATATCCCTAAGATCAGGGACCATTACAGGGACGATTTAGAGTCACCAATCTCGGCAGAAGTAGTTTCACAAGTCATTAACCACTTAAGGACCGCCTAACGCCGATATACGTTGGCAGAATGGCACAGCTGGGCATAAGCACATACAGGAACGTCCCCTTTAAGGTGCCCAGCCGTGGGTCACACGGTGCGCTCGCGACCCGGTTGTGAGTTTCGTGACCGCGCCCGCCGCCGGTGTCGCGCGATTGGGTCACATAGCTGAAGAACGGGGAGAGGCAAGTGTAAACAAACCTTTCCTCGTTCTTCCTAGTGAGAGTGTCACTGATCGTCTGTTCCCTGTCATAGGGAACGAAGATCAGTGACGTCACACGCCAAGCCATGCCCCCACACAGTAAGAATCACTCATTAGGTCACACTTAAAGTGGTTGTAAACCCATTTTGACAACATGCACCTACAGGTAAGCCTAGATTAAGGCTTACCTGTAGGTGCATGAAATATCTCCTTAACCTACACGGTTAAGGAGATATTTGCTTTTAAAAATAGCGCAGATGATGTCACGGGCATGCGCACTAGCAGGCCTGGGATCATTCCCGGATTTATAAATGGGACCTTGCCGTCCTGCATGTGACGTCATCGCCGCTCCGGCCAATCAGAGCGGCGATACCCGGAACTAGAGACGAGGGGACATGGCGGCAGCGGTGGACGGACCGAGGCGGACTTCGGGGGCTTCGATCTCAGGAAAGTGACACATAATGAGCTAGTATGCTGTGCATACTAGCTCATTATGCCTTTCTCTTGCAGGTTAGTTTTAAAATATATATATATATATATATATATATATATATATATATTTACGAGGGTTTACTTCCTTTTTAACCCCTTCAGCGCCCCCTACAGGTTAACCCCTTCACTACCAGTGTCATTTTCACAGTAATCAGTGCATTTTTATAGCACTGATCGCTGTAAAAATGATAATGGTCCCAAAATGGTGTCAAAAGTCTCCGATGTGTCCGCTATAATGTCGCAGTCACGATAAAAAAAAATAAAAAAATAAAATAAATGTTTGCTGCCATAACTAGTAAAAAAAATAATATTAATAAAAATGCCATAAAACTATCCCCTATATTGTAGACACTATAACTTTTGCGCAAACCAATCAATAAACGCTTATTGTGATTTTTTTTACCAAAAATATGTAGAAGAATACGTATCGGACTAAACGGAGGAAAAAATAAAGTTTTTTTATATCTTTTTTGGGAATATTTATTATAGCAAAAAGTAAAAAATATTGCATTTTTTTCAAAATTGTCACTCTATTTTTGTTTATAGTGCAAAAAATAAAAACCGCAGAGGTGATCAAATACCACCAAAAGAAAGCTCTATTTGTGGGGAAAAAAAAAGGACGTCAATTTTGTTTGGGAGCCACGTCGCACGACCGCGCAAGTGTCAGTTAAAGCGACGCAGTGCCGAATCGCAAAAAGGGGCCTGGTCCTTTAGCAACAAAATGGTCCGGGGCTTAAGTGGTTAAAGATCTCAAAAACAACTCAGCCCCCGGCCCTGATGGATTCTCAATCCCTTATTATAAAAATTTCTCCTCCATACTAACCCCCTATTTGGCTCGATTTTTCAACCAACTTCACACAGGAGCACAACTTGATAAGGGCTCTTTTACACGGACAGTCCGTTCAGGTCCGCCTGTCAGTTTTTTAGGCGGACCTGAACGGATGCTCCATGTACCCCTATGGAGCCACAGATGTCAGCGGTGACATGTCCGCTGACATCCGACCCGCCAAAGTGTGACAGAGGAAAACCCTATTTTTTCCATCCGTCTGCGGATCGGATGACAACGGACTCTACGGTCCGCCGTCATCCGATCCCCCATAGGGGAGAGCGGCGCTCTGACAGGGCGGTCCCTGCACAGTGTGCGGGGACCGCCCAGTCATCCGCCGGCTCAGCGGGGATCAACGGAGCGATCCCCGCTGAGCAAACGGGGGTTCACGGGGCGGATCATGACTGATCCGTCCAGTGTGAAAGGGGCCTAAGGAATTAAACTCCGCTTTTATCACAGTGTTCCCCAAACCTGGCAAGTTGTAATGCTAATTATCGCCATCTCATTAATAAATAACGACCTCAAAATTTTGACGAAAATTATGGCAGACAGAATATGCAATTTTATTAGTCTTTACATCCACAAGGGCCAGGTTGGCTTTATACCTGGGAGACAAGGCCCAGATCAGATCAGGAGGGCAATTGACATAGTATCTCTTCTGGGGTCTGGATGGGACAAGGGCCCACCTCAAACAGGGTTTTTGCTCTCATGATGGTGTTCGATTCCGTCTCCTGGTCATATCTGGTACCAATCTTGCAAAGATGGGGCTTTGTTCAATCCTTTATGAAAGTAATTCCGGTCAAGCTTGGCTTGCATACACACGGTCACACAAAAGCTCTGAACTTTCGACCGTCAAGAACACGTGATGTACAACACTACGTGAGCCGAGAAAATTAAGTGCAATGCTTCCGAGCATGCGTCTAATTGTTTCTGTGCATGCGTCAGAATTTTGCGCGTCGGAATTGCTACAGACGATCGGAATTTCCGATCAGAATTTTTTCCGTCGGAAAATTTGAGAACCAGCTCTCAATCTTTTGCTGGCGGAAATTCCGACAGCAAAAGTCCAATGGAGCATACACACGGTGGGAATTTCCTACCAAAAGCTCACATCGGACTTTTGCTGGCGGAAATTCCGACCGTGTGTACACGGCATTAGTCCAGTTCCACTTGGTCTAAGTTCCAGCAAACTCAATGATGAACAGGCTCAAAATTAGTTCTACAGAAAGTTATATAGGCCTCAAGCACCTGTGACCAACTAACCACTCCCCTTAATTAGTAAGCTGAAGGAAGAAAAAAAAAAAGGGCTGTTTTAACCACTTAAGCCCCGGACCATTTGGTAGCTAAAGGACCAGAGGTGAATTCAGAATTTTGCACTGCGCTGATTTAACTGTAAATTGTGCGGACATGCAATGTTGTACCCAAACAAAATTTGCGTCCTTTTCTTCCCACAAATAGAGCTTTCTTTTAATGGTATTTGATTGCCTCTGCGATTTTTATTTTTTGCGATATAAACGGAAAAAGACCGAAAATTTTGAAAAAAAATGATATTTTCTACTTTTTGTTATAAGAAAAATCGAATAAACTCAATTGTAGTCATACATTTAGGCCAAAATGTATTCAGCCACATGTTTTTAGTAAAAAAAATGTCAATAAGCGTATATTTATTGGTTTGCGCAAAAGTTATAGAGTTTACAAACTAGGGTACATTTTCTGAAATTTACACAGCTTTAAATTTATGACTGCCTATCTCATTTCTTGAGGTGCTAAAATGACAGGGCAGTACAAAACCCCCCCAAATGACCCCATTTTGGAAAGTAGACACCCCAAGGAAATTGCTGAGAGGCATGTTGAGCCCATTGAATTTTTTTTTTTTTTGTCCCAAGTGATTGAATAATGACTAAAAAAAAAAAAAAAATTACAAAAAGTTGTCACTAAATGATATATTGCTCACATATGCCATGGTTATATGTGGAATTTCACCCCAAAATACATTTTGCTGCTTCTCCTGAGTACAGGGATACCACATGTGTGGGACTTTTTGGGAGCCTAGCCGCGTACGGGACCCCGGAAACCAAGCACCGCCTTCAGGATTTCTAAGGGCGCAAATTTTTAATTTCACTCCTCACTACCTATCACAGTTTCGAAGGCCATAAAATGCCAAAATAGCACAAAACCCCCCCAAATGACCCCATTTTAGAAAGTAGACACCCCAAGGAAATTGCTGAGAGGCCTGTTGAGCCCATTGAATATATTTTTTTTGTCCCAAGTGATTGAATAATGACAAAAAATAAAATAAATTACAAAAAGTTGTCACTAAATGATATATTGCTCACACATGCCATGGTTATATGTGGAATTACACACCAAAATACATTTTTCTGCTTCTCCTGAGTACGGGGATACCACATGTGTGGGACTTTTTAGGAGCCTAGCCGCGTACGGGACCCCGAAAACCAAGCACCGCCTTCAGGATTTCTAGGCACAAATTTTTGATTTCACTCCTCACTACCTATCACAGTTTCGAAGGCCATAAAATGCCAAAATTGCACAAAACCCCCCCAAATGACCCAATTTTGGAATATAGACACCCCAAGCTATTTGCTGAGAGGAATGGCGAGTATTTTACAGCTCTCATTTGTTTTTGAAAATGAAGAAAGTAAATATATATATATATATTTTTTTTTTTTCAATTTTCAAAACTTTGTGACAAAAAGCGAGATCTGCAAAATACTCACAATACCTCTCAGCAAATAGCTTGGGGTGTCTACTTTCCAAAATGGGGTCATTTGGGGGGGTTTTGTGCTATCTGGGCATTCCATGGCCTCCGAAACTGTGATAGGCAGTGAGAAGTGAAATCAAAAATTTACACCCTTAGAAAGCCTGAAGGCGGTGCTTGGTTTTTGGGGTCCCGTACGTGGCTAGGCTCCCAAAAAGTCTCACACATGTGGTATCCCCGTACTCAGGAGAAGCAACAGAATGTATTTTGGGGTGTAATTCCACATATGCCCATGGCATGTTTGAGCAATATATCATTTAGTGACAACTTTGTGCAAAAAAAAAAAAAAAAATTGTTGTTTTTCCGCAACTTGTGTCAACATATAAAATATTCCATGGACTCGACATGCCTCTCAGTATATAGCTTGGGGTGTCTACTTTCCAAAATGGGGTCATTTGGGGGGGTTTTGAACTGTTCTGGCATTTTATACACAACATTAGGAAGCTTACATCCACTCTTCTAACCACTTGAAGACAAAGCCCTTTTTGACACTTTTTGTTTACATGAAAACATTTTTTTTTTTGCAAGAAAATTATGTTGAACCCCCAAACATTATATATATTTTTAAAGCAAAGGCCCTACAGATTAAAATGGTGGGTGTTGCATTTTTTTTTTCTACACAGTATTTGCGCAGCGATTTTTCAAACGCATTTTTTGGATTAAAAAATACACTTTTTTTAATTTTAATGCACTAAAACACACTATATTGCCCAAATGTTTGATGTAATAAAAAAGATGATCTTAGGCCGAGTACATAGATACCAAACACGACATGCTTTAAAATTTCGCACAAACGCGCATTGGCGACAAACTACATACATTTTTAAAAGCCTTTAAAAGCCTTTACCCCAGTAGATTTACAGAGGAGGTCTACTGCTAAAATGACTGCCCTCGATCTGACCTTCGCGGTGATACCTCACATGCATGGTGCAATTGCTGTTTACATATGACGCCAGACCGACGCTTGCGTTCGCCATTGGGCAAGAGCAGGGCAGGACAGGGGTGCTTTTTTTTTTTTTCTTTTTTTTTTATTATTAATTTTTCTTTTTTATTTTATTTTTAAATTGTTCCTTCCAAGAATTTTTTTTTTATCATTTTTATTGTTATCTCAGGGAATGTAAATATCCCCTATGATAGCAATAGGTAGTGACAGGTACTCTTTTTTTGAAAAAACTGGGGTCTTCTAGACCCTAGATTTTTCCACTGCCCTCAAAGCATCTGACCACACCAAGATCGGTGTGATAAAATGCTTTCCCAATTTCCCAATGGCGCTTTTTATATCCGGGGGGGGCATTCCCTCCCACTGCTTGTAAAAGCAGTCCAGAGGCTAATTAGCCGCTAGGATTGCTTTTACATGAAAGCCGGCCGCAGGCTGAAAAGAATGATACCAAGATGATACCTAAACCCGCAGGCATCATTCTGGTATAAACATTCAAAGTCCAGCAACATACCAGTACGTTGCTGGTCCTTGTTGGACATGTATTGTAATCTTTTTTTTTCATGCAGCCAGTTGGCTGAACGAAAAAAGAGATTGATCGGTGGGTATGCCCACCATTAGAATACCGCCCTTCATCCACCCACTTCCAATGATGGGCATACACGCACCATTTATATATGCCGAAGCATTGGTGCATCCTCCCGCAAAAAAGTTATGCCGCACACACATGGTCGGACTTTTCCACGGGCAAGCCTCCGTCGGAATTTCGACCGTATGTACGCGGCATTAGGAGCAAAATCGCTCCTCCGCCCCTGCTGCCCCAATGCTTCGGCATATTTGCTTTTTTTTTTTAACTGTGGTGGTGAAATCACCTCCTACAGCACTGGAGTCGCAGGGATCAGGCCTGTCTCTGCGAACGCTGCAGTTATGTGTGTTTTTGTTTTGTAAGTGACAGTGATCGATCGATACTGCACTTGGGTGGCCTGGGCTTGACGGAGGGGCAAAACGCAGGTGCCAGCAGGTATCTGGGCTGATCCCGCTAACACTGCGTTTTTGGGAACCCTAAACTGCTGGGGACGCTAGTATAGATCTGATCAGATCAGATATTGATCTGTTCAGATACTATACCACTAAGGGGGGTGTATGCTTCACGCGTGGGTGTTAGCGTTACTGGCACTAACCTGACGCTGCCTGGGGTGTGACGCAGACCCTCTCTGACGCTAAAACCTAATTGATATCACCCGCCGGGCGATCAGGGGGTTAAACCTTTATTGGGTTATATACAGCGGGTGCCCTGACACTATAAAAAGCAAACTAACTAACCAGCGTCACCCGTAACACTTATATGGTGATCACTGGTGAAAGGGTTAACTAGGGGCAATCAGGGGGTTAAAACCTTTATTAGATAATATATGGGGGTACCTGACGCTATAAAAACCTGCGGCGAACCTAAAAAAAATTACCAGCTACAGATCTGCATCACCGACACTAAGACAGCGTTTAGAAAAACGATCGCTTAGCGACAGTGGTGATGGGGGTGAAAGGGTTACCTGGGGGGCGATCAAGGGGGTTAAACCTTTATTAGATAATATATTGGGGTACCTGACGCTATAAAAACATGCGGCAAACCTAAAAAAAATTACTGGCTACCGATCTGCATCACCGACACTAAGACAGCGTTTAGAAAAACGATCGCTTAGCGACAGTGGTGATAGGGGGTGAAAGGGTTACCTGGGGGGCGATCAAGGGGGTTAAACCTTTATTAGATAATATATTGGGGTACCTGACGCTATAAAAACCTGCGGCGAACCTAAAAAAAAATTACCAGCTACCGATCTGCATCACCGACACTAAGACAGCGTTTAGAAAAACGATCGCTTAGCGACAGTGGTGATGGGGGTGAAAGGGTTACCTGGGGGGCGATCAAGGGGGTTAAACCTTTATTAGATAATATATTGGGGTACCTGACGCTATAAAAACATGCGGCGAACCTAAAAAAAATTACTGGCTACCGATCTGCATCACCGACACTAAGACAGCGTTTAGAAAAACAATTGCTTAGCGACAGTGGTGATAGGGGGTGAAAGGGTTACCTGGGGGGCGATCAAGGAGGTTAAATCTTTATTAGATAATATATTGGGGTACCTGACGCTATAAAAACCTGCGGCGAACCTAAAAAAATTACCGGCTACCGATCTGCATCACAGACACTAAGACAGCGTTTAGAAAAACGATTGCTTAGTGACAGTGGTGATAGGGGGTGAAAGGGTTACCTGGGGGGCGATCAAGGGGGTTAAACCTTTATTAGATAATATATTGGGGTTCCTGACGCTATAAAAACATGCGGTGAACCTAAAAAAAATTACTGGCTGCCGATCGGCATCACTGACGCTAAGACAGCGATCAGAAAAATGATCGCTTAGCGACAGTGGTGATAGGGGGTGTGACAGTGGGGTCACTTTGGACACAGGGTGAATAAAAGAAACCCCCGATATGGTCTGTGATAGCCATATTCAAGGCTGTATATACATTGTATATAGATTGGATGTATACTGTATGTGGGGGTTAAGTATCATTGCTGTGAGGAATTAAGTTGTTTTGCATTTCTATTGTTCATTTAAGTCTGTCCTTGTGTGTATTGTAAAGTGCCAGACAGACTGGCTGCCAACCGTTTGTGAAAAGATGTGTATTGGAGATCGTAGATTCTATTGTGTTGGGATCTTTTGAAGCCTAGCAGACGTCAGGATGAGGTGTTGAGTCTTGGGATGTGTGGGTGGAGCTGGGCCCTTGTTCATGTTAAATCATGTGCCTTGAATTGTGTATAAAGTTACAATGTTTCTCAATAATAAATGGATTCCTACTACAGAAGAGACAGAGTGCGTCTCGTCTTCTTCCAGAGGGGTCGGCTCCTATAGGAAAGGGTCGTTTAGCTGTGGATATCGGTAGCGAGTGGATGTGTGTCTAGGAGAGGGAACATCGTAAACGGCGCTAATACCCCTTTATATTGGGGGTGCAGTTACATTGGTTGGCAGCAGCGGGATTTTCCCTCCTCCACTCCTGATCACTCCCAAAGTCAGGGTCCTCGGACAGCCTCCAATACAACAATCCCAGGCCATTATAGTCAAAGCCTTCCGTGGGGCTGTCATCCACTGACCATTGGCACTCTTGGGCTACATACCACCGGAGGGCTCTGTAGCTCTCGTCCAACCGCATCTCGTCCAACCGCATCTCTGGGACACTCCAAACCACCACAGTGACTGGCCAGCGATGCAGCCGAAGGAGGGTGA
The DNA here is from genome assembly GCA_029206835.1 of Rana muscosa. Taxonomy (NCBI): domain Eukaryota; kingdom Metazoa; phylum Chordata; class Amphibia; order Anura; family Ranidae; genus Rana; species Rana muscosa. Next base: position 240,720,762 of record CM055127.1, on the reverse strand, counting down.
TGCAGGACCCCGGTCAGTTGAAGATTTGTTTCAGCAACGAGTGCGACAGCGGTTGGCATTGTATGGTGCTAACCCATCAGAGACCGCCATACAGGAAGCCATTAGAGAAATCAAGCGGCAGGATGAGCGACAACATGAGCAGAGAATGGCGGAAATACGGCAATCAGAGACAACACCTAAAAAAGCAGCACCAACTGAAAGGAGAGGAGAGATACAGATACCAGCCGACATGGAAAAGGAATTCAGAAGGAGGTTGCGAGAGATGCAGATACAGCATAGAGGACCAGTATCAGAGGAGGTCCTGCTGGGATGGTCGGATTCGATCCGCTGCGAACTCTGGAAGAAAGTGCTAGCCCTCGAGCAGCAACACCAGGGAAAAGTTCTCCCCTCCATCCATGTAAGGTACTGGTCGCAGTATGAAGTACGAATGCTGTTATTGGGGGAACAACCGAAGCAGGAGTGGACAGCTGAGTTAAGCAGGCTGATCCGGGCAGAGATGCGGTTGGACGAGAGCTACAGAGCCCTCCGGTGGTATGTAGCCCAAGAGTGCCTATGGTCAGCGGATGACAGCCCCACGGAAGGCTTTGACTATAATGGCCTGGGATTGTTGTATTGGAGGCTGTCCGAGGACCCTGACTTTGGGAGTGATCAGGAGTGGCGTTTAGAGGAAATAATGGAGCACAGAGAACAAAGACTGAATGTCTCGGAAGGGCACTGGGCACAGGAAGATTTGGAGTTTCTGGCCGTTCAGGAATGGGAGCTGGAGATTGCCTACAAACAGCTGCTAGACTCTGCTCAGCAGCAGGGTGGGGCTCCCTTTGCCTGGGACTATCAGGAATTACCAGTTGACAACTATGAAATCCTGGCTGAAGAATCAGCAGTGGAAAATCTGAAGATTGCCACCCTTAAAGCCAAAGTGGATGATATGGAGTTCCAGGGAGCTAGGGCAGTTGGCTCATCTCCCCAGCCACAGATTACAGAAGGTATGGACTTAATGGACTGTGCAGAGGATGTTATGAATTATGCATCGCCCGCTCAAGTACTGGCAGCAGGACAAAGTACTGCAGACCCCTGCTCTACACCCGTGGCAGTGTTGGAGGCCCGAGTTGAGAAGGTGATGGTTCCTCTTTCTGAGTGGATTTCAGAGATGCAGGGAGGAGAAGCAGCCATTTTCCCTCCCCAACAGGTAGCCAGAGCAGATGGTGTGGAGTCCCCAGCAGGAGTACTGGCAACAGGGCAGAGTGATAGCAACCTGTGCTGCCCAGCACCGGAAACAACTGTGGAGTTTCAGGGAGCCGGGGCAGTTGGCCCCTCTCTCCAGCAACAAGCTGGGGTGGTAAAGCTTTTACCCCCAGCTGAATCACTGGCAGCAGGGCAGAATGCTACTGGCCGCTGCACACAACTGCCACTTGAGCGGATATCGGTGGATGGGACTGCGGTCTCCACTCACAGCAACCCAGCAGAAGAGCTGGCAACAGAGCCGAGTGCCACGGGCCTCGGCTCTCAACTAACAGAAGAGGGAGTTCCTGTGGTATTGGATGGGACTTCAGTCCTCACTGACACAACCCCAGAAAATGGTGTGACACTGAGACAGGAGGATGACAGCCTTGCTTTGCAAGTACTGGGGGACTTCCACCTACCACAAGTGGATGGGACTTCAGTCTCCACTTGTATACCCCAGGGATGCCGGGCAGTCGACCCAGATCCCCAACAGCATGACGGACTGAGCCCAGTCACCCTGTCTTCTCCCCAGCGGCGGGTATGTTCTCTGAGAGAGGCAGAGGTTGGCTGGGTAAGTAATGCTCTGCTTGGAGCAATTCATTTGTGGTACTGGGTGGATACCAGCATTGGAAGAATGGACCCATGGACTAACTTCGGAGTAGACCCGTCTGGGGTCCCCTCCTCTGTTAGTCCCCTGCCGAAAGGGGAGATGTGTGACAGTGGGGTCACTTTGGACACAGGGTGAATAAAAGAAACCCCCGATATGGTCTGTGATAGCCATATTCAAGGCTGTATATACATTGTATATAGATTGGATGTATACTGTATGTGGGGGTTAAGTATCATTGCTGTGAGGAATTAAGTTGTTTTGCATTTCTATTGTTCATTTAAGTCTGTCCTTGTGTGTATTGTAAAGTGCCAGACAGACTGGCTGCCAACCGTTTGTGAAAAGATGTGTATTGGAGATCGTATATTCTATTGTGTTGGGATCTTTTGAAGCCTAGCAGACGTCAGGATGAGGTGTTGAGTCTTGGGATGTGTGGGTGGAGCTGGGCCCTTGTTCATGTTAAATCATGTGCCTTGAATTGTGTATAAAGTTACAATGTTTCTCAATAATAAATGGATTCCTACTACAGAAGAGACAGAGTGCGTCTCGTCTTCTTCCAGAGGGGTCGGCTCCTATAGGAAAGGGTCGTTTAGCTGTGGATATCGGTAGCGAGTGGATGTGTGTCTAGGAGAGGGAACATCGTAAACGGCGTTAATACCCCTTGAGATTGGGGTGCCGTTACAGGGGGTGAAAGGGTTATCTGGGGGGTGATCAGGGGGTTAAACCTTTATTAGGGGGGGTTAGGGGGCTACACTGGACCTAAGACTAAACTTTGGTGACACTTTTACAGTCACAAATGTCACTGATTGCAGTGATCACTAAATAAATGGTCACTGCAATCAGTGACACTGTGATTGGGGGCTGGGGGGGTGATCTGGGGGGTGATCTGGGGGGTGATCTGGGGTGTCTGGGGGGGCCTGGGGGGGCGATTTATGTCCCTATGTGTCCTGGTGTCAGTGTAGTGTTGTGTGCACTGACCTGATGTCTTCTCTTGTACGGCGCTCGGTATATGTGAGCGCCGCACCAGAGATGACATCACTTCCTCCTGCTCCCTCTGTCTGACACAGACAGAGGGGGCATTTCCATTCGCCGGGAGCGATCGCGAGGGGGTGGCCGGAAACGAATGGCTGCCCCCTCATCCCGGAACGCTCCCGGACACTTAGCCACCGCTCACTGTATAGGAGGGGGGTCCGATTGGACCCCCCAACTATACAAAGGCAATCACGTATGCGCTACGTGATTGTGCCTGTCGGTGCCATTCTGCCGACGTATATATACAGTGAGTGGTCGTTAAGTGGTTAAAAAGTGACAGAAAAAGGTGTTAAAAAGCTGCAAGGAAAAGCCCCAAAAATGCAACACAAGCATGGCCATGGCCGCTTGCGCCACCCCCTATTTAGGCGTCCGGCCCCTTTTCGGATCCGAGAGCCTGAATTACAGCGGCGGGGGGTGTTTTTGAAGCACCTGATTAGAGCCATAGGCTCTAATAGGCTTCAAAAGGTGAACTGCGAGCGCAGAGCATTGCGCTCGCAGTTCACCCAGGTGTGTTAGAACAGTGAATGAATATTCGCTTTCCTAACACTGAACTGTCTCTCCGCCAATCAGGTGCAAGACAGGGTAAGTGGCGGGCAGACGGCGAGCGGGCGGTGTCACAGTGGCAGCATTTCATGGGGGACAGTGGCACTATTTGATGGGGCACAGTGGCAGCGTTTCCCTCTCCATCCCTCATTCATCTCAGACTCTAACCACACCCCCTTGAGCCACGCTCATTTAAGCCACACCCACTATTCTGCATAAACCACGCCCATTTTTGGCACCTGTTTCGTTTGCTAAGCTACACACGCATGCCCCGCCCCCTAATTATAGTATGACTCCGCCTACAGCCAAAAAAGCGTCCCTAAATATTTTTTTACAATGTTCGCAACTGTGTGTATAGTAGCCCATTATGTGTCACTTACCTGAAACCGAAGCCTGCAATGTCACCGCTGTCCCCTGTGCAGGAAGCACCCATTCTTCGCCCCTCTTCCTTCCAGGGCCGCGGACTCCGGCTCTGTTACTGGCCAGTAAGGATGAGCTCCAGCGCAGTGCCGACTTCCTGGCGGGCTCTGCACGTGGGGTGTGCGAACACGCGGAGCTCATCCTTACTGGCCAGTCGCGTGACGTCACTCCTGCGCATGCGTGCGGGAGCTGCCAGTCATGGCATGACCCCTTTAGAAAGACACATCGTGCCCTTTCTAAAGAGCGCATGTGCCGAATACATCGGCACATGCGCAGAAGACATCGGCGTATGGGGACATTGTAAATATCTCCTAAACCGTGTAGGTTTAGGAGATATTTCCAGCACCTACAGGTAAGCCTTAAAGCGGAGGTCCCACAAAAAAAAAAAAAAAAAAATAATTTAAAAGCCAGCAGCTACAAATACAGCAGCTGCTGACTTTTAATATATGGACACTTACCTGTCCAGGTCGCCCGCGATGTAGGCAGCCAAAGTCGATCTGTCGCTCAAGGATCGGCTGCTGCCGCCGCCATGCTCGGTAGGGGAATCAGGAAGTGAAGCGTTGCGGCTTCACTTCCCTACTGCGCATGCGCAAGTTGCGCTGCACATCTTCACTTGTCCCCGTTGTGTTCTGGGAGCTGTGCGTCTCCCAGAAGGCAGCGGGGGTACAGAGTAGGCGCCGGAAGTGGCGTAGATCATGAGGTGATCTATGCCAGGAAGTGGGAGCAAATACCTGTATTAGACAGGTATCTGCTCCCCCTTGAAAGGTGCCAAATGTGACTCCGGAGGGGGGGTTTCCAAAAAGTAGAAGTTCCATTTTTGGGTGGAACTCCACTTTAATATAAGCTTAGCTGTAGGTGAAAGTGGTTGTACTGCGTTTACAACCACTTTAAGTATCTGTGAGGTGTAGCCTTTCAACCCAGACTCCTATTATTATACTCGGAGTCCTATAGCCAGCATTTTAGGAGGAGGTGCTCAGCTCTACAGGATAAAAAAAAAAAGGTTAGTGATCGGGTTATGTACTTGCTAAGCGCAAGTAATGTATTTAAAGTCGAATATGTGGGTGAACCTCCGCTTTAATTTTCCTCGTTCCACAATGCACATTTTAGATACAGAGAGAATCGAACTTACCAAGCAAATAGCAAAGTAAGATATTGTCTTCGTATATAATCATCAATCATAATCATCAATCAGTAAAGCTAAAGCAGCTTTATTAATAAAAATCATGCAGCTTTATTGATAACGACGATTACTTACAGAGACAGTGATGAACTATTCATGTTGATTACGAAACTCCAAAGAAAACGAGGCTTGAAACGCACAAATTCCGGAAGTAAAACAAGCAGTTTGAAATCCCGGAAATCATGATGTCCGCTCTACATGGTGTGATGGCTGATGTACCAGAAAACGCTCTAGAACGTGAGTGAGACCAGGAGGTTGGGGTTTACATAGATGGGCAGGCTGCGTTCAGTTGCTTCTGAAATGCATTTGTTCTGCTAAGCTGCCTTTACATTCTGTTTGAACTATGGGTAGAGAAGAATTGTTGATGCAAAAACAAAAGCCACTGTATACTGCTCCTAATAAGGTCTCTTGCACGCTGTATGAGTGTCAGGCAATCCTGGCAGTAAAAAAAAAAAAAGCACGAGGATGGGCTGTATAGCACTTGAGTGTATTTGCATGAATTCATGAGTATGCACACACAAGCATTAATTATTCTATTTTTATTTTAATGAGAAAAAATACGGCATGTGCACATATTTGAGTGTATACACACAGAATACCAACAACTCTGATTTCTGTAATTTTTTTTTTTTTAATTGATTAATACGAATTGCATGTTTGCGCACCTGTGTGTACAGTCACATTGAAAACAAGCTGCATTTAAATCAGTAAAAAATATATCTTTATGCCTAAAAACTGAGTATTTACAGGAAGTGGTGTGCAGGAGGCCTTATGCGTGTTCATGCATACTCATAAATACGTTTAAGTGATATACAGCCCATCATTGCGTTTTTTTTTTTTTTTAAGATATATCTGATGCTTATACTTCAGTACAGTGTGCAAGAGGCCTAACGTTGATTTATTTTACTTAGCTGATGATTTGATTTGGTTGCAGACTGTCCTGGTACAGGTAGCAGTGAGGCTGGGAAGAGTTTTGCATGTCAAGGATGTCCCAATCAATCGCTATGTGCTTCTGGGGCAGCAGCAGCAAGACCAGATCCAGGTAATAACTTTACAATACTACAGATTGGTTGTGAGCATCTTTTTGTAAATGCTGCCTGCATCAGTTTTATCATAGTATGGCATTTAATGTTACTAAGAAGCATTTTTTTTTTTTTTTTTTTTTTTTAACTATATGTTGTCCTCAGTTCAGATACTTTCCCACCCAGCAGATCCATCATTGTCCTGCTGAAACCTGCTTCAGCTCAGATACAGTGCAGCTAGAATTGTCTTTCTTTATGCTACTGAAACAAAGTTAGATGTGTTTTACATTATTTATTGCTATTTGCAGGATTTCTGGTTTCTTTTTTTCCAAGTAGAAAAATATAGATCACATACATGACATTCATGGCTGCAAAGATGTTAACTTATGAAACTAGAACAACAATATAGCTGTTTTCTGTGGGTACTTGCACACAGTACTGATGTATGAACATCAGATGCACATATTGGGGTATAGTTGTACACATGCATTAAAATGTTTCTAGCTTTTTTTAATCAAAGGAGTATGTATGGCACGTGCATTTAATAATACTGGCCAGCAACATGGATTTTATTTTTTACTGATCTTTACGCAGCACAAATTTATGCGCCTGTGTGCACAGGCCCATTAAAACAATGGGTTCCATTTTAGATCAGTAAAAAAAAAACAACCACCTGAATGCCTAAAAACGCTACCTTTTTTTAGGCATTCTGTGTGCAAGAGGCCTATAGCTGTATGTCAGGTTTCAGCTTTAAATAAAGTAAGTACCGTAACCTCATTCAATAAAGATCTTATTTCTAAATTGGGACTGGGGTGAGGGAGAGCTAAGCACTTGCATGCACTGGCAAACTTACCCGTGGGTTTGTCCCACTAACTCAATGCAGTGCTAGATGCTCTCACATAGCTTCACAGCTGCTGGCATTAATAGGCCAGCCCGTGATGGAACTCCCGTGCATTCATGTACAAATCAACTGTTAGCGCAAACACTGATACTGTTGAACACTTAAAAAGCGGTCCGTGTATATGTCCAAAGAACAGTCACAGTTCAATAGTTCATTCTAATGTGTAAATGACCACTCCTAAAAAGGAAGGGGATAGGAGAATGGTGGGCGGCAGCTGTCCTCAGAGAAAAGCCAACTCTGTTAGGAAAGACAAGGAGACAAAAAAGGGAAGCGCCACCTAAGTGCAACATGTCAGAAGAAGAGAAATTACCGCTCACAAGCTGCTGTGACCATGTGATACTCCCGCCCCACTCTGAATGCAAACAGGTGCTGGCTCTGCACAATATACTGTATTTATTGGCGTATAACACTCACTTTTTTACCATGAAAATAGAGGGTAAACTGTGCCTGCGTGTTATACGCAGGGGCTGTGGAAAGTTTTTTTCCTGAAACTTCCCTCTTAAAGTTAGGGTGCGTGTTATACGCCCGTGCGTGTTATACGCCGGTAGGTAATGGGGAAAAAGATTTTCTGGACGGCCGCACTCTGCAGAAGATGCTGGTTTATTAATAAAATCCATGAAACACAACAAAAACACCCCAAAAAAATATAACACAGGAGTTAGCTAACGCGTTTCACATCATGGGATGCTTACTCACAGCTATGATCTTCTGCAGAGTGCGGCCGTCCAGAAAATCTTTTTCCCCATTGCAACATGTCAGACACACAATTTTAATCTCCAATTAAATGCAATTACAAGACACAAGTATAAAACAAGCTCATCAGGGTCTCCTATAACGCGGTGCGGTCTCAGGTCCATCTGGATCCATGGGTCTGCAGGCAGGGTGTAAAGTCCATCCTGTGGCCACCAGGAAACAGCCAGGTCCAGCAAGAAGCGCAGATGATGACGTCACCGGAAGTCAGGACCAGGGAGAGCACCGGAAGGAAGGTCAGATGAGAAACTACAGGCTACGCGCTTGGAGACAAGCTCCTTCTACAGGCCTAATGGTATACTGCAGGTATCATGTTATTTATACACTGCGGCCACCAGGAGGACAGCAAGCCGCAGCAGACCAGCAGCATATGGAAATGTCGGTGAGCTATAGTACAGGTCTAAACATGGGTGAAACATTAGTTCTAAAAAATGATTAAATGGCTAGCAATGAAATAACCCCCCCCCCCCCCCCCACAACATGGCATAGAAAGATATATTAAAAACGAATCATGTAAAAATATATACAGCGTCACAACACATTAAAAAGCAAAATCTCATAAGTATACAGCATCACCAATAAGAATCATAAGAACAAAAAATAAAAACAACACGAGGACTTATGTTGTCTATCGTATAAAAGGAGCAAGGCAGGAGGAGAAATATATTTCCTATGTAAACATGGGTAAACGCACGTGTAGAAAACACGTATGTAAACAAACATGTAATGTACGTGTATATGGAAAGGGGGGGGGGGGGGGAGGACAGGCTGAAAAAATATAAATAAAATAAATTCCTGATTAATGCCACATATTAGGTCACGCAACCATATAGTGCAATGACCAATTCTAATAAAAATATAGAATAAACTACATTGGAACAAAAACCAACAAAATTATTTCACCAAAGTGTATGTGTATATGTGTGTGTGTGTGTGTGTGTGTGTATATGTATGTGTGTGTGTGTGTATGTATATATATATATATATATATATATATATTACTACTATGAGCAGGGGACCCAAAATGGACAATTAAAGGAGAGGAGAGGATAAACCATATGGGGTCTGCTGCAAGGAAAAGGAACATATGGAATATTATATAAACAGTACCCCCACATGGAATCTATTACATAAAATGGCTATAACAAGATCTTATAAATGGCAATTTACAGGAGGGTATGGACTTCTATTTATTTGTTTAACCCTCCTGGAGCCAAAGTCCCCAAGGAATAAATCCAAAAAGATTCCTGCTGGCATAAACGTTTGAAACACTCTGCTGCAGGTAGGGTACCAGAGATGGCTTCTAGTACCCCATACTTTAAGGCCTGTGGTGGATTTGCTATGGTGGCACAGAAAATGTTTGGAGACACTGTGGTGGTCTAGTCCGTTCTCAGTGTATCTTCTGTGCTCACCAAAACGGGCCCTCAATGTCCTGATGGTCCTCCCTACACAAAGGAGCCCACATGCAGGACAATACAGGTGATACTCGAAAAATTTGAATATCGTGCAAAAGTTCATTTATTTCCCTAATGCAACTTAAAAGGTGAAACGAATATATGAGATGGACTAATTTCATGCAAAGCAAGATAGTTCAAGCCGTGATTTGTCATAATTATGATGATTATGGCTTACAGCTCATGAAAACCCCAAATCCACAATCTCAGAAAATTTTAATATTACATGCAATCAATAAAACAAGGATTGTACATAAAACAATATCGGACCTCTGAAAAGTATAAGCATGCATATGTAACTCAGTACTTGGTTTGGGCCCCTTTTGCAGCAATTACTGCCTCAATGCGGCGTGGCATGGAAGCCATCAGCCTGTGGCACTGCTGAGGTGTTATGGAAGACCAGGATGCGTCAATAGCGGCCTTCAGCTCTTCTGCATTGTTTGGTCTCATGTCTCTCATCTTTCTCTTGGCAATGCCCCATAGATTCTCTATGGCAGTGGTCATCAACCCTGTCCTCAGGGCCCACTAACAGGCCAGGTTTTATGTATTACTTTGGGGAGATGCAGACTAGAATACTTCAATCACTGAGCAGCAAATGATAACACCTGTGATGTATTTCAATTATCTTGCAAACCTGTCCTGTTAGTGGGCCCTGAGGACAGGGTTGATGACCACTGCTCTATGGGGTTCAGGTCAGGCGAGTTTGCTGGCCAATCAAGCACAGTAATCCTACGGTCATTGAACCAGGTTTTGGTGCTTTTGGCAGTGTGGGCAAGTGCCAAGTCCTGCTGGAAAATTAAGTCGGCATAGAGCTCGTCTGTGGATGGAAGCATGAAGTGCTCCAAAATCTCCTGGTAGACGGCTGCGTTGACCCTGGACTTAATGAAGCACAGTGGACCAACACCAGCAGATGACATGGCTCCCCAAATCAACACAGACTGTGGAAACTTCACACTGGACTTCAAGCATCTTGCAGTGTGTGCCTTTTCATTCTTACTCCATACTCTGGGTCCTTGGTTTCCAAATGGGATGCAAAATTTGCTCTCATCTGAAAAGAGTACTTTGGACCACTGAGCAACAGACCAGGTCTGTTTTTTTTCTTTAGCCCAGGTAAGACTCTTTTGACATTTTGTTGTTCAGGAGTGGCTTGACAAGAGGAAACGACATTTGAAGCCCATGTCTAGGATCCGTCTGTGTGTGGTTGCTCTTGATGCACTGACTCCAGCCTCTGTCCACTCCTTGTGAAAGTCCCTAACCCTTTTCAATGGCCTTTTCCTGACAATCCTCTCCAGGCTGCTTGTGCACCTTTTTCTTCCACACTTTTCCCTTCCACATAACTTTCTATTAATGTGCTTTGATACAGCACTTTGGAAACATCCATCTTCTTTTGCAATTACTTTTTGAGGCTTTCCCTCCTTTATGGAGGGTGTCAATGATGGTTTTCTGCACAACTGTCAGGTCAGCAGTCTTTTCCCATGATTGTGATTCCTACTGAACCAGACTGAGACCATTTAAAGGCTCAGGAACCCTTTGCAGGTGTTATGGCTTAATTGGCTGATTCGAGTGGGACACTTTGAGCCTAGAATATTGCACCTTTTCACAATATTCAAATTTTCAGAGATTGTGGATTTGGGGTTTTCATGAGCTGTAAGCCATAATCGTCACAATTATGACAAATCACGGCTTGAACCATCTTGCTTTGCATGTAATGAGTCTATCTCATATATTAGTTTCACTTTTTAAGTTGCATTAGTGAAATAAATGAACTTTTGCACGATATTCAAATTTTTCGAGTATCACCTGGTAAATAACAATTGTCATGACCTTGCAGTAATACTTTCATGACCTGTCTGTCTCTTACCTGGTCTGTGTATCAGGCTTAGGGCTTGCACTCTCACACCTGCATGGTTAAGTAAACTTCCCTCAGTGTGGCTCCACCCTAGCCTCAACAGGAACCACTATTTAACACTGTTCTCCCAAGCCTGCCTTGCAATATTGTGTGTTTGGTTTCCTGTTTCCTGCTTGCCGTGTGCTCTACGTTGTCTGTTACCGATCTTGGCGTGTTCCCGACCATCCCCGCCTGCTTGTGACCCTGACCTTTGGCGCGCTTCTTGACCATCCCTGCCTGCTTGTGACCCTTGACCTTTTTGGCTTGTTCTCTGTTTTATCCTTGTCTGCTAGTCGCCCCCGACCTGTAGCTTCCTCCTATAGCCGAGCGTGAGCTGGGAGACCCTGGGGGCCGCGTCCTGGAGTCAGCTGCAGCGTAGTCCATCCTCACCACTACAGGCTCTGGTGAACACCTGCTGGCTCTTAGACTCCGCACCCTGGGGAATCTTATGTTCTAGCTCCCTGTGGGATCCGTACCACCCAGGGTTCCATCCGCAATAGTCAGGCGTAGGGTCCACTATCATAGCAGTGCACTCCTGGCCCCAACGGTGTGGATCTGTCACCTGACCTCAGGTGACCTGACAATAATCAGTGGAACAGTTATAAAAATCTTAAATATGTTTTACCTTTTTGCTAAAAAGATTTTTGTCCATGCTCGACAAATTGACACGTCAAGCAAAGTGCTTTTTTGCATTGAAACATGCCAAGAAGAGGGATCATTACCAAAGGAGAGATAGGTCTGTTTACAATTTTGCTCTTGACGTTCCGGGCCTTACGATATGTTACCTTAGGGTAGGTGGTTATACTAGACTTGAGGTTGGGGGTCCTTGAGCAGTATAGACCAATGGTTGGCTAGAATTTTTTCCATGGTTTTTATGTTTAGCTTGAAACTGGGTGACAAAGCGTGTGGACGGTTGTTGGTCAGATGAAGCCTTGGTACGTGAAGTATTATAAGCTTGTTGGTAATGTTTACAAGCTTCATCTACCAGTGCAGCAGGATACCCTTTATCCAGAAATTTCTTAGTAAAAAGGGTACTGGGAAAGTCATAATCGCTATCTCTAGTGCAATTTCTTCTCAAACTACAGAATTGCCTTTGTGGTATATTGTTAACCCACCTGGGGTGATGGCAATTATCGTAATGGATAAAAGAATTGCATGCTGTCGGTTTAACATAATTCTGGGAAAAAATTATGCCGTCCTCATGACTTAACTGTAAATCCAAAAAGGCCAATTAACTCTTATCGCATACATGCGTAAATGACAACCCTAAATCATCATTATTACAATAATTAACAAAGAGGTCAATATCTTGAAGAGTTCCATCCCATATTATTACCACGTCATCGATGTATCGACCATATTATACAATATTGGAAGCAAAAGGATGATGAGCAGAAAGGGATAAATGTTCACAATATCCCATGGTCAGGTTAGCATAACTCGGTGCAAAGTTAGCGCCCATAGCGGTACCATTAATTTGCAGGTAATGCGTGTTATATTCAAAATAGTTATGCTTCAGACAGAATGTAAGTGCCTCCAAAATAAAGGAAATCTGTCTCGAATTAATGAGGGGATCATTCGAAAGTAAGTGTTCAGCTGCTCGGAGTCCAACATCATGAGGGATGGAAGTGTAGAGGGATGATACGTCGTAAAGATAACCAACAATAAGTTTGTTCCCAACGGTATGTTTTTAACATCTGTAATAGATGCGGCCTGTCACGAATATACAATGGTAAATTTTCAGCTAGAGGCTGCAGAAATTGGTCTATATAGTCAGAAAAAACGCTGGTAACACTCTCCATGGCCGCGACTATGGGAAGACCTGGTGGTTTAGTAAGATTTTTATGAACTTTGGGCAGATGATAAAAATAAGGGGTGCTATAAAAGTTTCTCTTAATAAAACTGGCTTCAAGTTTACTGATATTATCTTCTCGGGCCTTACGAACAATGTCAGCAGCTTTGATGGAATATAAGTTAGTTGGATGACTAGTGAGAACTTTATACGTTACATTATCGGATAGTAATCTCAAGGATTCCTCTAAGTAGTAAGATTTATTTTGGACGACTATACTGCCTCCTTTATCAGCTGACTTAATAATAATGGTATCATTCCTCATGAGCTGTTCCAGAGCCTGTCGTTCCATACTGCTAAAGTTAAGCCTATAGTTGATATGGGAATGGTCATGTTTACACATATGGATCAAATCAGTGTAAACTACTTGATAAAAGGACTGAAGATAAGAACCTTTACATTGAGTGGGGTTGAAAATCTATTTTGGACATAAACTGGTATGTACTATGGGAGGAGATGTTGGAATATATTGAGTAAGCCACTCCAAGTCTTCCTCATGAAAATTTTCATCATAAAGATCTTGCAGGACAGCAAGGTCTGGGTCGTCAGAGGAAATGTCAGCGGTGGGTGGACTGGTGGGTTCCTGTATTATGATAGGGTTTTTAGCATCTTGTATGCTATAGAACCTTCGACCGTCAAATGTCTGATAAACTTGTTTTTAGATCTTTGAACAATGTAAAGGGATTTGGCTGTGTTGTTGGCGCAAAAGTGAGTCCTCTAAGTAGGGAAATGTCGTGAGCTGATAGTTCCATGCTAGACAGATTTGTAGATTTTTACAGTTTTCAAATTGTTCTCTCTTCTTTCGACCTTATCTCCTTCCTCTTCTACGTGTTTTCTTTTTGAAAGGGACAGAGGGGGGCCACTCCCAAAAAAAACCAAAAAAAAAACTGGTTGAACCAGATGATGATGATGATGATGATGATGATAAATCTTCGGGCTCATGGGAGGGCCCTGTGATGGAATAAAGTGGTAGGGAATCTGGCAAAATGGTAGTGTCTGTAGCCGATACTATGGGTATACTGTAATTAAATACTGGGAGCCTCGGTGGCTCCTATATGGTCAGGGGAATAGATGTAACAGGGTCTCTAATGCCATCTGAAACTACCTGACTGAAACTCTATTTTTATTAGAATTGGTCATTGCACCATATGGTTTGCGTGACCCAATATGTGGAACTGATCAGGCAGCATTTATTTTATTTATAAGAGAATGAAGGAGGTTCGGGACTTTGAGTGAGGCACATAGGTGGAACAATGGACAGTTTTGGAAAAAGCAAGTTTTAATAAAATCACACAAGTCATACAAATATCTTGGCCAGCAGGCTCCATATAAAGACATTAGTTAACATGAGTCACTAAAAACAGCTAATTAACAACATGTTACAGTAGCATTGTGCATCTAGGTACTAAAGGAGACTCGTTGGCTCGACGCGATTCGGCGATTTGATCGCCTCATCGGGAGCAGATGCATATTTATCTGAAAATACATTGGATGCAGGTAAGAGAGCCAATAAATGAATATTAAAAAATGGAGGGGAAGAGGGAGTTTATAAGGAAAAAGAGTGATAAAAATATGGGGGAGGGAAAAATTCACCCTACTACTTATACATTGCAGCACATGGTCTGCTGGGGGCGCCATGCCGGTGGCAATCGTCCATCATCCCCCCCCGGGGATCTGAGGGGACAGGGAGCCCCAAGAGAACCGGGAAACCAAAACTGAACCCCAACCGCAAAGGTGAAGCCCATGCCGGCAGTGGTGATGAAGCCAAATAAGGAAATGGGAAGTGTCTGAAAAAAAACGGAGAAAAAAAGTAAAAATGGTGTAGGGGTGTGTTTATATTAATGTGAGGGTGTAGGAACTCATGGTGATGAGAGTGAAATGACAAATGTGTTAATGGTTTAAAGTGGTTGAGAACAGGGGGGGGGGGGGGTAGGGAATAGGGAGGTGAGTCGAGTGGAATGTGAAAAATAGGCTGAGTGAAGGAAGAGGGTAGATAGAAATGGAGCCTAGGCTCTAGCAAAGGTCTCAAAGGGTTACCCGATGTATGTAGGAAGAAAATTTCAAAAAATTCCAAAATGGCAAAAACGCTCTGGGCGTGGGTTCCCCTCCACCGCAGCCACACCAGCGTGACGCTGGGGACATGTCCTGGGTTGACCTGGGATCCCTCCTGATACCCCACGTGGTTTTGGCATCCTGTCTGGCTGCTGGTGTTTGTTGCCCTATTTCTGCCTACACTTCATATTTTGGAATTTTTTGAAATTTTCTTCCTACGTACATCAGGTTTTTTTAGTGACTCATGTTAACTTATGTCTTTATATGGAGCCTGCTGGCCAAGATATTTGTATGACTTGTGTGATTTTATTAAAACTTGCTTTTTCCAAAACTGTCCATTGTTCCACCTATGTGCCTCACTCAAAGTCCCGAACCTCCTTCATTCTCATATAAATAAATAAATAAATATATATATATATATATATATATATATATATATATATATATATATATATATATATATAATTTATTAGGGATGGAGACATTTTTCTAGGGTTTCTCATTTAAAGTCCCAATAAAAACCCTCCTTTTTATTTATAGTTTTTCAGCCTGTCCTTTCCCCACCCCCCTTTTTTTTTCCCATATACATGTTTGTTTACATACGTGTTTACATAGGAAATATATTTCTCCTCCTGCCTTGCAACTTTTATAAGATAGACAACATAAGTCCTTGTGTTTTTATTTTTTGTTATTATGATTATTATTCGTGATGCTGTATACTTATGAGATTGCTTTTTAATGTGTTGTGACGCTGTATATATTTTTACATGATTCATTTTTAATATGTTTCTATGCCATGTTGTGGGTTTTTTTATTTTTATTTCATTGCTAGCCATTTAATCATTTTTTTAGAACTAATGGTTCACCCATGATTAGACCTGTACTATAGCGGACGGTTTCTAGTCCCCGCACCTCGCTGAATGAATGAGTGACTTGTATAGCGCTACATGTGCAAACTGAATCGCCTCTAGGTGCTTTTTGCAGCCAGTGTCTGCTTGGCTGGTGCGGTCGTTTTACCCCGTTGGATCTCGACACGCGTGGGACAGTCGTACACACATATATACATATATACTGGGCCAATTTGGAAAAGATCCAATTAACCTACCAGCATGTCTTTGGAGTCTGGGAGGAAACCGGAGTACCCGGAGGAAACCCACGCAGACACAGGGAGAACATGCAAACTCCAGGCAGATGGTGTCGGGATTCGAACCAGCAACCCTTTTGCTGCTAGGTGAAAGTGCTAACCACTACACCACTGTGCTGCCCTTGATCTTATGAAGGAAATTGAGAACTATGGAGCCTTATAAAATTTTAAAATTAATTATGCTAAATCTGAAGCGATGGGGGTAAGTTTGCCCCCTTCAACTTGAAAGGCTATACAACCAAATTTTAATTTTAAATGGGTATCCACTGCATTGAGTTACTTGGGCACACATATACCATCATATACAAGAAATACCTTTTCAGCAAATTTTCTACCTTTTATACAGTTCAGTATTCGAGAAATGGCAACACGCATTACACTCGTGGTTTGGCCGCTGTAATACTATAAAAATGTGTATTCTACCAAAATTTTTGTATATCTCTCTTTTTCAGGCGCTACCCATTGAGATCCCAGCAACTTTCTTTCGCCAGATAGATGCTCTTTTTACAAAATTTATCTGGGCGAAGAAACTTCTGATGTTGCCTAAGAGTTATGGGGGAGTGGCTGTCCCAGATGTGCACGGGTATTACCAAGCAGCTCATTTAGAAAGAATAGTGGACTGGTGCAGACATGCTGAATTTAAGCAATGGATAGGCATAGAACAACAGCTGAGTCCAGTACCCCTTCGTAGAGCACCCTGGTGTTATGCGGTGTTACAGCCTTCTTTCAAAAAGCACCCGATTATAGGGGTTACTCTACAAATTGGTTCTAAAATATGTGGTAATCCTAGAAACGCCCCGACGCAATCACCTTTATACCCTATATTGGGAAATCCCAGTTTCCAACCAGGTATGGAAAAGGGAGCGTTTAACAAATTGGAAGAAAAGGGATACTTTCAAGCAATCACACTTCCTGCAAGTGGAGGCGTGGCCAACCATTGCAACATTGACACAACCTGGAGGATATTATGAAATAAGTCCCTGGCAAGCATTACAATTGCGTAGTTTTTTTTTTTGGGAACCTTAGGCCCACCAATTAACTGTTTTTTGTTTTCATCTTGTAGGGTTTGAGGTATACAGTAAAAAAGGAATTTAAAGGGAGGATTAGAGATCTAGGTAAGGAGTGAACTTGGAAATAAAGTATGTGGTATTTGAATTAAATGGTGAATGTCTATGTAAAGATGGAGGCATTTAAAATCAACATAAAATGTAACTTAGTATAATGGATTTGTAAGAGTTGAAATGTGATGAAATTATGTATTCTCTACCACCCTTTAAACAAATAAAGAATTTATAAAAAGACCTGTACTATAGCTCACTGACTTTTTTTTTCCATATGCTGCGGCTTGCTGTCCTCCTGGTGGCCGCCGTATATAAATATCATGATACCTGCAGTATACCATTAGGCCTGTATAAGGAGCTCGTCTCTGAGCGCATAGCCTGTAGTTTCTGACCTTCCTTCCGGTGCTCTCCCTGGTCCTGCCTTCCGGTGACATCTGCGCTTCACGCTGGACCTGGCTGTTTCCTGGTGGCCACAGGATGGACTTTACACCCTGCCTGCAGACTCATGGATCCAGATGGGCCTGAGACTGGACCGCACTGCGTTATGAGACCCTGATGTGCCATCCATATGCTAAGCTTCAGTGCGCACTGCACTTGTGCAACAGGCAGTGGCACATACACTTTGTCTCTGCTGCCAAAACAAAATGTTATGCCTATTCACTAGTAGCCTCCTAATTCTTTTTTTGTTGTCAATCCAGTTATAGGGCAGATTAAAGAAAAGATGTCTACAGTGAAACACAAGATACTTGTACTTTCAGGAAAAGGAGGAGTGGGAAAGAGCACATTTAGTGCTCACTTGGCGCATGGGCTAGCTGAAGATGAGGACAGACAGGTAAGTCCTTGTTTTGCCTTTTTCACCTAAATAACAGTTAGTTTGGCACAATTATATAAATGCAAAATCCTAAAAGTGTTTTCTCTAAAGCATTATATTTTAGTAGCACAATTTTTTCCCCCCATCGGGACACCCATTTGCTCCAATCAAATGTGGAAATAGAAGTATAGATCTCATGTCAAGGGTTCCTACTTAACCCTGTGGCCTGTTCAAGGTCAAATAGTGTTTTGCAGCTTAACCACTTCACCCCCGAAAGGTTTTACCCCCTTAATGATCAGAGCAATTTGGCACTGCGCTGCTTTAACTGGTAGATGTGTGATCACGCAATGCTGTATCCAAATTAAATTGTGTCGTTTTCTTCCCTCAAATATAGCGGTGGTATTGATCACCTCCCAGGATTTTTAATTTTTTTGGCGATTATAAATGAAAGACCGAAAATTTAGAAAAATATATATTTGACTTTTTGTTACAAAAATTTAGTTCATTGGATTTTTTTTATCATACATTTGGGCCAAAATGAATTCAGCCACATGTCTTGGGTAAAAAAAATTCAATAAGCGGAATTGGTTTGCACAAAAGTTATAGTGTTTACAAACTATAGTACATTTACTGGAATTTACGCAGCTGTTAAACTGCCCATCTCATTTCTTGAGGTGCTAAAATGGCATGGCAGGGCAGTACAGTATAACCCCCCCCCCAAATTACCCCTTTTTGGAAAATAGACACCACAAGTAATTTGCTGAGAGGCATGTTGAGACCATTGAATTTTTTGTCACAAGTGAGTGAAAAATTACAACACAAAGTTGTCAATTAAATTATATATTACCCACACATGCCATGGGTATATATGGAATTACACTCCAAAATACATTCTGCTGCTTCTCCTGAGGGGATACCACATATGTGAGACTTTTTGGGAGCCTGGCTGCGTACAGGACCCTGAAAACCAATCACCGCCTTCAGGATTTCTAATGGAGTACATTTTTGATTTCACTCCATCACCTATCACAGTTTCGGGAGACATGAACTGCCAATATAGCACAACCCCCCCCCCCCCCAAATGTCCCCATTTTGGAAAGTTGGCCTCCCCAAGCGATTTGCTACTTTAGGGTATTTGGGATGAGGGAAGCTTCTGGGAGTGAGGGGGTCTTTTTGGAAATGGCAGGTGAAGGGACAGATTCAGCCATAGTGATGGTTTGAGGGCTAGAGGATCTACTTACTGAGGTCAATGATCTACAATGGCTGGGGTGAGGCATAGGCAATGCGGACCATGTTAAGAGAGTGGTTATTCTCACTAGGCAGGTAGTGTTATTCGTTTTGGAGACCAGTAAGATCAGAAGGGCTAAGAGAAACCACACAGGGCGTGTTTTTGTTTCATAATGTCGCTGGTAGGGAAAGTCACTCTAGTCTTTGATGTAAGGACTTTAGCTGAGCTTTAGTGGAGGTCCCTAAGAAGAGAATGGAATGGTGATAATGATTTAAACAACTCCTCTTAGAAAAGGAGTGGCAGGGGATAGGTTTAAGACTCATTAACGTGACTGGGGTTTCACTGTTCTGAATGGGCATGTGGAGCGTCTCTGGGCAGCCCAGGTGAAAACTCTATCTAATTGGTAAGCATTTAGATCTTTATTTAGATTAATTTTTTTGTTAACTAATTTTGTTCTCTTTAGTAATCTTTTCAAATAAATTGTGGAACCACTTTTCCAATAGACAGAACGACGAGGATTTATAAATCCGTTCAACGGTGGTGTCTATCTTTTCGTGTTTTAAAAAAAAAAATGTATTTCTTTGTTTGATTATGACTTTAATCCACTGGGTGGTGCAAAACCCTGAAATGTGTCTCCACTCTTTATTTAACCTCTTCAATACTGGGCATTTTCACCCCCTTACTGCCCAGGCCAATTTTCAGCTTTCAGCACTGTCACACTTTGAATGACAATTGCGCAGTTATACAACACTACCCAAATGAAATGTTGATCATTTTTTCCCCACAAGTAGAGATTTCTTTTTGGTGGTATTTGATCATCTCTGCGGTTTTTACTTTTTGCGCTATAAACAAAAAAAGACTGACAATGTTGAAAAAAATATTTTTTTTTAACTTTTTGCTATAATAAATGTCCCAATTTAAAAAAAAAAAAAAAAAAAAAAAATACTTTTCTCTTATCGTCCGTGGACTGACACAGCCTCTCTTACACTTTACCCGTGGGTTATGTCCCTGCTTGCAGGAGAAGACGTAGGCAGAATGTGAAATGTTATACGTACATTCTAAAAAGCCAGAGCTTAACAGCCCCGCCCAGGGGGGCGGTCCCTCCGGACATAACCCTCCCACTGCAGTCAGCAGACCTCAGTTTTTTTTCTGCCTAGCAGAAGGAGAAGACGTGGCTCTCTCAGGAGCCAGTCTCCTGACCTATTTTTATTCCTTTTTGGAATTTTTTTCTTTTATTTTTGATACCTTCTATCAACTGTCGGCTGGGCAACAGGTTGGGTACAAGATATCCTCGTAGTCTTACCTGTCCGACCATCGAGCGTGCTGATCCTCGCCTTGTGTGCGTGAGACTCAGTTCACGACATGCCCCACGACTCCAGGGGTGGCCGGTGGGCTTTCATACTCCGCGGTCCTCTCAAGATTGAACAGTCCTGCTGTATCTTTCACAGTGGACCGGGCCGACAGCTACTCAGTACCGCACTGTGATGGTCCTGTCAAACACACCAGTGGGTCCCTCAGGGGACGGGTAAGTAGTCTCTCCTGCCTGCAGGTGAGTACATGCTGTGTGTTTTTCTCTGTGTGGGGGATTTCCCTGTCTCCCCCTGTTTTTTATTATCACTCTCTGTCACCATTGCTGGCGCTGTGCTGTGTGGGGTGCCTGGGGGTCATACTGTCCTGGGGGGGGGGCTCATGGTGGTCTGCATATCGCTGGGGCTGTTTCTGAGTGTTTTGGGGCCTGGGCGCCGTTCGGCGCCATGTTTGTGTGTGTGTGTGTGTGTGTGTGTGTGTGTGCATTTACTTTACATTGGCGGCCATCTTGCTGTGGATAAGCCTGAGCACATTGCGGGGGCCATTTTCTTGAAGCCGTGCAGGGTTTTTTCGTCCACGGGTAAGCCCTCCCAGACTGACAACAGTGCGGCTGGTGGAAACAAGCGACCTTGGGTGCGTAAGCCAAACAAAGCGGCTCCCAAGCCCGCCTCCGCGTGAATTCTTGCCCCCGCCCCCACTTTGGGGTGGGGGGGATGACTTCGCAGGTTCACAGATCGGTGGACCTCCCGGATCTCCGACCGGTGGGTGTGTGAGGTGGTCACCTCGGGATACAGGATAGAGTAACGTTCCTGGCCCCCAGACAGCCCTCTTGGGGGCTGTACAGGATTTGATCAGGTCCGGAGTGATTGTGCCGGTTCCGTCACAGGAGAGGTTTCAGGGTTTCTACTCGAATCTGTTTGTTGTCCCCAAAAAGGACGGGGTTCGGCCAATTCTGGACCTCAAGGCCCTGAATGCCTTTGTGAAGGTGCAAAAATTCCACATGGAATCCATTCGCATGGTAATGGCTACACTCCATCAAGGAGATTTTCTGGCGTCCTTGGACATCAATCAGCTATGGGTAAGCGTCAATTCGTGACGTGAAACGCGTTAGCCACCCTTCCCTGCATGCATACTATCTGCATTTGTTGTTTTGGATTTATGGATTTATTTTGAATTTTGGATTTTTTACTTGAAATTTTGGAATAAATAACTGTCTATACAGAGTGCTGCAGTCCAGGGTTTCTTTTTCTCCCATGCATCAAGGACGCCTACTTGCATGTTCCGATCTGCGCAAGTCACCAGCAGTTTCTGCACTTTGCGATCAGCGAAGTCCCTTATCAATTTGTGGCTCTTTGCTTCGACCTAGCCTCGGCACCAAGGGTGTTCACCAAGGTGCTTGCTCCGGTTCTAGCTTTGCTGAGACAGCGAGGCATTGCTATCGTGGGCTATCTGGACGATCTTCTAAGAGCAGACAATGGCTCAAAATTAGAAGAAAGTGTGACTATCGTCAGTCAGACCCTCAGGGACTTCGGGTGGCTCCTGAACATTCAGAAGTCGGTCCTGGTCCCGACTCAGCGTTTGGAGTATCTAGGTCTGATCCTGGACTCCCTGGAGGCGAAGGTATTCCTACCCCCGGAGAAGTTACTGACACTTCAGTCTGCAGTGCGGGTACTGACGTCCCAAAAATGGTCGTCAATCCGTTTTTTGCATGAGAGTCCTGGGACTCATGGTGGCCTCGTTTGAGGCCATTCCGTATGCACAATCGCATACACGGGCATTACAGAAAGAGATCCTGTCCACTTGGGACAAATCCCTGTTGTCCTTTTTGGATCTTCAGATCCAGGTGAGTCACCCAGTCAGGGCATCCCTGGCGTGGTGGTTGAGGTCCCCGGCTCTTCAGTCCGGGAAGTCGTTCCTCCCCATCCAATGGACGGTGATCACGACGGACACCAGCCTGATGGGCTGGGGTGGAGTCTGGGGAGGAGTCTCGGGAGTCCTGTCAGCTCAAGGGCTTTGGACTCCGGATGAAGCCCGTTTACGATCAATGTTCTGGAAATACGGGCAATCAGACTGTGCCTCTCCTCGTGGTTGGAGAGGTTACAGGGTCGCTCCCTCAGGATCCAGTCGGACAACGCCACGGCTGTGGCATATGTCAACCATCAAGGGGGGACTCGGAGCTCAGCTGCGTTATCCGAGGTCGCCCGCATCCTAAGGTGGGCCGAAAGAAGCGTGCCGGCTCTGTCGGCCGTCTACATTCCGAGCGTAGACAATTGACAGGCGGACTATCTAAGTCGCCAGACGCTGGACCAGGGAGAGTGGTCCTTGCACCCGGAGGTCTTTCAACTTCTTTGCTGGCGGTGGGGCACGCCGGATGTGGACCTGATGGCCTCTCGACTCATTCGCAAGGTGTCAAGGTTTGTGGCCAGGTCCAGGGATCCTTGGGCGGATGCGTTGGTGGCCCCATGGGGTCATTATCTCCTGATATGTTTATCCTCCACTGCAGCTGCTCTCTCGCCTGCTGCGCAGGGTGGCGACCGAGGGGTTTTCGGTGATCCTCATTGCTCCGGATTGGCCTCGGCGTCATTGGTACGCCGATCTGGTATAGAGGTCGACCGATATATCGGCTGGCCGATATATCGGCCGATATTTAGGCATTTTTGATAAATCGGCTTTGGCCGATTAATATCAAAACTGGCCGATATTTTTCACTGGCTGCACTTCCTCCCCCCTCCTCCTCCCTCCTCCTCCCTCCTCCACACTTCTCCACACTCAGCAGCATCAAGCGCCGTGCTGTGTGTGTGTGTGTGTGAAACTGAAAGTAAGAGGAGAGAGAGAGGATGTGTCAGCTTGATGTCGGGGGTGGGCGGGACCCAGCAGATATATTACACCAGCCAATGGGATGGTATCTGGGCGGGCCACTACGTCTAAAGCAGCCCAATCATTGGCTGGTGTAATTTAGCTGCTGGCCCGCCCACCCCCACATCGAGCTCAATTCTAACAGCTCTCTCTCTCTCCTCTCTGTCAGTTTCACACATTACACTCGGCTTAGTGTGAAACCTGCCAGTGCCCCCAGCCAGTGCCATCTGTCAGTGCCCCCAGCCAGTGCCATCTGTCAGTGCCCCCAGCCAGTGCCATCTGTCAGTGCCCCCAGCCAGTGCCATCGCCATCAGCCAGTGCCATCTGTCAGTGCCACAAGCCAGTGCCAATCAGTGCCACCGCCAATCGGTGCCATCTGTTAGTGCCACCAGCCAGTGCCAATCAGTGCCACCCAAATCAGTGCCCCCAGCCAGTGCCCCAGCCAGTGCCATCTGTCAGTGCCCCCAGCCAGTGCCATCTGTCAGTGCCCCCAGCCAGTGCCATCTGTCAGTGCCCCCAGCCAGTGCCATCTGTCAGTGCCATCTGTCAGTGCCACCAGCCAGTGTCAATCAGTGCCAACAGCCAGTGTCAATCAGTGCCACCAGCCAGTGTCAATCAGTGTCACCGCCAATCGGTGCCATCTGTCAGTGCCACCAGCCAGTGTCAATCAGGGCCATCTGTCAGTGCCACCCAAATCAGTGCCACCGCCAATCGGTGCCATCTATCAGTGCCACAGCCAGTGCCATCTGTCAGTGCCCCCAGCCAGTGCCAATCGGTGCCATCTGTCAGTGCCACCGCCAATCAGTGCCATCTGTCAGTGCCACCGCCAATCAGTGCCATCTGTCAGTGCCACCAGCCAGTGCCAACCAGTGTCACACGCCAGTGCCACCCAGTTCCAATTGCAAGTGCCACTGCCAATCAGTGCCATCTGTCCCAAACTAGTGCCATCTGTCCGTTCCAAACCAGTGCCCCCTGCTGCCAATCGGTGCCATCTGTCAGTTCCGAACCAGTACCACCTGCCAGTGCCATCTGTCAGTTCCAAACCAGTGCCACCTGCCAGTGCCAATAGAGCCATCTGTCAGTTCCAAACCAGTACCGCCAGCCAGTGCCACATGCCAGTGCCATCTGTCAGTTCCAAACCAGTGCCATCTGTCAGTTCCAATAGTGCCAATAATGCCACCTGCCAGTGCCATCTGTCAGTTCCAAACCAGTGCCAACCTGCCAGTTCCAAACCAGTGCCATCTGTACTGAGGACATCAAGTGTGTGCTAGAGTGACAGGAGTAAGCAGGAAGGAATAGAGTGGGTGAGGGTTTTTTTTTTTTTTTTAATCGGCCTAAAATATCGGCCACAAAAATCGGCATCATATATCGGCCATCGGCCGCCCCAATTTCAAAATATCGGCATCGGCCAGAGAAAAACCCATATCGGTCGACCTCTAATCTGGTATGTCTCGTCGTGGACGTTCCTTGGTGGTTGCCAATAAGGGAGGACCTTCTGTCTCAAGGTCCTATATTTCATCCTGCTTTACAGTCTCTGGCTTTAACGGCATGGCTATTGAAAGCCAGGTGCTGAGAGACCGAGGTCTCTCGGATTCGGTCATTTTGACCATGTTAAGGGCACGGAAGTCTTCCTCCAGAAAGATCTATCACCGTATCTGGAAAGCTTACATCGCCATGTGCGAAGAGCTGGACTGGCGTCCACGGATGTATTCCGTACCCAGAATCCTGCGGTTCTTACAGCGTGGCGTGACCCAAAAGCTTGCTTTTGAGTACCATTTAGGGGTCAGATTTCAGCCTTGGCTGTCTTCTTTCAGCGATCGCTAGCGGGTCATTCCTTGGTTAGCACCTTTTTTGTGCAGGGTGTTCGCCATGTGCTCCCTCCTGTCAAGCCTCCTCTCCCTCCTCAGGATCTGAATTTTGGTACTCTCGGTTCTCTAGGAACCTCCCTTTGAAAATATCAGAGATATTCCCCTTTTGACCTTGTCTCAGAAGGTAGCCTTCTTAGTGGCCATTAATTCTGTTAGATGGGTGTCTGAGTTGGCGGCCTCATCCTGCAAGTCGCCCTATTTGGTCATCCATAAGGATAAGGCGGTGTTGCGTCCGCGACCTTCTTTTTTGCCAAAGGTGGTCTCGGCCTTTCACCTAAATGAGGACATTGTCCTCCTGTCCTTGTAATAAAATTAAAATAAATGCGCAACCCTATGGGTGGCAACCCAAAGTAATAATATATATGTGTGAACTAGACACAAAAAAAACACAATATGTGGACTGATATGTAAATGCATATAAAACACACTTGTAGAAAGTCCTATCACTTCTGCTGCCCAACTGTCACAGCAGCAGAAAAAACAAAGAAAAAACTTTACACAAGCAAAGAAAGGAAGTGTCCATTGATGTGATTGACAACCAACTTATAACAAAGGATTGTAGATCTTCACAGGTTAAACTTCAATTCGGCAGAGATATACAAACAGGAGGCTTACCAGAGCAGGTGGGTCCCTATTACGGGGACCAAACGGGCTCAGCAAATGCAGGTCCAGATGTCAGCGATAGTCCTAGGGGTCCTCACTCCACTCACAGGTCAGCGATTTAGTACACCCCTGGTCCGTAGGAACGCTCGTACAGCGCGATAAGTACCAGTTTAAAGGAAGAAATAAAGAAGCTTCATGGTGCAGTAAGTCCGTAAAAAAGCAAATGCTCTTTATTGAAACGGACGGATAGGCTGACATCCATGCACAGGAAAAATACAAAACTTTTCAAAATAGCACTGCAACCCCGCCGCGGCGTGTGCCAATCAGCTAGGGGCGTGATGACGTCAGGATCCTTGGCTCCACCCTACGCTGCATTTCTCCGTAAGAGGCGTCGTCTGGGAAAGGAGGCTGGATCCAGACGTCACACACCACGCTTTTTATGTGAGAGCAGGAGAGTGACACCGGAAGCCCTGATACTACTGATAGTTCATCAGTTCCTCGGCGCACAAGACTTTATACATAGCAGGCAAACACCAGAACAGCGAAAACATCCTGCATGCCGGCCATGTATGTCTTATCTATCATGGATAGACGCATGTTTGCAATCTATACTCAAATAAAATTACAAAATATAAAAAAAAAAAAAAAAATTACTAAAAAACAGAGAATACAACCTAGCACCTATTATTAACGGTACCATTTGACATAAATTTGCAACCTCGCTCACAGTACATATCAGATATGCAACAAGGCATTAATATTTAAAATATATTAGCAATATAGTACGCAATGAAACATTATGTAAAAAATAGGAAATTAATTGAAAACTTCCTGCTCACCCAAAACAGTGTCCGTAAAGCAAAAGGCACTGGGAGGGTGTATAAAATACCATATGCATATAAAACACATGACACATATATCAATATCTCAGATAAAGGAACAGAAAAATCTGTATATCCCCATATGTCAATGTGCAATACATAACTCACAGTAAAATTAAATAAAATGAGGAAAAAAAAAAAAATATATATATATTATTAACCCCATATGTCCCCTAGCACATCTATGTTTCCCCATTGTCACACAAACCCCCATCTGGCTGGCTGTCCAAGTGCACCAGGGGGGAGGGGGAGCGGAAGGCTGGATAAAAAAAGGGGGAAAAACACAGAGGGGCTATAGGGAATAGTAGGTAAGAAAGAGGAAGGATTGTGTGTGTGTGTGTGTGTGTGTGTGTGTGTGTGTGTGTGTGTGTGTGTATAGATAGGCAAAAATTACTGATACTATGGACACTGTGAATGGGACAGGTGGTTATAATGAGACCCATCAACTATTAATATAGCAATTAATGTCCCATTCGATGTTAAGGCCCCACGGGCTGTAACGCTGCATGTCGAAAATCCACAGAGTTTCTCTGCGCGAGATTTGGCGTTTGAGGTCGTCACCTCTCCAGTGTGGGACATACCTCTCTATGCCCACAACTTCCAATACTGAGGGGTCTCTGTTGTGGCACTGGCAAAAATGCCACGACACACTGTTTTTTGAATCCCCTACGTATGTTGGACAGGTGTTCCCCTATTCTCACTTTCAGAGCACGGATGGTCCTTCCAATGTATTGAAAACCACACGGACAACGTAGGAGATAGATTACCCCCTACGGTGCCGCAGGTTATGAAATCAGATATTTTATATTCTTGGGAGGTAGTATGCGAGGTGAAGGTAGAAGTTTTCAGGGTTCTGGATGTTCTGCACACCTTGCATCTCTTACACGGAAAAAAACCTTTTAAATGGCCAAACATGTAAATTTTAGGTGGAGGGTCGACCACGCTTGGTGCCACCAAATCTTTTAAGTTTTGGCTCCTTCTGTATAAGATTTTTGGACATTCAGGGAGCGTAGGTCCCAAGACCTTATCACTTTTCAAAACCGACCAATGTTTCTTAATTATTTTGTTAACCCACCAAAAATGGGATGAAAAGGTCGTCAAGAAGGACCATTGCAGGTCATTGGAAATATTGTTTTTTTCCTTTTAGTTCTTGGAACTAATAGATCTTGTCTGTCCATGGACGTGACCTCTTGGAGGTCTTTATCCAATATCATTGGTTGGTACCCTTTTTCCAAGAAAAGATTTTTGAGAATTGTGGCCTGCAATTCAAAGTCCTCCAGTCGTGAACAATTTCGTCTGATTCTTTAAAACTGTCCCCTCGGTATGGCCTTGAGCCAGTTCGGATGATGTCCACTATCAGTGGGAATATAGCCGTTGCGGTCTGTGCCCTTGAAAAAAGTTTTTGTCAGAAGTACACCATTTTCTTTGAATATTACCAGGTCCAAATAATTAACAGAAGTAAAACTGAAATCATATGTGAATTTGATCCCCCAATCATTCAAATTTAGGACAGTCATGAATTCATTCAGTGATCCTACGTCCCCCTTTCCACAGAAAGAAGGCGTTGTCTATGTAACAACGCCAAAAAAGGAGGCGGGGCTCCTCTCGGGAAAATAGTTTATCATTTTCTCACAAGGCCATAAATAGGCCAGCGAGGCTGGGGGCAAATTTGGCCCCCATAGCTACTCCCGTGCTTTGTAGGAAGAATTGACCACTGTAATAGAAATAATTGTGTTCCATAGCGAAACACAACAATTTCATAACGAATTCCAAAGTAGATGTTTTCATTGAAAGTTCCTTTCTAAGAAAAAATTCCGCTGCCTTGTAACCCAGTTCATGGGGTATTATGGTGTATAGGGAGTCGACGTCTGCTGTTACAAGTAAGACGTCCTCATCCACTACACACTCTGATAACTCTCTGATTTGCATAGAGTCCTTTAAGAAGGCCAGAGTCTTGGTTACCACAGGTTGTAAAAAAACATCCACGAATTTCCCCACCCTCGATGTAAGGGAGTCTATGCCGCTTACTATCGGGCGGCCAGGGGGTTGTACTGGGTTTTTATGGACTTTAGGTATGTAATATATGATGGAGGTGCGGGGGGCCAGGGGGACAGGAAATTCAAGTTCTTTATCGTTAATCACTCCCTTCCGATGCCCCGCCTTTACAATGGTATTGAGAGATTTTTTATATTTATCAATAGGATCTTTATCTAGAACTTTATAGGTATCTCGATCTGACAATAGAACCTCCATTTCTTTTAAGTAGTCCTCTTTCTTCAATACTACAATTCCCCCCCCCCCGTCCGCCGGTCTTATCACTAGATTTTTTCATAGGGACGCAATTCCTTAACTTTTTTGCTTCTCTTTTTTTTTTATTTAACTTGAGACAGGTCCTGTAACACTAAATCTTTAAATCTTTGAATACTGTGATACTGGGAGCTGTTTTGCCTGGGGGGTTAAACAAGTATGCATTCCTTAATCCTGTTCCTCCTCTGTTATGCCCTTCCACAGAGATATCATTTCTGACAATAGGGTTAGACAGGAAATGGCGTTTTATGCTCAATTTCCTGGCATACTTTTGTACGTCTAGGAACATTTGAAATTTATTTAAGGGCTTCCTTGGGGCATATTTTAATCCTTGGTTAAGGGTGATTTTTTTCCGCTCTAGTAAGTTCTTCTCCACTTAGATTGAACACACCCTGACATACTACCTCCTCCTTGATTTTTTGGGAGTGGCACCGCTGCCCTCCTCTGCATCCTCTCTTAGTCTTCCTTTCATTCCTCGGCCTCTTCCTAAAAAATTGTCTGTTTTATTTCTCAGGGGGGCTGCCCCATCCTTGTGTCTTCACCCATCACATGCCAGAGAGTTTGCGCTTCACACATTGAATGTGGTACGAGCCTTGCGGGTGTACCTGTCTGCTACTGCTTCTATTGGGAAGTCTGACTCACTGTTTGTGTCCGTCTCTGGTCCAAAACAGGGCCAGGCGGTTTCGTCTGCCACCATTTCTAGGTGGATCAGACAGACCGTCATTCAGGCCTATGCCCTCAAGGGGCGGGCGCCTCCCTTTACGGTTACGGCGCATTCCACCAGGGCAATTGGTGCTTCCTGGGCTTTCCGACATCAAGCGTTGGTTGCACAAGTGTGCAAGGCGGCGACCTGGTCGTCCGTTCATACCTTTTCTAAGTTCTATAAGGTTGATGTGGCTGCATCTTTGGATGCTTCCTTCGGCCGCAAGGTGTTGCAGGCCGCTGTTTGATGTTGCAACTCCTTCGTTGAGGAGCTCTGCCTTGTTGGAATGAATTTTTGGGTTTTCCATTTATACTGCTCCCACCCCCTTGACACTGCTTTGGGACATCCCACGGGTAAAGTGTAAGAGAGGCTGCGTCAGTCCATGGACGATAAGAGAAAATAGGATTTTTGTACTCAACGTAAAATCCGTTGCTCTGACGTCCATGGACTGACACAGCACCCACCCTTCTTTTTAAGGTTTGTACTGCTTTGTTACGAACTGAGGTCTGCTGACTGCAGTGGGAGGGTAATGTCCGGAGGGACCGCCCCGCTGGACGGGGCTGTTCAGCTCTGGCTTTTTAGAATGTATGTATAACATTTCACATTCTGCCTAGGTCTTCTCCTGCAAGCGGGGACATAACCCACGGGTAAAGTGTAAGAGAGGCTGTCAGTCCATGGACGTAAGAGAAACGGATTTTACGGTGAGTACGAAAATCCTCTTATTATTTTTTTTTTTTTTTCTCAGTTTAGGTCTATGTATTCTTCTACATATTTTTGGTAAAAAAAAATTGCAATAAGCGTGTATTGATTGGTTTGCGCAAAAGTTATGACGCCTACAAAATAGGGGATACTTTTATTATCTTTTTTTCTTTATTAGTAATGGTGGTTTATCAGGACTGCGATATTGCAGCGGACAGATCGGACACTTTTGACACTATTTTGGGACCATTCACATTTATACAGCGATCAGTGCTATAAATATGCACTGATTACTGTATAAATGTGACTGGTAGGAAAGGGGTTAACACTAGGGGGCGATCAAGGGGTTAAATGTGTGTCCTAGGTAATGATTCTAACTGTGGGGGGAGGGGACTGACTGGGGGAGGTGACCGATCGGTGTCCCTCTGTACAAGGAAGACACCATTGTTCTCCCCTCCCTGACAGGACATGGATCTGTGTGTTTACACACAGATCCATGTCCCTGGCTCTGTAACTGCCGATTGCGGGTGCCTGCCGGTCATTGCGGCCACCAGGCACGCGCATTGGTACCCGAGTGATGCGGCGGGAGCGCGCGGCCGGGAGGCCCGAGGAAGTCATATGATGGCTGCCCAGGATGGCAGAGCCACCTTGCGGCTGTCATATTACTATACGCGGGATGGGAAGTAGTTAAAGTGTTACTAAACCCACAACAGTAAAATCAGTCTGTATATGCAGCAAAGCTTGCTGGTTATACTCACTGTGGAACCTAAGGGAGTTAATCCTCTGCATTGTGTAAAAAGGCTGTTTGATCCTGTCTTCTCTGATCCTCCCTTCCACTGACGCCTAATAATTTCCTTATAACACAGTCTATAGAGCAGTGGTTCTCAACTCCAGTCCTCAGGGCCCACCAACAGGCCAGGTTTGCAAGATAACTGAAATGCATCACAGGTGATATAATTTGCTGCTCAGGGATTGCAGTATTCTAGTCTGCATCTCACCAAGGTAATACTTAAAATCTGGCCTGTTAGTGGGTCCTGAGGACAGGAGTTGAGAACCACTGCAATAGTCAGGCTGCACATGCTCAGTTTAGTGTGTATTGCTAGAGAGGTTTTTTCTTTTTCTTTGGCCCTGTGCTGATCACATGCATCCTCCAATCAGCATGGTCTAGACAGAGGGTCAGGGGTCTTGCATTCTCACAGTACAGCCGGAAAACTCCTCCTTCAAGCTTTAACCAGTGCTTGGCTGGACACTGATAGAAGTCACAAGACGGACCCGGGTATAGTGTGAGAAGCACATAAAGTTGTCATACGGGGTATTCTAATCAAACATGGATCCCATGTCAAAAAAGCATGAGAAGCACAACTAATTTGCTCGCTGAGATCCAGATTCTGGAACTACAACATAAGAGATCACCAGTCCCCACTTTAGGGAAAGACCTTGCTCACCATCGCCAGGTCTCAGACCTTCTACAATGCCAAAGCGGCACTTTCCTGTTGGAAGTTAACGTATAAATCTGGCGACAAGTGTGGCAAGTGGCTAGCCAGGGCCCTTGGAGACCAACAGAAGGTCTCTTACATTCCACACATAAAGGGGAAGGACGGACAAAAACCTTTACTCTTTCGTTCATGGACGGACACAGCTTCCTATTGACAAGTGGGTATTATCCTTCATTTAGGAGTGACTAGGTAGAAAACTTGAAAGTGTTAACCATCACACCACCTACAGCACCGCCCAGGGGACGGACCCTCTGGGTATAACCCCTCTCTCTGCACCTCGCAGATTATTTTTTTTCTGCCTAGTAAGGAGAAGGACATGGCTCCTTTCGGGCCCATTGGTCTGGGGGTTTTTTTTCGACTTTTTTTTTTTTCTTTTTTTCTTTTTTTGTTCCTGCGATCTTCGATCAACTGCCGACTGGGTGACAGGCTGGATCCTAGATCCTTGTAGTTTCGGCCATCGAGCGTGTGCCGACCCTAGCTATGTGCTGGGTTTTCCACTACATGCCCGTCGCTCCACGGGTGGCCGGTGAGCTTCGCGCCCCAGGGCATGCATATGATCGGTCTCTATGGCACAATCACAGCATGCTGGGCCGACAGTCACCTCCTGTGCTGATGATGATCTGTCCGGAATGTATTCCAGCATGATCCACGCGGGAAGGGAAAATGTCTCCCCTGCTTCGGCAGGGTGACTTGGCTGGATATTCCTGGAGAGATCAAGTAAGTGTTGTTTTTTACTCTTTCGTCCATGGACCGACAGCTTCTCTATTGACAAAGTGGGTATTATCCGTTAATTAGGAGTGACTAGGCAGAAAACTTGTAAAAAGTGTTGCATCACACCTTCTACAGTACCGTCCAGGGGGCGGACCCTCTGGGTATATCCCCTCCAGTCTGCATCTCGCAGATCATTTTTTTTCTGTCTAGCAAGGAGTAGGACATGGCTCCCTTCGGGCCCATTGGTCCGGGGGAGAAAAATATTTTTTTGCTACATTTTTTTTTTTTTTGGTTTCCTGCGATCTTCGATCAATTGCTGACTGGGTGACAGGCTGGATCTTCGATTCTTGTAGTCTCCCCAGTTCGGCCATCGAGCGTGTGCCGACCCTAGCTACGCGCTGGGTTTTCCACGACCTACCCGTCGCTCCACGGGTGGCCGGTGAGCCTATGCTCCAGGGCCTGCATCGGACCGCTCAGCTTCGGCTGACCTTACGGCCGAGTCGCAGCAGCCTGGCCGGTGAGCTTACGCTCCAAGGCTTGCATCGGACCGCTCAGCTTCGGCTGACCTTACGGCCGAGTCGCAGCAGCCTGCCCGGTGAGCGCTCCAGGGCACACATATGATTGTCCCCTTGGGTCCAATCACAGCATGCCTGGCCAACAGTCACCTTCCGTGCGCGGACGATGATCTGTTTGGAATGTCTTCCAGCATAATACATGCAGGATGGCTAAGTAAACTCCCCTGCCTCGGCTGGGTGATTTGGCTGGACATTCCTGGAGAGACCAACTAAGTGGTTGTGGCCCCTTTCTTCCCTCTCTCCCTGCCTTTCCCCCCTCCCTGGGCTTCTAGCTAAAGGTTGCTGGGTGCTGGGGGTCACCTAAGGGGTTCCACTGGAGCGGGGCTGGCTGTAACTAACATTTAAAAGAAATGTCATTTCTGCTTACCTGTATGTGCTTTCTCCTCCATGCTGTCGATGGCCATTTTGCAGTGGTCTATGCCGGGTTCGGCCTCTAGTGACTGCCCGGTGGCCATCTTCCTGTGGTTTCGGCGCCATTTTCTTGTAGTTCCACACCCACTGGCCTCTATCGACTGATCGGCGGCCATGTTTGTAATGATCCACGCTGTATGTATTGCCGTTCGGCGGCCATCTTTTTGTGGTCTATGGCTGCTTTAGCTTCTATCTTTGGCTCGGTGGCCTTTTTCTTAGAGCGCACATTATCTTCCATACAGACGTTTTGGCGGCCATTTTGCGAGAGTCTCCGGCCTCTAAGGTGCATTACACTGGTGCGAAAAATTCACACAGGAAGCGCTGATAAAAGAAGCAGACTGACACAGCAGCAGTGGGACAGCATCACAGGCGCAGCACACGGCAGCATAGCAGTACCGGTCCAGGGTGGTGAGTCCTCCTGGGTGACCCAGCTTCTCTGCAGCACAGGAGGGTGGCCTATTGATATCTTGCCTGGAGCCCTGTGGGTGTCAGCATGTGGTCAGCATGGCATCTGAGCCAGATGTCTTCTCCCCTGAAAGACCAGATTTAGCAGCTGGTGCCCCTGAGGTGTCTATGGACGCTATGTCGGCAATCTTAGAGGCGTTTGTTGCCAGGGTGGAAGCAGCACATAGGAATACAGGGGGTAGTAAATGCCCCCGTCTCCTGCAATCTTCTGGGGATATTTCTGAGACAGAACCAGGTCCAGCTACGGCTCATGGCCCAGATTCTGACGCATCAGAGACTGCAGACCGTGACCGATCGGACAGTGAGGATGACTCCAAGTCCAGGTCAGTACACGAGACGGCTTTGGTATCTGACCTTATTACTGCAGTGCGGGATGCGCTAAAGTTGGAAAATACTGCAGAAGCAGCAGAGACTCCAGTCCCTTTTGGGTTTCGTAAACCTGCCCGCACTGCTAAGGTGTTCCCTGCGGACCAGACTTCCAAGAAAGCCCTGTTGGATCTGCCTTTTAATGGCGACAGACTTTTTGGGGCTTCTCTGGATGATATCATCAAGGATGCCACAGGAGGTAAAAGCACTTTGCTTCCCCAAACTAGCAAGGGTAAGGGGCCATGCCAAGGACAAGGGCCCTCCTTTGCTGCACGCAAGCGTTTTTTTCGTCCCCCCAGGGCGACAGGGAAAAGACCCCAGGCCGACAAGGCGTCTGCCCAAGGACAAAAGCATCCTTGGTCCTGCAGACCCAACAAGCCTGCGGACAAATCTGCGTCCGCATGAAGATCCGCCCCCACCCAGCTCTCGGGTGGGGGGACGTCTTCGCAAATTCGCGACTCAGTGGACAGCTCTAGTCTCCGACGGGTGGGTTTGCGAAGTAATCTCCTCAGGCTACAAGATAGAATTTCTATCTTGTCCACTGGACAGATACGTCACCTCCAGCTACTACCGACCCGTCGGGAGGCCCTGTATAGGGCGGTTCAGGGTCTACTGGAACGCGGGGTAGTTATTCCAGTTCCAGAACCGGAACGAAGGCATGGTTTTTACTCCAATCTGTTCATTGTGCCGAAGGAGGGGGTTCGTCCAATCTTGGATCTCGGAGCCCTCAATTGCTTTGTGAAGGTACAAAGATTTCAGATGGAGTTGGTTCGATCTGTAGTCACGGCTCTCCATCCGGGGGACTTTCTGGCCTCCTTGGACATCAAGGACGCATACCTGCATGTCCCCATATACTCCAGACACCAGAGGTTTCTGCGATTTGCTATCGGAAAGAACCACTACCAGTTTGTGGCCCTCCCGTTTGGCCTTGCCTCAGCACCCAGGACGTTCACCAAGGTGCTCGCTCCGATTTCTGGCACTTCTAAGACAGCGGGGTATCGCTATCATGGGCTACTTGGACGACCTTCTACTGAAGGCCCCTTCAAGCTCAGAATTAGAGGTAAGCATGTCCATTACCTGTCAGACTCTTCGAGACTGTGGTTGGATACTAAACGCGCAAAAGTCAGTATTGGTGCCCACTCAACACCTAGTGTACTTGGGGTTGATTCTGGACTCCTCAGAGGCAAAGGTATTCCTCCCTGTGGAGAAGTTGCAGACCCTCCGGGCTGCAGTACGGCAGCTGACTTCCAGGAATTGGTCGTCACTCCGTTTTTAGCATGCGAGTGTTAGGCCTCATGGTAGCCTCCTTTGAGGCGGTCCCATATGCTCAATACCACACTCGAGTGTTACAGAAGGAAGTTCTGTCCAGATGGAACAGATGTCGTCGTCATCTCTGGATTATCAAATCCGAGTGAGCCACCTAGTCAGGAGATCCCTGGTATGGTGGCTGACAGCGCTGGCTCTAATGGCCGGGAAGTCATTTCTTCTGGTTTACTGGATAGTGATCACGATGGACGCCAGCCTTAGGAAGCCCTCCTGCCGATAAATGTCCTGTAAATCCGGGCGATCAGGCTGTGCCTCTTCAAATGGTCTGAGGCTGCAAGGGCGTCCAGTCAGGATCCAGTCAGACAACGCCACAGCAGTGGCATATGTCAATCATCAAGGAGGAACAAGAAGCTCAGCTGCAGCATCGGAGGTCGCTCGCATCGTGAAGTGGGCAGAGGAGCGTGTACATTCCGGGTGTGGAAAACTGGCAGGCGGACTACCTGAGCCGCCAGATGCTGGACCAGGGAGAATGGTCCTTACACCCGGATGTGTTCCAGCTCCTCTGCCAAAGATGGGGCACACCAGATGTAGATCTTCTGGCTTCCCGACTCAATCGGAAGGTATTGAGGTTTGTGGCCCGGTCAAGAGACCCATGGGCAGACGCAACGGACGCGTTGGTGGCATTGTGGGGTCAGTATCGGCTAATCTATGCTTTCCCTCCCTTAAGGCTTCTTCCTCTTCTGCTCCGCAGAGTGGAGGCAGAGTGAATTCCAATGATCCTAATCGCTCCAGATTGGCCTCAGCGTCCTTGGTACGCCGATCGAGTACGTCTGGTAGCAGACTTCCCCTGGCGCCTACCACTACGGAAGGACCTGCTATCGCAAGGTCCCGTACTCCATCCTGCTTTACGGTCACTGGCTTTAACGGCATGGCTGTTGAGAACCAGGTACTGAGAGACCGGGGCCTGTCGGATTCAGTAATCTCTACTATGAGAAGTGTTCGGAAACTAGGAAGGTTTATCACCGCACTTGGAAGGCCTACATCTTCATGTGTGAGGAAATGAAATGGCATCCGCGTACTTATCTGGTTTCCATAATCCTGCTGTTTTTACAGCATGGGGTGGACCAAAGGCTTGCCCTAAGTACGATTTTAAGGGACAGATATCTGCCCTGGCTGTCTTTTTTCAGCGACCCCTGGCGACTCACTCTCTCGTGAGTACATTTGTGCAGGGGGTTCGACATGTGGCCCCTCCGGTCCGTCCCCCACTACCTCCGTGGGACTTGAACCTGGTCCTCTCGGTGCTTCAGAAGGCACCGTTTGAGAATATTAGAGATATTCCCCTGTTGACACTTTCTGAGAAAGTGGTCTTTTTGGTGGCTGTTACGTCAGTTAGACGAGTCTCTGAGCTGGCAGCCTTGTCCTGCAAGGCTCCCTATTTGATTTTCCACAAGGATAAGGTGGTGCTGTGGCCGCAGCCTTCCTTTCTTCCGAAGGTCGTTTCGGCTTTTCATCTCAACGAAGACATTGTACTTCCATCCTTGTGTCCTCATCCGTCGAATCCTAAGGAGTCGGCGTTGCATTCCTTGGACGTTGTCTGAGCTTTGAGAGTATACCTATCTGCTACTTCCCTGTTCCGGAAGTCAGACTCACTGTTTGTTTCGGTGGCTGGTCCCAAGAAGGGCCAAGCAGTCTCGTCGGCCACCATCTCTAGGTGGATCCGACAGATGGTAATCCAGGCTTACGCCTTAAAGGGTCAAGCGCCCCCCTTTCCGGTCACGGCACATTCGACCAGGGCAAGAGGTGCCTCTTGGGCTTTCCGACATCAAGTGTCTGTTTCCCAATTATGTAAAGCGGCGTCTTGGTCGTCCGCTCACACTTTCACAAAATTCTACAAAGTTGATGTAGGTGCATCTTCGGATGCCTCTTTCGGCCGCAAGGTTTTGCAAGCGGCTGTTTAGAGTTGCAGCTCCTCCGTTGGAGTGCTGTTTTGTGTTTGGGGTGAAGTTTATTTTTATGCTGTTACCACCCCTTGTTTTTTCTCTGACACTGCTTTGGGACGTCCCACTTTGTCAATAGAGAAGCTGTGTCGGTCCATGGACGAAAGAGTAAATAGGATTTTTTACTCACCGTAAAATCTTTTTCTCTGAGTCCATGGACCGACACAGCACCCACCACTCCTTTTTAAGTTTTGTACTGCTTTTTGACAAACTGATCTGCGAGATGCAGACTGAGGGGATATACCCAGAGGGTCCGCCCCCTGGGCGGTACTGTAGAATGTGTGATGCAACACTTTTTACAAGTTTTCTGCCTAGTCACTCCTAATTAACGGATCTGGAACTCCGGGCGATCAGGCAGTGCCTCTCCATGTGGTCTCAGAGGCTGCAAGGGCATCCAGTCAGGATCCAGTCAGACAATGCCACGGCGGTGGCATGTGTCAATCATCAAGGAGGAACAAGAAGCTCAGCTGCAGCATCGGAGGTCGCTTGCATCCTGAGGTGGGCAGAAAGGAGCGTACCGACACTGTCGGCCGTGTACATTCCTGGTGTGGAGAACTGGCAGGCGGACTACCTGAGTCGCCAGATGCTGGACCAAGGAGAGTGGTCCTTACACCCGGATGTGTTCCAGCTCCTCTGCCAAAGGTGGGGCACGCCAGACGTAGATCTTCTGGCGTCCTGACTCAATCAGAAGGTATTGAGGTTTGTGGCCCGGTCAAAGGACCCATGGGCAGACTCAACGGATGCGTTGGTAGTATCGTGGTCAGTATCGGCTAATCTACACCTTCCCTCCCATGAGGCTCCTTCCTCATCTGCTTCGCAGAGTGGAGGCAGAGGGAATTCCAATGATCCTGATCGCTCCAGATTGGCCTCAGCGTCCTTGGTACGCCGATCTAGTACATCTGGTAGCAGACGTCCCCTGGCGCCTACCACTACGGGAGGACCTGCTGTCGCAAGGTCCCATACTCCATCCTGCTTTACAGTCTCTGGCTTTAATGGGATGGCTATTGAGAACCAGGTTTTGAGAGACCGGGCCTATCAGATTCGGTGATCTCCACCATGAGAAGTGCTCGGGAGCCGTCCTCTAGGAAGGTTTACCATCGCAATTGGAAGGCCTACATTTCCATGTGTGAGGAAACGAAGTGGCATCTGCGTACATATTTGGTCTCCAGAATCCTGCTGTTCCTACAGCGTGGGGTGGACCAAAGGCTCGCCTTAAGTACGATGAAGGGGCAGATATCTGCCCTGGCTGTCCTTCTTTTTTTTTCAGTGACCCCTGGCGGCTCACTCTCTCGTGAGTACGTTTGTGCAAGGGGTTCGACATGTGGCTTCTCCGGTCTGTCCCCCACTACCTCCGTGGGACTTGAACCTGGTCCTCTCGGTGTTTCAAAAATCACCGTTTGAGAACATTAGGGAAATTCCCTTGTTGACACTTTGTCAAAAAGTGGTGTTTTTTGTGGAGCTTACGTCTGCTAGACGAGTTTCTAAGCTGGCAGCCTTGTCATGCAAGGCTCCCTATCTGATCTTCCACAAGGATAAGGTGGTGCTGCGTCCGCAGCCTTCCTTTCTTCTGAAAGTCGTTTCAGCTTTTCATCAATGAAGACATTGTACTTCCATCCTTGTGTCCTCATCCGTCGAATCCTAGGGAGTCGGCGTTGCAGTCCTTGGACGTTGTCCGAGCTCTTATCTGCTACTGCTCCGTTCCGGAGGTCAGACTCGCTGCTTGTTTCGGTGGCTGGTCCCAAGAAGGGACTAGCGGTCTCGTCGGCCACCATCTCGAGGTGGATCCGACAGTGATTCAGGCTTACGCCATTAAGGGTCGGGCGCCCCCCTTTCCTGTCACGGCGCATTCGACAAGGGCAATAGGTGCCTCTTGGGCTTTTCGACATCAAGCGTCTGTTTCCCAATTTATGTAAGGCGGCGAGACTTGGTCTTCCGCTCACACTTTCACAAAATTCTACAAGGTTGATGTAGGTGCATCTTCGGATGCTTCTTTTGGCCGCAAAGTTTTGCAGGTGGGCGTTCAGAGTTGCAACTCCTCGGTGAGGAGCTCTGTCTTGTTTTGGGGTTAAAGTTTACTTTTATGCTGTTCCCACCCCTCATTTTTTTGACACTGCTTTGGGACGTCCCACTTGTCAATAGGAAGCTGTGTCCGTCCATGAACGAAAGAGTAAATAGGATTTTTGTACTCACCGTAAAATCCTTTTCTCTGAGTTCATGGACGGAAACAGCACCCACCCCTCCTTTTTTAAGTTTGTACTGCTTTTTGACGAACTGATCTGTGAGGTGCAGAAGGAGGGGTTATACTCTGAGGGTCCGCCCCCTGGGCGGTGCTGTAGGAGGTGTGATGTGTTGACACTTTACAAGTTTTCTGCCTAATCACTCCTAAATAAAAGATAATACCCACTTGTCAATAGGAAGCTGTGTCCGTCCATGAATACAGAGAAATGTAGTTTACGGTGAGTACAAAATCCTATTTTTTTGCCTAGAGCTATCGCCCAAATGTTTGGGGAATTCTATTCCTCTCTATACAGTCTCTCCCCCATCACCCTCCTCTTTAGATGACTACCTTTCATCGACTCATCTTTCTCGCCTCCCATCCCAGATTCGCCGTGATTTTGAAACCCCTATGGCTATCTCCATTGAAGAACTGCACATGAACCAAACCCCATCTATTGTGAATTGGTCAGATACGAACTAATGATGGCCTCTATCTAGCAGGGTCCAACTCGCCAAAGCACAAAATTATTGGAAACCCTGTTCACAATGGTCTAGAGCAGTGATCTAACAAAATTACAAAGTTATGCAATATCCTACTGAACTTAACCATGACTGAGCTTGTAAGGTTAGCTCGCCCATAAATTGGAACTTTAGCTTTTATCTTATAACTAATTATCATCTTACAATATGTTGACCTTCGTTCAAAAATCCCCCCGGGGGACAAAAGTGTTCCCATTTGGGGTGCTTGAAGGCCACACTATACATTAAGATCTACAATTAGAATTGATTGATTATAAGATGTATCCTGGTATAACTTCTATTATTTTGTATTAACTGCCCGTATTTGTATGTTTACTTGTCTTACAACCTACTGTACGACAGACAATTTCCACATTATTTCCTTGTTTTTGTGAAAAAAATAAAAAACTATTGAAGCAGAAGAACTGCACATGGCCGTGAAATCTGCTAAACATGGAAAAGTGCCCTGACGGATTTACCATACAGTACTACAAGACCCTCCTGTCCTTGCTAGGTCTGTATGTTTGGTAAAATGTTCAATGGCCTGGGACAGACCACTTTGTTTCCACCGGCCTCATTTTTAGTGCATGTATCGGTTATTCCAAAGGAAGATAAAGACCCCTCTGTTTGTTGCAGTTATTGACTGATCTCATTGCTTAATATGGACCTGAAGCTCTTGACAAAAATACTTGCATCTCGGCTTCAATCCTTGCTACCCCAACTTGCCCACTTGGACTAATTGGGCTTCATTCCTACTCGTGAAGCAAGAGACAACACCGTTAATGTACTCAATCTGGTTCATTATGCCAATTAAATGGGCTCTCCCTGTATGTTTCCTACCACCGATGTGGAGAAAGCCTTTGATAAGGTGAATTGGGCCTTCATGTTTGTGGTCCTGAAGCATATGGGCTTTGGGGAACAGATGCTCCACTGGATCTCTAGCGTCTACTCTACACCACAGGCTGCGGTTAAGGAAAATGGGAAACGGCTCTGAGAACACCCCATCTCCAACGGCACCCGCCAGGGATGCCCCCTCTGACCCTTACTTTTCGCTCTCTTGTTGGAGCCTTTTCTGAACAGAATTAGATTAAACCCAGATATTTCAGGACTTCAAGTGGGCGATCTCGCACACAAAGTCTCTGCATATGCAGACGATTTTCTTTTTTCCTTGACCAACCCACACATTTCTTTGCCGAACCTTCTGGAAGAATTTGACCATTACGGAGCCTTATAAATTTGAAAATAAAATTACACCAAATCCGAGGTGATGGGTGTCGCCCTGCCCTCCTCTTTGCGCCATAGCTTACAGCTTAACTTTAAATGGGCGTCTTCTGCGCTGAAGTACTTGGGCACCCACATACCCCCAAACTTAGCTGATGCCTTCACATTGACTTTCCCACCCTTGCTCAGTGAAGTCTGTTCCCTCCTTTCATAAGTGACATTGAGGGCTATACTCCTGGTTTGGATACTGTAACATCCTCAAAATGAGTATCTTGCCAAAGTTTTTATATCTCTTTCAGACTTTACCTATCTCCATCCCCCTCAGCCTTCTTTCATCAAATAAACGCCATCTTTACCAAGTTTTATATGGCTGCG
Organism: Rana muscosa; assembly: GCA_029206835.1. Classification (NCBI taxonomy): domain Eukaryota; kingdom Metazoa; phylum Chordata; class Amphibia; order Anura; family Ranidae; genus Rana; species Rana muscosa. Next base: position 240,678,752 of record CM055127.1, on the reverse strand, counting down.
AAAATGGCCAAGGATCTGTAGGCTCCTTCTGACGTTGCCTAAAAATTGTGGAGGAGTGACCATCCCAGACGCATTTTAATACTACCAAGCTGCTCACCTTGGTAGAGTGATCGACTGGTGAAGGCACAGGGATCTTAAACTGTGGACGAACATAGAACAGCAGTTCAGCCCTATCCCCCTGAATATGGTGCTGGGGTGCTATACAACTTACCAGCTTTCCTCAAGTCACATCCCACTATAGGACCTACTCTCTGAGTCGGCTATATGGCATGCAAGAACCCAGATCTTTCCTCCGCTCAATGGCCATTGCTTTTGTATAGCGTATGATAAAACATGTGCATTGCTGAAAACTTCAGCAATGCACATGTTGTATATTGTAGGTGACGGGATTGTAAACTAAGGCCGCGCAGTGCGACGGCGAGTGGAGTTGGTGTATTTGATTTATTCAGATGGTAATCGTGGATTAATGAATGACCGTGCAGGCGCAGTGTGCAGTTGGTGTTTTTGATAGGAAGACGACGTGAAGCGCTAAGACTCTCTCGTAGCCGTGCTCGCGCAATAAACTCGGTTGGAGATTTTGATAAGTTGGTACTTTTGACAGAAAACCGGGTACACAAGAAATCGTGGATCTGTGTAATTCAGCGGCGCTCGCTCCTCCTTTCCTTCGGACACAGCAGGGATAATCCAACACTGGCAGGGCTGCAATGATGGGAAAGGTGAGGCTGCAGATGGGCACTGAACAGGCTTCCTTGTTGGGCACTGAGCAGGGTGCATTGTTGGGCAATTTAATGGCTGCAGATGGGCTCTGAGCTGGGTGCATTGATGAGCTGTGACCCTAATTTTACTTCAAAGTTCTGTATTTAAAATGTAAGTTTTTTTTCTTTTTTTTTTTCCCCCTTAAACGTCCCTTCTAAAATTGGGGAGCGTGTTATACGCTGATAAATACGGTATGTGCCTATACTGTTTAAAATCCAGTATTCTACTGTCTCACCCTGCTCTACACATGCTCAGTTGCTCTCCATTTTAGGCATTTTTAGGCACTGCTGTTTTAGTGGCCGATCTGCTGACAGACTTGAATTAAACTCTACTATCCTTTACAGCCAAGGAAGCTGCTTCTGTTTTGATCTGCAACTGCCATGATGCTGCAAATGTGATCAGTTATGACACCAGCCATTTGATGGTTAGACAGTTTGGAGAACACAAGCAAATGTGACAAAGTATAAGTGGTGAACCACAAGGGGAAATGAAATATTCTCCCTAGAGCGTAGCCAACATCCCAAACATTTAGAAAAAGAACCCTGAAAAACCGGGCGCAAGTATCCCCTGGTACTGTGGGACTTTATGGGCGAACAAATATAAATTTATGTATCTCAAAATGTCATTTATTTGAAAAACAATTTAAAAACATATGTACAGTGTCAAACATATCGATCGTTTGTACAATACATTAGTATAAGAAGACAAAATTGTGCTCAGATGAGCTATTACAAATTCCAGTAGGGATGAATTTAACTGCTGTAGACTGACATGTTTCAGGAAATTAATCCCTTCTTCTGAGGCTTTTATAGTAGAGTGCGCAAATACATTCTGAAAAAGAACAAAAATGATCGTCTCAAAATAATGTTCCAGGGTAACATCAACATTGAAGCACATACCGTATATACGCGAGTATAAGCCAAGTTTTTCAGCACACTTTTTTTTTGTGCTGAAAATGCCCCCCTCGGCTTATACTCGAGTCTGTGTCCTTCTCCTAAGCCCCAAACTTGGCACACATGTAGCCCCACTCTTCCTCTACAAGTGTGCAAAGTTTGTTGTCCAGGAGACCTACGGCTGGGGAACAACGATTTTTTTTTCAAAGCCGGGCACCCCTTCCATAGACTCCCATGTTAAACGTCAGTCTAGTCACACAGCTCAGGAGATCAGGTAGGGAGATTGGGCACAGTAAGGCACAGTGAGGCATGCAGATGGACACCCTAGGCTTATACTCGAGTCAATACGTTTTCCCAGTTTTTTTGTGGTAAAATTAGGTGCCTCGGCTTATATTCGGGTCGGCTTATACTCGAGTATATACGGTATACATGTCCACCATACATACCAACACTGAATTGTAATGGTTTTTATAGAAATGGTTTTTAAAAACAATTTTCATGAGAAAATTAAGTCCTCCGCCGCCCATTCACCAAAAGGCGATAGACCCCGTCTGAGCTCGGAACAGCCCTCACAAAGGTCCCCACGAGAACCCCTAACATCCAATCCAAAAAGAGACCCAGATGAATGATCAGAACCCTGGCCATGGCCTATTCTTTCATCCATTGGTAAAGGTAATTCACGTGGTGGTAAACAACCTTCTGCAGGGTCTTCTGGTGCTGGCTGTATTTCAACTACACACATTGGTGATTCTCTACTTCCATCTCCACTTGTAACTTTATCTACAACGGATAAAGATTTTTTAGTTCACAGAATGTAGGAAGGCCCTCCAGACACTTAGATTCACATTCTCTGTCTATATTGGATCATCCTTCCAGTCTTAACAATCAAAACATCATTAATATTTCAAATCATTCACTTACACAAGCTGAAAATGATCTAATATGTAAAGGCATGAGTTTCTGTCCAGATGCGAGTCTGGACAATTTTTGAAATCATAAAAGATCTGAATCTTTTTGGCAGAACTCTTCATTACAAGAGTCTCTTTTCTAAGGAGACCAATGTTTCCAAATCTGATACTCAAGAATCAGATCTTCTGACCCTCCTCGAGGAACAAGATCCTAGTGATCTTATTGACTCGATGGATATCGAGGCTCTATTGGAGGAACATATTTCAAAAGAACCCTCGCCTCCATTAGACAGACACACATAAATAAAAAAAAAGTCAGATGAATTCCCTTCATTTGTGGGTAACCCTAACCTTGCTGCTTTCATAGCATCAACTTCGGCAGAAATTCAAAAATTTAAACTTCATGTATCACACAGTAACCTTACTAATGATGAACACTCTGCTTTAGAGTCCTTGGGAAAAAAAGAACACTCTTTAACCATCAGACCATCCGATAAGGGTGGAAATCTCGTCATTATGACTAATGAGCAATATGCACCAATGTGTAATTTTTTTTTTTTCAAACAAACCCATTTCAAAAGGCGTCATTGAGAAATTCAATGATGCATTTTATGATCTAGTAGACGGAGCGTTCTGCAATGGGGCCATTGATAGGGACGTCTGGGAATTCATTAGAACATCTCCTCCATATCCCGACCCTATACTGTCTCCCCAAAATACACAAAGAGCTGCAGAACCCTCCGGGTTGTCTGATCATCTCGGAACGGTTCCATAACCGAAAACCTGAGCAAATTTATTGATGGCCATCTTCGACCCTTTGTTACCAACTTATCCTCGTACACTATCCATCTATTACAAAACCTAGAAGGATTATACATTCCACCTCATTCTCTTTTAGTTGCTATTGACGTTGAGTCGTTCTATACTTACATTAATATGGGCCTTGAGCTTTTGGCAACAAAGCATGCCAAATCCCAATCCCATAGTGATGATCGCAAGTTCAACTCTTTCTTAATAGAGGCATTGAACTTCATTTTGACACAACACATTTACTTTTGATGGATTCCACTACCTCCAGGTACAGGGGGTTGCGATGGGGACTTGTTGTGCCCCATTGTATGCTGTACTTCTGTCGAGTGACAGTCTATCGTCTTATACCTCCCATGTTTTATCATGGTTTAGGTATATAGACGATATACTGATAATATGGGATAGCACACCAGAACACCTACAAGCTTTCATCTGTGCCATAAATAAGAACATGTCAAATCTTTCACAATGACTTTCAGCGATACTTCCATTACATGCCTCGATTTTAAACATCACTAAATCAGCGGATGGTTCTTTATCCAGCGGTCTATATCGCAAAGAGACCGCCGGAAACACCATTTTGCATGCGTCCAGTTTGCATCCTGAGCCTCTGGTTATATTCATTCCTTATGGACCGTACTTGAGGCTCAGACGCAACTGTTTGACAGAGTTCATTCGGGAGGCTGATTCCCTCAGAGATCGCCTTCTAGACCGAGGCTACTCATCCACGTGCCTTTAAAAAAACCTTTTGCACAGGGACAAATGAGACATGATTTGTTTTCTAAAAAGCCACATGACACTTCAAAATTAATCACCAGATTGATAACTACCTATAATAAGCAACATCAAGCCATTAAAAAAAAATCTTACAAAGACATTACTTGTTGCAAATTGACCCAAATTTAAGTCCACACGTATCTGCTACTCCGACCATCACTTTTAGAAGAGCACGCTCCCTAAGAGACCAATTGGTCCAAAGCGAGTATGTCAGGGCCTTTCGGTCGGATCCCTGTAAAAAATGTGGTACATTCATGTGCGGTGGATGTTCATGCTGCCGCTACATGAACACACAATCTAAGTTCATGTTACGGCAAAATGCATAGACCAAGACACTATGCAAATTGTAAAACGCCCGGGGTTATCTATTTATTAACGTGTCAATGCTTTTATATAGGAAAAACGGAATTCGAGTTTTATAAGCGAGCAGCATGACACATTACAAGCATTAAATGTGCCAATCCCGACCTCCCCCTGGGACAGCATGAACGAGACCGTCATGCAGGTATTCCCCCCCCCCCCCTGTTTTATTCACCATCCTTGATCGGGTCCAATCTCGACAGCAGGGGTGGTGACTGGAACAAGATCCTACTCCAGAGGGAGGTCCGTCGGATTGTTGATCTCAATGCAACTTAATTTCCAGGTCTAAACACCCAACTAAGCTTCCGCCCTTTTTTGGACCGTTTCACTTCAGGAGGGTGTGAAAGAGTGATTGTCCATCTAATAACTACTTGTAGTCATGTCTAATATCTTTATATTGGTACTTGGGGCTATAAACAATTGATGACCTGCTGATGTGCTGTGTTCACTTATGTATATTATGTAGGGATGCACCGAAATTTCGGCCAACGAAACATATCGGCCGATAATGGCCCTTTCGGCATAATGCCGAAAGAAAAAATGGCAGATAACGATACCGAAAATGGGGTGGGGCCTGGGTGGGGTTTCCGCCACCTGCCCCTGGTGCCGCCCATTACGGGGGATGTTCTATAGTTGTTTGAGAAGAGAGGAGAGCCGCTGCGTTGATTACAGCGCTGGGAACATCACTGCTTTTAATTCAATAGCTGTGTGTTCCCTGAGGCACAGTTTCATTTCAATAGCTGTGTTCCCTGAGGCACGCCATCACATACAGCCCCTTCCCCTTAATCGGGGAACTTTGATAGACCGATCACCCATCCCAGGATTGGACAGGTGATCTGTCTATCAAAGTGCCCGGACAAGGGGGAGGGGCTGTATGTGATGGCTCGCCGCAGGGAACACACAGCTATTGAAATGAAAGCTGTGATGTTCCCAGCGCTATAATCAACGCGGAAGGCTCTCCTCTCTCTCCCCTGCACAGGTAGGCTGCTGAGTGAGCATTGTTTGTTTATATTTTAAAATAAAGAGCTCAATATATTGCGCAATGATCGTTTTTTTGCTTTTCATGAGAGCTTGAGAAACATTAATAAGGAAATCAACCGATATGCCAATATTCATCTCATGGATTTCCTTATTAAGGTTTCTCAAGCTCTCATGAAAAGCAAAAAACTGATCATTGCACAATATATTGAGCTCTTTATTTTAAAATATAAACAATGCTCACTCACATTTAGTATGGGAAATGGGACTTTATTAGGAGCACATTCTAATGATTCATAAATGCTAGCACTTATTTTTATTTTCATTTTTATTTTTATATTTTTCTCTTTTCACATATTTTTTGAGCATTGTTGTATTGGTTTTTGGGTGATTTTCCTTCTGGGTACATGTGAATGTGCACAAGGAGATTGTTGCTTGCTCTAAAGTTTTGTTCACCATAAATATTGTTTTAATAGCACTATTGTTCTAATAGCACCATAGTTTGCACAGTAGCACTATACTAATAATATATTGTAGGGTTGGCGCAGTTACAATTTCCTTTTTTTTGCACTGGGGACGCTGGCTGCACTGGGGGGACAGTTTTTCCTCAGACGGAAGGCGGGCAGCTGCGCTGAGCGCTCTCCCCCCATGGTCAGTGCAGCAAGGAGGGTGGACTTTTCAGTTTTTGTCTGAGTCCCTGAGAGCTGTCAGTAATGGAGTCAGTGTCTGGCCCTTCTTCCCCAAACATGCCAGAGGCGGCAATCGGTGCCCCTGCACCTGCGGTTACCATGGACACTTTGTCGGCAGTCCTGGAATCCTTTGTTGCCAGGGTGTAAGAGGCGTGCGAGCGTATGGGGGTAAAAAGCGCCCCCTCCCCCCGCCATCCCCAGGGGAATGTTCTGATTTAGACCCGGGCCTAGCTGCGGCACAGGACCCCGGTTCTGAGTTATCGGAGGATGCGGACCAGGACCTTCCTTGTGAGGAAGACCCTTCATCCAGGTCAGCGCATGACAGGGCACTTGTTGGTGCGCTTATCAATGCTGTGAGGGACTCCCTTAAGCTTGACGGTGCAGTTGAGGCGTCCACGTAGGGGTCAGTCTCTTTTGGGTCACACAAATCGACCCGCTCTGTGAAGGTGTGTCCTTTTTTGATAAATTAATAGATAAGGAATGGGAAAAGCCGCAGAAGTCCTTTTGTGGTCCCTCAGCGTCTGGCGGTCAGGTATCCCTTTTGAGGAGAGCCTTTTGAAAAAATGGGCTTCTCCCGTTATTGACCCCCCCGGTCGCTTGCTTAAATAAAATAACCACTCTCCCTTTTAGAGGGGACCCCTGCATTTAAGGACCATACTGATAGGAGGTCCGAGGCGCTGAGTAGGTCCATGTTCACCTTGTTGGGGTCTGCGTTGGGGCCTATTTTGGCTGCTACCTTGGTGTCTCAGACGCTCACTGAATGGGCAAAGATTTTGCACCAGACTGTGGATGAACATCCACTCCCTCTGCAGTGTGTAAGACTGGCCGACCAGTTGGTGCAGGGCCTTGTGTATGTCTGTGATGCCACTCTGAATGCAGCCCCCTTAAAGGGGTTGTAAAGGTTTGTTTTTTTATTTTCTAAATAGGTTCCTTTAAGCTAATGCATTGTTGGCTCACGTACCCTTTTCCTTTTGATTTACCTTCTAAATGTTTTTTTTCTTTGTCTGAATTTCTCACTTCCTGTTTCTCCTCACTAAACTTCACACCATCATCCGAGTGGTGTTGAGTCAGCCAGAACAGCTTACTGAGGAGGAACAGGAAGTGAGAAATCCAGACACAGAAAACAAAGAAAAAAAATATTTAGAAGGGAAATCTAAGGAAAAGGTAAGTGACCCAACAATGCACTAGCTTAAAGGAACCCATTTAGAAAATAAAAAACGAACCTTTACAACCCTTTTAATCTCCAGGGCCTCTGTATCTGCGGTGGTAATGCTAATTTGGCCGAAATGCTGGTCCGCTGACCAGGCTTCCAAGAAAGCCTTGGCAGACTTGCCCTTCAAAGGTGGGAGGCTTTTTGGTACCTCGCTGGATGACATTAAGGATGTTACTGTGGGGGTAAGAGCACTCTTCTCCCTCAGTCCACTAAGGGGAAGGAGCCGCGCCGTAAGCCGGGTCCTTCCTTCCCCATGCAGAAGCAGTATTTTTACCAGTCGGGGTCTGCGGGTAGACCCTCCCAAGCTGAAAAGGGTCCAGCTGGGGGACAGAAGCGTCCCTGGGTGCGCAAGCCCAACAACCCAGCCTGCCACTGCATGAAGTTTTTTGCCCCCGCCTGACTCATGGGTGGGGGGACGGCTTTTCAGGTTCACAGCGCGGTGGACCTCCCTGCTCTCTGACCAGTGGGTCTGCGAGGTGGTCACTTCGGCGGACAGGAAAAACTCTATCTTGTACCCCGAACAGATTCTTTGCCTCAAATCTCCCTCTTCTTCCGTCTCGTCGGTCTGCCCTATGGGGGGCAGTGCAAGATTTGCTAGGGGCCGGAATGATTTTATCTGTACCACTGGAAGAGAGGTTTCAAGGTTTTTATTCGAATCGGTTTGTGGTCCCAAAGAAGGACGGAGTCCGTCCGATCCTGGACCTCAAACACTTGAATGTCTCTAAAGGTTCGGAAGTTCTGCATGGAATCCATTCGTTCAGTGGTTGCTGCGCTCCATCCGGGGGACTTTCTGGCATCCCTGGACATCAAGGACGCATTCTTGCATGTCCCAATCTGCAAAGCACAGAAACCACTGGTGTCTTGTGCAATCGGTGAAGACCACCATCAGTTTGTGGCTCTTCCCTTTGGCCTAGCGTCAGCACCGAGGGTTTTCACCAAGGTGCTTCCCCCGATTTCTGGCTTTGCTGAGACAGCGAGGCATTGCTATCGTGGGCTTCTTATACGATCTTCTTCTGAGAGCAGCTTCTGGCTCAGAATTAGAGGAAGATGTGGCTATAGCCAGTCAGACCCTCCGAGAATTTGGTTGTGTGTTTAAACATTCAGAAGACGATCCTGACACCGACTCAGCGTTTGGAGTACCTAGGGTTGATTCTGGACTCCAAGGAGGCGAGAGTCTTCCTTCCTCTGGAAAAATTGAAGACTCCCCAGTCTGCGGTGAGGTTGTTGATATCCCGCAAATGGTTCTCTCTGCTTTTGCATGCGAGGTCTGGGTCTCATGGTAGCCTCCTTCGAGGCAGTACCGTATGCCCATTTCCACACTTGAGTCTTGCAGAGGGAGATCCTGTCCAAATGAAACAAATCTTTGTTGTGTCTGGATCATCAGATTCAGGTCAGTCACCTGGTCAGGGCTTCTTTGAGTTGGTGGCTGAGATCCCCCGGCTCTTCAGTCAGGGAAGTCTTCCTTCCTTTCCATTGGACTGTGATTACGGCAGACGCCAGCCTCAGAGGTTTGGGGGGGGGGGGTGGGGGGGGAGTCCAGTCGGCCCAGGGTCGCTGGACTCCGGACAAATTCCGTCTGCCGATCAATGTCCTGGAACTTTGGGCGATCAGACTGTGTCTCTCCTCGTGGTCGGAGACTACAGGGGCGCCTGATCAGGATTCAGTCAGATAACGCCACGGCGGTGGCTTATGTCAACCATCAGGGGGGAACAAGGAGCTCGGCTGCAGCATCCGAGGTCGCTCACATCCTGCGGTGGGTGGAAAGAAGCGTGCTGGCTCTGTCGGCTGTCTACTTTCCGGGCGTAGAAAACTGTCAGGCGGACTATCTGAGTCACCAGATGCTAGACCAGGGTGAATGGTCATTGCACCCGGAGGTGTTTCAACTCCTTTGCCGGAGGTGGGGCACGCCGGACGTGGACCTCCTGGCCTCTCGGCTCAATCGCAAGGTGTTGAGATTCATGGCCAGGTCCAGAGATCCCAGGGCAGACGCGTTGGTGGCCCCGTGGGGTCAGTATCGGTTAATTTATGCCTATCCCCCACTGAAGTTGCTTCGTCGTCAGCTCCACATAGTGGAGACCGAGGGGATCCCAGTGATTCTAATTGCTTCAGATTGGCCCTGGCGTCCTTGGTATGCCGACCTGGTGCGCCTGGTGGCGGACGTACCCTGGTGGCTGCCAATGCGGGAGGACCTTCTGTCTCAAGGTCCCATACTAAATCCTGCTTTACAGTCACTGGTTTTAACGGCATGGCTATTGAAAGCCAGGTACTAAGGGACCGAGGTGTTTCGGATTCGCTAATTTCAACCATGCTAAGGGCACGAAAATCTTCTTCCGGGAAGATCTACCATCGTACTTGGAAGGCCTACATCTCTGTGTGAAGAGATGGAGTGGCGTCCACGGACGTATTCGGTTTACAGGATCCTGCTGTTTTTACAGCGTGGAGTGGATCAGAAACTTGCCTTAAGCACCATTTAAAGGTCAGATTTCAGCCTTGGCTGTTTTCAACGGCCTTTGGCGACCCCTTCTCTGGTGGGTACTTTTGTGCAGGGGGTTTGACATGTGGCTCCCCCAATTAGACCACCTGTTCCTCCATGGGATTTAAATCTGGTGCTCTCGGTTCTTCGGGAACCTCCTTTTGAGAACATCGGAGAGATTCCTCTCTTGACACTATCTCAGAAGGTGGCCTTTCTAGTGGCCATTACATCTGTCAGTGTTTCTGAATTGGCGACCTTGTCTTGCAAGTCACCATACTCCATAAGGATAAGGCGGTGCTACGCCCGCAGCCCTCCTTCCTTCCAAAGGTAGTTTCGGCCTTTCACCTAAATGAGGACATTGTGCTACTGTCCTTGTGTCCTCGGCCGTCGCATCCCAGAGAGACTGCGCTCCATACTTTAGACGTTGTACATGCTTTGTGGGTGTACTTGTCTGCTACGGTTCCGTTTTCGGAGGTCTGACTCACTGTTTGTGTCGGTGTCTGGTCCACAAAAGGGCCTGGCGGTCTTGTCCGCCACCATTTCTTTGTGGATCAGACAGACCGTCATTTAGGCCTATGCCCTTAAGGGGCGGGCGCCCCCCTTTCCGGTCACTGCACATTCAACCAGGGCAATTGGTGCTTCCTGGGCTTTCCGACATCAAGCGTCTGTCTCACAGGTGTGCAAGGCGGTGACCTGGTCGTCCGTGCACATTTTCTCAAATTTTTACAAGGTTGATGTGAGTGCATCTTCAGAGGCTTCCTTCGGCCGCAAGGTTTTGCAGGCGGCTGTTTGAGGATGCAACTCCTCCGTTGAGGAGCTCTGCTTGTTTGGGGTGAAGTTGGTTGTTTTTGATGCTGTTCCCACCCCTCGCTTTTTTGACACTGCTTGGGGACGTCCCATATATCAAGGATTGAGAAGGCTGTGTCCGCCCATGGACGAAAAGAGAAAATAGGATTTATTTTTTTTGTACTCGCCGTAAAATCGTTTTCTCTGTCGTCCATGGACGGACACAGCACCCACCCCTCCTTTTTTAGGTTTGTACTGCTTGTTACGAACTGAGCTGCTGACTGCAGGGCGGAGGGTTATGTCTGGAGGGGCGGGGCTGTTCAACTCTGATTAATATAACATGTGTTTAAACATTTAACATGTTCTGCCTAGTCCTCTCCTATGAACAGGAACATAACACATATGTCAAGGATTGAGAAGGCTGTGTCCGTCCATGGACGACAGAGAAAAGGATTTTATGGTGAGTACAAAAAATCAAAATTTTCTCACAAATTGTTTTTAAAAAGCATTTCTATAAAAACCATTACAATTCAGTGTTGGCATGTATGGTGGACATGTACCATATATACTCGAGTATAAGCTGACCCGAATATAAGCCGAGGCACCTAATTTTACCACAAAAAAACTGGGAAAACGTATTGACTCGAGTATAAGCCTAGGGTAAATATGGGTGGTCGAGTATCAGCATATAAATATGTAATTGATTAACCGCACCATCATCCCTGTAAATAATGTGAAAACTAGCGAAACAGGATGTGGGATTTTAAAGGTGCTGATTGACAAAAGCATGTAAATCACAATGACAGTGATGTATAAAAAATAGAAAAAATATATTTATTGATCACATACATAAAATACAGTGATATATGCACATATATATGACTATCATAGGTATACACCTACTACCTATCGGTATAAAGTCATAAGGTAACATCAACTGCAAAAATGCGTCTATGAAGATTCTACAGTTTCGCCATTAAGGCTTCATCAGGAATAGACGCATGGATAACTTTTTAATGAAGAATTTTCCAGCTTAAAGGTGTAAGAAAAATTTGGAGACAAAAAGCAGCAATTAGAAACCGAGAATAACAAACCTAATAAGGCACACTTTAGCACAACATGCAAAAGCAGTATCTCGTGGACCCAGAACCTCCCCTTCATTGAACAGTGCAATTCCCTCACATCCCTCCCCCTACCCACTGGGGTGCCTACCTGATGAGGGCACCAAAAGGTCTATACTGTGCGTCACTGCCCGTCAGCATCTCACCACAATGACCCCGTCCATCATAGCCGCAAATCCCATAAGGGAGGATGAAAATATGTTTAGGTTCCAATCATAAAGATATTTGCCTGTAAATATTTAAATAATGAATCACAAATTTAGGACTAAAAGTCCACATATAGGGGTTGGGGGAAGAAAGGATCCGGCTGCAGGCAATTTACTATAGCCACTACTCACCCCCCTCCTCTGATATATTATTCAAATTGATGCAGGAGCTCAAGCTTGTCAGTAAACCGGGTGAAATCAGGTCAAAGTAAAATGTTTAATGCGTCCATCTAAACATTTGTCAATAGCAAAAAAGATTTAACACGCTAATTCCATGTCTAATGACAAAATGCTACAAAAGTAGGCTCATGAACAAAATAAGTAAAACTTACAATGATCGCTATATATCGCCAAATATGCCGTGCAGTGTTAGCAAAGGCTATATCCGGACCACATCTATGCTTCACGACAAATGTGTGGAAACTGATGAAAATGTCTAATCAAAAATGACAGACATAAGGTCCACCTAAAGAACAAAAACCCATAAATGTACATTTCAAACCCTTTATAGTTACTCTCATTGATGAGTCTAAGAGATGCCCCAATTTCCAGAGTTACCTGTATTGTATGTCCCGTCCGGTTTGAGCTGTAAGTTTTTTACTTATTTTGTTCATGAGCCTACTTTTGTAGCATTTTGTCATTAGACATGGAATTAGCGTGTTAAATCTTTTTTGCTATTGACAAATGTTTAGATGGACGCATTAAACATTTTACTTTGACCTGATTTCACCCGGTTTACTGACAAGCTTGAGCTCCTGCATCAATTTAAATAATATATCAGAGGAGGGGGTGAGTAGTGGCTATAGTAAATTGCCTGCAGCCGGATCCTTTCTTCCCCCAACCCCTATATGTGGACTTTTAGTCCTAAATTTGTGATTCATTATTTAAATATTTACAGGCAAATATCTTTATGATTGGAACCTAAACATATTTTCATCCTCCCTTATGGGATTTGCGGCTATGATGGACGGGGTCATTGTGGTGAGATGCTGACAGGCAGTGACGCAAAGTATAGACCTTTTGGTGCCCTCATCAGGTAGGCACCCCAGTGGGTAGGGGGAGGGATGTGAGGGAATTGCACTGTTCAATGAAGGGGAGGTTCTGGGTCCACGGGATACTGTTTATGCATGTTGTGCTAAAGTGTGCCTTATGTTTTGTTATTCTCTGTTTCTAATTGCTGCTTTTTGTCTCCAAATTTTTCTTACACCTTTAAGTTGGAAAATTCTTCATTAAAAAGTTATCCATGCGTCTATTCCTGATGAAGCCTTAATGTCGAAACTGTAGAATCTTCAGACGCATTTTTGCAGTTGATGTTACCTTATGACTTTATACCGATAGGTAGTAGGTGTATACCTATGATAGTCATATATATATATGTGCATATATCACTGTATTTTATGTATGTAATCAATAAATATATTTTTTCTACATCACTGTCATTGTGATTTACATGCTTTTGTCAATCAGCACCTTTAAAATCCCACATCCTGTTTCGCTAGTTTTCATATAAGCCTAGGGTGTCCATCTGTGTGCCCGTGCCTCACTGTTCCCGTGCCTCACTGTGCCAATGCCTCGACTGACGTTTAACATGGAAGTCTATGGAAGGGGTTTGAAAAAATCGGTGCACCCCGGCCGTAGGTCCCCCAGACAACAAACTTTGCACACTTATAGAGGAGAAATGGAGCTATATGTGTGCCAAGTTTTGGGTCCAGGGGACCTACGACCGGCCAGTACCGGTTCCCCAAATTCACCAGAGAAATTACCGTTTAACATGGGAGTCTATGGAAGGGGTGCCTGGCTTTGAAAAATCGTTGCTCCCTGGCGGTAGGTCCCCGGGACAAAAAACTTTGTACACTTGTAGAGGAATAGTGGGGCTATATGTGTGCCAACAGCTGTGTGCTGCTCCAGGGGGACACATCCATATCCATCTCTCGGCAGGCATGACAGATTCCTTCCCTACCCGGGAAGGTTGATCTACATATGATCCTGGATCCTTTGAACCTAGGCTAATGATATGATCATCACCCTATACTGCAGAGATATTTTTCAAAAACATCCTATCCAATTATTAATTGATGTCCATCTTCCTAGGAACCTCAAGTGACCCTCCGTTCACATAAGAGGTCTAACCTTGACCTGGATCTTTTCCACATTAAAAACCTTTCCCCTCTCTATGCCGCTGACCTGTGAGATGCTACCGGGTGTGTCCCCCTAGGAGATTGCCTATACCCCTTGCTGTTTGTCTCGAGTGGGATCATCAAACTCCCTCATGACATAACGGGAATTTTTTGACTCACTGTCTGGCCCCCTCTGGTCCAGTACCCATGTGACGTGACAAGCCAATTTTCCATTTTTTTGTTGTTCATTGAAAACCTATACATATATATATGCTCCTGAAGAAGCGGATTCTGTTTTTGAATTACAACATGAAACATGTAGAGCACAGAATATTATGTATGTGCAGTTATACCTTTTGTCCATTGATTGTAATGGCATGACACATTGAAATGTCACGGAATTACCACTGTTTCTATGAAATGTAAATTAGCTGTTCTTATATATATTTTTGTAATAAAAACTATTTTTTATCATTTACTCTTAACTGGTCATCAGTTAGCATAAGGTGCCATCATAGTCCACCTTAGCCTCATCCCTTCTTTTCTTCATATAACGTTTAATGGGACGAAGGCACCATTTTTGTATATACCTTTTATCCATAGCACTTGTAATATATGTCGTAGAGAACAGTTATTTCTGTGGTGCATAGCAGATATTGAACCTGGGGAAACTAAACACATGCTTACTCCGACTACAGTCGGAGGGTCAAAAGAATGAGTGTTTTTTATGTGCACAAGACCATATGATTTTCTACTAAGGCAGTGCCAAATGGCTTTGCAATATACTATAAAGTCCATGTATGTGGCTGTTTATGGAGGACATTCTTTCCGTGTTTTTTTTTTTTTTTTTCTCCTACTGGGAAGGTGGAGGCTTTTCCTGTAGAAAAGTTGGCAGTAATATAGGAAGCTCAAGGGAAGCTTGCCAGATTCATAGGGGAATTAGAAAATACTAGGGTTGCCTGCAACAATTATTTGGAAATTCAGAGCACAAACATACTAAGGCTGAACTCCATTAATTCAGCTCCTTTGTAAAAAATGAAGGCACAGTATGAGTTATGTTCTTGAAATCTCCTGGGCTTATTTCTGTTATTTACGTCTGACCATTTTACTACACTTCCAGAAGACAACTATCATCGTAGTTCCAGGGGCCCAACGCTGGACCTTCTGGTCTCTGTATCTTCAACAGAGTTGCTGTAGCTGTTATGCCCACCATTATGTGTATTAATTCAAAAAACACAAAGCCTTCTGTGAATGTGCAGCAAAGGGGATAGCTGCTTCGTTATTTTCTCCTCCCACACAGCCCAGAGTGTCTCAGTGTATGCTCTGGCAGAGCCATGAACCTGGCAGATATGAATGATAGAGATAAGTCCACAAGGCAGCATGCACCGCCCAGGGCTTAAAGGGGTTATAAACTGTAACGGGGGGGCCCGTGGAACCCAGAAGTTCTTAGAAAGTATGAGCCAGAAAATAATGGACATTGAGGATATGTCTTGGATTGCTTTAAAATGGGTCTGTAATATTAATCCACAATATTCCCTAGGACATCTGTCAAGGACTATTTACTGTTTTTTTGATTCTGGGCTCAACAGGTTAATTTAGGAATGCTGATGGGTTCAACTCTAGCCACCTGTCTGCCTGTGTAATGTAAATGAGTCCTGGCTAGCTGCAAAAGATCCTTTCATTGTGGATTGTGATAAATAACTCTAATTGTGTGTATTGTAAATTAGCAGACAGACAGTCTGGGGAATATAAAGATCATGCATAGTCATTTAAACGGTAAAGGAATTAGCTAATGAACTCACCTGTTGTCTGCTAAGAGATGTCAGAATAATGTGTATTGGGCCTCGTTATGTAACCATTGTGTGATGTTGTGGGTGGAGTTGTTCATTTGGACTACAGTATTATTTTAGTGTATATAAGAGCCTGTTTTTCCTCAATAAAGGTGTCGGACCAGTTGGAAACCTAACTACAGAGCGTTTGTCTCGTATCTGGAGGAGAATGATTCCTATGGGTCTCAGTCACCTGACTGAGTGTCGGTAGCTGATGTGTGTTCGGAAAGGGAATATCCTTAACGGCGTTAACCCCTTCATACTTGGGGTGTCGTTACATAAACCCTCACTGTTTTTCACCTTGATGCATTCTATGCATTAAGGCACAAAACATTTTGTGCTGCAGCACCCCCCAGACCCCCCCTTTTCTTACCTGAGCCCGATCGTTCCAGTGACTGAGACAGCAGCTCTAGTTGCTGTCTCAGGTCCTCATTGGATAGATTGATATCAGCGGGAGCCATTGGCTCCCACTGCTGTCAATCAAATCCAGTGACACGGGAGCCGGGGCCAAGTCCTGCTGTCTGTGTCAATGGATGCAGCAGCAGGACTCAGGAGCGTGCCTGCACAAGTGCCCCATGGAAAGTGGCTCTCCGTGGGGGTGCTCGAGAAGAGCAGGAGCGCCACGGGGGGACCCTAGAAAAGGAGGAACGTGGCCACTCTGTGCCAAACCCTTGCACAGAGGAGGTAAGTATAACATGTCTGTTTTAAAAAAGAAAAAACTAAGCTTTACAATAGGGGTGCACCGAATGAAATTTTTGGTACCGAAAATGTAGGATGCACTTTAACGAAAACCAAAAATGACAGTTTTAAAAAAAGTATATTGTATATAATTTTGTATTCCACTTTTTTATTTCTTTATTGAGAAAAGCAATAAGGTGATGTAACTAAAGACAAATACAATTGGTAATTGACATCAACATTAAAGGTATGGTTTTACAGTACTAGGCGTATGCCAACATCTGTAGTACTGACCCCTTGTATGCTCCCAAAGAAGAGCGCATATATAAAAAAAAAAAAAGAAGGAAGCAGTAGGTAAGAGGAGAAGAAGTAAGGAGATGGATGATGAGCAGGCTAGTGCTCTGTAGTATAAGGTGAAGTAGCATAATAAGCTTATCAGTAATCAAACCCAAAAGGCTCAGTTCATTCTAGAAGGACTGTCATAGTTGATACCTGATAATTTAGTCAAGGACAAGGCAGAGCTCTATGATCTGATAGCCAGAATTGCCAGTAGTGATAGAATTTATCAAGTGTCAGCTGTGCCTTTGCAAACAGAAATTCCATTGTTAGGTGGTCATTGAGAATATCAATGATGTTATGGAGAGTAGGTGGACAGACCTGTTTCCAGTGCCGGGCAATAGATAACTGGGCAGCAATTAGTATGTGTGTTATGATGGGGTGATATTTTGAGAGCCAATTAACGAGGCCTAGTCCAAAGAGACATTTGTGGGGTTAACTCTATGTGTAGGTTAGTAACCTTCTGAACAAGTGTGGAGATGTTTGTCCAGAAAGCGCCATAGATGGACCTGCCCACCAAATATGGAAAAATATGTCCATCCATGTCACAATTTCTCTTTGCTAGAATGGGTCTGGAACATTCGAGCCAATACAGGGGTAAAGTACCACCAATGCAAAATTTTCATTTTAGGTTTCCCAGTGGGAAATGATTTTTAGAGTACATGGTGGATGAGCTAAGTGCTCGGTACCAGACAGGGGGAGGGATCTGGATTTGTAACTTGGATTCCCAGTAGTTTATAGTTGGGGTGTGTTCCTCCCAGATTTGGTTTTGTTAGTAGGCCATAAAGATAGGATATGCCATGAGTTTTGTTGTTGGTTGAGATAAGGAATTGTAGGATGTCTTTAGTCCAAGTGTTGTGGGAGGTTGAGATGGTGGTGAGTATATGACGGAGCCTTAAGTACAAATAGAAGTCCTTATTGGAGATGGCAAAACGGTCTTTAATTTGGAGGAAGCATAAGAGTTGGTTGTGTTGTTACAGTTCTCCAATCTTTCGAAGACCCTGTGAGGACCAATTCTGAAGTGGAAGGTCTGATGATATGAACGACACGGCTGATAATGGGAGTTGGTGAAGGGCCTTCACATGTAGTCCTCTCGAGGTTTGTAAAACTGATCTCCAGGTGCATAATGTAGCGTTAACCTTTGGGAGGAAAGATGGTATCCCAGCCAGATGGCAGGCAATAAAAGTGAAGGGGTTTGGGCAAAGAGGTAGTAATGGCTGCTTTAAGTGGTGAGGATAGGAAGACTCCTAGCATAGCTGATTTAAAGTGATTTAATTTATACATGGATACCTGACTAAATTGTTTTAGGAGATTAAACAGTTGGGGTAGGGAATGTGAAGGATCGGTGAGACAAATAATTATATCGTCGGCGTAGAGGCCAATCTTGTGGGGGATTTGGTCAACTGATAGGTCAGCAATAATTGGATGCGCTGGAATTGCTTGTGCCAGTGGTTCAATCACCAGCGCAAATATTAGAGGGGACAAGGGGCAGCCCTGACTAGTCCCGTTGGTGATGGGGAAGGGGGTGGATAACATGCCCAAAGTCAGAACTCTTGAGCTCGGTGTAGAGTAGAGACCCAGGATGGTTTGGCGAAATGGGCCATGGATGCCAAACTTCTGAAGGACTGAGTCTCTAAATATAACCAATTAACCCTGTCGAACGCCTTCTCTGCATCATGAGAGATGAGCAGAGAAGGCGTTCGGTGGTGCTCAGCCCAGTGGGTAAGGTCTATAAACCTTCGGGGGCCATCTGAAGCTTGTCGGGAGGGGATGAAGCCCACTTGATCTGGGTGGACCAGGTTAGGTATGTAGGTTGCAAGGCGGGTAGCTAAAAAATTTTTTATAGAGCTTGAGATCAGTGTTAAGTAGAGATATGGGGCAGTAATTGGCTGGATCATGGGAGGGTTTGCCCGGTTTGTGTATAGTGGTCATCACCACTTCAAGGGATTTGGATGGAATCTCACCTGTTGATGATAACCTATTAAAAGTGTTACATAGGTGGGGTACTAGTTGATTTTCGGAGGATCTTTTAATGAAACCATCTGGTCCTGGGGCTTTGTTGGAGGGGAGATCTTTGATAGCTTGGAGAATCTCTCAATGAGAAAATGGCTAAGCTAGCGGTTTGAGACGAGATGGGGATATTGAAGGTTGTTGGAGAGGGTCAAGAAATTCTTGTATTAATTGTGGGGTGGGGCTCAGAAATTGATAGTGAGAGGTTGTATAGTTTTAAATAAAAGGCGCTAAATCCGTCCGCTATATCTTTTGGGTTTATTATTTTATGCCCCGTATATTTTAGAAGGAATGGGATTCAGTTTTGCGCTGCTCTCCGTTTATATTGTTGGGCCAGGAGTTTCCCAGCTTTTTTCCCCTGGGAGTACCCGTTTAGGCGAAGTCGCTTGGGGTAGAATTCGTGGCTTTTTCTGAGGTAGGAGCTGAGGTAATTTTTCAGTTTACTTGGTTCCGCCGTGGTAGGTAGATGGGGGTTTTGTTTATTCAGGGATTCAAGCGTTCGGATATCGTGGAGAAAGGAATTTATTGTGTGGGTTTTCATTTCTTTTTTCGGGCACCCGGCTGCAGACCATAGTATAACAGATTTGTGGGCATTCCAAAGTGTACATTGATTCGAGACGGAGCCAGTGTTGTCGGTGAAGAAAGATGATTTCTCGGATCGAACCTGTTCTCAGGTCTCTGGCACGCTCAGGATCGAGGCGTTCATAGGGTGTATCTATGGGTAGTGGGGGACATAGAAATAGCCATAGGGCTTATGTGGTCGAACCACGCCCCACTATCTTGGACTTAGTAATTTTTTGAAGCAGGGTTTTGGAGGTTTAAGAACAGATCGATCCTAAAATATGATCTTTGGGTGTTTCGAGTAGGAGTAATCCCTCTCAGTACCATGTTGACACCTCCCAGGGGCATGGATGATAGGGCTGTGGATTTTCTACGCTTTGTATTAGATTAATCCATCTGGGGGTCTATGACTTCATTAAAGTCACCACATATTATGATTTGATCTTTAAGGTAATGTTGGATCTTTTGCATCATGGATTTATAGAACGATTTCTGCTGAGTGTTAGGAGCAAAGATGTTCACAATGATGAGAGGTTGGTTATTGAATGTGACTGACAGGATCGGGTATCTGCCAGAGAGGTCCTGATCAAGGTGAGTAAGATTAAGAGACAGGAGCATACCGCTATCATATGTCTCCTCTTGTTTTCTTGCTAGCTTGTGCCTGAAAAAAATGGGGGGGGGGGGAATGTTTTGTGGGAGCATTGGGGTGGGTTATGTTCTGAAAAATGCGTCTCTTGGAGACTGTCCTTTAGTGAGATAGCTTCTCGCCATAGAAGTGAGTGTTTTTAGAAGGGCTGTTGAGGCCCTTCGCATTTAAGGAGACTATTGTGAGTGTCATGGTCTCTTGTGAAGTGAATTTGGTTTCAGGTGCTGTGACGGTACTAAGACAGTCTCCTCTTCCAGAAAGGAAAGGGGGGGGGGGGGGGACAAAATTGTTGCAGAAACAGTGATATACACAATAAGATGTGTGGACAGATGAAGGCCTACAGTGGTAAAGAGAATGTGATCTGAGTACACAAAGCAATGCTAGATCTTTAAATAAGCTAATAAAACAAGCTAAATATTATAATTCTTACAATTCTATTTTTATGAACTTTAACCAGTGGATATGCTTGGCACACCAAAGAAAAACTGTGGAGCATGGAAGGGGTAACATAAGTGCTTCCACTCCTCCACTAACTTATCAACTTAAATTAAAAAGAATATTATCCAGCCTTAGGGATGTACTTCCCTAGCTTTAGCCACGGTGTGGGAGGGCTTCCCGAGATTAGGTCGGAGCGTGTGAGTCCCAGGGGTTGGGAATTTTGTGGGGTTGCCTCACATTGGGGGTTGGTGGGGGTGCTTGTGAGGTCATATCCCAGTTGAGCTATTTGATGACATTTTTGGGTTTCAAGATGGAGACTTGTAGGTTGTGATAGGTTACCAGAAGCTTTGTGGGATATCTCCACTTGTAAGTTATCTTGTGTTCGATCAGTATAGAAGTAACCGGAGCAATAGCTTTGCGTGCTTGAGGTGTAGCCGCAGAAATGTTATTGTAGAGGGGTACCTTTTTTTATTAAAGGGTTCCGGTAGGGAGCGCATGGACCTCGCTGCACGCATGATATCCTCCTTAACATGGAAGAAGTGTACTCTTGCAAGAATGTCTCTGGGGACAGAAGGTGGTAGATATTGTGGATCCTATGCACGTGGTCGATGAGCATGTCTTTTTTTTTTTTATTAACGTCGGAACAATCTTACGAAAAAGCTGGTGTAGGTCTAGTATTTCAGGGGTGGCAAGAATTCAGAACCTCCCCTAATATTGATGATATTCCGTCACGAGCGATCTTCGAGATCTGAGACTTTTAAGCAGAGCATGTGCAGTGGCGGCTTGATCATCTTTATCGACAATGGCATTGTGGGCCTTTGTGGCATCAGAAAGGTACTGCTCAGTATGGTCTGTGTGTTCCAATGAGTTAACTTTGTCCTGCATCTGGTTAATGGAAATTTTTAATTCCTTATGAAGATCTGTCTGCAGGGATAGTAGCATGGCTTTCAGAGTGTTCAGAGGCTGGGTTATCAGTTGTGGTATATGCTGCAAGGGTTTGTGAAGCTGGCTGATCTGCTGTGGGACTACAGGTCCCAGCGCTATATTGCTTCTTAGTGGGAGGCTGTTTGTTAGGGGATTATGCAGTAAAGTCAGCTAGCCTCTTACCTCGTCTCCTGGAGCGGTGGATTGCTCTGAGGATTGATCCATGCCATCCTCCATGTCAGGGGATGCAAATGATGACACAGCATGCTGGTCCGGCAACCGCTCCCTGTCTCCACGCTCCCGGCCGGCGCCATGTTGATGTCCCTGCTGTGCAGGCTTCATGTAGTAGTCCAACAGCCTACGGGATGCCTTGAGCTACGTTCTTTTGTGGGACATAGCCCCGGGGGTGCCCTGAATGTGGCCCTCTGTACCGGAGGGTGTTTGCTGGCAGGAGAGGCTGGATGTGCCAGTTTGGTTTGTGGCGGAGCAGAGCAGCAGATTCAAGCGACCATCTTCACTTTTAATATCAATTTAAATTGATATATGCATTTATTGTTGCCCATTATTGGCACCTTTGGTGCAAGAAAAGCTCAATAAAAATGCAGTCTGCAGTCTCTGACTATCTCTTGTATCATGTCTGCAATCTCTTACTTAAACATTGCCAATAGTATTAGCAAAATATCCATTTGGTGCGCCTCTAGCAGACACGGTACAGATGGTCAGAGACTCCAGACATAGTACAGGAGATGGTCAGAGACTGCAAACATTAGAGCTGCGCGAATAATTGTTAAGAATCGAGATCGCAATTTTTATTTTCCCTTTTGCGATCTTAACCACTTAAGCCCCTGACCATTTGACTGGCCAAAGACCAGGGCCCTTTTTGCGTTTCGGTACTGCGTCGCTTTAACTGACAATTGGGCGGTCGTGTGACGTGGCTCCCAAACAAAATTGACGTCTTTCTTTTTTTCCCACAAATAGAGCTTTCTTTTGGTGGTACTTGATCACCTCTGCGGGTTTTATTTTTAGCGCTATAAACAAAAATAGAGTGACAATTTTTCAAAGCCGGGCAACCCTTCCATAGACTCCCATGTTAAACGTCAGTCTAGTCATGGGCACAGTGAGGCATGGACACAGTGAGGCAAAGTGAAGCACACCCTAGGCTTATACTCGAGTCAATACGTTTTCCCAGTTTTTTTGTGGTGAAATTAGGTGCCTCGGCTTATATTCGGGTCGGCTTATACTCGAGTATATAAAAAAACTATTTTTATCTTCAGTTTAGGCCGATACATATTCTTCTACGTATTATTGTTAAAAAAAAATCGCTATAAGAGTTTGGTTTACGCAGAAGTTATAGCGTCTACAAAATAGGGGATAGTTTTATGGCATTTTTATCCAAATTTTTTTTTTTACTAGTAATGGCGGTGATCAGCGGTTTTTTTTTTATACATTTTTTTTTTTTTTTTTTTTTTTATCGTGAATGCGACATTATGGCGGACACATCGGACACTTTTTACACCATTTTGGGACCATTGTCATTAATACAGCGATCTGTGCTATAAAAATGCACTGATTACTGTAAAAATGGCAGTGAAGGGGTTAACCAGTAGGGGGCGCTGAAGAGGTTAAGTGTGTCCTAGGAATGTGTTCTAACTGTAGGGGGGATGGGCTATGTGTGACACGTCGGAAGAATATGGATGAACTAAAAAATGCACTTTAGGCGGCACATGGATAGATAATGTAAAAAACTAGGGGTTTTTATTTTAAACAGAGTAGTAAGAAAATACATATAAACATTCAGAAAAATCAGTCTATTTGTAAATAGAGCATTAGCCTGAGCCTTGTATCTAACAGTGCTTCAAAATAATATGACATAAATGCACTCCACCCTAAATGAAATGCATAACCAGCAACCAAAGGCTAGTGAAACAATAAATGATAAACGTATGAAGCAGGTGGCATACGCCATGGGTCCAGTGTATCAGGTGTAGTCTTGAATTGCTCTACCAGTTTTGTGAGTTAACGCTTCTTCAGGAGCATAATAGTAGGCCGATTGTGCTGCCAGATGCAACACAAACCTGGGTAAAATTGACTTGGCTATTTGTCTGTAACAACTAGCCAACAATAATAAAAATCACAAAGATCGACAGCTGGGTATACTGCTGGGTAAAGGCTGCTGGTATGCAGCAACAGGTAATGTCCTCCGAGACTTTTTAGGCCATAGATACCACCATGTGAAGAGAAGAGGCTAAATATATACCATTATGAATCCTGGTGTGTATTTGGGCAGAGATGTCTGACCCCAAAGAGCCTCCGGTAAACTGGCCAGGCTGTAAACCTGTGCCTTAGGAGAGAAAGGGGTTGACCAGTCCAGAGAAATCCCAGCAGTCAGTGATCACTGCTCCCGATTACAGGGAGCTGTGATAAGCGTCCTGTCACTAGGAAGAATGGGGAAATGCTTGTTTACATCAGAATTTCCACGTTCTTCCTCTCCGTGAGACGATCGCGGGTATCCCCACAATGTCACATCTTAAAGGGGACGTACCTGTACGCCTATCTGCCCAGCCGTGCCATTGTGTCGACGTATATCGTCATGCGCTGGTCGGCAAGTGGTTAAAGCATTTTTCCGATTCTTTCTATACAGATAATTCTCTGCCCAAGCCGACCGCTACAAAAAAAAAAAAAAACAGGCAGTCTGCCAAGTACTGCAACATTCCTCAGCCCTGAGCTAATTATAAACATTGTAATGTGTTGTTCTTTAGATCAAAGGAATGAGCTTTGGTCTGTAAATGAGGGACCATTACAGCCCGTAAAAGACTAAACCTTTTTCTGACACTTGTTGGTTTCAAGTTAAAATCATTATATTTTGCTAGAAAATTACTTAGAAACCCCAAATATTTTTTAAATATATAATATTCAGTTATGCTCATAAGTTTACATACCCTGGCAGAATTTATGATTTCTTGGCCATTTTTCAGAGAATATGAATGATAACGCAAACTTTTCTTTCACTCAGGGTTAGTGTTAGGCTGAAGCCATTTATTATCAATCAACTGTGTTTGCTCTTTTTTAAATCATAATGGCAACAATAACTACCCAAATGACCCTGATCAAAGGTTTACATACCCCAGTTCTTAGTGGTTGTAAACCCACTTTTTAAACAAAGACCTACAGGTAAGCCTAGATTAAGGCTTACCTGTAGGTGCATGAAATATCTCCTTAACCTACACGGTTAAGGAGATATTTGTATGTAAATGCGGCAACACTGATGTCACCCCATTCACAAATTCGGCTAGGTCGCAACATTCGACGACGTAGCCAAATTCGACAGCTCACGCGCGCATGCGCGGAGTCACGTCTTCGCCGCTCCGCCAATCACAGCGCCGGAGCGGCGCTGTGATTGGCTGCAGCGGCGATACCCGGAAGTAACATTCCGGCCATCGCCACAGCGATGGATGCGGCTAGAGGAGGGACACGGACGACTTTGGGGGCCCCGATCGAAGGTAAGTGGTACATAATGAGCTAGTATGCTAGTCATACTAGCTCATTATAGCTTTGTCTTGCAGGTTAGTAAAAAAAAAAAAGATAAAAGGGTTTACAACCACTTTAATATCGTGTATTGCCCCCTTTAACATCAATGACAGTCTTTTGTGGATGAGGCTCTTTATCTTTTTCCTTTTCCCATTCCTTTTGGCAAAAAACCTCTAGTTCCTGTAGATTCTTGGGCTGTCTTGCATGAACTGCACGTTTTGAGATCTCCCCAGAGTGGCTCAATGATATTGAGGTCAGGAGACCGAGATGGCCACTCCATAACCTTGACTTTATTCTGCTTTAGCCAATAACAGGTCGACTTAGCCTTGTGTTTTGGATCATTGTCATGTTGGCATGTCAAGTACGTCCCATGCGCAGCTTCCTGGCTGATGAATGCAAATGTTGCTCCAGTATTTTTTGATAACGTACTGCATTCATCTTGCCATCAATTTTGACCAAATTCACTGTGCCTTTTTGTAGCTCGCACATCCCCAAAACATCAGCGATCCACCTCTGTGTTTCACAGTAGGAATGGTGTACCTTTCATCATAGGTCTTTGTTGACTCCTCTCCAAATGTGTTTATGGTTGTGACCAAAAAGCTTAATTTTGGTCTCATCACTCCAAATGACTTTGTGCCAGAATGTTTGAGGCTTGTCTCTGTGCTGTTTGGTGTATTGTAAGCGGGATACTTTGTGGCATTTGCATAGTAATAAGAAAAAAAGAAAAAAATATATAGTCGCGCTAACTTATGAATTTGAACATAAGCCCATCACTGGGTAACTGAAAAAATCCAAATATCAACAGTGATAACATATAAAAAGCTAAGTAAAAAGCAATGTATAATCTGTGAGCAGATAATAAACAGAAAATTAACTGTGAATAAAAAATTGGTTATTGTCCAAAAATACTGTAGAGCGGAAGAACCCCTCAAAGTTCATATTCAAAAATCCATAATGAAAAAAACACCCGTGAGGCGATATCCAAAATTAATAAAGAAATGAAGAAGGAAAGGATTCAGATCTTCTTAGACTTAAATTCGTGACTTTCACCACCACCAGTAGAAGTTACTGCTTACCGAACAGCGATGGTCCCCTATGACGGAGGACCTCAAACAGCCTTAAGTAATACTCAGTTAAGCCTCCAGAGTGTAGCCAGTGGTAAACCTCAGTTGTTTTAATAGCCCGACAGCTCATATAGCATCATACAGGTATTCAACGTGGACCATGAAAAAAAGGGGGGGACACTAGATAGTGTAAAATCTTTTATGTTCTCTAGTTGTTCCCAGGGCCAGCAGGCATGTCAAAATGTTTCAGGGTAGGTCTGCAGGCTTCTATTGCATGACTCTGTGGTCTATGGTAATGGTAGAATCAGAACAAAGAGCACTGGGGGGAAGCAATTCTTTTACGCACACCACGTTTCCTGTCTGCAGAGGAGCCGAGGGACAGATCCGGCACCAGGACCCAGTCAGTGCAGATCCCTCGGCTCCTCTGCAGACAGGAAGCGTGGTGTGCGTAAAATAATTGCTTCCCCCCCCCCCCCCCCCCAGTGCTCTTTGTTCTGATTCTACCATTACCATAGACCACAGAGTCATGCAATAGAAGCCTGCAGACCTACCCTGAAACATTTTGACATGCCTGCTGGCCCTGGGAACAACTAGAGAACATAAAAGATTTTACACTATCTAGTGTCCCCCCCTTTTTTTCATGGTCCACGTTGAATACCTGTATGATGCTATATGAGCTGTCGGGCTATTAAAACAACTGAGGTTTACCACTGGCTACACTCTGGAGGCTTAACTGAGTATTACTTAAGGCTGTTTGAGGTCCTCCGTCATAGGGGACCATCGCTGTTCGGTAAGCAGTAACTTCTACTGGTGGTGGTGAAAGTCACGAATTTAAGTCTAAGAAGATCTGAATCCTTTCCTTCTTCATTTCTTTATTAATTTTGGATATCGCCTCACGGGTGTTTTTTTCATTATGGATTTTTGAATATGAACTTTGAGGGGTTCTTCCGCTCTACAGTATTTTTGGACAATAACCAATTTTTTATTCACAGTTAATTTTCTGTTTATTATCTGTGTTCACATTACGGTATATATTGCTTTTTACTTGGCTTTTTATATGTTATCACTGTTGATATTTGGATTTTTTCAGTTACCCAGTGATGGGCTTATGTTCAAATTCATAAGTTAGCGCGACTATATATTTTTTTCTTATTTGTACCCACTGATGATTGTTTTCAGACTAGTTGCTGCTTCTCCTAAAATATTTTCTTTTTTCAGGCAATTCATTAGCTTGATTCGTACACTTTAAGCGCAGTTTCTTCTATATTTTTTTCCAATTTGCATAGTAATGGCTTTTCTTCTGGCAACTCAACCATGCAGCCCATCTTTCTTCAAGTGCCTCCTTATTGTGCATCTTGAAACAGCCACACCACACGTTTTCAGAGTCCTGAATTTCACCTGAAGTTATTTGTGGGTTTTTCTTTGCATCCCGAGGAATTTTTCTGGCAGTTGCGGCTGAAATTTAAAGTTGGTCTTCCTGACTGTTTGGTTTCAACAGAACCCCCTCATTTTCCACTTCTTGATTAGAGTTTGAACACTGCTGATTGGCATTCTCAATTCCTTGGATATCTTTTTTATATCCCTTTCCTGTTTTATACAGTTCAACTACCTTTTCCCGCAGATCCTTTTGACAATTGCTTTCCCCATGATTCAGAATCCACAAATGTCAGTGCAGCACTGGATGAAAGATGCAAGGGTCTGTCAGGAATCCAGAAACTCATTGATCTTTTATACACACACTAATTACAAGCAAATAAGATCTCAGGTGAGAATGGTTACCTTTAACCAGTTATGGACCAGCCGCCGCAGTTTTACTGCGGCAGGTTGGCTCTCCTGGGCAAAACAACGTTGCCTTACGTCACTTTGCCTTTTGGCCACAAGGGGCTCGCTGCCGATGCGAGTGCCCGACGAGCGCGATGACAGAGCGAGAACACAGATGACGGTTCTCTCAGGGGAGAGGAGACTAATCGTGTGTTCATACAATGTATGAACACTGATATCTCTCTCTCCTCCTAGTAAGTCCCACCCCCCCTACAGTTAGAACACAGTGAGGGAACACAGTTAACCCCTTGATCGCCCCCTACTGTTAACCCCTTCCCTGCCAGTGACATTTATACAGTAATCCGTGCATTTTTATGGCACTAATCACTGTATAATTGTTACTGGTCCCACAAATGTGTCTATAATATAATAAAAATGCCATAAATCTATCCCCTATTTTGCAGACCCTCTAACTTTTGTGCAAACCAATATACGCTTTTTAAATTTTTTTACCAAAAATATGTAGAAGAATACATATCGGCCTAAACTGAAGAAAACTTTTTTTTTTCTTTAGTAAGTAAAAGATATTTCGTTTTTTTTTAAATTGACGCTCTTTTGTTTATAGAGCCAAAAATATAAATAAAAAAAAATGCAGAGGTGATCAAATACCACCAAAAGAAAGCTCTATTTTTGTGGGGGAAAAAATTGCAAAAAATGGCCTGGTCATTGAGCAACCAAATCTTCTGGGGTGTCTTGCCAACTTGTGTGCATGTCTTCAGGCCAAAATCACCAGGGTATGAAAACTTTTGATCAGGGTCATTTGGCTTGTTTATGTTGTCATTATGATTTTAAAAAGAGTGTAAACAGTTGATTGATAATACATGGCTTCAGCCAAACACTAACCATGAGTGAAAGAACAGTTTTTGTGTTATCTGTAAAAAAATGGTCAAGAAATCTTGAATTCTGCCTGGGTATGTGAACTTATGAGCGTGTGTGATATAGATATAGATGTGTGTGTGTATGTGTGTGTGTGTGTATATATATATATATATATATATATATATATATATATATATATATATATATTATATATATACACACACAAGTATAAGCCGAGGGGGGCATTTTCAGCACAATTTTGTGTGCTGAAAATGCCCCCCTCGGCTTATACTCGAGAGAGTGTGTGTGTGTGTGTGTGTGTATATAATTAGCAAAGACCCTAGAGAATAAAATGTTGGTTGTTGCAATATTTTATGTTGCGCTGTATTTGCGTAGCGGTTTTTTTAAATGCAATTTCTCTCATCGTCCTCCGGACATTACCCTCCCACCTTCAGCTAGCAGCCTCAGTTTTTTTCTGCCTAGCAGAAGGAGAAGACGTGGCTCTCTCAGGAGCCAGTCTCCTGGAAGATTTTACTTAAGTTTTATTCCTTTGGGAATTTTATTATTTTAATTTTGAGACCTTCAATAAACTGTCGGCTGGGCAACAGGTTGGGTACACTGGTATCCTCGTAGTCTTCCCTGCCCGACCATCGAGCGTGCTGATCCTCGCCTTGTGTGCGTGAGACTCAGTTCACGACATGCCCCTTGACTCCAGGGGTGGCCGGGTTGCTTTCATGCTCCCGCGGTCCTCTCGAAATTGAACAGTACCTGACTGACTATCTCTCGCGGTGGACCGGGCCGACAGCTATGCAGTACTGCTCTGTGATAGGTCTGTCTGAAACAAGCCAGTGGGTCCCTGAAAGGGACGGGTAAGTAGTCTCTCCTACTGCTGGTGAGTACATGCTGGCTGTGTTTCTTTATATGGGGGGTTTCTCCCGGTCTCCCCCCTGTTATGCTGCTCTCTGCACCCTGTACTGGTGCTGTGCTGTGGGGGTGCTTGGGGGGTCACTCTGGCCTGGCTGGGCGCTAATGTCTGTAGTGGGTTCTGGAGAGAGGGGCAGTTTCTCTTATCGTCCATGGACCGACGCAGCTCTCATACTGATTACATGTGGGTATATGTCCCTGCTCGCAGGAGAAGACCTAGGCAGAATGTTAGAGGTTAAAACATTCTAGAACAAGCCAGAGCTGAACAGCCCCGCCCAGGGGGGCGGTCCCTCCGGACATTACCCTTCCACCTGCAGCTAATCAGCCTCAGTTTTTTTTCTGCCTAGCAGAAGGAGAAGACGTGGCTCTCAGGAGCCAGTCTCCTGGAAGATTTTACTTTTTGATTTTTATTCCTTTGGGAATTTTATTATTTTATTTTTGAGACCTTCAATCAACTGTCGGCTGGGCGACAGGTTGGGTACACTAGTATCCTCGTAGTCTTCCCTGTCCGACCATCGAGCGTGCTGATCCTCGCCTTGCGTGCGTGAGACTCAGTTCACGACATACCCCATGGCTCCAGGGGTGGCCGGGTTGCTTTCATGCTCCCGCGGTCCTCTCAAGATTGAACAGTACTTGGCTGACTGTATCTCTCGCGGTGGACCGGGCCGACAGCTACGCAGTACGACTCTGTGATAGGTCTGTCTGAAACAAGCCAGTGGGTCCCTGAAAGGGACGGGTAAGTAGTCTCTCCTACTGCAGGTGAGTACATGCTGGCTGTGTTTCTGTGTGTGTGGGTTTCTCCCTGTCCCCCCCCTGTTATGCTGCTCTCTGCACCCTGTACTGGTGCTGTGCTGTGGGGTGCTTGGGGGTCACTCTGGCCTGGTTGGGCGCTCATGTCTGCAGTTTTTTCTGGTGTGTGAGGTGATTATTGCGTGCGCCATTGGCGCTGTTTGAGGTGGTTATTGCGTGCGCCATTGGCGCGCATTAGAGCTTTGAATTTTGCGCTCGGCGGCCATCTTGGCGTTTAGTGGCACAGTTATAGCTGCGGACGGCGCCCATTTTCTTGTGGCCGCCGCGCATTTATTTCTGGCGGCGGCGCGAATCCCCTCACAATCTCCTCAGACTGAGCTGTCCTTAAGGGTTGGTGGGTCCTCCCGGGTATCCCCTCCTCAGCGTAGCCAGTGGGTGGACTGTATATTCACTGTATAGTGTATAAGGTCTGAGGGTGGCGTTTATGGAGTCTGATACACCTGCTCTCCACATTGCCTGGGGCAACTGGCAGTGCTGCACAGTTAAACATGTTCATATGTTTCCTGCACCTGCGGTCCTTATGGACCAGTTGTCAGCAGTCCTGGAATCATTCCTGTCAGAATGGAAGCGGTGTGCGAGCAAAAGGAGCTATAAGCCCCCTCCCCCCCACAAAAATCTTTAGTGAAGGAGTGCTCTGAGTCAGATATGGGCCTAGCTATTGGGCTCAGGACCCTACCTCTGAATATTTAATGTTTATGAACAGGACATTCCCTTGTGAGGAAGACTCCAGTTCTGTGTCAGTGAATGACAGGGCACTTGTAAGTGATCTCATTGATGATGTGAGAATCACACTCAGGCTGAAATTGCTGTGACAAGCTTTTCTTTTACACAGTTTCCTCAGTTTTCCTCACACGCTGCCTCAAGAGCAGCATGGATGAGGGAGGGCTTTATTCATTTATGTCTCTAATCCCTGTGAGCCTTGTGTGTGATACCTGAGGTAACATTTCCCGCCATTTCCTGGGGAATGATTTGAGCTCTGACAGACACACGGTCTGAGGATCAGAGGTTAACTGTTACCTGTATGCTGCTTCAGCAGCACTGTCAAGCAGGTTGGAATGATACAGAGAAGATTATGCGCCTCTGCGCCATAATTTAAACTCATCCTATACCTCTACACTGCATACATTCACAGTGTATGTATGTGTTATTGGTCTCTGTGTCTGCGTGGCTGTCCCCACGTTCCAATGCTGTGTTTCAGTGCCATACATGATATAAACGTACAAAATATGTTTATGCACGACTCCAGATACATTCACAGTATATGTATGTATCATACTCTCTGGGCTGGCGGGGGCTCCGGTGTCCTCCCGCACTCTCATGGTATGTGCGCTTCGGCTCTCTGCACAGTATAGACATGTTCAATATGTTTATTGCACATATTATACATGTTTACAGTATGGGTATACTGTTTGCGTGGGGTTCCTCCGGGTACTCTGGTTTCCCCCCACGCTCCAATGGAAATGCACAGCATAAACATGTGCAATATTATGTTGATTCACATGCTATCATTCCTACACGGTATCTGTGTGCTGTTTGCGTGGAGTACTTCTGAGTGGGCACTTCGGCGCTATGCACAGTCTAAATTTGTGCGATTGGACCTACCCGGTATGTCTTTGCAGTCTGCGTGGGTTTCCGCCCACGCTACATGACATGCATGCCTTTGGTGCAATACACGATGTAAACATACACATTATGTTTATACACTACACTAAATACATTCACAGTAGTTGTAGGTATTGCATTCTCTGAGTATGCGTGGGGTACTTCGGTTCCTCCCACGCGCCAACGGTGTGCGCGCCTTCGGTGCTATGCACACATGAGCTTGTGCAAAAGGTTTAGCACACACACTATAATACCTACACGGTATGCGTATGCAGTCTGCGTGGGTTTCTGTCCATGCTACATGACATGCATGCCTTTGGTGCAATACACGGTGTAAACATACACATTATGTCTATACACTACACTAAATACATTTACAGTAGCTGTAGGTATTGCATTCTCTGAGTATGCGTGGGATACTTCGGTTCCTCCCACGCGCCAACAGTGTGCGCGCCTTCGGTGCTATGCACACATGGGCTTGTGCAAAATGTTTAGCACACATACTATAATACCATACACGGTATGCGTATGCAGTCTGCATGGGTTTCATCCGGGTGCTCAGGTTTCTCCCCTGCGTTCCAATGGTGTGCGCATTCTCAGCGCTATGCACAGTATAAACATGTGCAATTTGTTTATTCGCAGGCTAACATACCTACACGGTTGTGTACGCAATCTGTGTGGCTGGTTTACGTCCAGGCCCCGATGATGTGCACGCCTTCGTCGCTGGCACAGTATATACGCGTTTAATAGGTTTATCCACAAATACTAAACTACATACGCCGTATGTGGTGGTATTATGCTCTTTGTGGCTGGGTGGGTTTCCTCCCACACTCTCCATTTGTGCGTTTGGCGCAATACATAGTATAAACTATGTGTTTGCACAATCAGCACCTATCCATGGGTAGCTGCTGGATAGAGCATTGTCACAAGGATCTCTGGTTTCAGGGGTACCACTTTCCACCTGCTTTCAGTGGTGATCAGAAGCGCTGGCTTGGACTGTGTTCGCCAGGCTGGGGTTGGCGTTGCGCCCGTTAGTGGCTGCGTCTCTGGCATTTTTTGTAGCTCAATGACTGGGCAAAAGCCTCTGCTTCATTCATCAGTCGTCTAGCAGGTGCACTACAACTGCTTTAGCCTTTAGGGTCTCTGTGCCCGGGCTGGGTTTGCGCCACCTGTGGAGGCTGAGGTACTAGTCCTCTGACCGAGTTTCTAGGGAAGTTCCGTCAAGTTGCCTTTATTGGCCAACATTTGAGGCACCCTGTACACTGGGGCCTCCCTTCTCCGATACATTGCGGAGTCTCTTTGGGATTTTCATACGTCTCGCTGCAAGACGGTCCTGTCGGCCGTGTGCATTGCAGGCGAAGGGTCCTTGCACCCGGAGGTGTTTCCACCTTCTTTACCGGAGGTGGGGCACCAGAAGTGGACCTTGTGGCCTCTTGACTCACTCGCAAGGTGGCAAGATCGTGGTCAGGTCCAGGGACCCCTGGGCGCATGCGTTAGACGCGTTGGAAGCCCGTGGGGGCAGTATCGCCTGATATATGCTTACCCTCTCCTACTGTTGTTGCCTCGCCGGCTTCGCAGAGCATACTTCATCCTACTTTACAGTCCTTGGCTTTAATGGCATGGCTGTTTAAAGCCAGGTGCTAAAGGACCGAGTTCTCTCGTATTCGGTCATCTCTTCTATGTTGTTGACACGGGAATCTTCCTCCAGAAAGATATCTCACCGTACCTGGAAGGCTTACATCGCTATGTGCGAGGAACTTGAGTGGCATCCTCGGATGTTTTCCGTTCCCAGGATTTTGCTGTTCTTACAGCGTGGTGTGACCCAAAAGCTGGCCTTGCATACCTTTTTTTTTTTGAGGGTCGGATTTCGGCCCGGACTGTCTTTTTCAACGACCGCTGCCGGGCCATTCCTTGATTAGCACCTTTTGGGCAGGGGATTCGCCATGTGGTCCCCCCTGTCAAGCCTCCTCTCCCTACTTGGGATCTGATTTTGATGCATCTCGGTTCTCCAAGAACATCCCTTTGAGAATATCAGAGAGATTCCTCTCTTGACCTTGTCCCGGAAGTTGGCCTTATTGGCCATTGCTTCGGTTAGACGGGTGTCTGAGTTGGCAGCCTTGTCTGGCAAGTCGCCTTACTTGGTCCTCCATAAGGATATGTTGGTGTTGCGCCCACGACCATCCTTCTTTTCTAAGGATGGTCTTGGCCTTTCACCTTAAGAAGGACATTGTCCTTCCGTCCTTGTGTCCTCACCCATCGCTTCCCTGAGAGTTTGTGCTTCCTGCATTAAGATGGGTACAAGCCTTACGAGTGTACCTGTCTGCTACTGTTTCTATTCGGAAATCTGTGTCTGGTCCAAAACAGGGCCGAGCGGTGTCGTCTGCCACCGTCTTTAGGTGGATCAGGCAGACCGTCATACAGGCCTATGCCCTTAAGGGGCGGGCGCCTCCCTTTCCGGTTGCGGCGCATTCCACCAAGGCAATTGGTGCTTCCCGGGCCTTCCGACATCAAGCGTCGGTTGCACAAGTGTGCAAGGCGACGACCTGGTCGTCCGTTCATACCTTTTCAAAGTTCTACAAGGTTGCGGCCGAAGGAAGCATCTGAAGATGCAGCCACATCAAAGTGTTGCAGGCCGCTGTCTAATGTTGCAACTCCTCCGTTGAGGGGCTCTGCTGGTTTGGAGTGAAGTTTTGGTTGTTCCTTACTTTTTTTGCTCCCACCCTTTTCTTATACTGCTTTGGGACGTCCCACATGTAATCAGTATGAGAGCTGCGTCGGTCCATGGACGATGAGAGAAAATAGGATTTTTGTACTCACCGTAAAATCCGTTTCTCTGACGTCAATGGACCGACGCAGCACCCACCCTTCCTTTTAAGTTTGTACTGCTTTGTTACGAACTGAGGCTGATTAGCTGCAGGTGGTAGGGTAATGTCCGGAGTGACCGCCCCCCCTGGGCGGGGCTGTTCAGCTCTGGCTTGTTCTAGAATGTTTTAACCTCTAACATTCTGCCTAGGTCTTCTCCTGCGAGCAGGGACATATACCCACATGTAATCAGTATGAGAGCTGTGTCGGTCCATGGACGTCAGAGAAACGGATTTTACGGTGAGTACAAAAATCCTATTTTTTCTGGTGTGTGAGGTGGTTATTGCGTGCGCCATTAGCGCGCATTAGAGCTTTGAATTTCGCGTTCGGCGGCCACCTTGGCGTGGTTCAATGGCGCAGTTATAGCTGCGGCCGGTGGCCATTTTCTTGTAGCCGCTGCGCATTTACTTTCGGTTCCGGCCTCTAGCGGCGGCGCGAATCTCCTCACAATCTCCTCAGATTCTTCACTCTCCTCAGGCTCACAGCGCGGTTTCTTCAGCAGGACTGAGCGGCCCTTAAGGGTTGGTGAGTCCTCCGGGTATCCCCTCCTCAGCGTAGCCAGTGGGTGGACTGTATATTCACTGTATAGTGTATAAGGTCT
Source organism: Rana muscosa (assembly GCA_029206835.1). Classification (NCBI taxonomy): domain Eukaryota; kingdom Metazoa; phylum Chordata; class Amphibia; order Anura; family Ranidae; genus Rana; species Rana muscosa. The sequence goes on along the minus strand of CM055127.1, from coordinate 240,643,212 downwards.
GAGAGGGTGGCGTTATGGAGTCTGATACACCTGCTCTCCACACTTGCCTGGGGCAACTGGCAGTGCTGCACAGTTAAACATGTTCATATGCTTCCTGCCCCTGCGGTCCTTATGGACCAGTTGTCGGCAGTCCTGGAATCATTCCGTGTCAGAATGGAAGCAGTGTGCTATAAGCCCCCTCTCCCCACAAAAATCTTAAGTGGAGGAGTGCTCTGATTCAGATATGGGCCTAGCTACTGTGCCCAGGACCATAGCTCTGAATATTTAATGTTTATGAACAGGACATTCCCTTGTGAGGAAGACTCCAGTTCTGTGTCAGTGAATGACAGGGCGCTTGTAAGTGATCTCATTGATGATGTGAGGAACACTCTCAAGCTGGGTGCTGTGGCTGAGGTACCTCAGGTGGACGCTGTTTCCCTTGGTTCCTTCAAGCTTTTCTTTTACACAGCTTCCTCACTGTTTTCCTCACACGCTGCGTCAAGAGCAGCATGGATGATACAGTGGTACACAGTGTTTCCCTCCCCCTGGTCGGTGCAGCATGGTGGGGGGGGGGGGACTTTATTCATTTATGTTTCTAGTCCCTGTGAGCCTTCTGTGTGATGTCCTGAGGCAACAACAGGGTCTCTGCACCTGTGGTTTCCCGCCATTTCCTGGGGAACGCTCTGAGCTCTGACAGACACACGGTCTGAGGATCAGAGGTTACCTGTTACCTGCATGCTGCTTCGGCAGCACAGTCAAGCAGGTTGGAATGATACAGAGAACATTATGCGCCTCTGCGCCATAATTTAAACTCCTCCTATACCTCTACGCTGCATACATTCACAGTGTATGTATTATTGGTCTCTGTATCTGCGTGGGTGATCCCCCACGTTCCAATGCTGTTTCAGTGCCATACATGATATAAACGTACAAAATATGTTAATGCACGACTCCAGATACATTCACAGTGTATGTATGTATGTATGTAGTATACTCTCTCTGGGTCGGTGCGGGTTTCCGCCGGGGGCTCCGGTTTCCCCCCACGCTCCAATGAAAATGCACAGCATAAACATGTGCAATATGTTCACATGCTATCATTCCTACACGGTATCTGTGTGCTGTCTGTGTGGGGTTCTTCCGGGTGTTCCGGTTTCCTCCCACGCGTTAACGGTATGTGCGCCTTTGGCCTTCTGCACAGTTAAACATGTTCAATGTTTATCACGCATGCTATAATACCTCCACGGTATATGTATGCAGTCTGTGTGGGTTCTCTCCGGGTACTCCGGTTCCCTCCCACACTCCATTGGTATGGGCGCTTCGGCGCTATGCACAGTCGCAATTTGTGCGATTGGATATCCACATACTAACATACTTACCCGGTATGTCTGTGCAGTCTGCGTGGGTTTCCTCCAGATCTCCGCCCACGTTACATGACATGCGTGCCTTTGGTGTAATACTTGGTGTAAACATACACATTTATGTTTATACACAACACTAAATACATTCACAGTAGTTGTAGGTATTGCATTCTCTGAGTATGCGTGGGGTACTTCGGTTCCTCCCACGCGCCAACAGTGTGCGCGCCTTCGGTGCTATGCACACATGGGCTTGTGCAAAATGTTTAGCACACATACTATAATACCTACACGGTATGCGTATGCAGTCTACATGGGTTTCATCCGGGTGCCCGGTTTCTCCCCTGCATTCCAATGGTGTGCGCATTTTCAGCGCTATGCACAGTATAAACATGTGAAATTTGTTTATTCGCAGGCTAACTTGCCTACACGGTTGTGTACGCAATCTGCGTGGCTGGTTTACGTCCAAGCCCCGATGATGTGCGCGCCTTCGTTGCTGGCACAGTATAAACGTGTTTTAATAGGTTTATCCACACATACTAAACTAAATACGCCGTATGTGGTTGTATTATGCTCTTTGTGGCTGGGTGGGTTTCCTCCCACACTCTATTTGCGCGTTTGACGCAATACATAGTATAAACTAACTGTTTGTACAATCAGCACTTATCCATGGGTAGCTGCTGGATGGAGCATTGTCACAAGGATCCCTGGTTTCAGGGGTACCACTTTCCACCTGCTTTCAGTGGTGATCAGAAGCGCTGGCTTGTACTGTTCGCCAGGCTGAGGTTAGCGTTACGCCCGTTAATGGCTGCGTCTCTGGCGTTTTTGTAGCTCAATGACTGGGCAAAAGCCTCTGCTTCATCTATCAGGTGCACTGCAACTGCTTTAGCCTTTAGGGTCTCTGTGCCCGGGGTGGGTTTGCGCCACCTGTGGAGGCTGAGGTACTAGTCCTCTGACCGAGTTTCTAGGGAAGTTCCGTCAAGTTGCCTTTATTGGCCAACAGTTGAGGCACCCTGTACACCGGGGCCTCTCTTCTCCGATACATTGCGGCGTCTTTGGGATTTTCATACATCTCGCTGCAAGACGGTCCTGTCGGCCGTGTGCATTGCAGGGGGAAGGGTCCTTGCATCCGGAGGTGTTTCCACCTCCGGTGCCCTACCTCCGGTAAAGGAAGTGGACCTTATAGCCTCTCGACTCACTCGCAAGGTGGCAAGGTCATGGCCAGGTCCAGGGACCCCTGGGCGGACGCGTTGGAAGCCTGTGGGGGCAGTATCGCCTGATATATGCTTACCCTCCCCTACTGTTGTTGCCTCGCCTGCTTCGCAGAGTAGGGGCTGAGGCCATTCCGGTGATCCTCATTGCTCCGGAACGGCGACATTGATACGCCGATCTACTTCGGCTAGTCGCAGACTATCCTTGGCAACTGCCTATTGGGGTGGACCTTCTGTCTCATGATCCCATACTTCATCCTGCTTTACAGTCCTTGGCTTTTATGGCATGGCTGTTTAAAGCCAGGTGCTGAAGGACCGAGTTCTCTCGTATTTGGTCATCTCTTCTATGTTGTTGACACGAGAATCTTCCTCCCCAGGAAGATATCTCACCGTACCTGGAAGGCTTACATTGCTATGTGCGAGGAACTTGAGTGGCGTCCTCGGATGTATTCGGTTCCCAGGATTTTGCTGTTCTTACAGCGTGGTTTGACCCCAAAAGCTGGCCTTGCATACTTTTTTTTTTTTTTTTTTTTTTTGAGGGCCAGATTTCGGCCCGGGCTGTCTTTTTTCAACGACCGCTACCAGGCCATTTCTTGATTAGCACCTTTTGTGCAGGGGGTTCGCCATGTGATTTCCCCCCCCCCCCCCTGTCAAGCCTCCTCTCTCTACTTGGGATCTGAATTTGATGCATCTCGGTTCTTCAAGAACATCCCTTTGAGAATATCAGAGATTCCTCTCTTGACCTTGTCCCGGAAGGTGGCCTTCTTAGTGGCCATTGCTTCGGTTAGACGGGTGTCTGAGTTGGCGGCCTTGTCCTGAAAGTCGCCTTACTTGGTCCTCCATAAGGATATGTCAGTGTTGTTCCCACGACCGTCCTTCTTTTCAAAAGATGGTCTCGGCCTTTCACCTTAAGAAGGACATTGTTCTTCCGTCACCCATCGCATCCCTGAGAGTTTGCGCTTCATACATTTAAGATGGGTACAAGCCTTACGGGTGTACCTGTCTGCTACTGTTTCCATTCGAAAGTCTGTGTCTGGTCCAAAACAGGGCCAAGCGGTGTTGTCTGCCACCGTCTCTAGGTGGATCAGGCAGACCGTCATACAGGCCTATGCCCTTAAGGGGCGGGCGCCTCTCTTTCCGGTTGCGGCACATTACACCAAGGCAATTGGTGCTTCCTGGGCCTTCCAAAATCAAGCGTTCCGACCTCAAGGTTGATGTGGCTGCATCTTCGGATGCTTCCTTCGGCCGCAAAGCATTGCAGGCCGCTGTTTATAGTTGCAACTCCTCCGTTGAGGAGCTCTGCTTAGTTGGAGTGAAGTATTGGTTGTTCCTTTACTACTGCTCCCACCCTTCTGATACCGCTTTGGGATGTCCCACACGTTTACAGTATCCAGCTGTGTCAGTCCATGGACGAGAAGAGAAAATAGGCTTTTTGTACTCACCGTAAAATCCATTTCTCTGACGTCCATGGACTGACACAGCACCCACCCTTCCTTTTAAGGTTTGTACTGCTTTGTTACGAACTGAGGCTAATGTCCGGAGGGACCGCCACATCTTCTGCTAGGCAGAAAAAAACTGAGGCTGCTAGCTGCAGGTGGGAGGGTAATGTCCGGAGGGACCGCCCCCTGGGCGGGGCTGTTCCGCTCTGTTCTAGAATGTATGTTTCTAACAATCTAACATTCTGCCTAGATCTTCTCCTGCGAGCAGGGACATATACCCACACGTTTACAGTATCTAGCTGTGTCAGTCCATGGACGTCAGAGAAATGGATTTTACGGTGAGTTACAAAAATCCTATTTTTTTGGGGGCGGGGGGAGAAATGCATTTTAATGAAAAAAAACGACAGTAAAGTTTAGCCCAATTTATTTATTTGTATAATATAAAAGATGTTAAGCCACGAGAACCGTGATCATTATTCTAAGCAAAAAAAGAGTGATTCTGATTTTGACCATAATCGTGCAGCTTTAGCAGACAGTACAGGAGATGGTTAGAGACTGCAGACATACTACAGGAAATGGTCAGAGACTGCAGACATGATACAAGAGATCCATGCAGCCTCATCAGTGCCCATGAGGTGCAGCCCGCCAGTGCCTGGTAGCACGATCTCACACTGTCACAGAGCTGGATCTGAATCGCCGCGCAGCCGCCATAACGATGTCCCACTCCTATGACACAGGGCACAATTATTCCCGGCATTGGATCAGTGTGCCGTCTATCACAATAGGTGGTCTAGGAGGTGGCACTTCGTTACAGCAGCTGCACGGCGATTCAGATCCAGCTCTGTGACACAGGGTGAGATCACACTACCAGGCACTGGTGAGGCTGCATCTCATAACTCGTGAGAGGAGGAGGAGGGAGGGGGGACTCTGACAGGGGCAGGCCAGGATGACACATGTGTGGCATCTGGCGGGCGGCCCCTGCCCTGTACCTTTTTTTTTTTTTTTTTTTTTTTTTTTTTTTTTGCCTCCATTATCTGCACTTTTTTTTTTTTTGGCCACCTGCCAAAAACACGAATTTCGGTGCACCACTACTTTACAATGACTTTAGCTCATAGTGTGCTTTCACTTTCATGGAATTCAGCTTTACATTTTTATTAGAATAGCAGTCATACTGCCAGAATAGCCTTAGAACAAGTTGTTTTAGGCAATAGAGCATTGGTAAAACTGTAGATGAACAACTCACTGACAGTATTACTGAAACAAAATTAGTGCATATATAAATCAAAGTGTGGCGCTAAATTAATAAAACATAATAGAAAATATACTGTACTTAATGTGCCTAAAACGCTAATATAAATTAATGATAGAAATCTCAATTCATAAAGTGCAAAACTGTGTGAAATTCAAATTTACACTTCATAAGAAATACACCAACATAATAAAATTAGTTTGAAAAAACAATATTCAAATCCTGTAAACAGAAATAAGTCCCAATTCATGAATTTAAAGGAGAAGTTTGGCTTGGCTTCTCCTAAGGGTCACAGGAGCGCAATTTGTTTTGCATTCCTGTGACCCGTTTTCAGCAGAGAGCGGTTTGAAGTCCGCTCTCTGCTGACTTCACTGGAATCGGTCCAGGCACCGCATCATCCCGACAATTAAGTTTTTGGATCCGCCAGGTGCCTGGACTGATGCCTGTCTCAGCCTCTCAGCGAGCCGCTGAGAAACTGAGGCAGCCGATCCCCGCCCCTCCACAGCTCAGCGCTCCAGTGAGCGTGGAGGAGCAGAGTGGAGAGCTGCTGATTGACAGTCAGCAGCGCTCTCCTTTGGGGATCTGTGAGAACCGAGCCGTCTGCGATGTTCGATGGCTCGGCTTTCAGTGTATAGACGCTGGGGGACAGATGCAGCATCGGTCCCATGCTGCATCCACCTAAGTAAGGCAAGTATAAAAGGGGGAAAAAAATACTTCTCTTTTAAAAATTAATAACAAAAAAGTAATTCATGTGCAACATCCAAAAAAATTATGTAACGTTTATAGTCCAGTACAAGAGAATGAGGCATGATAAGAAGACATCCTGGTTATTTTAAATGCGCTGTTGACCATTTAATATCGTCCACACTATCTAACAAGGAGCCAACCTTCGCTTGTATCATGGGTGATATCACTGTGGTGATCAGCATTGAATGTAACAACTATTTATTTATTCCTTGGATTGCTTATATTTATTGGATAGGAGCGGCATTCAACTATATACATACACCTTATATTTTTTGGTATGTTGCACATGAATTTATTTTTTATTTTTTTAAATTCATGAATTGGGACTTATTTGTTTTATAGGATTTGAATATTGTTTTTTCAACACACTAATTTTATTATGTTGGTGTATTTCTTATGAAATGTCAATTTGAATTTATTTCACAGTTGTGCACTTTATGAATTTAGATTTTTATCATTAATTTATATTAGCGATTTATGCACATTAAGTACAGTATATTTTCTATTATGTTGTATTAATTTAGCGCCACACTATTTGATTTATTTATGCACTAATTTGGTATCGCATATTTTGGTGTAGGCTGCTTTTATGGTGTTAAAATCTTCTCCAGCGCAGAATTATTTTTGGTTTTTTTATTCGCATTACTGAAACGTCCAGTGTTCTTTACAGCTTTGAGAAGATTCAGTACTAATGTTTCTAAAGCCAGAGTTTTAGTGGTGAGTCATACAGGCTGCCCTCATGGATTCTGTATATATGAAAACAGACAACTTTGACTTTTGCCTAGAAGAAACAGTTGTGGTTTATCTTTGAAATTAAAAAGTAGTCTTTCAGGTGCATTGCCTTAGTGCACCAATGTGTGTGATATGCGTTACCAAAGTGCAGTAGTGTGGGCCGGCCCAACTGACAGTGGAATGTGCTGTAGAAAACGATCTATTTGATTTAATCTGCCTTCTCCCAATGGCACGTACACTCATATGATTAAGAATGCAGTACATTTTGCATGTGCAGCAGTAAAAATATATTTTTTCTGTTCTTGGATCACTGTCATATGCTTTGGAGAATGATTAGATACATTTTTAGGTGTTTGTCATCATAAAGGTTTAGACACCGAAAAGTAAACCTTTCCTATACTGGGTAAATAAAACTAAGCATATAATTAAAGATGAAAAAACAGAAGCTGTTATCTGTGAAAATCCATGTCAACCTAATCTGTAGATTATAGCGATATAGGCAACTGTTTTTAAATTTGAACCTTACCCCCCGTGCTCTTGAATAGCAAAGACAGTCTGACTCACACTGTTCATATCTGTGCGCTGATGAATCTTGCCGAAAACAATGCACATTCCTGCAGAATTGTGTGCCCTTGTTGTAGTTGCCCTGCAGTGCCATTTATTTGTTTTTTTTTAATTGGCATTGTAAAGGTTTTTTTTGTGGTACAAGACATGGAAGGAAGTAAAACCACAAACAAAGGACAACATAATTGGTCCACAACAGACCGGCACACATGGGAGACAAAAGTCTGAAGGAAATGCAGAAATCATATTTGCAATACAGCTTCATATAGCAGTGATTGACCAGTTGTGTGTAAAACAATCTAGCTGTAAAAACATTAACATGTGGACCTAATCCCGAAAGGGACCTCCTAAAGCCTAATAGGGCCCAAAGATGGAGCCAATGCACTATGTAATGCCCTTATTAAAATTCCAAAAATAACCTCTAAAAAAGAAATAAGAAGAAGAAAAAAGAAAGCAAAGAAGATCCTGAGTTTTTCACTGATGCTGATACCGTGATCAAGTAAGAATGTTAAAGCCTCATGAGGAATCCTCTCACGAATGCCATGGCTCCCAGACCGCATTGTGCCGATCAACCACGCCAGAGGGATGTACCGTAAGGGACTCCATAATCTCCACATCCTTAATCCTAGTATACAACTCAATGGAGGGTTTGCTCAAGAGCTTCTGTACCTCTAGGGAAGGCATGTTGAGCGGTAGGGCCTCCAGTTTAGAGGAGTTAACCTCATAGCCAGCTAAGGTCCCAAACTCGTCAAGGTTTATGCAGATTATGAAGGGTTACCCATGGCTGCGTCAAAGTGCGAAGAACGTTGTCCGCAAACATTTAAAGTTTAAATTCCAGTCCCCTGACCAAAACCCTGTGAATGTTCAGGTCACGGTGGATCTAGGCTTCAAGGGGTTCTATACACAGAGCGAACAAAAGGGGAGGGATTTGCAGCCCTGCCTCATCCTGTTAGAAATTGTAAAGGGAGAGGAGGTGGCAAGGGGAGTTCTAATTGAGGCTAAAGGAGCCTTATATAAGTGCTTGATCGCTCTGAGGAAAGACCCCCGGAAGCCCAGATGTTCTAGGGTCGTGAATAAAAATAGCCAACTGAGCCTATCAAAGGCCTTTTCAGCATCTATACTGAGTAGCAGTGCCTTCATTTTTACCTATTGACAATATCTATTAGATTAAAGGAGAAGTCCAGCCAAAGCTCGTTTTGGCTGGGCTTCTCCTATAGATTACAGGAGTGCAGTTCGCTTTGCACTCCTGTGACCCGTTTTCAGCAAAAAGCGGTCTGAATTTCACTCTCTGCTGACGTAACAGAAATCAGTCTAGGCACCGTGTCATCCCAACAAGGGGAGTCTGGATTCGCCAGGTGCCTGGACTGACACCCGTCTCAGGCTCTCGGCGAGCCTGAGACGGACGCTTCCCACCCCTCCACAGCTCAGCGCTCCAGGAGGGAGCAGAGCGGAGAGCTGCTGATTGACAGTCAGCAGCTTTCTGCTCGGGGAGCTGTGAGAACCGAGCCATCGGCAATGTTTGATTGCTCGGTTCTCAGTGTAGAGGCGCCAGGGGGACAGATGCAGCATTAGACCGATGCTACATCCACCTAGGTAATTGTAATTCTGGGAAAAAAAAAAAAACATACTTCTCTTCTAATGAGTCTTCTAGTGTTGTCATCTGCTTGTCTCCAAGGGACGAAGCCCAGCTGATCCTTATGGATCAAGAATGGGAGAACTTTGTTCAACCTCCAGTGAGAGCAATTTCGTAAAGATTTTCATATCTGAATTCGAAAGGGCAATTGGTCTATAATTCGCACAAAGGGGTATTGTCCTTGTCCAGCTTGGGTATTAAAGTAAGGAAAGAGGATTGCATGTCTCTTGGGACCTCCTCATCTCGTTTTAAAGCCATTAAACAACCCGGTCATATGTGAAATGAGAGTAGTCCTAAAGGCTTTAAAGTATTCATAAGGAATGCCATCTGGCCCTGTGGTTTTACAGTTCAGCAACAATTTCAAGAGTCTCCACCACCACCACCTCTGTGATTGTGGCATTCAAAGACCCTAAATCGGATGCAGATAGTGTAGCTACGCTGCTGTGGAAGAGGTAAGCCCATACACGGTCGCAAAAACCCTCCGTTGGTGGCAGATGCAGAATAGAAGGGTTATTATGGAGGTTAGAGAAATGTTTACAAAATATTTGAGCCATGCGTTCAGGGTGATGGTGCAGATCTCCGCGCTGATCTCGTAAGGCTTGAGGGGCTGTTCATAAAACTTAGGGTCTAGCAAAAGTGTAAGCCTAGTTCCCTATCATAAAATACCTTACCTAAATTTTAAGGTTTTTCAAGACTGCGCAAAGGCGTACTATTTCCTGCCAAAGGTGAAACGATGAGGTCGGCGTGAGGTGGGACTCAAGATAAAAGAGCCTTGTCTCGATTTGTTACCTCAATAACCCAAAATTATTTTTCAAGCCATAGATACGGCGATACTGTCCCCGCACTACTGTTTTGTGGGCTTCCCAGAGGGTTTCGGTATAGGATAGCATTCTCAGCAATATAAAGTTTTTTTTTTTTTTTTTTTTTTTTTTTTTTTTTAGGGCTTTCTCCAGTTCATTCCTGGTGGGAACATGTCTGAGTAAGAAATCAAGTAGTCAGTGACCTCTCAAGCCTGGTGGTGTCCTGTTTGAACTTCAACAGTAATGGCGCATGATCCAACCAGGAAATAGGGAGAACAGCAAGATTTCCGTGTTTGTAAAGTGGGACCATTTAATGAAAAAGTAATCTAGTCACGTGTGTGCAAAAAGGGTGCGAATAGAGCGTGTACTGGCGTTCCGTTGAGTGGGTAACCCGCCATGCGTCGAACAATGCGTGCTTGCGAGTAAGCTGTCAAAACAGTTGGGATTGGTGGGACAGACGTGGGGGAGAGGAACCCTTGGAGAGGGAAACTCGATCCATTGGCAGGGAGAACGGGAGGACGCCTGGTTGGCATTAGGTGCGTAGGTGTTGCAGAATGTGGCATTCATATGTTTCAATTTGCCTCTAAGAATAATATAGTGGCCCTGTGGGTCAGAGTAGTAATATTTAGGTGTGAATGGGGAACCCTGTTTTATCAAAATGGCCACCCCAGCTTTTTTCCTAGGATTAGAGACTAAGGAAAACTATCTAGTTGCGAATGTCAGTGCGTCTCCTGTGCGAATGTCGCATCTGCACCAGAATTCCTAAAAGCTCTTAACGCCAGATGTCTCTTGGGGTTAGAGTTGAGACTATTTACATTTTTTATTTATTTATTTTTATCCAGGAAAAAAAAGTTTATTAACCACTTGCTTACTGGGCACTAAAACACCCTTCCTGCCCAGACCAATTTTCAGCTTTCAGTGCTCACACTTTGAATGACAATTGCTCATTAATGCAACACTGTACCCAAATGATTTTTTTGTCCCTTTTTTCATACAAATAGAGCTTTCTTTTGGTGGTATTTGATCACCTCTGGGTTTTTAATTTTTTGCGCTATAAATGAAAAAAGACCGAAAATTTTGAAAAAAAAATGCATTTTTCTTTTGTTTCTGTGATAAAATTTAGCAAATTAGTCCTTTTTCTTCATAAATTTTGGCCACAATTTATGCTGCTACATATCTTTGGTAAAAATAACCCACATTAGTGGATATTATGTGGTCTGTGTGAAGGTTATAGCGTCTACAAGCTGTGGTGCAAATCATAACAAATTGATCACATCTGATGTACTGACGGCCTATCTCATTTCTTTAAACCCTAACAAGCCAGGAAAGTCCAAATGGCCCCAAATGACACCTTTTTGGAAAGTAGCCATTCCAAGGTATTTAGTAAGAGGCATGGTGAGTTATTTGAAGTTGTCATTTTTTCCCACAATTCTTTGCAAAATTACGATTTTTTTTTTTTTTCTTTTCACAAAATTGTCATTGTGATAGCTTATTTCTGACATGGCATGTGCATACCACAAATGACACCCCAAAATACATTCTGCAACTCCTCCTCAGTATAACGATACCACATGTGTGTGACTTTTTTTCTCTGCCTGGCCACATACAGAGGCCCAACATGCAGGGAGCACCATTAGGTGTTCTAGGACCATAAATTACACATCTAAATTGTTGACTACCCATTACACTTTTGAAGGCCCTGGAGCACACCAGGACAATGGAAACGCCCACAAAATGACCCCATTTTGGAAAGCTAACACCCCAACGTATAATCTATGAGGCATAATGAGTCTTTTGAACGGTTCATTATTTTCCAGAAGTTTTGGGAAAATGTGGGAAAAAAATAAACGCTTTTTTTTTACGCAAAGTTGTACATTTATAAGATATTTTCAACACATAGCATGTACATAGCAAAAATTACACCCCAAAATACATTCTGCTACTCCTGAGTATAACGATACCACATGTGTGAGACTTTTACACAGCCTGGCCACTTACAGAGGCCCAACATTGAAGTAGCACCGTCAGGCGTTCTAGGAGCATAAATTGCACATCTCTTTTCTCAACCACCTATTATACTTTTGAAGGCCCTGGAGCACCAGGACAATGGAAATGCCCACAAAGTGACCCCATTTTGGAAAGCTAACCCCCCAACGTACAATCTGAGGCATAATGAGTCTTTTGAACGGTTCATTTTTTTCCAGAAGTTTTGGAAAAATGTGGGAAAAAAATAAACACATTTTTTTTTTTTAAGCAAAGTTGTCCATTTATAAGATATTTCCAACATATAGCATGCACATAGCAAAAATTACACCCCAATATACATTCTGCTACTCCTCCTGAGTATGGCGATATCACATGTGAGACTTTTACACAGCCTCGCCACATACAGAGGCCCAAAATGCAAGAAACACCATCGGGTGTTCTAGGGACACAACATGCACATACCAAGAATTGCACCCCAAAATACATTCTGCGGAGCAAAGGGTAAACAAAAGATTACCTGTTGTTTTAGAAGCGCAGTTGTCCACAGGAGGATAGCACTGGTCCAGGCAGGGACTTGGTCAGCAAAAGCGAATGCAATTGTCCAGGCAACAGGCAGGAATACTGTCCATAGTTCGTACAGGCAGCAGGCAGGGATACTGTCCATATACAGTCCAGAGTCAGTGCAAGCAGAGATTGTCAGCAGTGCCAAAATATTGGTCCTGGTAGTAGGCAGGTGTGGTCAGTTCATGCAACAGGCAGAGGCATGATGGCATAGGTCCTACAGGCAGCAGGCAGAAGTAGGGCCTTGTTCAGGACTGAATAGGGTCAGGGGTAGAGGCTTCTCCCACCCAAATCTGTTTGAAGCCTCCGAGTCTCCAGGCCCTAATCTAGGAATGAGAAAACAAAAACAATTGTTTTTTTCATCCAGAAAAACAATTCTGGAGCCCCTCGCATATGTGAGACCCCTGTGTTATGAATCCCACTAGTCCACTAGCAGGGTAAAAGATCAGTCCAAGAGGCAGGCAAAAAGCATGGTCAAATATTCCAGGGTCAGTTCCAGATCAGGCAGAGGTATGTACGAAATCGGTAGGCAGAAGTGTGGTCAAATAACAGTCCAGGGTCAGTTCCAGATCAGGCAGAGGTATAAACAGAATCGGTAGGCAGAAGCGTAGTCTAATAACAAGCCAGGGTCGGTTACAGAGCAAGCAGATGCATAAGGGGTGTAAAGATAAATGGCAGGAAGTGAACTAATAATTGAGTTTGGTATGGTAACGGCGGAAACAATCAATCATGCAGAGGCCTGGTTCTGAAGGACATTGGGCACAATAATAAATGGTGTCTCTTCTCTCTCCTCTTTTGGACCACACCCGGCATTTTTTTTGGCGTTTTTGGCCTGTTGGTCTGGGAGGGATTTTATCTGGGAAGTGGCGCTCGGAGAGTCGGCTGATGACATCGGATCTAATGTTTACTGGTGGGCTGTTCGGGTATATAAGGTCAGTGGTGATTTCCTCCTGGTAGAAAAGGAAGGGTTTGGGTCTTATAGTGGATTTCCGATAGATGACATCGGAGTTGTACATGGCCAAATTAAATAAATAAATGGAAACTTTCTTGTACCACTGGTATGTTCTTCTTGTGGAAAGGTAGGGTTCGAGCATCTGGTCGTTGAAGTCGACACCCCCCATAAACTTATTGTACTCGTAGATGCATTTTGGTTTTTGGATCCGGCCATTCCTCCTGGTGATCTCAACGAATTCATTGTTGTGGATGGAAGAAAGCACGTAGACGTCTCCTGTCCCTCCACTTCACAGCCAAAATTTCTTCGTTGCGTAAACTCGCCGCCTCCCCTCTTAATTTTTTGTTGACCAGGCTTTGAGGAAAGCCCTTCCGGTTCGTCCGTACGGTGCCGCATGCTGGAGTGTTCTTTCTGTGAAGGTTTCGAAACCGGGGCAAACTTGTATAAAAATTGTCCACATACAAGTGGTAGCCTTTCTCCAGAAGTGGGTTTATGAGTTCCCAAACTACTTTCCCACTGGTTTCTATATAGTCTGGGAAATTAGGGGGGTGCAGTTGGGTGTCCTTCCCTTCGTATACAATGAATGCATACACATAACCTGTGGCTCGATCACACAATTTAGAGCTTCACCCCATAGCGGGCCCTTTTTCTTGGTATAAATTGTTTTATGCTCAGCCTGCCAGAAAATTTTATCAGGGACTCATCCACGCATATATGTTGGTCTGGGGGAAGGTTTCAGAAAAATAATTTAGTAGCGGCCGAATTTTATAAAGCTTATCAAAATTTGGGTCATTTCGGGGAGGGCACTGGGTATTGTCATTGTAGTGTAGGAATCTCATAATCATTGGATATCTGGACCTGGGCATTACTGAGGAAAAGATGGGCATATGGTAGATGGGGTGGGTTGACCAATATGAACGCAATTGATTTTTTTCAGTTTAGTACCATGCAGAATGTGAGGCCCAAAAAAATTCTAAACTTCTCTACTGTAAGGGCTCTCCACTCGTAGGGACGGGCATAATAGGACGCTGGGTTGCTTGCTATGAACTGTTGGGCGTATAGGTTGCACTGGGCCACAATTGATGCAAGCATGTCGTCAGTGAAAATTTAAATTGAAAAAGTCAATCGGGGCAAAGTTTTCTGTGTCCACCTGGACTCCTGGCTGGGCAGTGAAAGGGGGAATGTTGGCTTCTCCTGAATTAGGAGGAAGCCACAAGGGGTTCTGAAGGGAATAGGGAAGGCTGGCATGGGACCTAACCCTTTGGGACTGAGATGACACCCCACTGGTACGTGGCCTTGCTTGCCTGGTGGATGGCACTGCCTCCTCAGCAGAACGCCTTCGTCTGGCGGGCGGGCCCTCCTCCCTCCTCCTCCCTCCTCCTTCCTCTTCTTCCTCTTCTGAGGCTGTCAGTGTTCCACTGCTTAGGACAGGCTCGTAGTCCACGTCAGACTCATAGTCTGAACTTGCGGAGGAATCCGAATCAGAGAGCTCCCCGTTGCTCTCGTCGGCCGCAAGAATATTGTATGCCTCCTCGGTTGAAAATAATCTTCTAGCCATTGTTGGCACTGAAGATACGTGGCACTGATGACACTGATACGTGGCACTGATGGCAGATATGGCACTGGCAAGAGGGCACTGTTTTTTACTGTGTATGTGTGTTCTCGCTCACAATAACTGAAGCAGCAGCACAGATCCCTCTCTCTCCTCACACGCTGTCTCTGAGGAGAGAAAGCCGGCAATGAGAGATGATCTCCTATGTTTACATTTTGAGATCATCTCTCATTGGGCAGTGAGATCGAGTGCTGAATGGCCTCTTTGATTGGCCATTCAGCACGATCTGTAATTGGCTGTGTCCAAGGGACACGGCCAACACAGATTTTCCCCGATGCGCGCTTGCGGGAGAGCACGGGGAGACTGTAAATACAAGAACGTCCTGGGGACGTCCACCCGTCTTTCGGCTATAGCGCGGATCTGAAGTGGTTAAATAACATGAAAAAGACATGCATCAAGGCTACATAAAACAATCCAGTACATCATAGGCAATGTAAATCACACATCTGCATAGTCTACATGGTTATCCTACATACTCCCTGTCCACTCAAACAGAGCTTCCTCCCAGAGCTGCGTTGCGCAGCCAGTACCCTCAAAGAAGGCCCGGCCCTCTAGTAATAAACCCTGTCAGGTACCCATGCCCATCAGCCTTCCCGTGACCAGATCCACCGGGTCCAGGCCCGGTACATCCAGCCACGGTCCCCATAGATTCTCAAATTTCTGCGTGCTACCTCTGTTGGTATATAGTTTTTTCCTTCTGAAGCATATCACCCATTACAGCAATCCATTCCTTAAGAGTAGGGGGATCCTCCGATATCCAATGGGACATTATAAGCTTACGTGCCATAAACAGAGATCTATTGACAGCCATCCTAGTACTTTCCTCCCATTCCAGTTCCTCCAATATATGCAGTAGGCAGTGTTTAGGGTCTGTAGGCAACGAGACCTGAAATACCCTGTCTATAGTGTCCAAAACCCCCCTCCAATATGGGTGAAGTTTTGGGCACCTCCACAGTAGGTGGATCAAGTCTCCATGATCCCTCTTGCACCTGGTGCATAATGGAGTGGACCGTAGGCCCATAGCAAACAACCTGTGGGGAGTAAAGTACACCCTCAGCAACAAATACAGTTGCGACACTCTATGTGATAAATTTAGGGAGCAAGTGGGTACCGCCTGTAGGGCTTCCTCCCCACTGATCACCATCAATCGGTCCCACCTCCCCCTCCGACTTGTCCAGCATTCGCAAAGGGTGTTTCTGACTAAACTTCTGTAAAAGCATATTGTAACATTGCGATATAAACCCCTTAGTATTATCCGCTGTAGCAATCGGGTTAAACAACGGAGTTGGGGAAGGGATCCAATCCGAGGATTTGGCCTGTGCAGTTATAGAATGTTGTAATTGCATATAGTAAAACTTCATAGATTGCGGCAAACCAAAAAGACCCTGTAGTACTTTAAATGAGTGTAGTTTCCCATTGCGAATAATCTGACTAAGGTATATCACCCCATATCTCCTCCAAAGCGCACCATGCTGCAGTTTAGCCAATTCAGGATATTTAATCATTTACCTATATAGGGCTATAGCCCGTGTACCCTACCACTCCCTGTAGATACCTAGTTTTGTTCCAGATTTTTGGGATAAGGTTATAGGTCGGGTATTGTTCGGTTTCCCAAACGCCAGTGACTCCAGGGCTGTCGGTATTGAAGCTCTCTGTACAGCATGTAGCATCACTAGTTCGGAGCAGACACCATTCTCTCCCTCTCTGTCCACACTTGTGCGTATTGTACCTAGCAATTGCGCAGCAATGTAATACAGCCAAGGATTAGGGAGGGCAAGTCCCCCTCATCCTTCGGGCGTTGGAGGTGTTCAAGTTTAATTCTGGGAGTGTGGTTTTTCCATATGAGCGTACGGAACAGGGAATTGATAATTCCAAATACCTTCCCCCCCCCCCCCCCCCCGTCAATGAGCATCAGGGAGGATTTAGTCCTGTTTATCCGGAGCCCAGAAAATCTTCCAAATTCTCCCACGGTGGCCATAGCTTCTGTAAGGGAGCCCTCTACATCCCCAAGCAGCTTCATAGTGTCATCAGCGTAAAGCATGATTTTCTCCTGCTTGTCCCCGTACTTAAATCCCACGATCCCCGGGTTGGCTCTAACTTTAATCGCCAGGGGTTCTATGGCCAATGCGAAAAGCGTCCCCCTCCCCAAGTTGAAAGTGTGTGACATAGCCCCAGAAGATCTAATGGCCGCCCTCGGGTTATGGTATAGCAGACGAACCCAGGAAATATACGAGTCCCCGAAGCCGAATCTCCTAAGAATTTCCCACAAATTCTCCCACTCAACGCTATCAAAGGCCTTCATAGCGTCCAATGAGAGCAAGGCCCTCTGTCCCATATTATCTGCTGGGGATTGCATGTTGAGAGGTAGCCTCCGCAAATTCACAGCCGTCGATTTTATTAGGCATGAAGCCAGCTTGATCAGGGTGAATGACGCTAGTGATGGCACCATTCAGCCTAATTGCCAGCATTTTGGCCAGTAGTTTTATGTCACTCTGTAACAAAGATATTGGCCTGTAGGAGCCTGGGTCTATAGGGTCCTTTCTGGGTTTCAATATTAAAACAATATTAGCTGTGGCCATGGAAGAGGGCAGAACCTGTTGTTCCCTGGCCGCGTTAAACACCGTCGGTAGTTTTGGGAGAAGGATACCTGCATATTGCCTGTACACCTCCACAGGAAGCCTGTCCGCCCCTGGGGCCTTACAGTTGGGGAATGCAGCTAACGCTGTCTGCAGCTCCTCCAAGGTAAAGGGGGCATCCAATGCCCTTCTCTGGTCTGCCGTAAGTTGTGGGAAGTCAATGCCCTGCAAGTAGGTCAGAAGTTCCTGCTGGGTGAACTGTTCCTTCGGGAGATAGAGGGTCTCATAAAATCTGGCCAATTCTGCCAAGATTAGGTCAGGAGAGTTCACGATCTTACCCTCTGGCGTTTTGATAGCCCCAATAGTGGGGGCACGTTGTTGAGAGTTGGCTATCCTGGCCAATAGGCGCCCCGTGCTCTCCCCCCTCCTCAAAGAAAGCCAACTTAGAAAAAAAATGATTTTTTTTCCCTAATCGTCTTTCAGGACAGCCACCTCTGAGAGACCTCGGCTCCTCCCTTCACAGGAAACACCGCCTTGACTTCCAAGATTTAAGCCCCTCCTGCCCCACTGGGCCCTCAGTGTCGGTGTTCCCTCCGGGAAGGAGACACTGCGAGGAGCCGAGGCTAAAGACAGCCAGGGAGGCTGAAGCCTGTATGTACAGGAAGAGGACAGAGGTCTCTGGGGACTAGTGGCGGTATGATGCCTTGGAGAGAGGTTATCTGGCAGCCACATTATTTTTTTGTTGCCCCCCCAGCTCTCTGAAAGTGTGTCATGGGATGCTTCGGGGGCCCGCTTTCAGGTTCTCAGTGGAGACTCAGGAGGAGGCGCTTTTTCCCCCCTCGCTTTTTTTATTTTTTTTTGTTTGCGAGTCGCATTGGAGCTCACAGCGGAGCCGTGTGGCGGGTGACGTCACTTCCGGCGGGGGGTGTGCACCTCTCCTTGATCCGCGGCTCTCGGATCCTGCCGCGGATGCTGAAAGCGGGCCGGGCTATGGCTGATGGGGAGCCGAGAAAAAGTCGCACAGATGGCTGGAGGCTCCAGAGGCAAGACCATCCTTGTTTCTCGCCGGAAGCATGTCAGAGGCAGGGGCCATCCTGACGACTCCTGGCGTGGCCGACATGAGCCACCATAAGGTAAGGAGGACCAGTGGGTTGCAACCCTTACCTGTCTGTCACCTGTAGCTCCACAGGTGGGGGTCCCTCTTGGTGGTCGGAGGGGAGGAGGTACTTGGGACCCAGGGACTGCTGGTTCTATGTGCTCTCCTAAAGGGGGTCCCTACGGGTCTGGCTGGTGAAGAAGGGAAAGTCCCAGGGTTTGGACTGCCTCATAGAAAACAGGGGGCGGGTGGTAAGTCCCACAGCCCCATACTGTATTTCACCAGCGGTATTAGGATGCCGTATCCCTATTCTTCCGGTCACCCCCTCCAGGGGGGGGGCGACTGGATGTTTCCATTTGTGGTTACCCCATTTAGCGCAATCGCATAGGCGACATGGCGGCGTCCTTTTCCCCTTCTGACAGCATGGCTGTTATGTTTAAGGGAAAGAAGGAAGCCGCAGCGCGTGAGGGGGCGGAGCTATTGCGCTCCAAGCTGGCTCGCAGGAAGCATCCAGCGGGGTCACTTCCAGGGCATATGATATCATCAGCAAACGCCGGAGACGCTGGTTAGTCTCTATACGTAGCAAACAGAGAGCATGGATGGTAGTTCAGAGGCTAAGGGCTCTGATTGGTATGCAGGGACATGAGTTCAATTCCCAATGAGGGAAAGCCGTTCATATCCTGGGTACTGCACAGCCCCTGCACCCTCTGATGGACATGTGGCAGCTCTGTGGCCTAGAGGTGAGAACTTTGGCTTGGCATGCCTGCTGGTCTGGGTTTAAGGGGAAGACCCAGCAGTGACTGCGGACCACCAAAGGGGTGGGATGAACTCTTCTGCGACACCTGCACAGGCAGCGGAAGCAGACCCCAGCGCCAGTACCTTACAGGTAAGCCTGAAGTTTGTACTTTCCTTTTAAGTGTTCTTTTCCCCCTTGTAACCAGTAGGGACTGGGTGAAGGGGAATCTTTTCTTCTCCCTACTGCACAAGGTGTATGGAGTGGGTATGGCTGAAATCGCACTGTGTGGCCGCTGAAAGCAGGTCATGGCTCACAATCAGTGCAGCCAGGGGAGTCTGCCTGGAGACACAGGATCTTGTCTCCATGTCAGCTCATTCTGACCTTTTACAGGTCACTTTATGAAGTGGTTCAGCGGTTAACACTTCAGCTCTGGGTCACTGATTTGACGAGGCTGAGAGTCCGTTCCCTAAACAGTCTCCTGGTGACTCGGGTATGTCGTGCCAGGGGCGAAGCCCTGGGTGGCTGACACTTCTACTTGGCAACACTGGGGTGGTTAGTTCAGATCCCCCAACATTCTAGTAATGGCATTAGGTGTTGCACTTAAACTATGCCTTAAAATACTAAGGTCATCGGTTTAAATCCTAACCAGACTAGCACCCTGCATGTTTCACTAGGGTTTTGATGTTACAGGGTTGCCGGTCGGAGGGTGCCTGATGGCCACATCACCTGTATGCACCTTTTTATATAGGAAACTATACAGGGGATTTCTGGTGACCAGGGCCCGATATCAGGTGATGGCCCCCTGTATGGCATCACGGAGGTTAAGGTCTGTCGGGTAACCAGACCCTGGTAAGATGCACAGGTTTCTAGAACACTTGTTAAGAAGTGGGAGAAGGCCTGGATGGTGAATCTAGTAGACCTCCTCATTACAAAATTCTCTGGAGGAGGTGGTTGCAGGAGGACATGGGAAGCCGGGGAAGTCTAGGGTCCAGCTTCTCAGATGGCTTTGGTCCAGTACCCTCTGCTCTCTCCAGACGCAGTTTTTTTCCACAGATCCAGACTTACCGGCCTAGTCTCGGGAGACGAAGGGGTATTGTTGGATTCCATGCTCAAGGGAATAGACTCTCTTCTAAAAGTGAGTCGCATCTCAGAATATTGTCTGACACATTTGCAGACACACATTGAGGTACGGGCAGCCCCCCAGGTGGTGGGTGGCCAACAGCATATCCAAGACTGTGTGATATCTCTCCCACAGGGGGACCTGTTCTCTGTCCTGGGAGGCTGGGCTATGGCCACAGCACCCTGAATGCAAGGAAAGGGTGTAGCTCAGTGGTAGAGAGCCTGCCTTGCATGCATGTGACCCCGGGTTCATTCACCGGTAGATCCTTGTGACATGTAACATGTGTATGTGATTCTAGGTGGCATCTCCACACTTGCAGACCGGTGACCCTGGGTTCAATCCCAAGTAGGTCTAAAGTGCATTGCAATTGGGCATGCATGTGACCCTGGGTTCAGTCCCCAGTTAGGTCTAGAGAGTGCATTGCCAAGGGCATGTATGTGACCCATGGCATCTCCGCAGTTTTCCTGATCTAATCTGGTAATGGAAGTTTTGACTAGACTCAGTGGAGTTCTCTCCTTGCAGATGCAGGCACTTCAATAGAAACCATCTATAGGGTGGTTAACCCTGGAATCTCTAGTTTCCTCTGGGAACTCTGGTTTCCTCCCATAAAAACCTCCTCTTTGGGCCTGAACCAGTAAAGTGTTAGCACTCTTGGGTAGGTGCCGTCGCTCAGAGCTGGCATTTTCTCCATGTGCTGTGCCATCTCGCCCACCCAGTCTTACTGGTGGGCATAGAACACTTTGGCCTCTCATTGTATCACACTGGCCTAAAGGACCATGGTTCTCTGTCCTGAAGGTTCTGGGAACCAGGTGGTCTGGCTACTAAGAGAAATCCCTTAAGACCATCCCTGAAAAATCCTAACATTGTATCGACAGTGGCTTAGGAGCTGGCACTTCGGACTAGCAGCACTCAGATAAGGAGGGCAGGACCCAGTGAGGAAATCCTTCTTTTCAAAGGGAGGTAGAGGAGTCAGTTAGCGCTTCTTCAGGCTCCCAGGTAGAATCAGAGCTAAAGTGGTTGGATGGTGAGTCCTTAAAAACCCCCTCGCTACGAGCCTTCACTGGTGGAGGTGGAGGATCTCTTGGGAGCCATCCGTGCCTCCCTGGGAATCAGGAGTAGAAGCTGTTTTTACTCCATGACCAGAGTGATAAAGTGGCAGAACAGGGGCTAATGGGTTGGCATTTCTGCCTACCAGCACTGAGTTTCTGAGTTTGCACCCCGAACATGCCGCATTGGCCCAGGAGGCTGTAGTACCCAAGCCGGTACGATTTGGCGTGGAACTTTCCTGGATACTGCCAACCTGGGGGGACCTTCACCTCAGGGTTCATTCTGCTGTCCCCAGGTGGAGCAGTGGTTTCTCCCTGCATAGCTTCTGAAGAAGAATTGCTAAAGGCAAGAGCTTCTTGGATGTAGTGGTGGCCCTGCTATGTAGCAGTAAAACATAAACCCGCTCCATCTGCCAAAGTCATTTTCAACAGCTGGTACGCAGAGGGCCTATCCAATTGGGGGGCCCCCCTTTTCTACAAATATTTCCGTACCAGGTGGTTTTTCTTTTTTAAGAGGGTGGCCTCGAAATTTCAGAGGCCAAGCAATTATTTTGCCAACTTTTTGATCAAATCCTGTGGGTGAACTGAAGTTGGATGTTAAAAGGGCGTAGCACCCTTTCCAAACTTGACAGGTATGACCTGTAGATCGCTAAGGATAGAACCTTTAGGGAAAAAGGGGTCCTACAAGCGGTTGTCCCACCCTAGGGTTAGGTGCTCGTTTATCCTCTCAGAGGTGGCTGTCCTGAAAGACGATTAGGGAAAATTAGAGTTACGTACCGGTAACATCTTTTTCCAGGAGTCTTCCAGGACAGCCCTGATACCCACCCGAAAAATGTGTTTGCAATAAGGCGGCTGCACACTGGCTAAGTGGGTAGCAATTCCGTCTAGTGGTACTAGGGTTGTTGGTTCAATTCCATAACATGCCAATGGAGTCCCTGACAGGGGAACAGTCGGGAGGATTAAAATTTATGTGTATGACATGTTCTTGTGTCTCCCCAGCTGGCTGGAGGTTCTCTTAGAAGACTGAGGGCCCAGTGGGGCAGGAGGGGCTTAAATCTTGGAAGTCAAGGCGGTGTTTCCTGTGAAGGGAGGAAACGAGGTCTCTCAGAGGTGGCTGTCCTGAAAGACTCCTGGAAAAAGATGTTACCCGTACGTAACTCAAATTTTTCTGCCGTGGAGGACAACAGCCACTCATAAGCTGATTGAGCCGACTGCCGTACCTCCCTGGCAGAATCCGTGGGGGTTTGAACAAATGTCTCCTCTAGGGCCGCTACCTGTTTTTCAAGGTCCTCTCTGAGCCCAGAAGAGTTCTTCTTTACCTTATTAATTTCAGAGATAAGTAACCCCCTCAGATATGCTTTAAAGGCGTCCCACTGTGACACCGGAGAGTCAGCAAAGTCCCTGCCATCATAAAAGTCCCACATGCTCCGCTCCATCTCCTCGTGAGTCAAAAATAGTTTGAGCCAAAAGGCATTGAACTTCCACGGAGCCCTCGGAAGGGTTGAAGGAGGGGAGACAATCAAAGTGATCACTAGATGTGAGTGATCCGACACACTACGGGGCCTATATAGCACATCAGAGACAGATGGGAGCACGGCAGGGTTACCAACAGCCAGGTCAATTTTGGATAGCGTCCCATGGGTTTTGGAGAAGCAGGAGAACTGCTTATCCCAAGGGTGCCTGTACCTCCATATATCAATCCAACCCACCTCATTGAGCAGTCTCAGCAATGGAGACTCCCTCGATGCGGCAGAGACCCCAGTGCAGGGGTGCCTGTCCATAGAGGGACTCAACCAGCAATTAAAGTCCCCCACGATCAGTAGCGGGAGATCCGGCCGGCCCTCCAAGTAGGCCAGCAGTCGCCGGAGCACCGCCACCGTAAACGGCGGGGGTATATACACACAGGCCAATATACAGTACATCTTACCCACCCGGCAATGTAAAAATATAAACCAACCCTCAGCATCTATAATACATCAATTTCCTGGAAATCAACAGAGGCATGTATAATAACACTCACACCCCCCTAGCGTACGAGGTGTGTGTGTGGAATGGTAGGCCTTACCCACCCATGCATATTTAAGACAGCATTGCGTTTCAGTGGTTAGATGCGTTTCTTGCATACATAAAATCATAGGGTGATATTTCTTAAGACAGGAGGATACCATCATGCGCTTAAGTGGGGAGCCTAAGCCCCTCACATTCCAAGAAACAATCGGTAATTCAGCCATTGGGGCAAAGTAAACATATTCTTAATGGGGGGTAGAACACCATCACAGTGTCTAAAGAAAAGTATAGGAGAACCGGGGGGCTGCGGGCAGGCAGACCCGGGGGTCCCCCGCCGCAGAAGTGCACAGGACACAATAATAGCAAGGGCATGCCCCCCTCAAGGGGTGTAAGTTTAGGGCGGACAGCAGAAGTTCCGGTGTAGTTCAGGAATGCAGAATTACAGTTCCAGAATGTAGCAGTGAGTAGCCATAGTTCTCGGTACAGGAATATTAAGTGCAAAAAAACAAAGAACCAGACCGTCAAAAGGATGATCCCACATATGTAATCTGGAAGCAAAAAACAATAAACTGGTCTTGAAATAACACAGGTCCAGGCCGCCAACAGAGCAGGCCCTATAGATCCAACGAAGAGCAGAAACCAATAAGGCACTTTTGTTCTACGGCTTGCGTAGAGAAATCGCATTTTACTTGCAACTTTACAAGATCGCTCAAGTTCACATACAAAAATATCGTCTCCCAGCAGAACAAAATAAAGAAGGGGGGTAAAAAATTAACACACGGTAAGCTTTCCATAAAAGAACATTCAGGCGATGCAATAGAAATACGGCGCTGCGCCTTGCAGTAGCTGCCATTAGATCAGACACCTTCCTCCTCCCTGTCACGGTGTCGCAGGGCCTGTTCATTACGATCCAGCCATAGTGTGGCATCTTGTGCTGATTCAAAAAAGTGGGTTTGCCGATTTGGCGGTAACTCTCAATTTAGCGGGGTACAACATGGCGTATGGTAGTTGTATTGCACGTAGGCGCCTCTTAACATCAGAGAACTTGGCCCGGTAAAAGGACACCCGGACTCCATTCACCTGGACATTGGCTTTCTCCCTGGCCTGGCGGAGCACCGCCTCTCTGTCCCTATAGTGCAGGAGACGAGCAAGGATGGGCCTGGGGGGGCTCCGAGTTGTGGTGGGCGGCCCGGTGTGCGGTGCGCTCTCTCAACTGTAAAAAATAGGGGAAAAAGTCTCCTTCTTTCAGCCCCCCTTCAACAAAGGCGGTAGGGTCTCGGCCCTCAGTTTTCTCCGGCAGTCCCACTATGCGTATGTTGTTCCTCCTTAAGCGGTTTTCCATATTATCAGCTCTGTTATTAACCTCTCTGGCTAGCTGATGTGCAACAGGCTGCCCCCGGTTGCTCGGGAGGCCCATATCTTCAATCTCACTCATCCGGCTTTCCACTGCCGTGGTCCGTGAGACTATTTACATTTAAAGAATATACCTGTACCATAATGAGTGAGGGGGGTAGGCAAAGGATGAAAGATATATAGAGGAAAGAAAGGATCATGTACTTATACATCCCAGGTTGCCAAGGGATTAAAGAAAAAGGTAAACCCTCCGAAAAACAAAAAACCCTGCAAAACAAAGGCATAATCGGCTAGCTGATTATGTATTGCTTACCTCAGATTGAAGCCCCCGCAGCGGTCCACGTCTCCCCCTCCGGCTGCCGACATGTTGTCCTGGAGTGACTTCCGGGTATCGGCAATTTACACAAATTTTTGGAAAATGTGGTTAGAAAATGAAAACACATTGTGTATACATTTTTACAGCACTGACGTGCGCTGATAAGGATCCACTGATAGGGTGGCGCTGATGGGCACAGATGTGCACTGTAGCACATTGCTGGGCACTGATGGGGCACAGATGTGACTTTGGGGCACTGTACAAAAAAACAAGCAGCCTCACGCTACAGCTTCTCCTTCCTCTCCTCACACAATCAGTGTGAGAAGAGAAGTGGACAGTGATCGCTCCGGCACTGCACACCGTGATTGGCCCTTTACCCCGATCTGTGGCACGCTGGGTCCCGGTCACTGTTGGATGTGCACCCCAGGGGGCGCGCAAGAAGCTTGTTCCTGGGAGGAATTTACTGTACGCCCTCCCAGAACTAGCCTGCTGTGCTGTAGCTGTCATTCGGCTATGGCGCGGTCGGCAAGTGGTAATTACTACACTCAAGAAGAGCAGTGCGCAATCTATCTGTTCAGATGTGATCAAGGAGAAATGGCTTGGGGTAGAAATACGCTGAAAACCGAGCATGTGCACTAGCTGCCAACACTGCTCTGCAAAATTCCTAACTAACCTTATCAGCCATCTTAAACTGTTTTTTTCAACCTTTTTTCAGTCAAGATACCCTTTAAAATGATCCAAAGTCTCGAGGCACCCCATTCTAAAATGTAAAAAACAATTCTAATAGTTTTACATATTCCAGCAACATCCACACACATAGGATCCCAACATTAGAGGTGATTTATTTTTTCAAAGCAAATATACTGTACCTTTGCACACATGCATTAACTAGTGTTCTTCTCCCTCAGTTTCTCTTCCTCACTTTGCTAATGTGACCCCAGTGCTGATGGAAAAGGGCAGGGAGGGGACAAACAAGAATGATGTGCAGGGGCCCAAGGTCCTCCTCAACCAATGACATGATTGTTAGGACGCTGGCAGGTAGTAATCATGCGCAATGAAAACATGTGGTTATGTGTAACTAAATGCAAGCTTGAATAACCCTCTGACTTGTATGCAATTTTTTCAGGAATATTGCCAAGGCACACTTAGAGACTTGAAAGCACCCCAGGGTGCCTGGGCACCCTGGTTGAAATAGGCTGATCTTAAACATGGACTACAATACTACATTACACCTCTTATTTAGAGAATAAATGTGAAAAATGAATTTTTTTTTTTTTTTTTTTTTACACTAGTTTTTAAGATCATCTTTTGCAAACTTCTGTATTCCTTGCCTGTTACCACATGCAGGGACTAAGGTACGGTATCTTGTATCATATAATTTTATGACACAGATGTTACCGCGGTCCC
Source organism: Rana muscosa (assembly GCA_029206835.1). Taxonomy (NCBI): domain Eukaryota; kingdom Metazoa; phylum Chordata; class Amphibia; order Anura; family Ranidae; genus Rana; species Rana muscosa. The sequence continues at coordinate 240,616,735 of CM055127.1, read as the reverse complement.
CAATCAGCAGAATCTGGCATCTTGGACAGCTCTCATGGACAATTTCCAGAAGCGAGGCAGCAAGTACCGTATAACAGACGTCTAACATGCACCTTAATTTTAAGAGGGAAAGTTCAGGAAATTTTTTTTACATTTTAAATAAACAACTTTGAAGCAAAATAAGGGGCAGCCTGATAAGTGGCAACCTCACCATCTCCCTTCAATGCAGCCTGATTAATGCCCATCTGCAGCCTCACCATCTCTTATCAATGCTGCCTGATCAGTGCTGGAATTCAGAGCCGTCATCTCCTGTTTAATTCGGTTCTTGCAATCACACAGCCCCGCCTCCGCCACCCGCATTGGACCAGCTCCTGTGATAGACAGAACCCTGGTCCAATGCCGGTGGTGGAGGCGGGACTGTGTGTGAATGCGAGAGCTGAATAAACAGGAGATGACGGCTTGGGGAATTCCGGCGGCGCTCGTCCTCCCCTTCCTTCCTGAGGTAACATATCGGCGTATGACATGCACCCGTGATTTGCCCCCTATTTTCAGGAGATAAATACGGTAATATAAAAAAATACATCTAACTTTTATGAGTCGTTCATTTAAAGGAGAAGCCAGAGAAACACTTAGTTTTGCACTCCTGTGACCTGTATTTATCCACCAGCGTGCTAAAATTCACTGTTGGCTGGCAACACTCGGCCAGTCCAAACTTTGGAGGGATCCCAACTTTAATGTAGGGTTCCACTTATTTGTCTGACCGTCAGCTGGCTCAGCCTCTCAACATGCTGCTGAGAGCCTGAGCCAGCCGCTCCCACCTCTTCCACAGCCCAGCACTCCAGTGAGAGCTGGAGGGGCAGAGCACAGGGTCGTGACTGACAGTCACTGGCTCTCTGAAGACCTAGATTTGAGTAATCAGTGTTCTTAGATTGCTCAGTTCTCGGTTTTAGAAGTGACAAAGTGTCAATGTTTATACTGAAATATTAAGCAGTTTTTTATTTATGAAAGTAAGCAAGGATCTATGATTAATGAGATTCCTAATTATTTCCACAAATCAACAAAATAACTTGAATTAGTTTATTCGCGCTAATCTGAAGACAAAAGGAATACAAAAGTGTGCAAAAATATATATATTTATTTACAAAAAATCAGTGCAGAATAATATCAAAATATAACTGGTGACAAGCACAGAAAATGGATTAACATTTAAATAATATGGATGATGCAGGTGATGAAAAAATAACCACAGGACATTGTTTTAAAAAATACCAAGGTAGCAAAACTGAGTAACTCCTTGAAAGTAATTAATACCTTAACTTGTCTGCATCCTCTGCTGCTCTGTCCCCTTATGCTGATTTGGCATATAAAAAAATTTCTTTAAAAAACTCACTGTTTTAATTTAACATATTTGATTTTGCGGCCGCGGCGGGAGCAGCCTCAGCGCGTCATCCATGGATCGCTATGCCTCCTGGGAAATGTTTGTCATCAATCCCAGAAGGCATAGCCATCCCTGAGCCGTAGCATCGCGTTATTTCGAAACCGGAAATAACGCGATGCAAGGTGATGCCCAGCGCCATTTTAATTGAGGGCAACCAGGCATGTGTTGCCATTGTCACTCCTCACCACTGGCGTAGCGTGGGATTGGATTGCTGGTGAGCGGGACCGGCCTCCACTTGGCTGTGAGCCGCCGCCCCTGAGTCCTCCTCTTCCTCCTCCTTCCTCCTCCTTCCTCCTCTTCCTCCTCCTTCCTCCTCCTCCTCCTTCCTCCTCCTCCTCCTTCCTCCTCCTCCTTCCTCCTCCTCCTCCTTCCTCCTCCTCCTTCCTCCTCCTCCTTCCTCCTCCTCCTTCCTCCTCCTCTTCCTCCTCCTTCCTCCTCTTCTTCCTCCTCCTCCTCCTCCTCTTCCTCCTCCTCTTCCTTCCTCCTCCTCCTTCCTCCTCTTCCTCCTTCCTCCTCTTCCTCCTTCCTCCTCTTCCTCCTTCCTCCTCCTCCTTCCTCCTCCTCTTCCTCCTCCTTCCTCCTCCTTCCTCCTCTTCTTCCTCCTCTCCTTCCTCCTCCTCTTCTTCCTCCTCCTCCTCTTCTTCCTCCTCCTCTTCCTCCTCCTCCTCCTCCTCCTCTTCCTCCTCCTCCTCCTCTTCCTCCTCCTCCTCCTCTTCCTCCTCTTCTTCTTCCTCCTCCTCCTCTTCCTCCTTCCTTCCTTCCTCCTTCCTTCCTTCCTCCTCTCCTTCCTTCCTTCCTCCTCTCCTTCCTTCCTTCCTCCTCTCCTTCCTTCCTTCCTTCCTTCCTCCTCTCCTTCCTTCCTTCCTTCCTCCTCTCCTTCCTTCCTTCCTTCCTCCTCTCCTTCCTTCCTTCCTTCCTCTTCTTTCTCTTCCTCTTCCTCCTGTTGTGACAGGCAGTGTGAAAGACTGCAAAACAGAGCAGAGCAGACCATGGAAGAAAAGCAGGTGAGTGAAAGACTCCCTCGTGAGTCACATTGCTGGCCTGCTGGGGGGAGTGGACATGGTCTGGGGAGACTGAGCAGCCAGTAAGTCAGTTTAGTGTTTCATGTGTAGTGTTTTGTGTGTTTTGTCTCTCGCTCTTCATCTCGCTCGCTCCTGGTTGTGGGACATGTGATGTGTTGTGTTGTGGGACATGTGTTGTGTTGTGGGACATGTTTTGTGTTGGACGTGTGTGTGACTCGTTTATTATAATGTGTGTACATAAATATATATCTAGTGTGTGTGTATGCATACATACATACACTCCTGTATTATAGTGTGTGGCACTGGTTGGCACTGACAGATGGTACTGGCTGGTGGCACTGACAGATGGTACTGGCTGGTGGCACTTACAGATGGTACTGGCTGGTGGCACTTACAGATGGTACTGGCTGGTGGCACTGACAGATGGTACTGGCTGGTGGCACTGACAGATGGTACTGGCTGGTGGCACTGACAGATGGTACTGGCTGGTGGCACTGACAGATGGTACTGGCTGGTGGCACTGACAGATGGTACTGGCTGGTGGCACTGACAGATGGTACTGGCTGGTGGCACTGGCTGGTGGCACTGGCTGGTGGCACTGGCTGGTGGCAGCACTGACAGATGGCACTGGCTGGTGGCAGCACTGACAGATGGCACTGGCTGGTGGCAGCACTGACAGATGGCACTGGCTGGTGGCAGCACTGACAGATGGCACTGATTGGCGGCAGCACTGACATATGGCACTGATTGGCGGTGGCACTGGCTGGTTTTACACTGAGGGTTAAGCCACCGTAGCTGTCATATTGATGGGGTAAGTAGAGTCCCTCCTTGCATCAGGCGTCCCCAGCGGAGTCCCCCCCCCCTTGCATCAGGCGTCCCCAGCGGAGTCCCCCCCCCTTGCATCAGGCGTTCCCAGCGGAGTACCCCCCTTGCATCAGGCGTCCCCAGCGGAGTACCCCCCCCCCTTGCATCAGGCGTCCCCAGCGGAGTCCCCCCCGCTCGGATCCGCACTAACAAGGATATTTCAGGCTCCTTCCCTTTGGGTAGGGGCACCAGACAGGGGTGCCCTCTCTCTCCACTTCTGTTCGCGCTGGCCATTGAGCCCCTGGCTCTGGCAGTGCGGCAGACGTCCGAGATTGGGGGCATCCGGTCAGGCCTGTTGATAGAAAAGATTTCTCTCTACGCAGACGATGCCCTGGTATACTTAGACGGCAAGGAGAGCTCCTTTTGTTAAGTTGCTGCAGGTGGTTGAGGAGTTTGGCGCGGTCTCGGGTCTCCGGGTGGGCTGGGAAAAATCCCAGGCATTTGCCATTGGCCCTCCGTGCTCGGTCGAATATATCCAGAGGTCACAGGTTCAGCTAACGTCTTCCTTTAAATATCTGGGCATAAAGATACATGTTGACCTCTCTAGGTATGAGGAACTAAATGTCACCCCAATAGTCCAACAAATGACGGTTAAATTTAGTACCTGGTCATTGTTGCCCCCTAATCTAATTGGACGCATAAATATCTTTAAAATTATTTTTTTGCCAAAATTTCTTTGTTTCCGAGCTTCCCCGTTTTTTCTCTGCAAATTTTTTTTGGCAAAACTTGATTCCGCCCTTTTTGGCTTTATTTGGAACGGTTGCCAGCCCCGTATAGCCCGGTCCTACCTCCAAGCAGCCAAGGCTGTGGGTGGACTGGCTTGCCCGAACCTGCGACACTATTTTCTTGCCTCCCAGCTCACATTTGTTCATGGCTGGATGCACTCTGACCCCCAGACTCCCGCCACTGCTCTCCTGCTCTCCCTGTTCGAACCCCCTACTTCACTACAGGATGAATTACACAGATCTAGGATAGTTGGAGGCTCTAGACTCTCCCCTGTGGAGGTGGGTTTTATGGCCTGGAGGGAGGGGGGAAAAACACTATCCCAATCCTCCACTGGGGTTTCGCCACAGACTCCCCTGTGGCGGAACCTGAACCTTCCTGAGCTCTTTGGTCATCCAGACTCGGTGTGGTGGGCCCGTTTTGGGGGGTCACACATTTTATCTCGCGTAATTACAGCGAATTCACTGTTGTCATTTGAGACACTCAGGCTTGCCTATGGTCTTGAAAATAAATTTTTCTCTAGTCGTCTGTCCAGGACAACACTAGAGAGATAGGCTCCACCTCCGGAGGCAGGAAACACATCATACCGATCTTTTAAAGGGCGGCTTCCGTCCCTCGTCCTCAGTCTTTGTGTTTCCTCCACCGGAGGAGGAGGCTGGATGGAGCTCTCCTTCCCCTAAGCCGAGGCAGACTGCTTAAGGAAGGGGGAAGGAGGTCTGCGATACCTGGAAGGTGGCAGGCTTTGTTGGGTCCCCCGGTCAGGCTGCAGGGAAGCTGGTACCGGCGCAATCCTCCGGTATAGCCCGAAGAGGGCTGACGTTCCCCGCACAGGACATCCTGGCATCTGCCGGCCAGGTACTGTGGTCTCTGACGTGTGTCCAGCGGGGGGGGGGGCGGGCGTAGGCCTCGAGTTCCGGCCTGTGGAATGCAGGAGGAGGGCGGGGACTTCCGGCACAACACTTCCGGTTACGGGTCGCGCGGCGAGCGTGGACGCTGGGGCCATGGCGGAAAAAAATAAAAAAACGCCGGCCACAAGATAGACGGTTCCTTGAAGATGATCCAGCAGCTGACTACAGAGGTAGAAGACAGCATGGAGACAATGGAACCAGGTGGCAGTGGTGCCGGCCCGGCTCAGGTAGGCAGACACTGGGGTGCCCTGGACCTACAGGGCTGGGGAAGGAGGGAGGAAAAAAGGGGAAATACCCCCCCTCCTTCAGCGACAGGATCCGGGCTAAAGAGCCATGCGAATCCTGTCAGCGGCTGGTGGAGGTGCACATCGGTGTGGTGAAGGTACAATCCCCGATTGTCTAAAGGGTTTTTGACTACTTGCCCTGGTTTCTTCTCTCCTTCTCTTTCCCAGGCTCAGCCTAAAGACCCGGAGAGGTCAGGGGGGAAGAAGAGGTGTCCGTCATGTACGAACAAACTAAAGGAGGGATGGAGCAAGCCCCTTTGTAAACCCTGTATTGACAAATTGGTTTACAAGGAGGCAACAGGGGCATGTAAGGAACTAATTGCTGGGGTTCAGAAAGAAATGAAGACCATTAAATCAATGCTGGCAAGCATTGAAACCCCAAAACCACCAGCTGCAGCCCCCCCTGATTCGGCCCCAAAGGTGGGTGACGCATCAGACGGAGGGGAACCAGATTCCTTGGACGAGCTAAGTGAGGCGGCTTCATCCAGAGATATTCCGAGCCAGGGGACAAGCTCACCCAGATACAGGCTCTCACTCGAGGAGGTGGATGCCTTATTAGGGGTGATATATGAGACTCTCGATATCAAAGAGCAGGCTTCCTTGTCCTTGCATGACCAGATGTACCAAACCCTGAAAGAGGGTCAGAACAGGGTATTTCCGGTACATAGTACACTGGCAGATTCTATTAAAAAGGAATGGCGGGAACCAGAGAAAAAAATAGTTTTTTCCCAAAAGTCTGAAGAGGAGATTTCCCTTCAGTGAGGATTCCTCCTGTATCTGGAACAAAGTGCCCAAAGTGGATGCAGCCTTTTCCCAGTGTTCCAAGTCAACAGACCTCGCCTTTGAGGACATGGGTGTCCTTAAGGAACCTATGGACAAAAGGATGGAGGTACTGCTGAAAAGGTCATGGGAAGTAGCCGTGACAAGTTTAAAACCAGCAATGGCTACAACTATAGTGGCTCGTAACTTGGAGGTCTGGCTGGACCAGCTACAAAACCATCTGGAAAGTGGGACCTCCAGGAAGGAGATTCTTGATTCCCTGCCTATGCTACACAAGGCGGCTGGCTATATGGCGGACGCATCCGCGGAGTCTGTCAAGCTATCGGCAAAGACCGCTGCCTTAATAAATTCCTCACGCAGGGCTTTATGGCTAAAGTCCTGGTCGGGAGACCCGGCATCAAAAATCAGACTATGTGGCATCCCATTTGAAGGAGACCTCTTGTTCGGGCAAGATCTAGAGAAAGTGCTAGACCGTACTGCCGACAAGAAAAAGGCCTTCCCGGTCAAAAATAAAACGGTTCAGGGGAAACGTTTTTTTCGTCCCCAAGGACAAAGGCCGATTCAGGGGCAGGCCCCTAAGGGGTCGACCTCTGGGAAGCAGTGGGGAAAGGGTAAGCAGAAAGGTGTCCTGTTTTCCTCTCCTAAAAAGACCACCAAATCCCAGTGACTTAGTTCCAGTGGGCGGGAGATTGGGGCAGTTCCTCCCACAGTGGGAAAAGACTACCCCAAATACATTTATTCGGAGGATAATCAGGGAAGGCTATCGAATTCAGTTCAGGGGCACTCCGCCCACAAGAACGTTCGTAACCTCTCCACCCAGGGATTTTCAGAAAAAGACAGCCTTGTCACAAATAGGCGACTTGGTAGACCAGGGGGTTCTTATCCCAGTGCCACAGCAGGAGATAAACCTAGGTTTCTACTCGCATGTTTTCATAGTGAGAAAACCGTCGGGCAATTTCCGCCTAATATTAAATCTGAAATCACTAAACAAATGGGTGGCTTACAAAAAATTTCGGATGGAGACAATCCTTTCGGTGAAGTCAATTCTTCCCCCGGATTGTTTCTTGGCCTCCCTCGATTTGAGGGATGCCTACTTTACACGTCCCTATCCATCCGGAATCTCAAAAGTTTTTAAGGGTAGCAATCAGATGGGGAAAGCAGGTCCGACATTTTCAATTCAGGGCACTGCCATTCGGCCTGTCTTCATCCCCCAGAATATTTACAAAAATTTTGGCGGAGGCACTGGCCCCCCTGAGACTGGAAGGGATATCAGTCATCCCTTACCTGGGCGACCTTTTATTTTTTGCACCCTCCGCGCTCCAACTGCAAGAGGATCTACGGGTGGTCATATCCTTTTTGGAAAAACTGGGGTGGTTAATAAATTGGGAGAAGTCAAACCTAACCCCGACACAGGTCCTGCAGTACTTGGGCTTCCTAGTGAACTCAGTGACGCAGAAAATTTATCTCGCAGCGGAGAAAGTAAAAAAGGTAAAGGCTACGGCAGCCTTCCTTCAAAACAATCTGGCAATTTCTACCCGCTCAGCCATGTCGGGTTTGGGTGTCCTGACGGCAACAATCCCTGCGGTACCATGGGCAAGGGCCCATTTCAGGTGTCTTCAGGCAAATATCCTGAACAACTGGGACGGAACGCAGGAATCGTTGGACGCGACCTTCCACCTATCCCCAAAGACCAAAAGGTCTCTTTGGTGGAGGGACGAAGAGAACCTAGTGCAGGGTCTATTTTGGTCTCTTCCGGTGTCAGTCCGAATAACCACGGACGCCAGTGCCTGGGGCTGGGGGGCCCATTGGGGATCAAAGGTAGCCCAAGGGCGCTGGGAAAAAGTGCAGTCCCAAAGGTCAGCCAATTGGAGGGAGTTGCAAGCAATCTGGGAAGCCCTAAGGGCATTTGTCACGGAGCTGAAAAATCACCACGTACAGGTCCTCTCAGACAGTGTGGTAGCAGTCTCATATTTAAACAAGCAAGGAGGAACAAGGTGTCCATCCTTAATCAAGATAGTGAGCGCTATCTTTGCCTGGGCAGAAAAAAATCTGAAGTCCATATCCGCGGTCCATCTGAAGGGAGTGGACAATTGCATGGCGGACTTTCTGAGCCGACACCAAGTGTGCGAATCAGAGTGGTCGCTAAACAGGGAGGCCTTCCAACTAATAATAGAGAAGTGGGGCATTCCCGAAGTGGACTTGTTTGCCAACAGGTCGAATGCCAAAGTTCCAGCTTACTTTTCGATAGAAAGAGAAATAGGGGCCAAAGGGATAGATGCCCTAGCCCAGAAGTGGCCGTTTCACCTATGTTACGCCTTTCCCCCGTTCAAACCTATTCCTCTTGTCCTGAGGAAATTTGTGCAGGAACGCACCACAATGATCCTAGTGGTCCCGTATTGGCCAAAGAGGCCTTGGTTTTTCATACTGTTACGCCTGACAGCGGAACTTCCCCCTCATGTTGCTCGTAAGGAAGGATCTGCTATCCCAGGGCCCAGTCCTATTATCCAAGGTTCAGACCCTGAAGCTGTCAGCCTGGTGTCTGAAGAGAGTCTCCTGAAGTCTAAGGGGCTCTCGGATAGGGTAGTAAACACCATTCTTTCTAGTAGAAAGAAGGTTACCCAAGTGATTTATGTTAAAGTTTGGAAAAAATTTTGTTCATGGTTGGATACCAAAAAGGTGTCTGCAAGTATCCCAGCCATCTTGGAGTTTTTACAAGATGGTGCGGATAAAGGACTGGCCATTAGTACACTAAAAGTACAGGTATCGGCCTTGTCAGTTTTTTTTAGAGCGACCCCTGGCTATAGACCCGCTAGTGAGCAGGTTCTTCAAGGGGTTAGCCAGAATTAGACCCATTCCATTTAAAGTCCTGCCAAAATGGGACCTGACGACAGTGTTGCAGGGTTGGGCTAAATGGTCACAAAAGAAAGAGCTGTCCCTAAAATGGGTCACGCTAAAATCTGTCTTTCTAGTGGCCATAACCACTGCGAGATGCATTAGTGAGCTGCAGGCACTTTCCATTAAGGAGCCTTTTCTACAAGTTTTTGAAGACAGGCTGGTATTACGTACAGACCTAGGTTTTTTGCCAAAAGTGGTGTCAAAGTTCCATAGGGCTCAAGAAATTGTTTTGCCTTCTTTTTGTGGGTCCCCAACCAATCTAAGGGAGACAGAATTCCACAATCTGGATGTGAGAGCCTGTGTCCTACAATATCTGGAGTTGTCCAAAAATATTAGGAAATCCAATGCTCTACTTATTTTGCATTCGGGAAAAAAATTGGGGTTTCAAGCTTCAAAAGGCACAATCGCAAGATGGATTAAGCAGGCTATTGTGGAAGCTTACAAAATCTTAGGAAAAGAATGCCCCTTTTCCCCCCATGGCTCACGCCACACGGGCACTATCGGCCTCTGGGGCAGAGCGAGCTGGAGCAACACCAGAACAAATTTGTCGCGCAGCAACATGGTCAAATTACTCGACGTTCATGAAGCATTATAGATTGGACCTTCTCTCAGCGCAAGACCAAGCGTTTGGGAGGAAAGTCCTCCAAGCGGTAGTCCCCCCCCCTAATCTGGTAAGTTCTCGCTGATCCTCTCTAGTGCTGTCCTGGACAGACGACCTAGAGAAAACTAGAGTTAGACTTACCGGTAACTCTATTTATTTCTAGGAGTCGTCCAGGACAGCAGGGATTCCCTCCCTATATGCTGTTATAATGGTGGACGAGTGTTTTTGTTGTTTCAGAAGCCGTTCCGGGGAAGTTCTCGGTTAAAAGACTGAGGACGAGGGACGGAAGCCGCCCTTTAAAGATCGGTATGATGTGTTTCCTGCCTCCGGAGGTGGAGCCTATCTCTCTAGTGCTGTCCTGGACGACTCCTAGAAATAGAGTTACCGGTAAGTCTAACTCTAGTTTTCTTTAAGTATCTCCTATTGAGACATGCCCTGCCAACACATTTCGGGTCGTTGATCATAGAGCTCACGGACTCTTTCATTGAAGACCTCCTGTCTTTCCCAGAAATGGCCAAGTTGGTAACGTCCTTTTATGGCCGCCTCCAGGGGGTGGGAGCAGATTAGTTTAAGAATTCTTACTGCAAATGGCTGTTGTATATGCCTGAGCTTTCTGAAGAGGATTGGGAGGAGGTAACAGAAGTATGCTTCCAGGATATTATTAGCACTGCCGATATATTGATACAGTTTAAGTTCATCCATCATTTACACTATATACCAGCTAGGCTGGTTAGGATGGGGCTTGGTCATGATGTTGCATGCGTTAGATGTGGTACAATTGCTGCTGACTTCTTTCATATGTTTTGGACATGTCCGGGACTCTCCGCCTTCTGGAAGGATTTATTTGCCTTTTTGTGCGGACAAATTGCACCTGCCAATACCCCACACGCCAGAAGTTGGACTGTTGGGGGTGCTGAATGACTACGTCCCTCGTGCTCATGCCAGGACTTTGCTACGCCTATTATTTTATGCACGAAAACATTCTGCTGCACTGGAAGGATGCGGGCCCCCTTTCGGCTCACGCAGTCCTTCGACTTGTTCACGGTCTCCTCCCCAGGTTCAAATTGATTTACAAAAGTAGGGCATGTCCTAAGAAATTTGCTAAGGTCTGGCAGCCATGGCTGGATGTGTCGAAGGACTTTTGGGGGGGGGGGGGGTCCTCTCCTCACCTCACAGCTTCCTCAATTTTCATTTGGTATTTTTTTGATCGAAGGTCTAGTGTGGGTTATTAATCATACTTTTGGAGGGCACTCATTGTGCGAGTCACGGGTGTTATGTGGTCTACTGACCATTAGTAATGTGATGCTGTTAAGGGGTCGTAGTTGCTGCAAGGATGTATGTTTTTGTGTGTAACTGTGACTGGTTCTTGTTTGTGTGTTTTTGGGGTACCACTGTTACCGCAGTATGCCTATGCAATCCTCCACACTTTATTGCTGGTTTCATGTACTAGCTCAGTTGTCAGACTGTACTGCTTTTTGTTTTCTTTTGTATTGTTTCTTTTGACAATCTAAAAATAAACACCTTTAAAAAAAAAAAAACTTTACAGAGTTGAACAGCCCCGCCCAGGGGGCTGTCCCTCTGGTCATAACCCCTCACCCTGCAGCTAGCAGCTCAGTTTTTTCTGCCTAGTAGAGAAGGACCTGGCTCCCCCTTGGGCCCAGAGTCCTATGGAAATTTTTACTTTTTCTTGTTTTTATTATTTTATATTTTGATCCTGAGATCTTCTATTAATTACCGGCTGGGCGACATGCTGGATAATATAGATCCTGGTAGTCTCTCCAGCCCGGCCATCGAGCGTGAGCAGACCTTAGATAAGTGCTGGGTCGGCCACGACATGCCCTGTTTGCTCCAGGGGTGGCCGGTGAGTTTTTACTCCGGGGTCCACATATGACTGGGCTTCTTTTTGTGTCAGTCACAGTGGACCATGGCCGACAGCCACTCTGTACTGTCCGGCGGTGAGTCTGTCTCGAACGCACCAGCAAGTCCACGCATGGACGGGTAAATACAGTTCCTCCCTGTTTTGAGCAGTTTGGAACAGCTGGGCTTCCTGGAGGGTCATTAGGGGGTCTCCTGTCCTCCCTTTCCCTCCTGTCCCCCACTCTTTCCTCCTCCCCATTGCGGGGCCTGCTGCGTTGGCGGGGTATACCTGTAGGGGGCCTCCGTATCCCGGTTGGGGGCAGTGGGGGTGCCCTGGTCCGCTCTCTGTGGGGGGTGTCTGTCTTTTGGGAGCCGCCGCTCGGCATCCCTGCGGCCTTCTCGTCCACCTCGGTGTGATCGGCCGCCATTTTGGGTAGCGCGGTGCCTTTTGTGTTTTTTTTTTCTCTATTGAAAATTCCCATTGGCGGCCATTTTGTCGTAGCCGCGCTGTGGCACAGGTCTTCATTGCGGGCGCCCATTTTCTTGTAGTTTGCGCCCTTTTTTCCCTGAGTCCGGCAGCCATTTTACAGTGTTTTTTTTTTTCACTGTATGACTTGGCCTCTAGCGCTGCAGGCTTCCTGAACGGAGTGAATCACCTCACAGAACACCTCAGTCAAACGCTGTGTGTGAGGCAGAGCGGACAACGACGCTGAGCAGTCTCTGGCTGGTAACCCCCCCGGTCAGCGCAGCTAGGAGGGTGGACATTTGTTATTACAAGTGCCTTGACTTAGTCCCTAAGGACTGTCAGTGGGTCAGAATGGAGTCTGAAGCTGGCGTTTCTTCCCCAGACATTCCAGAGGCAGCTACCGGTGCCCCTGCACCTGCGGTTCCCATGGGCACTTTGTCGGCAGTCCTGGAGTCATTTGTTGCCAGGGTGGAAGCAGCATGCAGGCGTAAGGGGGGGGTAAAAAGCGCCCCCTCCCCCGCCATCTCCTGGAGAATGCTCAGACTCGGGCCTGGCTACAACTCAGGACCCCTGTTCTGGGATGTCAGAGGATGCGGACCAGGACCGTCCGGGCACTGAGGAGGACCTAGTTCGGGTCAACGCAGGACAGAGCACTTGTGGGAGCACTTATCACTGCAGTAAGGGACACCCTTAAGCTAGAAGATGCAGCTGGGACATCCACTGAGGTGTCCGTCCCTTTTGGGTCTCACAAACCGACCCGCTCTGTTAAGGTTTTTCCTTACGTAGATTTCTCTGACAAGTTCATAGATAAGGAATGGGAACAGCCGCAGAGGTACTTTGTGGTCCCTCAGCGCATTGCGGTCCGTTACCCATTTGAAGAGAGCCTTTTGAAAAAATGGGCTTCTCCACCTGTCGTTGATCCCCCCGGTCTCAAGGTTGAAAAAGGTAACCACTATCCCGGTAGAGGGGACCCCTGCTTTTAAGGACCTTACTGATAGGAGGTCTGAAGCGGTGAGTCGGACCGTGTTCACCATGCTGGGGTTAGCATTGCGGCCGATAATGGCTGCGACTTTGGTATCTCAGACACTCACTGAATGGGCTAAACTTTTTGCACCAGTCAGTGGAGGAGCATCAGCTCACAGGAAATCGTGATACTGACCGACCAGCTGGTGCAGGGTCTTGTGTACGTCTGTGATGCAACACTGGATGCAGCCCCTTTAATCTCCAGGGCCTCTGTATCCGCGGTGGTCTTGCGCTGCCTGATATGGCTAAAATGCTGGTCCGCGGACCAAGCTTCTAAGAAAACTCTGACTTATTTGCCTTTCAAAGGTGGCTCTTTGGTGCCTCACTGGACAACATTATTAAGGATGTCACTGGAGGTAAGAGCATACTTCTTCCTCAGTCCACTAAAGGTAAGGAGCCGTGTCGTAAGCCGGGGCCCTCCCTTTCCCGCACAAAAGCGGTATTTTCGTCAGTCAGGGCCCGTTGGCAGACCCTCCCAACCCGATAGGGTTCAACTGGGGGAAAGATGCGTCCCTGGGTGCGCAAGCAATCCAAGTCCGCAAACGAGCCCGCTTAAGCATGAAGTCTTGCCCCCACCCGATTCTTGGGTGGGGGGGACGTCTTTGCGAGTTCGCAGCTCTGTGGACCTCCCTTCTTTCCGACCAGTGGGTTTGCAAAGTGATCGCTTCAGGGTACAAGATCGAGTTTCTTTCTTGTCCACCAAACAGATTCTTTCCCTCAAATCTTCCCCTCCTTCCATCTTGTCGGACTGCCCTGACTGGGGCAGTACAAGACTTGAGGTGCGGGGTGATCATACCCGTACCACCGCAGGACAGGTTTCAGGGATTCTACTCAAATCTGTTCGTGGTCCCAAAGAAGGACGGAGTTCATCCAAGCCTAGATCTCAAGGCCCTCCATGCCTTTGTGAAGGTTTGAAAATTCAGGATGGAATCGATTCGCTCGGTGGTAGCTGTGCTCCATCTGGGTGCGCTCCATCTGGGGGACTTTCTGGTGTCCTTTGTCATCAAGGACGCATACTTGCATGTCCCCATCTGCGTCAGGCATCAGAGGTTCCTGCGTTTCGCGGTCGGGGTAGACCACTATCAATTTGTGGCTCTTCCCTTTTGGCCTACCATCGGCACCAAGAGTTTTCACCAAGGTGCTCGCCCCTATTCTGGCTTTACTAAGACAGCGAGGCATTGCTGTCGTGGGCTACTTAGACGATCTCCTTCTGAGAGCTACGTCACGCTCAGAGGACGTGTCTATAGCCAGTCAGACTCTCTGAGAATTTGGTTGGGTACTGAACCTCCAGAAGTCGGTGTTAGTACCGACTCAGCGCCTAGAATACCTGGGGCTGATTCTGGACTCCTCGGAGTCGAGAGTTTTTCTTCCAGAGAAGTTGCAGACGCTCCAGGCTGCGGTGAGGTTGTTAACATCCCGCAAATGGTCGTCTCTCCATTTCTGCATTAGTGTTCTGGGCCTCATGGTAGCCTCCTTCGAGGCAGTACCGTATGCCCAATCCCACACTCGAGTTTTGCAGAAGGAGATTTGTTCCATTTGGACACAATCTCCATTGTGTCTGGATCATCAGATTCAGTTAAGTCGTCTAGTCAGGGCCTCTCTGACTTGGTGGCTGACATCCCCGGTACTTCAGTCCGGGAAGTCGTTTCTTCCTTTCCACTGGACTGTGATCACGACGGACGCCAGCCTGACAGGTTGGGGGGAGTCTGAGGGTTCAGTCGGCCCAGGGCCACTGGACTCCAGAAGAATCTCTCCTGCCGATCAATATCCTCGCGCTTGGACCGATCAGGCTATGCCTCTCCAAGTGGTCACAGAGACTTCAAGGGTGTCCAGTCAGGATCCCGTCGGACAACGCCACGGCGGTGGCTTATGTCTTCCATCAGGGAGGAACAAGGAGCTCGGCCGCAGCGTTGGCGGTCGCTCACATCCTAAGGTGGGCCGAAAGGAGCGTACCGGTTCTATCGGCTGCTTACATTCCAGGCGTAGAAAACTGGCAGATGGACTATCCAAGTCGCCAGATGCTGGACCAAGGGGATTGGTCGCTACACCTGGAGGTGTTTCAACTCCTTTGTCAAAAATGGAGCACACCAGATGTGGATCTCCTGGCCTCTCGACTCAATCGCAAGGTGTCGAGGTTTGTGGCCAGGTCCAGAGATCCCCGGGCGTCAGACGCGTTAGTTGCTCCATGGGGTCAGTATCAGCTAATTTATGCCTTTCCCCCACTGAAGTTGCTTCTTCGTCTGCTCCGTAGAGTGGAGGCCGAGGGGATTCCAGTGATTATAATCGCCCCAGACTGGCCCCGGCGTTCCTGGTACGCCGACCTGGTGGCGGACGCTCCCTGGCGTCTGCCAATGTGGGAGGACCTTCTGTCTCAAGGTCCCATACTTCATCCTGCTTTACAGTCGCTGGCTTTAATGGCATGGCTATTGAAAGCCAGGTGCTAAGGGACCGTGTTCTGTCAGACTCGGTAATCTCCACCATGTTGAGGGCTCGGAAGTCATCTTCCCGGAAGATCTACCATCGCACTTGAAAGGCCTACATCTCCCACGGACATATTTGGTTTCTCGGATCCTGCTGTTCTTACAGCATGGAGTGGATCAGAAACTGGCCTTAAGCACTATTAAGGGGCATATTTCAGCCTTAACGGTTTTCTTCCAATGACCCCTGGCGGCTCATTCACTGGTAAGCACGTTTGTGCAGGGGGTCCGACAAGTGATTCCCCCAATTAGACCACCGCTCCCTCCGTGGGACTTGAATTTGGTGCTCTCGGTACTTCAGGAATCTCCTTTTGAGAACATCAGGGAGATTCCTCTCAACGCTTTCTCAGAAAGTTGCCTTCCTAGTAGCCATTACATCGGTCAGAAAGGTTTCTGAACTGGCGGCCTTGTCCTGCAAGTCGCCTTACTTTGTCCTCCATAAGGATAAAGAGGTGCTACGCCTGCAACCCTCATTCCTTCCTAATTTAGTTTCGGCTTTTCACCTAAACAAGGACATTGTACTTCCATCCTTGTGTCCTCGGCCGTCGCATCCCAAGGAGGCTGCGCTACATACTTTGGACGTGTTACGTGCCCTACAGGTGTACCTGTCTGTTACTGCTCCGTTCCGGAGATCTGACTCAGTTTGTGTCTGTAACTGGTCCAAAGAAGAGCCTGGCGGTCTCGTCGGCCACCATTTCTCAGTGGATCAGACAGATCGTGATCCAGGCTTATGCCCTTAAGGGGCGGGCGCCTCCTTTTGCTGTCACGGCGCATTTGACCAGGGCAATTGGTGCCTCCTGGGCTTTCCGACATCAAGCGTCTGTCTCACAGGTGTGTAAGGCGGCGACCTGGTCGTCCGTTCACACTTTCTCCAAATTTTATTAGGTTGACGTGAGTGCATCTTCGGATGCTTCTTTTGGCCGCAAGGTTTTACAGGCGGCTGTTTGAGGTTGCAACTCCTCCGTTGAGGAGCTCTGCTGTTTGGAGTGAAGTTTGTCTTTTGATTGCTGTTCCCACCCCTCGTCCCACAAGTCAAGAATTAAGGAGCTATGGCCGTCCATGGACGAAAAGAGAAAATTGATTTTTGTACTCACGAACCGACGCAGCACCCACCCCTCCTTTTTAAGTTTGTACTGCTTTTTGACGAACTGAGCTGCTAGCTGCAGGGTTAGGGGTTATGACAGGAGGGACCGCCCCCTGGGCGGGGCTGTTCAACTCTGATAAAGTTACATGTATTTAGATAACTAACTTTTCTGCCTAGTCCTCTCCTAATAGACGGAACATAACCTACAAGTCAAGAATTAAGGAGTTGTGTCCGTCCATGGACGACAAAGAAAAGGATTTTACGGTGAGTACAAAAATCCTATTTCTCTTACCGTCCATGGACTGACACAGCCTCTTAATATTTGACAAGTGGGGTTATGTCCCTGCTTGCAGGATAGAACTTTGCAGAATGTTAGATGTTACAACATACATTCTAAAGACCAGAGCTGAACAGCCCCGCCCAAATTTTATTTTATTTTATTTTTGAGACCTTCAATCAACTGTCGGCTGGGCAACAGGTTGGGTACACTAGTATCCTCGTAGTCTTCCCTGTCTGACCATCGAGTGTGCTGATCCTCGCCTTGCGTGCGTGAGACTCAGTTCACGACATAGCCCATGACTCCAGGGGTGGCCGGATTGCTTTCATGCTCCCGCGGTCCTCTCAAGATTGAACAGTACTTGACTGACTGTATCTCTCGCGGTGGACCGGGCCGACAGCTACGCAGTACAACTCTGCGATAGGTCTGTCTGAAACAAGCCAGTGGGTCCCTGAAAGGGACGGGTAAGTAGTCTCTCCTACTGCAGGTGAGTACATGCTGGCTGTGTTTCTGTGTGGGGGTTTCTCCCTGTCTCCCCCCTGTTATGCTGCTCTCTGCACCCTGTACTGGTGCTGTGCTGTGGGGTGCTTGGGGGTCACTCTGGCCTGGCTGGGCACACATGTCTGTAGTGGGTTCTGGAGAGAGGGGCAGTTTTTCTGGTGTGTGAGGTGGTTATTGCGTGCGCCATTAGTGCGCATTCGAGCTTTGAATTTCGCGTTCGGCGACCATCTTGGCGTGGTTCAATGGCGCAGTTATAGCTGCGGTCGGCGGCCATTTTCTTGTAGCCGCCGCACATTTACTTTCGGTTTCGGCCTCTAGCGGCGGCGCTGTTTGAGGTGGTTATTGCGTGCGCCATTGGCGCGCATTAGAGCTTTGAATTTCGCGCTCGGCGGCCATCTTGGCATTCAGTGGCGCAGTTATGGCTGTGGCCGGTGGCCATTTTCTTGTGGCCGCCGCGCATTTATTTCTGGCGGTGGCGTGAATCCCCTCTCAATCTCCTCACAGACTGAGCGGTCCTTAAGGGTTGGTGAGTCCTCCGGGTATCCCCTCCTTAGCGTAGCCAGTGGGTGGACTGTATATTCACTGTATAGTGTATAAGGTCTCAGAGGGTGGCGTTATGGAGTCTGATACACCTGTTCTCCACACTTGCCTGGGGCAACTGGCAGTGCTGCACAGTTAAACATGTTCATATGTTTCCTGCACCTGCAGTCCTTTATGGACCAGTTGTCAGCAGTCCTGGAATCATTCCTGTCAGAATGGAAGCGGTGTGCGAGCAAAAGGAGCTATAAGCCCCCTCCCCCCACAAAAATCTTTAGTGAAGGAGTGCTCTGAGTCCGATATGGGCCTAGCTACTATGCTCAGGACCCTACCTCCTGAATATTTAATGTTTATGAACAGGACATTCCCTTGTGAGGAAGACTCCAGTTCTGTGTCAGTGAATGACAGGGCGCTTGTAAGTGATCTCATTGATGATGTGAGAAACACTCTCAAGCTAGAATTGCTGTGACAAGCTTTTCTTTTACACAGTTTCCTCACTGTTTTCCTCACACGCTGCCTCAAGAGCAGCATGGATGAGGGAGGACTTTATTCATTCATGTCTCTAGTCCCTGTGAGCCTTCTGTGTGATATCCTGAGGCAACATTTCCCGCCATTTCCTGGGGAATGATTTGAGCTCTGACAGACACACGGTCTGAGGATCAGAGGTTACCTGTTACCTGCATGCTGCTTCGGCAGCACAGTCAAGCAGGTTGGAATGATACAGAGAAGATTATGCGCCTCTGCGCCATAATTTAAACTCATCCTATACCTCTACACTGCATACATTCAGTGTATGTATGTGTTAATGGTCTCTGTGTCTGCGTGGGTGTCCCCCCACATTCCAATGCTGTGTTTCAGTGCCATACATGATATAAACGTGCAAAATATGTTTATGCACGACTCCAGATACATTCACAGTATATGTATGTCTTATACTCTCTTGGTCGGTGCGGGTTTACGCCGGGGGCTTCGGTGTCCTCCCGCGCTCTCATGGTATGTGCGCTTCGGCTCTCTGCACAGTATAGACATGTTCAATATGTTTATTGCACATATTATACATGTTTACAGTATGGGTATACTGTTTGCGTGGGGTTCCTCCGGGTACTCCGGTTTCCCCCCCACGCTCCGATGGAAATGCACAGCATAAACATGTGCAATATGTTGATTCACATGCTATCATTCCTACACGGTATCTGTGTGCTGTCTGCGTGGAGTTCTTCCAAGTGTTCCGGTTTCCTCCCACGCGCTGACAGTATGTGCGCCTTTTGGCCTTCTGCACAGTTAAACATGTTCAATGTTTATCACGCATGCTATAATACCTACACGGTATGTGTAGGCAGTCTGTGTGGTTTTCCTCCGGGTACTCCGGTTCCCTCCCACACTCCATTGGTATGGGCGCTTCGGCGCTATGCACAGTCTAAATTTGTGCGATTGGATATCCACATACTAACATACCTACTCGGTATGTCTTTGCAGTCTGCGTGGGTTTCCGCCCGCGCTACATGACATGCATGCCTTTGGTGCAATACACGGTGTAAACATACACATTATGTCTATACACTAAATACATTTACAGTAGCTGTAGGTATTGCATTCTCTGAGTATGCGTGGGGTACTTGGGTTCCTCCCACGCGCCAACAGTGTGCGCGCCTTCGGTGCTATGCACACATGGGCTTGTGCAAAATGTTTAGCACACATACTATAATACCATACACGGTATGCGTATGCAGTCTGCATGGATTTCATCCGGGTGCTCAGGTTTCTCCCCTGCGTTCCAATGGTGTGCGCATTCTCAGCGCTATGCACAGTATAAACATGTGAAATTTGTTTATTCGCAGGCTAACATACCTACACGGTTGTGTACGCAATCTGCGTGGCTGGTTTACGTCCAAGCCCCGATGATGTGCTCGCCTTCGTCGCTGGCACAGTATATACGTGTTTAATAGGTTTATCCACAAATACTAAACTACATACGCCGTATGTGGGGGTATTATGCTCTTTGTGGCTGGGTGAGTTTCCTCCCACACTCTCTATTTGCGCGTTTGACGCAATACATAGTATAAACTATGTGTTTGCACAATCAGCACTTATCCATGGGTAGCTGCTGGATGGAGCATTGTCACAAGGATCCCTGGTTTCAGGGGTATCACTTTCCAGCTGCTTTCAGTGGTGATCAGAAGCGCTGGCTTGGACTGTGTTCGCAAGCTGAGGTTAGCATTACGCCCGTTAGTGGCTGCGTCTCTGGCGTTTTTTGTAGCTCAATGACTGGGCAAAAGCCTCTGCTTCATCCCTCAGTCGTCTAGCAGGTGCACTGAAACTGCTTTAGCCTTTAGGGTCTCTGTGTCCGGGGTGGGTTTGCGCCACCTGTGGAGGCTGAGGTACTAGTCCTCTGACCGAGTTTCTAGGGAAGTTCCGTCAAGTTGCCTTTATTGGCCAACATTTGAGGCACCCTGTACACTGGGGCCTCCTTCTCCGATACATTGCGGAGTCTCTTTGGGATTTTCATACATCTCGCTGCAAGATGGTCCTGTCGGCCGTGTGCATTGCAGGCGAAGGGTCCTTGCATCCGGAGGTGTTTCCACCTTTACCGGAGGTGGGGCACTGGAAGTGGACCCTATGGCCTCTCGACTCACTCGCAAGGAGGCAAGATCGTGGTCAGGTCCAGGGACCCCTGGGCGGACGCGTTGGAAGCCCGTGGGGGCAGTATCGCCTGATATATGCTTACCCTCCGCTACTGTTGTTGCCTCGCCGGCTTCGCAGAGTAGGGGCTGAGGTCATTCCAGTGCTCCGGAATGGCGATATTGGTACGCCGATCTACTTCGCCTAGTCGCAGACATTCCTAGCGACGGCCTATTGGGGTGGACCTTCTGTCTCATGATCCCATACTTCATCCTGCTTTACAGTCCTTGGCTTTAATGGCATGGCTGTTTAAAGCCAGGTGCTGAAGGACCGAGTTCTCTCGTATTCAGTCATCTCTTCTATGTTGTTGACACGGGAATCTTCCTCCAGAAAGATATCTCACCGTACCTGGAAGGCTTACATCGCTATGTGCGAGGAACTTGAGTGGCATCCTC
The DNA here is from genome assembly GCA_029206835.1 of Rana muscosa. Classification (NCBI taxonomy): domain Eukaryota; kingdom Metazoa; phylum Chordata; class Amphibia; order Anura; family Ranidae; genus Rana; species Rana muscosa. Next base: position 240,595,945 of record CM055127.1, on the reverse strand, counting down.
GGATGTATTCCGTTCCCAGGATTTTGCTGTTCTTACAGCGTGGTGTGACCCAAAAGCTGGCCTTGCATACCTTTTTTGAGGGTCGGATTTCGGCCCGGGCTGTCTTTTTCAACGACCGCTACCGGGCCATTCCTTGATTAGCACCTTTTTGTGCAGGGGGTTCGCCATGTGATCCCCCCTGTCAAGTCTCCTCTCCCTACTTGGGATCTGATTTTGATGCATCTCGGTTCTCCAAGAACATCCCTTTTGAGAATATCAGAGAGATTCCTCTCTTGACCTTGTCCCGGAAGTTGGCCTTCTTAGTGGCCATTGCTTCGGTTAGACGGGTGTCTGAGTTGGCGGCCTTGTCCGGCAAGTCGCCTTACTTGGTCCTCCATAAGGATATGTTGGTGTTGCGCCCACGACCATCCTTCTTTTCAAAAGATGGTTTCGGCTTTTCACCTTAAGAAGGACATTGTTCTTCCGTCCTCACCCATCGCATCCCTGAGAGTTTGCGCTTCATACATTAAGATGGGTACAAGCCTTACGAGTGTACCTGTCTGCTACTGTTTCCATTTGGAAATCTGTGTCTGGTCCAAAACAGGGCCGAGTGGTGTCGTCTGCCATGTCTTTAGGTGGATCAGGCAGACCGTCATACAGGCCTATGCCCTTAAGGGGCGGGCGCCTCCCTTTCCGGTTGCGGCGCATTCCACTAAGGCAATTGGTGCTTCCTGGGCCTTCCGACATCAAGCGTCGGTTGCACAAGTGTGCAAGGCGACGACCTGGTCGTCCGTTCATACCTTTTCAAGATTTTATAAGGTTGATGTGGCTGCATCTTCGGATGCTCTCTTCGGCCGCAAAGCATTGCAGGCCGCTGTTTAATGAGCAACTCCTCCGTTGAGGAGCTCTGCTTGTTTGGAGTGAAGTTTTGGTTGTTCCACTACTACTGCTCCCACCCTTCTGATACTGCTTTGGGACGTCCCACACGTTTTACAGTATCCAGCTGTGTCAGTCCATGGACAATAGGATTTTTGTACTCACCGTAAAATCAATTTCTCTGACATCCATGGACTGACACAGCACCCACCCTTCCTTTTTAAGGTTTGTACTGCTTTGTTACGAACTGAGGTCTGCTAGCTGCAGGTGGGAGGGTAATATCCGGAGGGACCGCCCCCTGGGCGGGGCTGTTCAGCTCTGGTTTGTTCTAGAATGTTTTAACATCTAACATTCTGCCTAGATCTTCTCCTGCGAGCAGGGACATATACCCACACATTTTACAGTATCCAGCTGTGTCAGTCCATGGACGTCAGAGAAATGGATTTTACGGTGAGTTCAAAAATCCTATTTTTTCGTTCTTTTAACTTCAATAGTTCTGTCAAAAGGATAGATGCAGCATTGCACTGATGCAGCATCCACCTAGGTGAGTATGTGTTTTATTTTTAATTCCCATACTTCTCTAATAAGCCAGCATTCACTAGGAGGTAAGTTCACAAGAAGAATATTGGGGAACTGGAAAATGCACAAAGAAGGGAGCCAAACTGATAAGAGACATGGAGGACCTCCGCTATGAGGAAAGATTAGGTGAAATGAATTTATACTCTATTGAGAAGAGGCAATTGAAGGGGGATATGAGCACCATGTATAAATACAGAAGTGGTTCATGTAGTGCATTTGGTGCAGAGTTATTCACGTTAAGGACATTACAAGTCACAAGGGGGCACTCTACAGCTCGAGGAAAAGAGATTTAGCCTTGACATAGGTTTTTTTCTAAGGATGAACTCCGGCGTAGTACATGTGCAGAGCCCGCCAGGAAGTCCGCTGCGCTAATGACAGGCAGGGAGACATTTGCCGATGCTCAGCTGCAGAGATCGGGAAATTTGTCCCTGGCTGTGATTAGCGCCGCGCGGTGCCGACTTCCTGGCGGGCTCTGCACGTGTACTATGCAAACACGCCGGAGCTCATCCTTCGTTTTTTCACTGGAAGAGCTGTGAAAATGTGAAATAGACTCCCTCAAATAGTTCTGGCCAGCTCAGTAGATTGTTATAAAAAAGAACCAATTGCATTCTAAATGCACAAAAATATAACTGGATATTAACCACTTCACGCAAATCGCCATACCCGTATGTCAGTACTTTGACGCTAAAGACCGTTATGGCAGGAGCTATCTGCCATAACCCCGGTATTTTCAGGAATGCTGTGCGTTTCTCTTTCAGATAAAAGTTGCCTCTGCGGCGGATTCGCAGCGAGATCACTTAACGGTTGTCTCCGCCGCTTACCGTAGCGGCAGAGACAATTTCGTCCTGTCACTTCACTGCCTGGATGCCGAGTGAGGGGAAGATGGCCCCCGCTCAGCTCCATAGCATTGGAGGGCGGAAGCATCCGCCCAATGCTTTTAATAGGGAATTTTTTTTTTTTTCAAATTAAATTTTTTAGTTTTTATTTTTATTGCATTTTAGTGTAAATATGAGAGCTATGGTCTTTTTGACCCAAGATCTCATATTAAAGAGGTCCTCTCATGCTTTTTTTTTTTTCTATTACAAAGGGATGTTTACATTTCTTGTAATAGGAACAAAAAGTGACCCCATTTTTTTTTTTTAAAGAACAGTGTCAAAATAAAAAGTAAAATAAGTTAAAAATATTTTTCTCTTACCGTTCATGAACTGACACAGCTGGATACTGTAAACGTGTGGGGTATATGTTCCTGCTCGCAGGAGAAGATCTAGGCAGAATGTTAGAAACATACATTCTAGAACAAACCAGAGCTGAACAGCCCCAGTTTTTTTCTGCCTAGCAAAAGGAGAAGACGTGGCTCTCTCAGGAGCCAGTCTCCTGGAATATTTAACTTTGAAATTTTATTCCTTTGGGAATTTTACTTTATTTTTGAGACCTTCAATCAACTGTCGGCTGGGCAACAGGTTGGGTACACTGGTATCCTCGTAGTCTTCCCTGTCCGACCATCGAGCGTGCTGATCCTCGCCTTGTGTGCGTGAGACTCGGTTCACGACATGCCCCATGACTCCAGGGGTGGCCGGATTGCTTTCATGCTCCTGCGGTCCTCTCAAGAAATTAACAGTACCTGACTGACTGTATCTCTTGCGGTGGACCGGGCCGACAGCTACGCAGTACTGCTCTGTGATAGGTCTGTCTGAAACAAGCCAGTGGGTCCCTGAAAGGGATGGGTAAGTAGTCTCTCTCCTACTGCAGGTGAGTACATGCTGGCTGTGTTTCTTTATATGGGGTGTTTTTCCCTGTCTCCCCCCTATTATGCAGCTCTCTGCACCCTGTACTAGTGCTGTGCTGTGGGGTGCTTGGAGGTCACTCTGGCCTGGCTGGGCGCTCATGTCTGTAGTGGGTTCTGGAGAGAGGGGCAGTTTTTTCTGGTGTGTGAGGTGTTTATTGTGCGCGCATTAGCGCTGTTTGAGGTGGTTATTGCGTGCACCATTAGCGCGCATTAGAGCTTGAATTTCGCGCTCGGCAGCCATCTTGGGTGGTTCAATGGCGCAGTTATAGCTGCGGCCGGCGGCCATTTTCTTGTGGCCGCCGCGCATTTATTTTCGGTTTCGGCCTCTAGCGGCGGCGCAAATCTCCTCACAATCTCCTCACAGATTCTTCACTCTCCTCAGGCTCACAGTGCGCTTCAGCAGGAATGAGCGGTCCTTAAGGGTTGGTGAGTCCTCCGGGTATCCCCTCCTCAGCGTAGCCAGTGGGTGGACTGTACAGTGCCTTGCGAAAGTATTCGGCCCCCTTGAACTTTTCATCCTTTTGCCACATTTCAGGCTTCAAACATAAAGATATAAAATTTTAATTTTTTGTGAAGAATCGCCAACAAGTGGGACACAATTGTGAAGTGGAACGAAATCTATTGGATATTTTAAACTTTTTTAGCAAATAAAAAACTGAAAAGTGGTGCGTGCAAAATTATTCGGCCCCTTTACTTTCAGTGCAGCAAACTCACTCCAGAAGTTCAGCGAGGATCTCTTAATGATCCAATGTTGTCCTAAATGACTGATGGTGATAAATAGAATCCACCTGTGTAATCAAGTCTCTGTATAAATGCACCTGCTCTGTGATAGTCTCAGGGTTCTGTTGAAAGCGCAGAGAGCATCATGAAGACCAAGGAACACACCAGGCAGGTCCGTAATACTGTTGTGGAGAAGTTTAAAGCCAGATTTGGATACAAAAAGATTTCCCAAGCTTTAAACATCCCAAGGAGCACTGTGCAAGCGATCATTTTGAAATGGAAGGAGTATCAGACCACTGCAAATCTACCAAGACCTTACTGTCCCTCTAAACTTTCAGCTCAGACAATGAGAAGACTGATCAGAGATGCAGCCAAGAGGCCCATGATCACTCTGGATGAACTGCAGAGAACTATAGCTGAGGTGGGAGAGTCTGTCCCCAGGACAACAATCAGTTGTACACTGCACAAATCTGGCCTTTATGGAAGAGTGGCAAGAAGAAAGCCATTTCTCAAAGATATCGATAAAATGTCTTGTCTAAAGTTTGCCACAAGCCACCTGGGAGACACACCAAACATGTGGAAGAAGGTGCTCTGGTCCGATGAAACCAAAATCGAACTTTTTGGCCACAATGCAAAACGATATGTTTGGCGTAAAAGCAACACAGCTCATCACCCTCAACACACCATCCCCACTGTCAAACATGGTGGTGGCAGCATCATGGTTTGGGCCTGCTTTTCTTCAGCAGGGACATGGAAGATGGTTAAAATTGAGGGGAAGATGGATGCAGCCAAATACAGGACCATTCTGGATGAAAATCTGTTGGAGTCTGCAAAAGACCTGAGACTGGGACGGAGATTTATCTTCCAACAAGACAATGATCCCAAACATACAGCAAAATCTACAAAGGAATGGTTCACAAATAAATGTATCCAGGTGTTAGAATGGCCAAGTCAAAGTCCAGACCTGAATCCAATCGAGAATCTGTGGAAAGAGCTGAAAACTGCTGTTCACAAACGCTCTCCATCCAACCTCACTGAGCTTGAGCTGTTTTGCAAGGAAGAATGGGCAAGAATTTCAGTCTCTCGATGTGCAAAACTGAGAGACATACCCCAAGCGACTTGCAGCTGTAATCGCAGCAAAAGGTGGCTCTACAAAGTATTAACGCAAGGGGGCCGAATAATTTTGCACGCCCCACTTTTCATTTTTTTCTTAGTTAAAAAAGTTTCAAAAATCCAATAGATTTCGTTCCACTTCACAATTGTGTCCCACTTGTTGGTGATTCTTCACATAAAATTAAAAATGTATATCTTTATGTTTGAAGCCTGAAATGTGGCAAAAGGATGAAAAGTTCAAGGGGGCCGAATACTTTCGCAAGGCACTGTATATTCATTGTATAGTGTATGAGGTCTGAGAGGGTGGCGTTATGGAGTCTGATACACCTGCTCTCCACACTTGTCTGGGGCAACTGGCAGTGCTGCACAGTTAAACATGTTCATATGTTTCCTGTACCTGCGGTCCTTATGGACCAGTTGTCAGCAGTCCTGGAATCATTCCTGTCAGAATGGAAGCGGTGGGTGAGCAAAAGGAGCTATAAGCCCCCTATCCCCACAAAAATCTTTAGTGTAGGAGTGCTCTGAATCAGATATGGGCCTAGCTACTGTGCTCAGGACCCTAGCTCTGAATATTTAATGTTTATGAACAGGACATTCCCTTGTGAGGAAGACTCCAGTTCTGTGTCAGTGAATGACAGGGCGCTTGTAAGTGATCTCATTGATGATGTGAGGGACACCCTCAAGCTGGAATTGCTATGGCTGAGGTACCTTAGGGACGCTGTTTCCCTTGGTTCCTTCAAGCCTTTCTTTTACACAGCTTCCTCACTGTTTTCCTCACACGCTGCGTCAAGAGCAGCATGGATGATACAGTGGTACACAGTGTTTCCCTCCCCCTGGTCGGTGCAGCATGGTGGGGGGGGAGGACTCTATTAATGTCTCTAGTCCCTGTGAGCCTTCTGTGTGATATCCTGAGGCAACATTTCCCGCCATTTCCTGGGGAATGGTTTGAGCTCTGACAGACACACGGTCTGAGGATCAGAGGTTACTTGTTACCTGCATGCTGCTTCGGCAGCACAGTCAAACAGGTTGGAATGATACAGAGAACATTATGCGCCTCTGCGCCATAATTTAAACTCCTCCTATACCTCTACACTGCATACATTCACAGTGTATATATGTGTTATTGGTCTCTGTCGGTGTCTGCGTGGGTGTCCCCCCACTTTCCAATGCTGTGTTTTAGTGCCATACATGATATAAACGTACAAAATATGTTTATGCACGACTCCAGATACATTCACAGTATATGTATGTATTATACTCTCTGGGTCAGCGCAGGTTTCTGCCGGGGGCTCCGGTGTCCTCCCGCGCTCTCATGGTATGTGCGCTTCGGCTCTCTGCACAGTATAGACATGTTCAATATGTTTATTGCACATACTATACATGTTTACAGTATGGGTATACTGTTTGCGTGGGGTTCCTCCGGGTACTCCGGTTTCCCCCCACGCTCCAATGGAAATGCACAGCATAAACATGTGCAATATGTTTATTCACATGCTATCATTCCTACACGGTATCTGTGTGCTGTCTGTGTGGAGTTGTTCCGGTTTCCTCCCACGCGCTGACGGTATGTGCGCCTTTGGCCTTCTGCACAGCTAAACATGTTCAATGTTTATCACGCATGCTATAATACCTAGACCAGCCTTTCTCAACCTTTCAACACAGAGGAACCCTTGAAATAATTCTCCGGTCTCGGGAAACCTCTGCTAAAAATTAGAAATCTACAATTCATGATACCTTTTGTGTGATGGTCAGTGGGAAGGATGGTCCTTACACTTGTGGTCATTGGGAAGAATTACCTCCTTACAGATAGCTAAAAAGATCAATGATGTCAGTAGGAAATTATCTGAGAGGCAGAAATTGCCCAATGCTGAAGGAACCCCTAGCAACTTCAGGAGGGACCCTAGGGTTCCACGGAACCCTGGTTGAGAATCACTGACCTAGACGGTATGTGTAGGCAGTCTGTGTGGTTTTCCTCCGGGTACTCCGGTTCCCTCCCACACTCTATTGGTATGGGCGCTTCGGCGCTATGCACAGTCTAAATTTGTGCGATTGGATATCCACATACTAACATACCTACCCGGTATGTCTGTGCAGTCTGCGTGGGTTTCCGCCCACGCTACATGACATGTATGCCTTTGGTGGAATACACGGTGTAAACATACACATTATGTCTATACATTACACTAAATACATTCACAGCAGTTGTAGGTATTGCATTCTGGGGTATGCGTGGGGTACTTCGGTTCCTCCACGCGCCAACGGTGTGCGCGCCTTCGGTGCTATGCACACATGGGCTTGTGCAAAATGTTTAGCACACATACTATAATACCTACACGGTATGCGTATGCAGTCTGCATGGCTTTCATCCGCGTGCTCAGGTTTCTCCCCTGCGTTCCAATGGTGTGCGCATTCTCAGCGCTATGCACAGTATAAACATGTGCAATTTGTTTATTCGCAGGCTAACGTACCTACACGGTTGTGTACGAAATCTGCATGGCTGGTTTACGTCCAGGCCCCGATCATGTGCGCGCCTTCGTCGCTGGCACAGTATAAACGTGTTTAATAGGTTTATCCACACATACTAAACTACATACGCCGTATGTGGTGGTATTATGCTCTTTGTGGCTGGGTGGGTTTCCTCCCACACTCTCTATTTGCGCGTTTGACGCAATACATAGTATAAACTATGTGTTTGTACAATTAGCACTTATCCATGGGTAGCTGCTGGATAGAGCATTGTCACAAGGATCTCTGGTTTCAGGGGTACCACTTTCCACCTGCTTTCAGTGGTGATCAGAAGCGCGGGCTTGGACTGAGTTTGCAAGCTGAGGTTAGCGTTACGCCTGTTAGTGGCTGCGTCTCTGGCGTTTTTTGTAGCTCAATGACTGGGCAAAAGCCTCTGCTTCATTCATCAGTTGTCTAGCAGGTACGCTGCAACTGTTTTAGCCTTTAGGGTCTCTGTGCCCATGGTGGGTTTGCGCCACCTGTGGAGGCTGAGGTACTGGTCCTCTGACCGAGTTTCTAGGGAAGCTCTGTAAAGTTGCCTTTATTGGCCAACAGTTGAGGCACCCTGTACTCCGGGGCCTCTCTTCTCCGATGCATTGCGGAGTCTCTTTGGGATTTTCATACATCTCGCTGCAAGACGGTCCTGTCGGCCGTGTGCATTGCAGGGGAAGGGTCCTTGCATCCGGAGGTGTTTCCACCTCCTTTACCGGAGGTGGGGCACCGGAAGTGGACCTTATGGCCTTTCGACTCACTCGCAAGTTGGCAAGATCGTGGTCAGGTCCAGGGACCCCTGTGCGGACGCGTTAGACGCGTTAGACGCGTTGGAAGCCCATGGAGGCAGTATCGCCTGATATATGCTTACCCTCCGCTACTGTTGTTGCCTCGCTGGCTTCGCAGAGTAGGGGCTGAGGCCATTTCAGTGATCCTCATTGCTCCGGAACGGCGACATTGGTACGCTGATCTACTTTGGCTAGTCGCAGACGTTCCTGGCGACTGCCTATTGGGTTGGACCTTCTGTCTCATGATCCCATACTTCATCCTGCTTTACAGTCCTTGGCTTTAATGGCATGGCTGTTTAAAGCCAGGTGCTGAAGGACCGAGTTCTCTCGTATTCGGTCATCTCTTCTATGTTGTTGACACGAGAATCTTCCTCCAGGAAGATATCTCACCGTACATGGAAGGCTTACATTGCTATGTGCGAGGAACTTGCGCGGCGTCCTCAGATGTATTCCGTTCCCAGGATTTTGCTGTTCTTACAGCGTGGTGTGACCCAAAAGCTGGCCTTGCATACCTTTCTTGAGGGTTGGATTTTGGCCCGGGCTGTCTTTTTCAATGACCGCTACCAGGCCATTCCTTGATAGCACCTTTTGTGCAGGGGGTTCGCCATGTGATTCCTCTCCCTACTTGGGATCTGAATTTGATGCATCTCGGTTCTCCAAGAACATCCCTTTGAGAATATCAGAGAGATTCCTCTCTTGACTTTGTCCCGGAAGGTGGCCTTCTTAGTGGCCATTGCTTTGTTTAGATGGGTGTCTGAGTTGGCGGCCTTGTCCTGCAAGTCGCCTTACTTGGTCCTCCATAAAGATATGGCGGTGTTGCGCCCACGACCGTCCTTCTTTCAAAAGATGGTCTCGGCCTTTCACCTTAAGAAGGACATTGTTCTTCTGTCCTGGTGTCCTCACCCATCGCATCCCTGAGAGTTTGCGCTTCATAAATTAAGATGTACAAGCCTTACGAGTGTACCTGTCTGCTACTGTTTCCATTCAGAAGTCTGTGTCTGGTCCAAAACAGGGCCGAGCGGTGTCGTCTGCCACCGTCTCTAGGTGGATCAGGCAGACCGTCATACGGGCCTATGCCCTTAAGGGGCGGGCGCCTCCCTTTCCGGTTGCGGCGCATTCCACCAAGGCAATTGGTGCTTCCTGGGCCTTCCGACATCAAGCGTCGGTTGCACAAGTGTGCAAGGCGACAACCTGGTCGTCCGTTCATACCTTTTCAAGATTTTATAAGGTTGATGTGGCTGCATCTTCGGATGCTCCCTTCGGCCGCAAAGCATTGCAGGCTGCTGTTTAATGTTGCAACTCCTCTGTTGAGGAGCTCTGCTTGTTTGGAGTGAAGTTTTGGTTGTTCCTTTACTACTGCTCCCACCCTTCTGATACTGCTTTGGGACGTCCCACACGTTTACAGTATCCAGCTGTGTCAGTCCATGGACGGTAAGAGAAAATAGGATTTTTGTACTCGCCGTAAAATCCATTTCTCAGACGTCCTTGGACTGACACAGCACCCACCCTTCCTTTTAAGGTTTGTACTGCTTTGTTACGAACTGAGGTCTGCTGACTGCAGGTGGGAGGGTAATGTCTGGAGGGACCGCCCCACTGGGCGGGGCTGTTCAACTCTGGTTTGTTCTAGAACGTATGTTTCTAACATTCTGCCTAGATCTTCTCCTGCGAGCAGGGACATATATTCACACGTTTACAGTATCCAGTTGTGTCAGTCCATGGACGTCAGAGAAATGGATTTTACGGTGAGTACAAAAATCCTATTTTTATAGCGCCCTGTCCTAACGATCTCGCGCGCAGAACCAAACTCATATGTGAGTAGCGCCCTCATATGAAAACTGTGTTCAAACCACAAACGTGAGGTATCGCCGCGATCGTTGGAGCAAGAGAAATAATTCTAGCCCTAGATCTCCTCTGTAACTCAAAACTGATAACCTGTAGAAATTTTTAAACATCGCCTATGGAGATTTTTAAGACTAAGTTTGTCGCCATTCCACTATAAACAAGTGTCAAAAACAGGCTCAGACCTTAAGTGGTTTATACATTTATAGGTAATAACTCCTTAGATAGTTGATTACAGGAATATCCGATTGCCTTCAGGGTATCGGGTAGGAATTTGTGTGTGGGGTTCGGTATATGGGGGTTTTATATGTTCTGTTATTTTTTCTTTTGGTTGAACTAGATAGATGTGTGTGTGTGTGTGTGTGTTTTGCAAACCTGAGTAACTATGTAAGAGGGTGAGATTGATAGACTACAGGTTTTATTTAGTACTGCAATTTCACTTGGATACTATTAAAACGCTATTTACAAATATGTACATTATAGTAATGCTGCATTAGGCCTCTTGCACACTGCAGTTCAGTACAGCTAAAACACAACCCATTCATTGTAATGCGCCTATCCACACAGGCGTGAAAAAAAGCGCTGTGCATTCTTCAGTAAACATAAATAAATAGAAAAATCAGCCTTTTTGGTCAGTAATTTGCCACGCAAATACCTTTTTAAATATGTGCCGAATACTTTAACCGGACGTTTTCAGATAGAAACAATTAATTATAGGCAGTGCACATAACAAAGCAAAGAATAAAAAGTGATAATCAAGCAATACTATAAGGTCGCTGGTTCATATCCCAACCACGACGCCATCTGCCTGGAGTTTTCATGTTCTCCCTGTGCCTGCCTGGGCTTTCTCCGTGTACTCCGGTTTTCTCCCACACTCTAAAGACATGCTGGTAGGTTAATCGGAACCTGTCTAAATTGGTCCTCTATGTATGAATGTGTGTTGGGGACCTTGGGTTGTAAGCTCCTTGCGGGTAGGGACTGATGTGAATGTACAATGTATATGTAAAGCGCTGCGTAAATTGACAGTGCTATTTAACCACTTGACAACTGGGCACTTAAACCCCCTTAATAACCAGACCAATTTTCAGCTTTCGGTGCTCTCACATTTTGAATGACAATTACTCAGTCATACAACACTGTACCCATATGAATTTTTTGTCCTTTTTTTCACACAAATAGAGCTTTCTTTTGGTGGTATTTAATCACTGTTGGGTTTTTTATTTTTTGCGCTATAAGAGAAAAAAGACTGAAAATTTTGTAAAAAAATGATTTTTTTTTCGTTTCTGTTATAAAATTTTGCAAATTACTATTTTTTCTTCATAAATTTTGGCCAAAATTTATACTGCTACATATCTTTGGTAAAAATAAGTACAAATTGGTGCATATTATTTGGTCTTTGTGAAAGTTAGAGAGTCCACAAGCTATGGTGCCAATATCTGAAAATTGATCACACCTGAAGTACTGACGGCCTATCTCAATTCTTGAGACCCTAGCATGCCAGAAAAGTACAAATACCCCCCAAATGACCCCTTTTTGGAAAGAAGACATTCCAAGGTATTCAGAAAGAGGCATTGTGAGTTTTTTGAAGTTGTCATTTTTTCCCACAATTCTTTGCAAAATCAAGATTTTTTTTTTCTCTTTTTTTTTTTCACAAAATTGTCATATTAGCAGGTTATTTCTCACACACAGCATATGCATACCACAAATTACACCCCAAAACACATTCTGCTATTCCTCCCGAGTATGGCGATACCACATGTGTGAGACTTTTACACAGCGTGGCCACATACAGAGGCCCAACATGCAGGGAGCACCTTCAGGCGTTCTGGAGCACCCAGGCCAATTCTGACATTTCTCTCCTACATGTAAAAATCATCATTTGTTTGCTAGAAAATTACATAGAACCCCAAAACATTATATATGTTTTTTTAGCAAAGACCTTCGAGAATATAATGGTGGTTGTTGCAACTTTTTATCTCGCACGATATTTGCGCAGCAATTTTTTTAACGCGTTTTTTACGGAAAAAAAATGTTTTGTGCTTAAAAAATAAAAAAAAAAACAGTAAAGTTAGCCCAATGTTTTTGCATAATGTGAAAGATGAAGTTACGCCGAGTAAATAGATACCTAACATGTCGCCCTTAAAAATTGCACACACTCGTGGAATGGCGCCAAACTTCGCTACTTAAAAAATCCCCATGGCGACGCTTTAAATATTTTTACTGGTTACATGTTTTGAGTTACAGAGGAGGTCTAGGGCCAAAATGATTTCTCTCGCTCTAACGTTCGCAGAGATACCTCACATGTGTGGTTTGAAAACCGTTTTCATATGTGGGCGGGACTTACGTATGCGTTCGCTTCTGTATGCGAGCTCACGGGGACAGGGGCGCTTTAAAAAAAAAAAAAAAAAAATATTCTTCATTTTACTTTATTTTAGTTTGACATGTTTTTCCGCCCCAAACATTTTTTTGATCACTTTTATACCTATTACAAGGAACGTAAACATCCCTTGTAATAGGAATATGGCATGACAGGTCCTCTTTACAGTGAGATATGGGGGGGGTGTCAATAAGACCCCACATCTCACCTCTAGGCTGGGAAGCCTGAAAAAAATACAAAAAAAAAAACAACAATCCTGGCTTTGATCGTAGCGGTGAGTCGGTAGAAGCACCGGAGGGCGGCGGGGGGGGGGGGGGACATCCCCTCTCGCCTCCCGTAAGAATGATCAAGCGGCGGAACAGCCGCTATGATTGTTGTTATGGTGTAGGGAATCGCCGGCTGAAAAAGCTAATATCTGAATGATGCCTGTAGCTGCTCCCATCATTCAGATATCCCCGCACAAAGTCAAGGACGTCATATGACGGCCGGAGGGCGGGAAGTGGTTATTGCAGAGTATTGCCGGGCATTGCGGAGTATTGCCGGGCATTGCGGAGTATTGCCGGGCATTGCGGAGTATTGCCGGGCATTGCGGAGTATTGCCGGGCATTGCGGAGTATTGCCGGGCATTGCGGAGTATTGCCGGGCATTGCGGGGTATTGCACGGGGTATTGCGCAGAGTATTGCACCAGGGTATTGCGCAGAGTATTGCACCAGGGTATTGCGCAGAGTATTGCACCAGGGTATTGCGCAGAGTATTGCACCAGGGTATTGCGCAGAGTATTGCACCAGGGTATTGCGCAGAGTATTGCACCAGGGTATTGCGCAGAGTATTGCACCAGGGTATTGCGCAGAGTATTGCACCAGGGTATTGCGCAGAGTATTGCACCAGGGTATTGCGCAGAGTATTGCACCAGGGTATTGCGCAGAGTATTGCACCAGGGTATTGCGCAGAGTATTGCACCAGGGTATTGCGCAGAGTATTGCACCAGGGTATTGCGCAGAGTATTGCACCAGGGTATTGCGCAGAGTATTGCACCAGGGTATTGCGCAGAGTATTGCACCAGGGTATTGCGCAGAGTATTGCACCAGGGTATTGCGCAGAGTATTGCACCAGGGTATTGCGCAAAGTATTGCACCAGGGTATTGCGCAGAGTATTGCACCAGGGTATTGCGCAGAGTATTGCACCAGGGTATTGCGCAGAGTATTGCACCAGGGTATTGCGCAGAGTATTGCACCAGGGTATTGCGCAGAGTATTGCACCAGGGTATTGCGCAGAGTATTGCACCAGGGTATTGCGCAGAGTATTGCACCAGGGTATTGCGCAGAGTATTGCACCAGGGTATTGCGCAGAGTATTGCACCAGGGTATTGCGCAGAGTATTGCACCAGGGTATTGCGCAGAGTATTGCACCAGGGTATTGCGCAGAGTATTGCACCAGGGTATTGCGCAGAGTATTGCACCAGGGTATTGCGCAGAGTATTGCACCAGGGTATTGCGCAGAGTATTGCACCAGGGTATTGCGCAGAGTATTGCACCAGGGTATTGCGCAGAGTATTGCACCAGGGTATTGCGCAGAGTATTGCACCAGGGTATTGCGCAGAGTATTGCACCAGGGTATTGCGCAGAGTATTGCACCAGGGTATTGCGCAGAGTATTGCACCAGGGTATTGCGCAGAGTATTGCACCAGGGTATTGCGCAGAGTATTGCACCAGGGTATTGCGCAGAGTATTGCACCAGGGTATTGCGCAGAGTATTGCACCAGGGTATTGCGCAGAGTATTGCACCAGGGTATTGCGCAGAGTATTGCACCAGGGTATTGCGCAGAGTATTGCACCAGGGTATTGCGCAGAGTATTGCACCAGGGTATTGCGCAGAGTATTGCACCAGGGTATTGCGCAGAGTATTGCACCAGGGTATTGCGCAGAGTATTGCACCAGGGTATTGCGCAGAGTATTGCACCAGGGTATTGCGCAGAGTATTGCACCAGGGTATTGCGCAGAGTATTGCACCAGGGTATTGCGCAGAGTATTGCACCAGGGTATTGCGCAGAGTATTGCACCAGGGTATTGCGCAGAGTATTGCACCAGGGTATTGCGCAGAGTATTGCACCAGGGTATTGCGCAGAGTATTGCACCAGGGTATTGCGCAGAGTATTGCACCAGGGTATTGCGCAGAGTATTGCACCAGGGTATTGCGCAGAGTATTGCACCAGGGTATTGCGCAGAGTATTGCACCAGGGTATTGCGCAGAGTATTGCACCAGGGTATTGCGCAGAGTATTGCACCAGGGTATTGCGCAGAGTATTGCACCAGGGTATTGCGCAGAGTATTGCACCAGGGTATTGCGCAGAGTATTGCACCAGGGTATTGCGCAGAGTATTGCACCAGGGTATTGCGCAGAGTATTGCACCAGGGTATTGCGCAGAGTATTGCACCAGGGTATTGCGCAGAGTATTGCACCAGGGTATTGCGCAGAGTATTGCACCAGGGTATTGCGCAGAGTATTGCACCAGGGTATTGCGCAGAGTATTGCACCAGGGTATTGCGCAGAGTATTGCACCAGGGTATTGCGCAGAGTATTGCACCAGGGTATTGCGCAGAGTATTGCACCAGGGTATTGCGCAGAGTATTGCACCAGGGTATTGCGCAGAGTATTGCACCAGGGTATTGCGCAGAGTATTGCACCAGGGTATTGCGCAGAGTATTGCACCAGGGTATTGCGCAGAGTATTGCACCAGGGTATTGGCACCAGGGTATTTTGCAGAGTATTGGCAGGGTATTGGCACCAGGGATGGCTGAGCAGGGATGGATGGATGGCTGGATCTGTGACTGCAATTGTCACAGATCCAGCCCACAGCGCTGCTGCCTTGATCTGCACCCTCCCCTCTCACACTGTACCGATCGGTACAGAGAGGGGAGGGAGGAACCGGCGTCATCAAATGACGCCGGTCTGTTTACAAGTGATTGCTCCGTCATTTGACGGAGCGATCACGTGGTAAACGGCCGCTATCAGCGGCGATTTACCGCGATTCGTGATCCGCCGGGTCCTCTGGACCCGGCGGTCACGGAGTTTCCCGTGTGCGCGCCCCAGGGGGCGCGCGGGAGCGCGATTCTGGGAGGACGTTATATAACGTCCTCCCAGAGTTAAGCAACCACCTTGTCGACGTTATTTGTCGGCAGGTGGTTGTTAAGTGGATAAGTACCTAAAATAAATACATTTAACACATGAAATGTTAGTCTGTATCCCCTTGTGCAACCTTGACTAGAAATAAATATGCTGATGTGTATCACTTAGTACTCTAGATGAAATGCCACTAAACTAGACTTGAGCTCCATGCATCAGAATAACGATCTGTGTAAGTCAACTTTCACTCGGGCGTACCATTCCATACACCTGTGCGAATGGCTATTTTTGGGTGGTCATTCTAGAGTCATATACAGTATGTGTGAGTACTTGTTTATACAGTATTTGCCTCAATCATGTTTTATTTCTTGCAGATTGCTTTGCTTGACGTGGATATCTGTGGACCATCTATCCCAAAGATTATGGGTCTAGAAGGAGAACAGGTAATTTAAATATCTTCCTTCATTGTTTTAGATGTGTTGATATAAAATCAATTTGCTAAATTTTGAGGTAAATGTTACTATTATTCTTTTATCACAATCATCTCACATCTTGCATTATAACGCGTGCCCAGGTCGATGATGTCATAAGGTTTGGGGTCACATGGTGGCCCCGCCCCTCCATTTATTTAGCAACAGTTATGAATCAGAGCTGTCGGGTGCAGAGGTGTTTTATGTATTTTGGGTCGGCTGTGGTGGTGTTCATCGTGGTTGACGTTGAATTTACTTGGGGGACATTGTTTTTGTTTGTTAGTTTTTGACAAGTCCTTTATTGACACTTTTAAGCCACATCTGATTTGCACAGAATTTGCATTATTGTGAACGGGAACTGAAACTGCAGCCTATCAGTAAAGAGCTGACATTGTCTCATCAGTGTATCAGTATCTTACTAAGTAGCTGCAGTTCTAGAGCTTCTGAATAATTTCAAATTGCATTTACACATTACACTGAACTGCAGGATTGCAGCTGTTTGATTCATTTAAACCCAGATTGTTCAAGTAGTGGCATCTACAAATATCCTGCTTCAGATGCTCCCCGTAGATGCGGAGCTCCTTCTCTTCAGTCCAGCTCTATGGTCCTGAATCTTGTCTCTGGATCCAAAGATTAGGTATACTGTATCCAGACAATCTGAATGAGAGTACTGAGCCTTTCATTAACTCTGTACTTCAGGTTAAATACCTTTTTTAGTTATTAAATTATTACTTTCCTTTTTTATATTTATGATTATCATGCCTATTCTAAATTTATTGAACACGGTGTAGTCATTTTAGGATCTAGGGTCTCATGGTTATTTGTTAGAGACCCGATAGTTGAACTGCCCTGGATTCATGGATTAAACACACCTTGTTGGGATTGTTTGTGTTAGAGTTTTGAGACCACTCAATAACTTCTGTCATCAGACCTTGATAATGATTCCCCTAATAGTGTTTTTGATTTTTTTATTATACTAAATAGTCAGAGCTGTCTATTTAGGATCATCTCACACCATAAAATGGATGTAGACACGAACATTCAACATATCTTATCTTGATTGTGTTTTGTTTTATCTGTTTGATAAGTGAAGTGCAAAAAATACCTGATGATCATGTCCGAAATTTTAAAGCTGTTTTGTGCACACTTCCTGTGTTATCTCAAGAGATCTAATTGGACCTCCCACTTCTTATATTGGGGTTCAGAATAATCTGTATATGTTGTAAAGATTAGCAGAGTGGGGGTGGCTTAAATTGTTTAGCTAAGGACAGCTGGGCAGTCTGACATCACTCTGTCCAAAATTGCTGTGTTGTTAGCCCACAGCAGGATTTGGGAGCTGAGTGCATTTCTTGCAGAATAACAGGTATTTTTCTGTACTGGTTCTCTAAAGGGATAAAACAGGCAATTGCGCATATATTGCAGTGGTGTACTGATTTTCCTTTATTTTCCCTGACATACACGTTAAAATCGAGTGTTTTTTACAATGTGGTAGTTACATATTTTGTTTTGACATAGTTCTCTTGGACTAAATACATGAAATATCGTTACACCAAGCTTTGCCCCTAGATGGCACCAGCTCCTTTAGAAATGTCCCATTAGCATTTAGAATCTTTTATAGACTCTGACCTCACAGAGCAAACAGAATATTGGCATGCATTAAAAAGGGGATCAACTCCAAGGATAAAGCGATAATTTTCCCACTCTACAAGACTCTGGTTCGGCCTCACCTGGCGTATGCTGTCCAGTTCTGGGAACCAGTCCTCAGGAAGCATGTACTGGAAATGGAGCGAGTACAAAGAAGGGCAACAAAGCTAATAAAGGGTCTGGAGGATATTTGTTATGAAGAAAGTTTGCGATCACTGAACTTATTCTCTCTGGAAAAGACACTTGAGAGGGGATATGATTTCAATTTACAAATACCATACTGGTGACCCCACAATAGGGATGATACTTTTTCGCTGAAGGGAGTTTATTAAGACACGTGGCCTCTCACTAAAATTAAAAGGAAAGAGGTTTAACCTTAATCTGCATAGAGGGTTCTTTACGGCAAGTGCGGCAAGAATGTGGAATTATTCAAAAAAGCAGTGCAGCGCAAACAAAAAATTAAAATACTAAAATGACACAGAAAAAATAGATCAGAACAGTCCAAAATCTTCACTTAAACGAATAGTAAACACCAATCAGTGTCCAAACGGTGACTTCTAAAATCTTTAAGGTGACTTGTGTGACGACCTCCACCACTAGTAATGGTTAGCAACTCACCTCAGCAAATGGACCCCTGAGCTAGTCAGTCAGGTCATAAAAGCAGTTCCCTCTCTGGGATAAGTAAAGCCAGGCTCGCTGTAGTACACTGCACACCAGGATGGGTAGATATACTCAGAGCGCTGATCAGTCTCACACCATCAGATCCAGGAAGTCAGATATGTAGAGGAAAAGCAAGGACATCTAGTGCTCTCCGTTTTTAAAAACATTTAATTGAGTAAAAAATATAGATACACTTACAAAGATAGCACTGTCCCTCAGTGCATAGGAAAATCAGCATGTGATAGATCCACGAGTGTCAGCATGTAAGACGCGGGTGACGTCACGCAGAATCACGTCGTTCCGTGCGTGTTGCGTCCCAGGGGGCGGGTCTTCATCAGTGGTTACGGAATGGCGTGAGTCACCCGCTATTCATACTGAAAGGAAACTACGTCCGGTCAATCAGGGGAGTGTAAACACAGCAACACCATGGAAACCCGACTAGCAGGTAAGCAAAGGCCGGGAGAAGGAGAGAAACATACCTTGAAGGATGTATTCATAAGAAAACATCCTATATGAAGGTGAAATGACACTTGGGTACAGTAACCATTATAAAAAAAGATACTAAATGACAGTTATCATAAAAACCGTGTAAAAACCACCCGCGTCCCCGCTGACACTCATAGAGCAAGTGGACAATCATAAATAAGCACAAAAAGCAAAATGTAAAATCACAAGGTGCAAACAATTATTATCTATCGGTCAGAAATAAAACGATTAACGTCAAAGTCAACGTTCAA
The DNA here is from genome assembly GCA_029206835.1 of Rana muscosa. Lineage (NCBI taxonomy): Eukaryota > Metazoa > Chordata > Amphibia > Anura > Ranidae > Rana > Rana muscosa. The sequence goes on along the minus strand of CM055127.1, from coordinate 240,576,756 downwards.
GCCAGCAGGTACTAAAACTTTTGTCTCATGAATCCAATACCAGTACCTGCTGGCTTGAACGTTGACTTTGACGTTAATTGTTTTATTTCTGACCGATGGATAATAGTTTGTACCTTGTGATTTTACATTTTGCTTTTTGTGCTTATTTATGAGTGTCTGCGGGGACGCGGGTGGTTTTTACACGCTTTTTTACGGTTTTTATGATAACTGTCATTTAGTATCTCTTTTTTATAATGGTTACTGTACCTAAGAGTGTCATTTCACCTTCATTTAGGATGTTTTCTTACGACTACATCCTTCACGGTATGTTTCTCGCCTTCTCCCGGCCTTTGCTTACCTGCTAGTCGGGTTTCCATGGTGTTGCTGTGTTTACACTCCCCTGATTGGCCGGACGTAGTTTCCTTTCAGTATGAATAGCGGGTGACTCACGCCATTCCGTCACCGCTGATGAAGTCCAGCCCCCTGGGACGCAACGCGTATAGTACGACGTGATTCTGCGTGACGTCACCCCCGTCTTGCATGTTGACACTCGTGGATCTATCGCATGCTGATTTTCCTATGCACTGAGGGACAGTGCTATCTTTGTAAGTGTATCTATATTTTTTTCTCAATTAAATGTTTTTAAAAACAGAGAGCACTAGATGTCCTTGCTTTTTCTCTACATATCTGACTTCCTGGATCTGATGGTGTAAGACTGATAAGCGCTCTGAGTATATCTACCCATTCCGGTGTGCAGTGTACTACAGCGAAGCCTGGCTTTACTTATCCCAGAGAGGGAACTGCTTTTATGACCTGACTGACTAGCTCAGTGGTCCATTTGCGGAGGTGAGCTGCTAAACATTACTAGTGATGGAGGTCGTCACACAAGTCACCTTAAAGATTTTAGAAGTCACCGTTTGGACACTGGTGTTTACTATTCGTTTAAGTGAGGATTTTGGACTGTTCTCATGATCAATTTTTCTCCTTTCGTCTTCCAGGACAGCCTCTGAGACATAGGGCTCCTCTCTCCAGGACAGGTAACACATACACCAATTATCTTTAAAGGCGGTCCTCCAGGCCTCCCTCTTCAGTTGTGTTTCCTGCCGGATGGGAAGGAGCATGCTAAAGGAACCCAAGTGAGCTCCATGTCTCAGGACTGTCCTGGGAAGAGCCCCTGGCGTTGACTCTCCTCTGCCTGGGCACCCCTCTGTCCTGCTGGGGAAGAGCAAGGTCGCCGGCCCCACCGCTGCCACAAGCTCGGAGAGAGCAGGACCTTTGGTGTCCACAGACCCTGATGCCCTGTTACCGCCTGTACCTGTGTCTCCGGTGATGCTGATGTCCTGGGCCGGTGGGCGGGAGACGCTCGGCCGGCCACAGTGATTCGGCTGACACTTCCGGGTACGGGGCGGGGCTTCTGCGTTCCAACGGGTGGAAGTGACAAGGGCTTTCTGCGGAACCGCGTCATCAAAGGGTGCCCTGAGACACGGTTCCAGTCTCTTAGGCGCAGCGGTGGATAGCCAGGCATTCCGGAGTGGTGAAAAGGCTCTGCGAGGCTGCGCAAGCACCAGGGACCATGGAGACACCTGTTCAGGCTGTGGACTCCAGTTCATCAGGCTCCGGTGCCTCCCAGGTAAGGTGGTGAGGGTGGACCATTCCACACACCTATATACCCCTCCCTGGGTAGAGAACCTCTGGTGAGGGCTGAGCACTTCCTAGGCTGACTCGAGCACATTAGTGGTAGAGCTGCACGATTCTGGGGAAAAATAAGAATCACGATTCTTTTGATTAGAACAAAGATCACGATTCTCTCACGATTCTTTAAAATGGTAAATTTTAAAAAAAAAATAATTCGCTTGTCGTTTATTTTTTTTTATTTTTGCAAAATTTTCTTATTTTTTATATTTTTCTTCTTCTTTACTTTTTAATTTCTTTATTTTATTAATTTATTTTTTTTTATCATTTTTTTTCACTTCACTTTATTGCTATCACACAGGAGAAAACAATTCACTGTGTGATACCAATTGGAGGAGACAGGTTCTCTTTATTGACCCTCTCACTTCCAAAAACAGGAGTGCTAGCGCTGTGCTAGAACTCCTGTCACAGCTGAGATGGGAAGAGCACAGCTCTCCCCTCTCACTGTGAACATAGGCGGCAGGGACAGGAGACGTGGGAAACAGACTCGGCGGCCGGGGGGAGGAGGGGGGGTAGGACGGAGTCCCGAAGACAGCCAGCTAAGTGTGGTATGTGGGGGGGGGGGGAGAAGGGAGGACGGACAGCAGCACACATTTTCTGCTAGAAACTCACCGCCCGTATGTTGAAACTGTCTCTCCTCTGCTCGCACACAGCCCCGCCTCCTCCTAACCCTGCGCTGTGATAGACAGAACACATCCCAGCATTGGACCCGCATTCTGTCTATCACAGCGTGGGGTTAGGAGGAGGCGGGGCTGTGTGCGAGCAGAGCGGAGACAGTTTCAATGCATCACGCTCTATGATCCATTTGCGTTCCACGCTGGTTACGTGGAACTGGCGGGGATTTAAGAAAGTTGCGGTCATCCAGCCTGGAGATCATGGGGGGGGGTGAATCGAGATCGCGATCCTCAAACGATTAATCATGCAGCTCTAATTAGTGGTGTGGATCAGGGAGGCATACTGATGGAAAAAAAAAAATTCTCTTCTGTTTGGCTTTCTGGTTAAAGCCCAGGACAAGACTCGTATGCAGCCACCTAGAAAAAAATGTGCCATTTGTGGGGCTAAGTTAGGCTCTAATTGGGAGAAGCCACTATGCCCCGTTTGTGTCAGCAGCCTCCTCAAGGATGACTCTATGGCAAAGTGTCACAAAATCCTGACTTTGGTTAAAGACGAGATAGCATCCACTTTTCAATCATTTAAAGGAATGATGGACAGGATGCAGGGTCCCTCTTCTTCCCTGTCCAGAGCAGCCAGTGTGCCCTCCCTGTCTGAGTCCAGTCAGGAGGAGGAGGTGGATAGGGAGAGGGTACCAAGATCGCTAGCCTCTTCTCAGGCGGATTCAGCTTCCGGCTCTGAGGGGGGAGTATGATTCCTCCAGGGGGTCCAGATACAAATTATTTCTGGATGTTGTGGGGGATTTGTTGAAAGCGATTTATGACGCGTTAGAAATCCGTGAGGAGCAGGTCCAACTCTCCAAGCACAACCTAATGTATCAGGGGTCTAGTGCACAGAAAGCCAGGGTGTTTCCCGTACATAAAACTGAGTCGATTTTGTTGGAGTGGGAACAGCCGTAAAAAAGGCCATTCTTTTCTGGTAGCCTCAAGAGGAGGTTCCCCTTTGAAGCAGATGCTTCTCATCCTTGGAATAAGATTCCCAAATTGGATGCACCATTAGCCAAAGTCTCTAAAATGACAGATTTGGCTTTTGACGACCTGGGACCGCTCAAAGATCCCATGGATAAGAGGGGCGATGTGCTGCTAAAGAGGGCTTGGGATGCCTCTTCAATAGGGTTGAAACTAGCCCTTGCAGCCACTTGTGTGACCAGGAATCTGGAGTGCTGGCTCTCACAATTACAATTCCACATTTCTGCTGGTACATCTAGGCAGCAGTTGTTCAATTCTTTCCCCTTACTATTCAAAGCAGTGGGCTTTCTGGCAGACGCCTCTGCAGAATCGGTAAAGCTGGCAGCCAGGTCTGCCGCACTAGTTAATGCAGCTATAAGGGCTGTATGGCTAAACCTGGACGGGCGATTACGCCTCTAAGCTTAAGCTTTGTGGGTTACCCTTTTCGGGTGACTACCTGTTCGGACCAGGCCTACAGGAGGCACTGGAAACAACTCGGGATAGGAAGAAGGCCTTTCCTGAAAAGAAGAAGAAAACGAGAACAAACGTTTTTTTTTGTGGCCCCAGGCAACAGGGCCAACAGGAAAGGGATGGCCGTCCCAAGAAACATTGGATGGGGCAAAAGGGACGTGGAAGAGGAGGTATCCTATTTAATCCTCCTTAAACCACCCCTAAGCCCCAGTGACTCCTGTGTCCCAGTGGGAGGGAGACTGTGGGAGTTCCTCCCACAATGGACCAATTCGACTCCAAGCCCGTTCATTCTGGACATCATAAGGAACGGTTACAGATTGGAGTTCGATTCGGTTCCCCCCTCAATGTTCCAGCTTACCCAGCTGCCCAGAGACCGGGAAAAAGAAAATGCTTTGGCTCTGTTATTAGGGGATCTAGTGGATTAAAGAGTACTTATCCAGGTGCCCCAGAAGGAGCAGGGTCAGGGGGTGTATTTTTACTTGTTTGTCGTGAAAAAACCTTCCGGGAATTTCAGGTTAATCCTGAATCTCCGTCCCCTGAACAAGTTATTAAGATACAAACGGTTCAGGGTGGAGTCAATATTTTCCGTGTCCAACCTCCTGTTCCCAGGCTGTTTCATGGCCACAGTAGATCTCAGGGATGCCTACTTGCATATCCCCATACATCAGGAATTTCAAAAATGGCAGTACAGATAGATTCAGAAGTTCTGCGCTACCAGTTCCGAGCACTCCCTTTCGGTCTGTCCTCGTCGCCGAGAATCTTTACGAGGGTACTGGCAGAGGCCCTGGCCCCGCTGAGAGTCAAAGCTATTACGGTGGTCATCTACCTGGACGATCTCCTGTTTGTTGCCCCCATCTTTTCACCAACTAGAGAAAGACCTACAGGAGGCCCAGAGTTTCCTACTTTATCTGGGGTGGCTGATCAACCAGGACAAATCTCAGCTGACCCCGTCATAGGAGGTCCTGTGCTTGGGATACAGAATCTCTTCTGTGGAGATGAGTCTTTCTCCCCAGGGAAAAGATTCTGAAGGTGGATCAGGCCGTAGCCCTGCTTCTATCCAATCGGATAGCCCTGATCAGAGGGGTTATGAGGGTACTGGGTTTGATGTTATCCTGCTTCCCAGCAGTTCCGTGGGCAAAGGCTTCATCAGCGCCCTCTACAGGGTCTCATGTTGAGTCACTGGGATGGCAGAAAAGAGCCTGGATCAACCTATGCCCCTTTCAGCCAAGGTCAAAAGGACTTTGTGGTAGTGGCGAGCCCATCACAACCTGGAGAAGGGTCTGTCATGGGCCAGGCCTATGGCCATAGTGGAGACAACCGACGCCAGTGCATTGGGTTTGGGGGGGCCCATCTGGAGGAAAATTTAGCCCAGGGGTCCTTTTCACCAGTAGAGGCTTGTCTATCCTCAAACCAGAGGGAACTTCTGGCGATTCTCAGGGCTATAGAGCCCTTCCAATCCCAGATAGTTGGACAGCACCTACAGGTGCGGACAGACAATGCGGCGGCTGTCGCATATGTAAACACAGGTGGGCACAAGGAGCCCTGCTCTTCAGGCCATAACGAACCAGATTCTGTGTTGGGCCGAGGTAAACCTGGCCTCTCTGTCAGCCATTCACCTGAAAGGCTCGCAGAATTCTCTGGTGGATTTCCTCAGTCGTCAGCACATAAGTCAAGACGAATGGTCCCTCAACAGGGATGTTTTCAAGGAGATTGTGCAGCATTGGGGTCAGCCGGAGGTGGACCTCTTCGCCTCAGAGGCCAACAAGAAGGTGCCACAGTTCTTTTACATCTACCTGCTGGACCATGCCACAGGGATAGATGCCTTTGCCAATCCTTGGCAGTTCAACGTGTTATGCCTTCTCTCCAGTGAGGCTGATAGCCGCGGTTCTTCAAAGATTCCTGACAGAATCGACAGACCTAATCATAATTTCACCATTCTGGCCAAAAAGGCTGTGGTTTGCCAACTTGAAGAGACTGGCCATTTGTCCTTTAAGTCTTCCCTGACTGGAAGAGTCAATAATCTCCCAAGGTCCTGTTCTCCACCCACAGATAGAGAACCTCAAATTAACGGCCTGGTATCTGAGGAACAACTGCTAAAAGCTCAGGGTTTTTCAGACAGAGTGATCAAAACTCTTCTGGAGTGCCGTAAGCCGGTAACCAGGGCAATTTATGCCAAGGTATGGAAGAGATTTCTTTCCTGGCTAGGAGGGCAGGGGCTGGATCATCCTGGGATTCCGGCGATACTGGATTTCCTCCAGGCAGGTGTAGAACTGGGCCTTTCTATTAGTACCCTAAAGGTTCAGACCGCAGCCTTAAGTATTTTCCTCCAGACTTCACTACAGCAAAATCAATTTGTTAGAAAATTTTTCAAGGTCTTAGCGAGATTTAGGCTGGAGAAGGTTAGAGCCTGCCCCACTTGGGATCTGTCTTTGGTCCTCAGGGCTCTTACGGGTAGTCCCTTTTGAACCCCTGGAGAAATCATTACTGAAATGGATTGTAGTCAAGAGTTTTTTTTGATAGCGATCACGTCAGCCGGCTCTGTCCATACGGGAGCCTTTTTTGTTAATTTTGGAGGACAGGATCATACTTAAGACAGATCCTAGTTTCCTCCCTAAAGTAGCGTCTATGTTTCATAGAACGCAGGACGTTGTCCTACCAACGTTTCGCCCCACCTCAGAGGAAGATGAGGAGGAATCTTTAAGTTTATTAGATGTTAAGAGAAGTCTTTTGATTTATTTAGAAGCCACTAAGAGTTTCAGAATTTCAGATTCACTTTTTGTTAATTTTGCGGGGGCCCGCAAAGGTTATAGAGCATCTAAATCGACCATTGCTAGATGGATAAGAATGGCGATTTTTAGAGACTTATCAGTTAGAAGGTAGACGAGCACCATTGGTTAAGGCACATTCTACCAGGGCAGTCTCGGTATCTTGGGTATCTTGGGCATCTTGGGCAGAGAGGGCCGGAGTCTCCCCGGAGGACATCTGCAAGGCAGCAACATGGTCATCATATTCTACTTTTGTAAGACATTACCGTCTGGATTTGTTGTCTGACAGGGAGCAGACATTTGGACAAAAGGTCCTCCAGGCAGTGGTTCCAGTCCTGACAAAGTAAGTTACTCTTTCGTCCATGGACCGACACAGCCTCTCTATTGACGGGTATATCCTCTCAGTCTGCATCTCGCAGATCAGTTTTTTTCTGTCTAGCAAGGAGTAGGACATGGCTCCCTTCGGGCCCATTATATATATCTCTATTTATTTTTTGCTACATTTCTTGTTTCCTGCGATCTTCGATCAACTGCTGACTGGGTGACAGGCTGGATCCTCGATCCTTGTAGTCTCCCCAGTTTCGGCCATCGAGCGTGTGCCGACCCTAGCTACGCGCTGGGTTTTCCACGACATGCCCGTCGCTCCACGGGTGGCCGGTGAGCCTACGCTCCAGGGCCTGCATCGGACCGTTCAGCTTCGGCTGACCTTACGGCCGAGTCGCAGCAGCCTGGCCGGTGAGCTTACGCTCCAAGGCTTGCATCGGACCGCTCAGCTTGGGCTGACCTTACGGCCGAGTCGCAGCAGCCTGTCCGGTGAGCGTCACGCTCCAGGGCATACATATGATCGTCCATTTTTGGGTCCAATCACAGCATGCCTGGCCAACAGTCACCTTCCGTGCGCGGACGATGATCTGTTTGGAATGTCTTCCAGCAGGATAGGTAAGTAAAACTCCCCTGCCTCGGCTGGGTGATTTTGCTGGACATTCCTGGAGAGATCAAGTATGTGGTTGTGGCCCCTTTCTTCCCTCTCTCCCTGCCTTTCCCTCCTCCCTGGGCTTCTAGCTAAAGGTTGCTGGGTGCTGGTGGTCACCTAAGGGGTTCCACTGGAGCGGGGCTGGCTGTAACTAACAAGAAATGTAATTTCTGCTTACCTGTGTGTGTGCTTCCTCCTCCATGCTGTCAGCGGCCATTTTGAGGTGGTCCATGCCGAGTTTGGCCTCTTGTGACTGCCCGGCGGCCATCTTCCTGTGGTTCGGCCACACCCACTGACCCCTATCAGCTGATCGGCGGCCGTGTTTGTCCACCCTGTATGTATATATTGCCATTCGGCGGCCATCTTTTTGTGGGCTACGGCTGCTTGACCTCTATCTTCGGCTCCGCGGCCATTTTCTTAGAGCCCACATTATCTTCCATACAGACGTTTTTGGCAGCCATTTTGCGAGAGCCTCCGGCCTCTAGGGTGCATTACACTGGCGCTAAAATTCACACAGGAAGTGCTGATAAAAGAAGCAGACTGACACAGCAGCAGTGGGACAGCACCACAGCATCAGAGACTGGGGCCTGTCAGACTCAGTAATCTCTACTATGAGAAGTGCTCGAAAACCGTCCTCTAGGAAGGTTTATCACCGCACTTGGAAGGCCTACATCTCCATGTGTGAGGAAATGAAATGGCATCCGCGTACCTATTTGGTTTCCAGAATCCTGCTGTTTTTACAGCATGGGGTGGACCCAAGGCTTGCCCTAAGTACGATTAAGGGACAGATATCTGCCCTGGCTGTCTTTTTTCAGCGACCCCTGGCGACTCACTCTCTCGTGAGTACATTTGTGCAGGGGGTTCGACATGTGGCCCCTCCGGTCCGCCCCCCGTTACCTCCGTGGGACTTAAACCTGGTCCTCTCGGTGCTTCAGAAGGCACCGTTTGAGAATATTAGAGATATTCCCCTGTTGACACTTTCTCAGAAAGTGGTATTTTTGGTGGCTGTTACGTCAGTTAGACGAGTCTCTGAGCTGGCAGCCTTGTCCTGCAAGGCTCCCTATTTGGTTTTCCACAAGGATAAGGTGGTGCTGCGGCCGCAGCCTTCCTTTCAGAAGTCGTTCCGGCTTTTCATCTCAATGAAGACATTGTACTTCCATCCTTGTGTCCTCAGCCGTCGAATCCTAAGGAGTCGGCGTTGCAATCCTTGGACGTTGTCCGAGCTTTGAGAGTATACCTATCTGCTACTTCCCTGTTCCGGAAGTCAGACTCACTGTTTGTTTCGGTGGCTGGTCCCAAGAAGGGCCAAGCAGTCTCGTCGGCCACCATCTCTAGGTGGATCCAACAGAGTAATCCAGGCTTACGCCTTAAAGGGTCAAGCGCCCCCCTTTCCGGTCACGGCTCATTTGACCAGGGCAAGAGGTGCCTCTTGGGCTTTCCGACATCAAGCGTCTGTCTCCCAAGTATGTAAAGCGGCGACTTGGTCGTCCGCTCACACTTTCACAAAATTCTACAAAGTTGATGTAGATGCATCTTCGGATGCCTCTTTCGGCCACAAGGTTTTACAAGCGGCTGTTTAGAGTTGCAGCTCCTCCGTTGGAGTGCTGTTTTGTGTTTGGGGTGGAGTTTATTTTTATGCTGTTACCACCCCTCGTTTTTTCTCTGACACTGCTTTGAGATGTCCCACTTTGTCAATAGAGAGGCTGTGTCGGTCCATGGACGAAAGAGTAAATAGGATTTTTGTACTCACCGTAAAATCCTTTTCTCTGAGTCCATGGACCGACACAGCACCCACCCCTCCTTTTTAAGTTTGTACTGCTTTTTGACAAACTTATCTGCGAGATGCAGACTGAGAGGATATACCCGGGGGTCCGCACCCTGGGCGGGACTGTAGAAGGTATGATGCAACACTTTTTACAAGTTTTTCTGCCTAGTCACTCCTAATTAACGGCTAATACCCACTTTGTCAATAGAGAGGCTGTGTCGGTCCATGGACACAGAGAAAAGGATTTTACGGTGAGTACAAAAATCCTATTTTTCTTGCTTATCTCAGAGGCTGTCCTGGAAGATGAAAGGAGAAAACTGGAGTTAGACTTACCCGTAACTCTCTTTTCTAGGAGTCTTCCAGGACAGCCTGGTTTTCCCACCTGGTGTTTACTATTAACTAGGTGTTGGAGTTCTATACTGACGTTGTGTTAGTGTGTTATGTCTTTCAGAGCCTTCCGGTAGTTCTTTAGTAAACTGAAGAGGGAGGCCTGGAGGATCGCCTTTAAAGATAATTGGTGTGTGTGTTTCCTGTCCCCGGAGGGAGGAGCCCTATGTCTCAGAGGCTGTCCTGGAAGACTCCTAGAAAAAGAGTTACCGGTAACTCTAACTCCGGTTTTTCAGTGTCATTTTAGTATTGTCACTTTTTTTGTTTGCGCTGCACTGCTTTTTTATTCGTTTCATGTGGGGATTTGATATTTTGACCTTCAGTGTTTCAGTTGCTGTCCTTTTAGGGTTTATTTGCGCTGGTTGATTTGCTTTTATATAAGAATGTGGAATTCTCTTCACCAGGCGGTGGTTTCAGTGGGGGGTATCGATAGTTTCAAACTATTAGATAAGCACCTCAACGACCGCAACATACAAGATACAAGGTTATACTGACATATAATCACACACACAGGTTGGACTTGTGTCTTTTCTTTCTCGTACATCACGGGACACAGAGCGACATAGTCATTACTAATGGGTTATATAGATACCTTCAGGTGCTGGCACTGGCAACTTCCAAAACCGGAAGTACCCTCCCCTATATAAGCCCCTCCCATCCGGGAGCACCTCAGTTTTTTGCCAGTGTCTAAGGTGTTGGCCAAGAAGAAACATGTGTTTTTCACTGAGCTTGCGTACAGGTTCTTTTGGGCCTCAGTAAGCTATTCCGGATCCGACCAAAAAAGCTTCATAGCTAAACGGTCGGTACCCGGGCCTTGCAGAGAAGAGCAAGGTTTTGCCTGTAATGCTTCTCTTAGGAGAGCTGGACCCTGGGATCCAGAGCTCTGGTTATACCCACGACCAAGATGTTTTCTGTGCAGGGTGCTATACAGGTCCAGGGGAGTGGAATCCTTGGGAACCCGGTCCCTGAAGGTTTAATTACAATGCCTGCCGTGATAGGTGAAGTTTGGGCTTCTGTGGCCAAACAGAGTCCTGCGGCGGGGAAAAGGTAAGTGGGGGCCCCTCAGGAACTTGGTTCTATTGAGGGGACCACCAAGCCTAATATGTCTTTCTGCCTGTTACCTAACGGTATTCCCGCTAAATATTATGCATGCCTGTAACTACTAAAAAATGTAATAATTTTAATAGTGGTCAAGAAAGAAAAAAAAAATATATAGACTGCGGTACCTGTGTTAATCCACTAGAGGCCGCTGTGGAACGTTTTCTTGTCATGTGGACTAGTTTCTTTTCATCAGAGCAAGTCCAGGCAGATGGTGAGTTCTCTTGTGGGAAACTGCTTCCTCTGCCATGTTGCAATGCTCGTCCATCCCCCGGCAAAAGGGGCCCTGGCTCTTGTCCCTAGTTTCCCTTTTCAAAATTAGCACCGAAGGCGCACGTGGCCGCGCGTGTGCGCGTGCACGCGCCTCTATATATAGAGGTGAGCTGGGAAAGGGGGCGGAGCTTGGGGGATGACGCTCTGTGCGCGCCGCAGCGCTTCTGTGCATGTGCGGGCGTCCCAGCATGTTAAAAACCACAATTATGTGTTGTGAGCTGGCTATGGAGTGCAGAGACAGAGCTGGCAACATTTAAAAAGGCATACAGCAAGCGGTTGATGCAGGCATCCCCATAGAAAGGCACATTAGTAGACACCAACTGTTTTTATAGCAGCATTTGTGCTAGACTATTGTCAGTAAGTGGTGTATTTTCGGCTGGAATACCTCAGCTTTGGGCTTAGGAATATGCCATCTAAAAACTCCGGGACTAAAAATCCCAGGAAGCATAGGGGGTCTCCATCGGGCTCTGAGGATCTTGGGCATGCTTTGGCTGCACCAATCTCCCCTGAAGAATCAGAGGTTAGTGACCGTAGAGCACCCTCAGGAGTACCTGGTACTGTGGCTGTCCTCAGTTCACCTGCTCCTGTGTATGTAACAGAGGAGGTTTTTTCCTCAGCTCTGGGAGGGCTGGAAGAGAGATTGTCAGCATTGATCGCTGCTTCCCTGTCACAGGAAAAAAGCGCTCGATCTCCGTCTCCTCCCTCAGAGTGCCTGTTAGCGGAGCAACAGTCCCATACAGGGATCGACCTACCTGAAGGGGATCAGGATGAGGTCGATTCTGTTGTAGAGGAATCAACAGTGGAAGAGCCATTCTCAGCATCACATGCTGAAAGATTATGGGTTCAGTCCCTGACTAATATGGTCCGATCAGCATTTAAAATGCCCCTTGCGGAGCCATCATCCACTTCTGTCTCCTCGTTGGGGTCGCTAAAAGCTCCCCAGACTGTTTGTTCCTTTCCGATCCATCCTTTACGGGAAGGGCTCATTTACCAGGATTGGGAGCATCCTGATAAAATATTTACTCCTCCCAAGAGATTTCAAGTGGTCTATCCCATGGAGGATAAGTTCATCAAAAAATGGAGGGTCCCTACAGTGGACGCAGCCATCTCTTGTGTGAATAAATCACTGACATGTCCAGTGGATAATGTCCAAATGTTCAAGGACCCAATAGATAAAAAATTAGAGTCCTTATTAAAATCTGCTTTTGCTACAGCAGGCTTGGTGACACAACCAGCAGTGGCAGCTATTGGGGTCTGCCAAGCAGTGAAGGATCAGTTGAAACAGGTCTTAAGGGACTTGCCAGATCAGCAGGCTCTTGCCCTAGCTGATCTACCTAGAGCCTTATGCTTTGCGGTGGACGCTATAAAGGATTCAATCCATCAGGCCTCCCGCCTTACGCTGTCTGTAGTACATATGCGCAGGCTTTTATGGCTCAAAAACTGGTCTGCTGAAGCTCCCTGTAAAAAATTGCTGGTCAGCTTCCCATTTCATGGTGAACGCTTATTCGGGGAAGACCTGGACAAATATATTCAGAGAATTTCCAGCGGTAAAAGTACACTTTTGCCGGTTAAAAACAGAGTTAGAGGTCCCTCTTTTAAGAGGCCTGCTTCTCCAGTCCCTAGGACATCGGCTGTGAAACGGTTCCGACGGCCTCCTCGGTCGAATCCCGGAGGTAAAAATCAGGGACAATTGCAGGGTAACAAGAAGCCCTGGAGCAGGAGAGGTACAAAACCTCCCCCAAAGTCAAATGCATGAAGGGTTGCCCCCACTCAATCGGGTGGGGGGAAGACTTCAGTTGTTCACAGAGACCTGGCGGGACACGATCAGAGACAGATGGGTGCTCTCCGCAGTAAGTCTGGGATACAAATTGGAGTTAAAAGACTCCCCTCCTTCCCACTTTATAAGGTCAAACGTGCCAAGGGATCCCCAGAAGAGAGGATCCCTCCTGTTGGCACTAGAACAATTATTGCTCCAAGCAGTAATTATAGAGGTTCCCCTGGAAGAATGGGGGTTCGGGTTTTACTCAAACCTCTTTACAGTCCCGAAGCCAAACGGGGACGTGAGGCCCATATTAAATCTAAAAGGGCTAAACAAATTCCTACATATCAGGACTTTCCGGATGGAGTCGATCCGATCGGTGGCCACTGCCCTACAAGGGGAGGAATGGTTAGCCTCGATCGACATCAAAGATGCTTATTTGCACATTCCCATCTTTCCAGCCCACCAAAAATTTCTACGCTTTGCGGTAGAAGGGCGCCATTTTCAGTTCAGAGCCTTACCCTTCGGTCTGGCCACAGCACCACGAGTGTTCACAAAAATTCTGGCCCCATTATTGGCCAATCTAAGAACACGAGGTGTAACGATAATGGCATATCTAGACGACTTGTTGCTGATAGACCACTCAGTGGAAAAACTAGAAGTGGTCATTCACAAGACAATCAAGTATCTGGAATCTCACGGTTGGATTATCAACTGAGACAAGTCAGCCCTAAAACCAGTCAAAAGTCTGGAATACTTGGGGCTAAGGCTGGATTCAGGCCAGAGAAAAATATTCTTGCCTCGAGAAAAGGTGTTGTCTTTGAGAGATTTGATCCACCTAGTGGGTACAAAAAGACAGCCGTCCATACGCCTGTGCATGAGGCTGCTGGGAAAAATGGTGGCATCATTCGAAGCAGTACCCTACGGTCAATTCCATTCAAGGAATTTGCAAAGGGCCATACTGTCAGCCTGGAACAAAAAAGTTCAGGCCCTAGACTTAACAATGTCCTTGTCCCCTTCCGTTCGCAAGAGCCTCCGTTGGTGGTTGGTTCTCCAGAATCTGGAAAAAGGGAAATCCTTCAGTCCGATTTCTTGGAAGGTGGTCACTACAGATACCAGCCTTATAGGCTGGGGAGCAGTACTGGAGCAATGGTCTCTCCAGGGCAGATGGTCGGATGCAGAAAAGGCCCTGCCCATCAATCTCTTAGAGATACGAGCAGCCCGGTATGCCCTAGTAGCATGGACATCCAAACTCCAAGGGTCCCCTGTCAGAATTCAATCAGACAATGCCACAGCAGTGGCATATATCAATCATCAGGGTGGCACCAGGAGTCGTGCAGCCCAGAGGGAAGTAAATTACATCCTGAAATGGGCAGAAAGATATGTCCCAGCCATATCCGCGGTATTCATTCCAGGAGTGGAGAATTGGAAGGCGGACTTTCTAAGTCACCAGCAATTATGTCCAGGGGAATGGTCCCTTCACCCCGAGGTTTTCCGGACAATATGTCAGCGGTGGGGAACACCGGATGTAGATCTTCTAGCATCCAGATTCAACGCAAAGGTGGACAGGTTTGTCTCTCGGACAAGGGATCCCCTAGCTTGCGGCTCGGATGCCCTAGTGTTCCCTTGGGATCAGTTCAAGCTGATATATGCATTCCCACCGCCACAATTGTTACCTCGATTACTCCGCAGAATCAGGGTAGAAAAGAAACCAGTGATTCTGGTGGCTCCAGCGTGGCCCCGAAGAGCATGGTACGCGGAGATTGTAAAGATGTCTGTGGGGAGTCCTTGGACCCTCCCACATCGTCCGGACCTGCTTTCGCAAGGACCGATATACCACCCTTCCTTACCAGCCCTAGGTTTGACGGCCTGGCTATTGAAGCCCACATTCTAAAAAAGAGAGGGCTCTCTAATTCTGTGGTATCTACCATGATCAATGCCAGGAATCCGGTATCCAGGCAGATCTACTATAGAATCTGGAAGGCGTACATCGCCTGGTGTGAGGCCAAGAAATGGCATCCACGTAAATACGTAATAGGTAGGATTCTGGACTTCCTACAATGGGCGGTAGATAGGAAGCTTGCCTTGAGTACTATCAAGGGTCAGATTTCGGCCTTGTCAATATTTTTTCAAAGGCCCTTGGCTTCGCATTCACTAGTCAAAGCCTTTATACAAGGAGTGATGCGTATTAGTCCTCCGGTTAATATTCCCATATGTCCATGGGATCTAAACCTGGTTCTGTCGGTTCTACAGAAACAACCATTTGAACCATTACAGCATATTTCTTTGGTTCTTCTCACCAGGAAATTGATTTTTCTAGTAGCCATTTGTTCGGCTAAAAGAGTGTCGGAATTAGCAGCTATGTCCTGTAAGGAGCCATATCTGGTTATCCATAAGGACAGAGTAGTGTTGCGTCCTCATCCAGCCTTTCTTCCTAAGGTGGTATCGAGGTTTCATTTGAACCAAGATGTGGTTCTTACTTCTTTTTTCCCCAAACCTACTTCGGTAGAGGAAAAGTTATTGCATTCTTTGGATGTAGTAAGAGCAGTTAGAGCCCATTCACACAGGGGCGTCTTTGGATCCGACTCCAAATCGCCCCAGGTCGCCCCTAGTCGCCTCAGGTCGCGCTGGCTGAAGAAATCAATGTAAGTTAATGGAGCCGTCCTTATGCACACTACTGCAGTCGCTCCGACTTCAAAAAAGGTCCCTGTACTACTTCAATCCGACTCCTAGGCGACCTGTAACCATTCATTTCAATGGGAGTCGCCTCTCCCTGTCTTAATAGGAGCGACTCTCCAGGAAGATAACATACATTTCTCCTGCAAAACTATCTCTCCCCCCTCCCTCCCACAGAGCTGATTCTTGTTTGATTGGCCACTGGAATGTCTCTTGTCCTGCAGGCAACTTGGAGTTGCCTTGTAAATAGCTCCAGGTCGCGCTGTGATTCATACTCAGGTCGTGTCTGAGTTGCCTCATAAAATCGCACTGGAAGTCGTGTTGCCCCTGTGTGAATGGGCTCTTAAAGCTTATCTAAAAGCCACTGCTCAGATTCGCAGAACGGATACTTTGTTTATTCTGCCGGAAGGCCCCAGAAAGGGTCAGGCAGCATCAAAATCTACTTTAGCCAAGTGGATTCGACAGGTCATAATGCAAGCCTATGGCTTGAGAAGGAGACCGCCTCCGTTCAAAGTTAGAGTGCACTCCACGAGAGCAGTTGGAACTTCATGGGCAGCGCATCACCAGGCCTCCCTGGCTCAAATCGGTAAGGCTGCAACATGGTCTTCAGTACACACGTTTACTAGGTTCTACCAGGTGGACGTTAGAAGTCAGGAGGATGTCGCCTTTGGGCGCAGTGTGTTGCAGGCCGCAAAAGATCCTCATGTCTGATAGCGCTCAGCTTATGTATGGTGTATCCCCCCCCTCGTTGGGCATTGCTTTAGGACATCCCATTAGTAATGACTATGTCGCTCTGTGTCCCGTGATGTACGAGAAAGAAAATAGGATTTTTATAACAGCTTACCTGTAAAATCCTTTTCTTGGAGTACATCACGGGACACAGAGCTCCCGCCCCTCTTTAGGGACACTTATTGCTTTGCTACAAAACTGAGGTGCTCCCGGATGGGAGGGGCTTATATAGGGGAGGGTACTTCCGGTTTTGGAAGTTGCCAGTGCCAGCACCTGAAGGTATCTATATAACCCATTAGTAATGACTATGTCGCTCTGTGTCCCGTGATGTACTCCAAGAAAAGGATTTTACAGGTAAGCTGTTATAAAAATCCTATTTTTTCAACCTCACCTACTGTGTAATTTTGTATATGTTTTAATCAGAAGCATATATTGTATGAGTTACTTGGTAATGTCTAAAACCCTGTATTAGTATTTCAACATGCTGTCGTCTGATATAATTTTATAATGCTTAATATGAATTGTGTAATGCCTCCATTTTCAACTTTGAAGTCACATGCGTTAAGAGAACTTTCAATAGGCCAGGCAGGCACATTATATATATATATATATATATATATATATATATATATATATATATATATATATATATATATATATATATATATATATATATATATATAATCTCTCTCTCCAGGCTGGATTAGCTCGATTTTTCTGATGTCCCCGTCGGTACTCAAATGGCGCCGATATCGGAATTGACGTCAGTTAGCAGAGAGTGTGATGCGCCGCTGGAAGGATGCCTAGGCGTAGGCGGTACCACGTTTCTCGGCCAGGAAACACTGCAGTGAGTGTGCAGTACACCAGCATTGATCCGATGCCAGGCAGGCATTTCCAACACAAATGTGCGCATATAATATAAATATTACTGCTTGACTGCTGCAGTGCTTGATATCCAGTCCTCCCTATGTCACCATGTCCTCCCTATGTCACCATGCTGCACAGTGCACACCACCCACAATCTACATTTCAAAATAGTTCATTTAAAAAAGGAAAATCTATATCAAAGTTAAACTCAACAAGAAAAAAAAATGGATATATAGTCATTTTTTTCTTGTTGAGTTTAACTTTTGATATAGATTTTTCTTATTTAAATTAACCATTTTAAAATGTAGATCTGTGGGTGGTGCATGGTGACATGGGGAGGACTGAGAGATCTAAAATACACGTATATACAGTTGCAAAAAAAAGTATGTGAACCCTTTTGGAATGATATGGATTTCTGCACAAATTGGTCATAAAATGTGATCTGATCTTCATCTAAGTCACAACAATAGACAATCAGGCTGCTTAAACTAATAACACACAAATAATTAAATGTTACCATGTTTTTATTGAACACACCATGTAAACATTCACAGTGCAGGTGGAAAAAGTATGTGAACCCCTAGACTAATGAGATCTCCAAGAGGTAATTGGAGTGAGGTGTCAGCCAACTGGAGTCCAATCAATGAGATTGGAGGTGTTGGTTACGGCTGCCCTGCCCTATAAAAAACACACACCAGTTCTGGGTTTGCTTTTCACAAGAAGCATTGCCTTTTTGAATGATGCCTCGCACAAAAGAGCTCTCAGAAGACCTACTATTAAAAATTGTTGACTTTTTTATAACCCTTTCCAGCTTTATGCAAGTATCTCCAAAAGCCTTGATGTTCCATCAGTCCATGGTAAGACAAATTGTCTATAAATGGAGAAAGTTCAGCACTGCTGCTATTCTCCCTAGGAGTGGGCGTCCTGTAAAGATGACTACAAAAGCACATTGCAGACTGCTCAATGAGGTGAAGAAGAATCCTAGAGTGTCAGCTAAAGACTTACAAAAGTCTCTGGCATATGCTAACATCCCTGTTAGCGAATCTACGATACGTAAAACACTAAAGAGTGGATTTCATGGAAGGATACCACAGAGGAAGCCACTGCTGTCAAAAAAAAAACATTGCTGCACGTTTACGGTTTGCACAAGAGCACCTGGATGGTTCCACAGCAGTACTGGCAAAATATTCTGTGGACAGATGAAACCAAAGTTGAGTTGTTTGGAAGAAACACACAACACTATGTGTGGAGAAAAAGAGGCACAGCACACCAACATCAAAACCTCATCCCAACTGTGAAGTATGGTGGTGGGGGTATCATGGTTTGGGGCTGCTTTGCTGCGTCAGAGCCTGGACGGATTGCTATCCTCGAAGGAAAAATTAATTCCCAAGTTTATGAAGACATTTTGCAGGAGAACTTAAGACCATCTGTCCACCAGCTGAAGCTCAACAGAAGATGGGTGTTGCAACAGGACAACGACCCAAAGCATAGAAGTAAATCGACAGAATGGCTTAAACAGAAGAAAATCCGCCTTCTGGAGTGGCCCAGTCAGAGTCCTGACCTCAACCCGATTTGAGATGCTGTGGCATGACTTCAAGAAAGCGATTCACACCAGACATCCCAAGAATATTGCTGAACTGAAACAGTTCTGTAAAGGGGAATGGTCAAGAATTACTCCTGACCGTTGTGCACGTCTGATCTGCAACTACAGGAAACGTTTGGTTGAAGTTATTGCTGCCAAAGAAGGTTCAACCAGTTATTAACCACTTAAGCCCCGGACCATTTGGTAGCTAAAGGACCAGAGGTGAATTCAGAATTTTGCACTGCGCTGCTTTAACTGTAAATTGTGCGGACATGCAATGTTGTACCCAAACGAAATTTGCGTTCTTTTCTTCCCACAAATAGAGCTTTCTTTTAATGGTATTTGATTGCCTCTGCAATTTTTATTTTTTGCGATATAAACGGAAAAAGACCGAAAATTTTGAAAAAAAAAAGATATTTTCTACTTTTTGTTATAAGTAAAATCGAATAAACTCAATTTTAGTCATACATTTAGGCCAAAATGTATTCAGCCACATGTCTTTAGTAAAAAAAAATGTCAATAAGCGTATATTTATTGGTTTGCGCAAAAGTTATAGCGTTTACAACTAGGGTACATTTTCTGGAATTTACACAGCTTTAAATTTATGACTGCCTATCTCATTTCTTGAGGTGCTAAAATGGCAGGGCAGTACAAACCCCCCCCCCCAAATGACCCCATTTTAGAAAGTAGACACCCCAAGGAAATTGCTGAGAGGCATGTTGAGCCCATTGAATATTTTTTTTTTCCCAAGTGATTGAATAATGACAAAAAAAAAAAAATACAAAAAGTTGTCACTAAATGATATATTGCTCACACATGCCATGGTTATATGTGGAATTGCACCCCAAAATAAATTTTGCTGCTTCTCCTGAGTACGGGGATACCACATGTGTGGGACTTTTTAGGAGCCTAGCCGCGTACGGGACCCCGAAAACCAATCACCGCCTTCAGGATTTCTAGGCACAAATTTTTGATTTGACTCCTCACTACCTATCACAGTTTCGAAGGCCATAAAATGCCAAAATAGCACAAAACCCCCCCAAATGACCCCATTTTGGAAAGTAGACACCCCAGGCTGTTTGCTGAGAGGCATGGTGAGTATTTTAGAGCTCTCATTTGTTTTTGAAAATGAAGAAAACATTTTTTGTTTTTTCAATTTTCAAAACTTTGTGACAAAAAGCGAGATCTGCAAAATACTCACAATACCTCTCAGCAAATAGCTTGGGGTGTCTACTTTCCAAAATGGGGTCATTTGGGGGGGGGTTTGTGCCATCTGGGCATTCCATGGCCTCCGAAACTGTGATAGGCAGTGAGAAGTGAAATCAAAAATTGACACCCTTAGAAAGCCTGAAGGCGGTGATTGGTTTTTGGGGTCCCGTACGTGGCTAGGCTCCCAAAAAGTCTCACACATGGTATCCCCGTACTCAGGAGAAGCAACAGAATGTATTTTGGGGTGTAATTCCACATATGCCCATGGCATGTTTGAGCAATATATCATTTAGTGACAACTTTGTGCAAAAAAATTGTCTTTTTTCCGCAACTTGTGTCAACATATAAAATATTCCATGGACTCGGCATGCCTCTCAGTATATAGCTTGGGGTGTCTACTTTCCAAAATGGGGTCATTTGGGGGGGTTTTGAACTGTTCTGGCATTTTATACACAACATTAGGAAGCTTACATCCACTCTTCTAACCACTTGAAGACAAAGCCCTTTTTGACACTTTTTTTGTTTACATGAAAACATATTTTTTTTTTGCAAGAAAATTATGTTGAACCCGCAAACATTATATATATTTTTAAAGCAAAGGCCCTACAGAATAAAATGGTGGGTGTTGCATTTTTTTTGTTCTACACAGTATTTGCGCAGCGATTTTTCAAACGCATTTTTTGGGGGAAAAAATACACTTTTTTTAATTTTAATGCACTAAAACACACTATATTGCCCAAATGTTTGATGAAATAAAAAAGATGATCTTAGGCCGAGTACATAGATACCAAACACGACATGCTTTAAAATTTCGCACAAACGCGCATTGGCGACAAACTACATACATTTTTAAAAGCCTTTACAGGTTACCCCGTTAGATTTACAGAGGAGGTCTACTGCTAAAATTACTGCCCTTGATCTGACCTTTGCGGTGATACCTCACATGCATGGTGCAATTGCTGTTTACATATGACGCCAGACCGACGCTTGCGTTCGCCATTGGGCAAGAGCAGGGCAGGACAGGGGTGCTTTTTTTTTTTTTTTTTTTTTTTTTTATTAATTTTGCTTTTTTATTTTATTTTTAAATTGTTCCTTCCATATTTTTTTTTTTTTTTATCATTTTTATTGTTATCTCAGGGAATGTAAATATCCCCTATGATAGCAATAGGTAATGACAGGTACTCTTTTTTGAAAAAAACTGGGGTCTATTGGACCCTAGATCTTTCCTCTGCCCTCAAAGCATCTGACCACACCAAGATCGGTGTGATAAAATGCTTTCCCAATTTCCCAATGGCGTTTTTTTATATCCGGGGGGGGGGGACATTCCCTCCCACTGCTTGTAAAAGCAGTCCAGAGGCTAATTAGCCACTAGGATTGCTTTTACATGAAAGCCGGCCGCTGGCTGAAAAGAATGATACCAAGATGATACCTAAACCCGCAGGCATCATTCTGGTATAAACATTCAAAGTCCAGCAACATACCAGTACGTTGCTGGTCCTTGTTGGACATGTATTGTAATCTTTTTTTTCATGCAGCCTGTTGGCTGAACGAAAAAAAAAGATTGATCGGTGGGTATGCCCACCATTAGAATACCGCCCTTCATCCACCCACTTCTAATGATGGGCATACATGCACCATTTATATATGCCGAAGCATGGGGGCATCTTCCCGCAAAAGTTATGCCGCGTACACATGGTCAGACTTTAACACGGGCAAGCCTCCGTCGGAATTTCGACCGTATGTACGCGGCATTAGGAGCAAAATCGCTCCTCCGCCCCTGCTGCCCCAATGCTTCGGCATATATGCTTTTTTTTTTTTTAACTGTGGTGGTGAAATCACCTCCTACAGCACTGGAGTCGCAGGAATCAGGCCTGTCTCTGCGAACGCTGCAGTTATGTGTGTTGTGTTTTGCAAGTGACAGTGATCGATCGATACTGCACTTGGGTGGCCTGGGCTGGACGGAGGGGCAAAACGCAGGTGCTAGCAGGTATCTGGGCTGATCCCGCTAACACTGCGTTTTTGGGAACCCTAAACTGCTGGGGACGCTAGTATAGATCTGATCAGATCAGATATTGATCTGTTCACATACTATACCACTAAGGGGGGTGTATGCTTAACGCGTGGGTGTTAGCGCTACTGGCACTAACCTGACGCTGCCTGGGGTGTGACGCAGACCCTCTCTGACGCTAAAACCTAATTGATATCACCCGCCGGGCGATCGGGGGGGTTAAACCTTTATTGGGTTATATACGGCGGGTGCCCTGACACTATAAAAAGCAAACTAACTAACCAGCGTCACCCGTAACACTTATATGATGATCACTGGTGAAAGGGTTAACTAGGGGCAATTAGGGGGTTAAAACCTTTATTAGGTAATATATGGGGGTACCTGACGCTATATAAAAACCTGACGGCGAACCTAAAAAAAAATTACTGGCTACCGATCTGCATCACCGACGCTAAGACAGCGATCAGAAAAATGATCGCTTAGCGACAGTGGTGATAGGGGGTGAAAGGGTTACCTGGGGGGCGATCAGGGGGTTAAACCTTTATTAGATAATATATGGGGGTACCTGACGCTATAAAAACCTGCGGCGAACCTAAAAAAA